>CM044398.1:44882500-45482500 GCA_024322285.1 Musa beccarii
GTCACTGCTGGAGCCGCTCAAGGGGAGCGGGGCAGCGAACATGATGAGCAAGAAGTTGGCTACTCGCCGCGAGCAGGAGAGGCGCAATCTGGAGTGCCAACAGGAAAAAGAGCCATCGAGAGAGGATCATAGCGGCGAAACCACTTGGATGTTCTTGAAGCGAGCTTGGGACGAACTCTACTAAGGCCAAAATAGGCTTCTTGGTGTAGAGAGCTCAAGAAGAAGCTAAATCCCGGATCAACAAGGTTGAAGCCCTAGTCGACCAACTAACAGATGACATCAAGGACTCCGTGCAACATTTACAAGAGATGGTGACGGAACTCACTTCTAGAGTAGTAGTGCTCACAAGGGTGTTGAATGCGGGAGGAAGCAACACCCGCGTTGTGCCGATACAAAGCTTTAGAGCGCCTGACCCACATTGTTATGGGGGTGCTAGAGATGCTAAAGAGCTTGAGAATTTCCTATTTGATATGAATCAATACTTCTGAGCCACGAGGCTGGACTCTGAGGACGCCAAAGTTTTGATAGCGACCATTTATCTGAACGGAGATGCAAAGCTTTGGTGGAGAACCCGTTGGGAAGAGATTCAACAAGGTCGGTGCCGAGTGGACACATGGGATGACTTGAAGCGTGAGTTGAGAACTCAATTCTTGCCCGAGAACACTGAGTTCGTAACAAGGAGGAAGTTGAGACAACTCCACCAAATGACTTCTATTCGGGACTATATAAAGTAATTTTCTGTACTAATGCTGGACATTCAAGACATGTCTAAAAAAGATAAGCTGTTCAGCTTTCTTGACTGCCTGAAGCCATGGGCTCAATAGGAACTTCATTGACAGAATGTCACTGATGTGATTGGAGCAATGTGACCAGTGAGAAAGGCTCATCGACTTTGTTTCTTCAGAGGACCCGAGGAAGAAGAAGCATAGTCATCAGAAATCACCATCCAAAACATCCTCACCGAAGGAACTGAGGCGAACAAAGGAAGCAAAATTTCCATAAGGGGCCGAACTCAAACGGCAAGGCCTTAAGACCAGTAGATGCTTTCTTGTGCGGAGGGCCACATAGGGTGTGGAGTGCCCACAAAAGCAGGCACTCAATGCCTTATCGGCTTCCATCAACCCCAAGCGAGACAAAGGGCAAGGCATTTGCTCTTAGTTCGAGTAGCTCCAAATCAGGGTAGCAACGATGAGAAGTCGCAAAGACCCGAATGGGTGCGATGCGTTTGTTGAATGCATGCGGGTCAAGTGGGGGAGAACATGGAAGTCTGAGCAACAAAAAAGGAGGAAGCAGTGAGCTAATGTAATGTGAACATCGACTTAGCGCCAAACCATCCGAGCAATGGTGGACACGGTGCTACTCACAACTTCATTGCCAGCCGAGAAGCAAAGCGGCTTGGACTAATCTTGAGAAGAACCCAAGTCGGATGAAGGCAGTCAACTCGGGAGGCCAAGCGAGATCTCCGGGCTATGCAAAGGGAGTCTCCATCAAGATCGGATCATGGAGTGGGCGACAAACATGATGGCGGTGCCATTGGATGACTTCAAGTGATTCTCGGAATGGAGTTCATGCGTTGCAAAGTTGGTGCCTGATGCCGTTCCTAGACTCCCATATGTCGATGGGAGGTGAAAACCCCTGTGTGATTTTTATCTCTCTGAGAAGAACCAGGATCCCTAACAACTATTGGGTTGCAATTGAAGAAAGGTGTACATGCAAAGGAGAGTTAACTTTGTGGCTACGATGAAGCTAGAACCACTTGATGGGAGGCATTAAAGGCTGCTATGGTGGCAAATTCGAAGGAGTTTATAGATGTTATGCCACCCGAGTTGCTAAAAACTCCTACCACCACGCAGAGCGTGGATCATCTTATTGAGCTGAGTCAGAGTGAAGCCTTCAGCAAGACCACCATACCACTTGCCCCCTCCTGAGTTGACAGAGCTCAGAAAACAGTTAGATGAACTACCAAGCGGTAGTCTTATCCGTAGTTCTAAAGTACCATTCGGAGCTCCAGTTCTCTTCTAGAAGAAACAAGATGGGAGTCTCCAACTATGCATCGATTATTGAGCCCTTAACAAGGTGACCGTAAAGAATAAATATCCCATCCCGCTCATTGCAGACTTGTTCGACCAACTGGGGAAAGCAAAGTATTTCTCCAAACTTGACCTTCGATCGGGGTATTGGCAGGTGCGTATTGCTGAAGGTGATGAAGCGAAGACTACCTGTATGATCAAGTATAGAGCATTTGAATTCTTGGTGATGCCTTTCGGCTTAACCAATGCTCCAACTACATTCTGCACTCTTATGAACCAGCTATTCAAGGAGTATTTGGACAAGTTTGTGGTCGTCTACTTGGACGATATTGTCGTCTACAGCTGAACACTTGAGGAGCATATTGAGCACCTTGAACAATCTTCAAAGTTCTCGGGGGAGAATACTTTGTTAGTGAAAAGAGAGAAGTGCTACTTTGCTCATACGGAGATCTTATTCTTGGGGCATCGAATCGGCAATGGTTCCATTCGAATGGATAAGTCAAAGGTGCAAGCTGTGGTAGAATGGAGTACCCCAAAGAAGGTGCTAGAGCTGAGATTCTTCTTTGATTTTGTGAATTACTATCGGCACTTCACATGGGGTATTCGAGCGCGTAACTCCACCGACTTGTGAATTCTTGAAAAAGGAGCAGCCTTGGAGATGGTTGATAAATGCAAAGCGGCATTCCAAGACCTAAAGGTCATTTTGAAAGAACCTGTGCTCAAATTGCCAGATTATGGAAAGCCCTTGAAGTCCATACTGAGATGCTTGAGACTTCGCTATTGGGAGTACTCATGCAAGAGGGCCACCAGTGGCCTATGAAAAGTAGTAAGCTCAACGAGACCGAAAGCGGCGGTATCCGATTGCGAGAAGGAGATGACAATGGTGATCCATCTGTTGCCATGTGTGTGGCGACACTACCTTCTCGGATCGTGATTTGTACCGAGGACAAACAATATCGCTTTAAGTTACTTTGACTCAAAAGAAGCTCTCTCCCAAAGCAAGTAAGATGGCAAGACTTCCTAGCGAATTTAATATGGTAATGGAGTACAAGCTCGGAAATGCAAATGTCGTAGGCGATGCGTTGAGTCGGAAGGTGGAGGTGAATGCTATGCTTAACTCGAGGGTAGAGGCTAGCAAGTCGGTTGTACTCCAACTTCCTTTCTTGGATCAAGGATAGATGTGATGATCCTCAGCAGTAACCTTAATGCAACTAATCCAAGAAGGCAAGGCATGATATTTTGGGTCCGGAGGGACTCGTCTATATCAAAGGGAATAGAGTTTATGTCCTCGAGTGGATAATTTGAGGTGTGAACTCTTGAAGGAGTGTCACGATTCCATTTGGGCAGACATCAGGGCATTCACCGAACATTGGCTCTCGTGGAGAGGGCCTTCTATAGCGAAGATGGGACGGATATAGAGGAATATGTTCGAACGTGCTAACTTGTCAACAAGATAAGGTGGAGCAGCGGAAGTCGGTGGGACTTTTAGAGCCGCTGTCTGCACTGTAAAGGCCGTGGGAGAGTATTTCTCTGGACTTCATATTAAGCTTGTCGATAGTAGGGGGACTTAAATCGATACTTGTGGTGGTCAACCGATTTTCGAAGTATGCAACCTTCATTGCTACACCCCTACACTATTTGCTAGTCATATGTGCCCTACAAGCCAATCACATGAGTGATAGCACTTGTGACTTGATATGCACTTTATCTCTTTGATTATTATTTGATATTTTATCACTTTATCTTGCATATTGCATATATTGTGATGTCCATGGATCGAGCGTAATGAGAATCGGATCGTGATGAGATCAATCGATAATGGCAGACCGATTCACCTTTAATACGGACCCTAAATTATCTGGTCATAGGTTACTCAGAAGGACATGATAACCAGGATTGACTAGTGTGCTATATACGTTCATGCTGATGCAAGTAGCGGTCTCATGCTACTGTGCCAGGACACTAATGGGTGCTTGGTAGGTGCTCATTGGAGAATGAGCGATTGATCTACCCCTCACTGAATGACTTTGGATGGACATTGCCTTTGACGCATTCGGTAGTCCTTTGGCTGTGATATATATCTGGCTTAGATTTGAGACCCGAGTAATCTCACTCGATCCTTAAAGAATGAGTCAGATCTCACCAGCTGCGGACCTTGGGGAAAGCGGCGAAAAGTAGGCGGACTTCGGGGATAGCGACCTAGGAATACAAAGTCGGCGATTTGGTGTTAATCTCGGCTATCGCTCGATTCTTTAGAAACAAGTGCATGAGAGTTGGTGCCGCAAATATGATCGCCCCTCAATCGCTTCATCGAGCGTGTTTGATCTGCAAAGCTTCCTCGAATTCGCACCACGAAAGATGTTAGCTCTGGCCTACGAATACTTTAAACCCACGTGGAACCTTCCTCCGATCAGAAGAGTGTCTCGAGGCGTTTGCCTAAGGAAAGCTCCAAGCCTCCGCTTCCATATTCCATCTTCTAAACCAACTCCTTCACGCGCTTTGGGTACTTCACCAAGTTACTCCCTAAGTTGCTTTGCTTCTCGATTCAGATCAAGCGTTGATGGTGGCCTCGCGCCACCATTCCACGGTCGACACCTTCTGGCTGAGTCCGATCTCACTATCGGCTCTAAGTGTGCCTTCACTTTGTGTTGCCCTGGGTTGCTCCCCACTTAATCTCGCTTATGCGCCCACCAACGCATCACCACTTCACGAGCGATCACGCGACAACTCCACGTCGCCGCTTCAATCCATCGAGCTTTGTCTTGAGGTACTCTCAAACAGCGTGCGCATTTATCGCACATAATTCTCCTCTGAGAACCGGACTTATCCCTCCCGGATATCCCGCCCGGTGAGCAACTTCTCTCTTCGCCTCCTTCCTCTGGAAGTTTTGGAGACCGCTATCCTTGGACTACTTCGCTCTCTTTGAACAAATCTGTGCCACTTGCTTATCAGCAAATGCACTTGCTAGATTGTGACACTTCACCAATACAGCTTGACCGCACCTCTCAGGTCAGCAACATACTTTGAACCTCGGCGACACTTCAAAGATCTTACGTAAAAGTATCTTGCACATACCGAAGAGAAAGTTTAAATGTTCCATGGCGCCGACCTTCGGCCTGTCTTGGGATGGCTACGATACGATCCATCGTCGCGTGCAAGCCCTCGCTGCACGAGTATCGGATTCCTTGAGTTTGCAATTCCCCGAGCTCGTGAGCTTTGCGACAACTCTTCCGATCATCAACAACCCACTCGCCTTGCAGACGGTCTCATCCTTTGCCAAGCACTCGCTTGCTTTGAGCAATCAAGTTTGGGTGCCATTAATCGAGCCACGCTCAAACTCACCATCCCGACCTTTGTGCGCTCCGCAATTCTTCTTAGCTTGTTGTCCTCGTGGTGCCTCGCTAGGTCCCCACGTTTGCATGCTAAGTGTTTCTAAGTGGGCTTGTCTCGCTCGATACCAACTATCACGGACTTAGCGGTTTTGGTTTGCCTAAGCGTGCGGCACCAATGCGTATCACCGCAAAGGTCACTTACCCAAATCTCCTGCAATCCCTTAGGACTCGCAAAAGAGAAGACGGAGAGAAAGCGCTTCACACGGGATCCACAAGCCACTCTTTTAGTAAACACTTTATAGCCAATGCACATTCCAACAATGGATATCACAAGCTCTAACGGTTGCTAATAACAAAGGCATAAAATTGGTCCACTACGGCATCGAATTCTAGTACAAGTGTCCACATGGCACAAACTTTTCTGCATAAGCCGATAATGGTTGCCAAACTCACTCAAATGGGGCGTTTAGCCTTTGGCAAGCCCTTTACAAGTAATAACAAACCAAAAGGGATACGGACAAGCATAAGCATTACACCGAACAAGCCGTTTACAATTTTGTCCGTGACAATGCGGTACCCTTGCGTGTCCGTCCGCAATGGTCAGCATCCCTGAAACCTCCTACGATCCCTTAGGACTTGCAAAAGAGAAGACGAAACAGAGAAAGCGCTTCACACGGGATCCACAAGCAACCATTTCAGTAAACACTTTATAGCCAATGCAAATTCCAATTATGGACTTCACAAGATCAGAACGATTGCACAACAAAGGTATAAAATTGGTCCACTATCGATCGAAATCTAGTACAAGTGTTCACATAATATATACTTTATGTACAAGTCTACACGGCCACTAAACTCACTCAAATGGGGCTGTTAAGCCTTTGGTCAGTCCTTTACATACTTTACAAAGTAAGAAGAAACCGAAAAGACACGGACATGCATAAGCATTACATTTGACAAGCCATTTACAATTTGTCCGTGATAACTCAGGGAATTTCTTTAGATGGTGATAATTTTCTATTCCCTACCAGCAGACCTATTTTTCCATACAACTTGACTCCTCTAATTTTGTTACTTCATTTTCGTCTTTGAATGTATGATGAAACTTTTCAATTCCATATCATTTGTATGCATCATAATTAGCTATGCATTCTTTTTATGATATTATGAGGAATGAAAATTCTACTTTTTTAATACTGAAAATTCTCTGGCATTGTGATCTGCTGTTAGATTTTGGACAAAGGAGAGCTCCAAGTTGCTGGGAAGGAGAGAGAGTCTCAGTTATCAAGTCAATTCCGTGATATTGCAACCATCGTGATGCAGAAAACAATCAATTCAGAAACTCAACGTCCTTATACAATCAGCATGATTGAACGATTAATGCATGAAATACATTTTGCAGTCGATCCTAATAAAAGTTCAAAGAAACAGGTAGTTTACTTTATACAAGAGAATAAAAGCATCATAATGGTTCTAATTATTTAGTCTTCTGGGAACAAGCTTTTTCTGCAAATGTGATGAGAGTTTCTGCTGGCTAAATCTGTTTTACTACCTTTCTGTTTTGTGATATTTAACAGATGAGGATAAATCTTATGCTTTTGTAAGATCTTTATTGCAGTTATTATTTGATCTGACAATGTTGTCCCAAAGTGAAAAATTTCTTCTATTGGCACATCATTGCAAAGAGGATTTGATTTCTCAGCCAAACAAAGATACTAATCCCTTGAGAGTATGGCCACTTTTGTCTACCTATTTGACAATGGTTCAAATGAAGAACTTCTTGAGCTTTTGACATGATTGAGAATTGTTACGGTGAGAAAGAAATAATCTGTTCTAGGAAATAAGATGTTAAGATGTGTTGTGTCACCTAGAAAATTGGATTAAGATAACTATTTGTTCCATGTTGTCCTCATTTCATTTTTCCTCTTTTTCTTTTGAGAGTAACATATAGACTTTAAATTTGTGATGGTCATATCAGTTCTTTACTGTCTCAGATATGATAGATCAGCAAAAGAAATCACTGATTTTTCTAAATTATGGAATAAAGAGAGGTTCAATGATAGATGATGTGGTAGCTGGTAGTTTAATAAAGGTTAGGATTGCATTTTTGATATAGTAGCAGATTTATTTTTTTTCTGTTTTTTTCTTTTCTGTTGCAGGCACTAGAAGTTATACGGGAGCTTCAAAAACATTTCCCTATAAGGAGATCTCCTATGCGATTACGACTTATTGTACCAGAGAAAAATATCCCAACTCTCATGGAAAAACTCAATGATTGGAATGCTAATGTTACGTCGAGGGATGAGTCTGGAAGTCACCCATCTGTTGTAAGTCTAGGATTTATAAAATGCAAGCCCATGGTTAGGCTTATAATTTCTTTTTCCACTTAGCTCATGTGCCCTAAATTTCTTTATAGTGGACTGTGTGGTTGCGTGCTTTTGTACATGTTTACTCATTAATGGAAAATTGTAGTGCTGGAGTTAATCAAGATAAGAAATATCCATTGAAAGATGACTCTTGATATCATGATAGAAATGAGTCAGACTTTTTCACATGCAGTTGACAATCCTATTTGTTTGGCGAAGCTGCTTCCATGAGGCATTTTACTTTTATCCATTTCATCATGCACGTTAGTTTCTATAATGAAAACACCTTTATGAAAAGCATGCATGGTTACTCTGGCTGGCATTATTTATCTTTGTTGATAAAATTGGTACCAAATTTAATGACAATAATTGACGTACACTCCGATCTGGGATGTTGGTTGCTTATAGCATCTTTACTTTTGTTCCTTCATGGTAGCTTGAAACTGTAATAATTCGCTGAAGTTGCCTCTCTATCATTGTTGTGTTTACTTGTCCACTTGGAAATTGATAATTGTGCAGGTCTGTGAGATGGAACCAGGACTTTTTCGTGACTGTGATGCTGTCATGAGGAACTTGCAAGGGAGGCTGGAAATACTTGCTGTTTCAGTGCATGTGGAGGGGATGCTCACGTCGGCGACTATGAGCTTATGGAAGAATTTGTGCCAAGCTCCACCAGGAGTCAGATTCAGTTGCCCAACTTGGTGAGAAATTGCACCGACATGGCATTTCTGCTGAAAATAGCAGCAGCGAAGATCAGGTTAAGCAGAACAGATGTACCACCTGTGATGCTGTTGGGAGATGCTAAACAATATAGGAGCACTTCAAATCAGAGTGGCACAAGCATAACTTGAAGCGGAAGACGAGGCAGCTCCCTCCATTGACTGCAGAAGAATGTCTAGCTGATTTGGAAGTTGGCGATTCAAAAGCAGATCTCAAGGAGTATTCTTTCTGAGGTTGGTCAAAATTTTCTTGGGCTGATACCTTGTCTCATAGCTAGAAAATATGCACACAGATACACACTTGCATCTGGCATCCCTTTTCTTCTTATTGATCAATAGTTTTCTGTGTAGAATGAGCTTCTGTTATCTTAACATGATTCCCAACTCTTTTGATGTCTTGTTCAGGACTGCGACATGAAAGCTGAGATTTGTCGGATATTTTTGGTTCGTCATGCCTCTCTGAGCTGAATTATAGTGAAGTAATATTTTGTCATTGAACGAGTGATCGAAAACAAAATGCTTTTGTCACCTGAAAGCTGATATTTGCCAATGGAGTCTCCATCTGTAAGAAATACTTTTTATACAGCATAAATTTGTGCTTCTGTTTTTATTTGGTTGTTCACGGTGGATCTGAACTTTCACTAAACTGATGCCAATAGCTTTGACTGCGACTGTAACGTGGCTACTGTTGGTGATGTTGATTAGTCTATGAACTAAAAGAAAGCTTTTTCTAAAGTAGTCATATGTTGCCATTTACATGTATATGCAGGTATCAAGATTCATCATCTCGTATAAATAATAAAGCGTCGTTATTATGAACTAAAACGAGAGCACATATGCTGCATATCTCAGTGGCACTCTTTATTCCTTAAATAGTTGATTGAGGATGTCATAGATTCAGGAAACTTTTTCGTGGCCAGTTGTCGCTCGCTTGTCTCCTACCGACAAAAGGAAGATTAGCTAGCTAACTACAAAGGGAACCGTCTTCAGTGTCTACTCATCGGTGGAAGTCTGTGCTAGTGATTGTGGTTTAACGTTTCTCCCATCATACTTAGTCACGAGAGTTGGAAAACTAAGGCCTAATTAGGAGGCGACGGGTGAATCATCTTACAAAACTGTCTTTTAAGGTCCATATCAAAAGGACAAAAACCATAAGGATTTAGACAATTTATCCCATCTAGTGATGGTCAGTGTGGACTTTATCGGGTGGCATCCATTGTGGAGTCTGAAGAGACCTTGACACCTCAACCGTGCGGGCCGTTATACTTGCATTTTCTTCTTCCGATTAAGACTTAATAGCAAACATTCACTTGAACAGCTACAAATGCATGT
Organism: Musa beccarii; assembly: GCA_024322285.1. Classification (NCBI taxonomy): domain Eukaryota; kingdom Viridiplantae; phylum Streptophyta; class Magnoliopsida; order Zingiberales; family Musaceae; genus Musa; species Musa beccarii. The sequence continues at coordinate 44,892,280 of CM044398.1, forward strand.
CAGTGGATACAAAAGCAATAAAGAGGCAAAGATTTCAATAATCTATTTCATTGTTCCAATAAGGATTAAGGGGATAATATAATACTCAATAAGCAAACAGGTCGTTGTAGTATAGTGGTGAGTATTCCCGCCTGTCACGCGGGCGACCCGGGTTCGATCCCCGGCAACGGCGGATTTCATTTTACGCTTGATTTTTCGTTTAATAATATTATTAAATATTTTATTAATTCAAATCTAATCCCCCAATGTCGTCGTCTGGGTGGTGTAGTTGGTTATCACGCTAGTCTCACACACTAGAGGTCCCGGTTCGAACCCGGGCTCAGACACGTCTTACTAAACGTTGTTTTATTTCCGTTTTATTTTTGTATCTTAGGATAATTTAAAATATTGTTGGCAAGATATTATTTCTATATATATATATATATATATATATATATATATATATATATATATATATATATATGTGTGTGTGTGTGGTGTGTGTCCGTCTCTTGGACTGATGGTAGCCCTTGGATGTCATGAATTTCTAATCTGGACCGTTAACGAGATGATCTATGAAACCGGACATGCATGCTGCAGGCTTTAGCGTGTTGTAGAACTCGGATCGCGTCCCAATGACAACGGTAAGTACCCCGGCCAAAGAGGTGGAGAAGGAGGAAATGTGAGGAGGAAGAGAGAGATGGGCTTGAAGAAGGAAAAGGAAACCCTCTCAAGTTAGTCGCAAGGTGATCCAAGGGAAAGGCTTCGACGGCAACGATCACTGGGCTTTTGTGGTACGAAACTTTGTTCGATCCTCGATCTCGATCTCCGTCGTAGGTATTTCGAGGTACCAATGCGTTACACCCTGTTGAGCATGAAATCTTGATTTCCTTTTAATTCCGTTTGGTCTTTTTCTTCGGTGATCGCTTTCTAACGTTCTTGGGTGAATTCTTGATTCCGAGTCATGGAGTTGTCTACACTGCGCCGTTTGGATTGGGTTATCATCGATTATGTTTTCCATGGAGAAACAAGGGTTCTTGATTTGATCTTATTGGATCTCAATCTTTCATATGCTATAAAGATCATTTCCTGCTCCTATGTCTCTGATCAAAGCTTTCTTGGTGGTCATTTACTTTACAGGAAGAAATTGAAGCCCCATTATGGGCAGACCTAACGATTGAAGCTCAATCCATGGACAATGACATGTGAGCATTAGGAAATAGTGGTTTTTAAGCCAATTTTAAGGGTAATCTAAATTCCTCTTCGGCGTTTGTTGGCAGTGACGATTCTTGGTTCCGGGTATCACATCCGTAAGCTTCCATGATCATCTAAGGATATTGCTGGTGTTCATTTTGATTGGCCTATTAAGTTGACAATGCATTTGTTTCAGGATCCATCAAATGTCGTCTCAACAACTCAACAAGTCCTTCAAAAACGTTGGCAAATATCAAGATAGTTTGCTGATTTCTCGATGCTACTCTCCGAAGATTCCTGAGTCTGTCTCACGATCTAGAGGCAAGCATTACAAGAGCCGGAAATGGTTAGGAAATGTGAATGGTTCTTTAACTGCCAAACAACATCCTGTTAGGTATCATTGCTATACATACAATTTTGGCATGATCAATATGTTTCTGAATAGTTGTTAGCTTTTTGGTCTCTTTGATGATCAATGCATGTTTCTCAGGAAGTTAATGGGCGAGAAAAGTTTGGATACAGTAACAAAGAAGGCTACTACTCGGAATAGCTCAATGAGCATGGTCACAGAAAGTTTGTCTTCCAGGAAACCATTACAAAGCTCAAGTGTTCTTGAGGCCAATGCTGCAACTGAAACAAGCTTGTCGAGCAGTGTCACATCCAAGTACCAAAATTTGAGGCCAAAGTCAAACTTTCGAGGTCCCAGGAAGACTTGTAATGTGAGGAGAGTAACCTCTCAGGTTGCTGGCAAAGGTTCTAGTTTGGCTCACATTTCAGGTATGAGAGGCAGCAGGACTGCAAAATACTCCTCCACAAGGGAGATTACAAAGGGTAGAATTTCACAGAATTACAATTCTTCTGCAGGAAAATCTAGTGTAGGTTCCTCTTGCAGCCCTGGAAGCATAGTTGAGAATGTCAACACTACTAAAACACAGAAAAATGGAATGTGCAAGGAAAAGAAGGCATCAGGAACTGTCATAAGGGCACATGAATCACGATTTAAGGATGTAACTCAATGTGTGCAGCATCAAAATAAATTGGACTGCCAAGAGTCAGAATCCAAGGTTAGTGAATATAAGGTGCATTTTCTTATTGATCATTCCTTGTTTATAGTAATTCATCCTTGTAACCATTGATTATGCTTTTCAGGCTTTAGGTCCTGCCGCACCCAGAAAGCCTTTAAGTCAACTCAATAAATCAAGACCACAAAAGACTGGAGTTGTCACAATACAAAGAAACTTATCTCTGTTAGGAATAAAGAGAATACTGCAGTGTCCCATATATGCGAAGTGAAACTCACACATTACAGGTATGTACAGATTTCTCAATTATTTTGCCTCACTTCAATATTACAAACTATGAATCTTCGTTGCTTCATTATCTTCTTTTTTTCACCACCAGTTATGAAACCAATCCAATTATGATCACAGCCTTTCTAATTTAAATTAAATTGCAATCAGCTTATGTTTCCATTTTCTTGCGTAATTGTAACATATGACAAGTGAAACAGTAAACTGGTGAAAGACATTACTTCTGAAAATTTCCAGAAGACTTCATTTTTCTTGTTTTAAGACCTAAGAAGCATGGCAATGGGACACAGACATACCACAGTACAGATACGATAACACGTTACTTATAAAAAAATTAGGATGTACACACAACGAGGACCTGTGCTACGACCTAGCGATGAGGGCTGTTGTCGCAGTGGATGCCGAGGGCGCAACCGTGCGAGGTGGGCGTTGATACTGTCGCATCTAGAGATGCCGACGGTGATATTGTGGCCGTCGCCGAGGTCACTTAAGCAGATGGAGTCGATGTTGGTCGACGAAGGGAAGTTAGAGGAGATGGTGGTGGTGGGTGTGGTAGAGGAAGTTGAGGAGGAGGGGAGTGAAGCTATGGCGGGGGTAGTTGGTGATGCTGAGTAGGAGGCCGTCGTCCATGCAACTCAGCACCACACGTGAGCTGCGGAGCGGCGAGGAAGGGTGCAGGTCTGACATGGATATGCCGTGTCCAAAATAACATGTGTTGAACACGTCAAGCCGTGTTGGAGATGTATCTGTGCCCGACACAGAGACACCCATCAAATTGGCGTGTCGGTGCTTGATAGCTTAAGACCCCGGATCGGTGAGAGTTTCCTGAATCAGGGCTGCCATTTTTTTCCACTAGTTGTTCTGTTGCTATGTTAGAAATCCTATCGAAAGGAATAGTGGAGAACTGCAGTGCTAAAAACTAAATTTACCATATCATAAAAACAAAATTCTAAAACATGAAGTAAGCCAAGATTTAGAAAAGAATTGTAAAAAATATAGATTTTTTGTGATTTGGCTTGCATGTAAACAGATCCCCTTTTTGACATACCTAATGTTGTAGCTAAGTTTATTAAGACCATTGATACATTATCTATGGACTCCATGATATATGCATGCTGCATTCATATTTGCATGTGCAGAAGTTGTCTTATCTATATCTAACCAGTTGAGCTAACTGACCTTTGCCCGTGTTTTGGTTCACTTGTTGCATCTCATTGTGAACATGGAAGAAAGGATCAATAAGATTGAATATCGTAGGATTTTCTTTTGCTTCTGTTCTGTGTAACTGGATTTTTCATTTTTTTGGCAGGTAATAACCAATGGAAGATAGCGAGAAAAAAAAATCTGACAACCAAACAACTTGAGATGGGACATACTATTTCACGTGTATAGATTCCCTTCTCAATATATGATCGTTTTACACCGTTAGCTTTCTAGTGCAAAAAAAAAAAGAAAAAGAAAAAAAAAACAGCAGAAATATTTTGTTACTAAATGCAACTTGGATGTTGTTGGTTCTATTTTTTGTTATCTCTTCTGTGTATACATTTACCAAATGTTATCTCTCCTGTGTGTATATATGTATGTATATATATATATGTATATGTGTATGTGTATGTGTATGTGTATGTGTATGTGTATGTGTATGTATACATATATACATGTATGTGTATGTATGCGTGTACATACATATATATATATATACATACATGTACATGTACATACATACATGCATATATATATACATATATATATACATATATATATATATACATATATATATATATATATATATATATATATATATATATATATATATATATATCTATATATATACATATGTATTCTAATGACTTAGTTAATGATGATTCATTTTTTCTTTCTATGAGAAGATCATCATATTGATAACAAATTAATATTTTCAGATGGAACAAGAATGATAAACCGATTAAGATGATATTAGAGCAAAAGATCGTATTAGAAAAAAATTGTACATCCTGATAAATTCTACTAGTTTGTAGAAATAATTTATAAGATTTCGATGCAATATTCGGGATTAAAAATATAAAATAAAATAAAAGGCATCTCTTGCCTCCAATTCTCTCTGCCCGAAACAATCAAACGCCTCATTTAGGATCAGTTCTTCCCTGAAGAGAACACTGGACTTAGTTGCAGAAGATACTCATGTTATGTATTGTGCCCGATGGTTCAACCTTCATATACGGATATCTACAAAGCAATGTTAAGGTTTCGTGATCTTTAAGAGATATCAACCCTTGAAATATTATAGGGGGTTCTACTCTCCTAGAAGTCAGCTAGATGATTGCAATTGTAAATGAATTTTATTATTCTAAAGAGATGGAGGTTACATGCTTATATAGGGCTCCAAACCCTAGCCCTAGGGGCTGCTTCCTAAGTGAATTATCTCTTTTGCCCTCAACCCTAGTCGACCGGCCTAGAAAACGGAGGCGACGACTAGGAAGCCCAAAGGCTCAAATATAAACCCTAGTTACTCTTCTTTATAGGATAGAGGCGACTAGGTAGGGTTTATTACAATCTCACAGGGTTTTTATTAGCTGCTACTTGGTTGAGTAGGACCCAACCCTGCTAGATTCCTATCATGCCCGCCCTCTTCAAATCAGCCTTGTCCTCATGGTTGAGATTCCATGAACTCAGGGAACCGGGTCTTTAGCTCCTCATATGATTCCCATGTGGCATCTTCGAGCAGTAAATTATTCCAATGCACTAGTACTTCAGTAGAGGGACGTCGGCGATGCATCACGATTCTACGATCGAGGATGGCTTGTGGTTGAGCTTGAATATCTCCATCATCAGTGGTGTTGGAAAGTTGGATCTGGGGTGACTCGTGTTCTCCTGACTTGGGCTTCAAGCATGACACGTGGAAGATAGGATGAATTTTGACATCCTAAGATAATTTAAGTCTGAACGCCATGGCTCTAATACGCTTTATGATCTGATAGGGCCTATAAAAATGTGAGGATAGCTTCATGGAGGCTCGTGTATTGATAGAGAGTTGCTTGTATAGCTGTAGGCGAAGATAAATCCAATCTCATACTGAAAATTCTCTTTCGCTTCATCGTGTTGTCACGAATGATCGTCGCACACTCGTAGCAACTTCGTTCAACGTTCCGTTCGTCGCTTGCCCAGGCATGTACATATCCTTAGCAGCCTGTTTTGCCATATTTTAGTGTGTTTTTCCTGTAAAAATATAAGAAACAGTAGCTCGCAGTGCTGCAGAATGATCGCTCGCTGTATATGCCCCAAAACCCCCAAAACAGCTCCGCTTTTTGTGTCGCGTGGCTGATTTTGTAGAGTCTCATGAGCCACCCCAATTTTGTCACCATCTCGGCACCAGAATCCCCGGGTGGCACATGGTTGGATGGGTCTTCAGTATAGTGTTGGGCGTTGAACACTTTCACAAGTTTACACATCAACTTGACGGAAACTTGCCTTCGTGCCCAGCACTCGGGGAGTAGTTGTTTGCAGACTTGCAGCTGCTCATTTACTCTTCTAAAGTCCTTGTTTTTCTCCTATCTTTCTTTGCTTTCCTGCACTCCAAGTACTCGCTCAATTGCTTATAAAGCTTCCATCTTCGCGAGACGTCGGGACTTGTCCGCCGCTCATTCCAACAACTAATCAACTTCTATTTTACAGGTCCTACGGGACCTGCACGAGGTTGCAACTCGGCTGACCCTTTGCGGATGCGTATGTCGCAAGGGCACCTCAAGACTTAGGCAATTCCAACTACGTCTGATCGAAGTGGCCGCAAGGGTGCTTCTCGACTTAGAAAACTCTAGCTAAGTCCGTGTTTGCCGCAAGGGTGCCTCACCACTTAGGTAATTCCAGCTAAGTGCGTGACGTTGTGGTATCAGAGTAGGCAAGCAATTTGAGCAAGTAGTGAAGAAACTTCGCAATCTCGCCATGGCGAAACATCGCGACGTATCGAGCAAGATAGGGCAAGCCGATCAGTTGCCCCAAGCAGCCGCAGGTGGGCTGCATGTGCAAACTTGCTCAGTCACTGCTGGAGCCGCTCAAGGGGAGCGGGGCAGCGAACATGATGAGCAAGAAGTTGGCTACTCGCCGCGAGCGGAGGAGGCGCAATCTGGAGTGCCAACCAGGAAAAAGAGCCATCGAGAGAGGATCATAGCGGCGGAAAACCACTTGGATGTTCTTGAAGCGAGCTTGGACGAACTCTACTAAGGTCAAAATAGGCTTCTTGGTGTAGAGAGCTCGCAAGAAGAAGCTAAATCCCGGATCAACAAGGTTGAAGCCCTAGTCGACCAACTAACAGATGACATCAAGGACTCCGTGCAACATTTACAAGAGATGGTGATGGAACTCACTTCTAGAGTAGTAGTGCTTACAAGGGTGTTGAATGCGAGAGGAAGCAACACCCGCGTTGCGCCGATACAAAGCTTTAGAGCGCCTGACCCACATTGTTATGGGGGTGCTAGAGATGCTAAAGAGCTTGAGAATTTCCTGTTTGATATGAATCAATACTTCTGAGCCACGAGGCTGGACTCTGAGGACGCCAAAGTTTTGATAGCGACCATTTATCTGAACGGAGATGCAAAGCTTTGGTGGAGAACCCGTTGGGAAGAGATTCAACAAGGTCGGTGCCGAGTGGACACATGGGATGACTTGAAGCGTGAGTTGAGAACTCAATTCCTGCCCAAGAACACTGAGTTCGTAACAAGGAGGAAGTTGAGACAACTCCACCAAATGACTTCCATTTGGGACTATATAAAGTAATTTTCTGCACTGATGCTGGACATTCAAGACATGTCTAAAAAAGATAAGCTGTTCAGCTTTCTTGACTGCCTGAAGCCATGGGCTCAATAGGAACTTCATTGACAGAATGTCACTGATGTGATTGGAGCAATTGTGACCGTAGAAAGGCTCACTGACTTTGTTTCTTCAGAGGACCTGAGGAAGAAGAAACAGTCATCAGGAAATCACCATCCAAAACATCCTCCTGGGAAGGAACCTGAGGGCGAACAAAGGAAGCAAAATTTCCATAAGGGGCCGAACTCAAACGGCAAGGCCTTAAGACCTGGTAGATGCTTCTTGTGCGGAGGGCCACATAGGGTGTGGGAGTGCCCACAAAAGTAGGCACTCAATGCCTTATCGGCTTCCATCAACCCCCCCAAGCCAGACAAGGGCAAGGCAGTTGCTCTTAGTTCGAGTAGCTCCAAATTGGGTAGCAACGATGAGAAGTCGCAAAGACCCCGAATGGGTGCGATGCGTTTGTTGAATGCATTGCGGGGTCAAGTGGGGGAGAACATGAAGTCGGAGCAACAAAAAGGAGGAAGCAGTGAGCTAATGTATGTGAACATCAGACTTAGCGGCCAAACCATCCGAGCAATGGTGGACACGGGTGCTACTCACAACTTCATTGCCGACCGAGAAGCAAAGCGGCTTGGACTAATCTTGGAGAAGAACCCAAGTCGGATGAAGGCAGTCAACTCGGAGGCCAAGCAGATCTCCGGGCTAGCAAAGGGAGTCTCCATCAAGATCGGATCATGGAGTGGGCGACAAACATGATGGCGGTGCCATTGGATGACTTCGAAGTGATTCTCGGAATGGAGTTCATGCACGCAGTAAAGTTGGTGCTGATGCCGTTCCTAGACTCCATATGTCTGATGGGAGGTGAAAACCCCTGTGTGATTTTTATCTCTCGGAGAAGAACCCAGGATCCTCAACAACTATTGGCATTGCAATTGAAGAAAGGTGTACGCAAAGGAGAGTTAACTTTTGTGGCTACGATGAAGCTAGAACCACTTGATGGGGAGGCCATTAAAGAACCTGCTATGGTGGCAAACGTTCTGAAGGAGTTTATAGATGTTATGCCACCTGAGTTGCTAAAAACTCTACCACCACACAGAGCCGTGGATCATCTTATTGAGCTGGAGTCAGGAGTGAAGCCTTCAGCAAGACCACCATACCACTTGCCCCCTCCTGAGTTGACAGAGCTCAGAAAACAGTTAGATGAACTACTAAGCGGTAGTCTTATCCGTAGTTCTAAAGTACCATTCGGAGCTCCAGTTCTCTTCTTGAAGAAACAAGATGGGAGTCTCCAACTATGCATCGATTATTGAGCCCTTAACAAGGTGACCGTAAAGAATAAATATCCCATCCCGCTCATTGCAGACTTGTTCGACCAATTGGGGAAAGCAAAGTATTTCTCCAAACTTGACCTTCGATCGGGGTATTGGCAGGTGCGTATTGCTGAAGGTGATGAAGCGAAGACTACCTGTATGATCAAGTATAGAGCATTTGAATTCTTGGTGATGCCTTTCGGCTTAACCAATGCTCCAACTACATTCTGCACTCTTATGAACCAGCTATTCAAGGAGTATTTGGACAAGTTTGTGGTCGTCTACTTGGACGATATCGTCGTCTACAGCTGAACACTTGAGGAGCATATTGAGCACCTTCGAACAATCTTCAAAGTTCTCAGGGAGAATACTTTGTTAGTGAAAAGAGAGAAGTGCAACTTTGCTCATACGGAGATCTTATTCTTGGGGCATCGAATCGGCAATGGTTCCATTTGAATGGACAAGTCAAAGGTGCAAGCTGTGGTAGAATGGAGTACCCCAAAGAAGGTGCCAGAGCTGAGATTTTTCTTTGATTTTGTGAACTACTATCGGCACTTCATACTGGGGTATTCGAAGCGCGTAACTCCACTGACGGAATTGCTAAAAAAGGAGCAGCCTTGGAGATGGTCAGACAAATGTAAAGCGGCATTCCAAGACCTAAAGGCTGTCGTTTTGAAAGAACCTGTGCTCAAATTGCCAGATTATGGGAAGCCCTTCGAAGTCCATACAGATGCTTCAGACTTCGCTATTGGGGGAGTACTCATGCAAGAGGGCCACCCAGTGGCCCACGAAAGCCGCAAGCTCAACGAGACCGAGCGACGGTATCCAGTGCACGAGAAGGAGATGACAATGGTGATCCGTTGTTTACAGGTGTGGCGACACTACCTTCTCGGATTGTGATTTGTACTGAGGACAAACAATATCGCTTTAAGTTACTTTCAGACTCAAAAGAAGCTCTCTCCAAAGCAAGTAAGATGGCAAGACTTCCTAGCGAAATTTAATATGGTAATGGAGTACAAGCTCGGAAATGTAAATGTCGTAGCTGATGCGTTGAGTCGGAAGGTGGAGTAAGTGAATGCTATGCAACTGGAGGGTAGAGGCCAAGCAAGTCAGTTGTACTCCAACTTCCTTTCTTGGATCAAGGATGGACTGTACAGTGATCCTCATGCAGTAACCTTAATGCAACTAATCCAAGAAGGCAAGGCATGATATTTTGGGTCCAGGAGGGACTCGTCTATATCAAAGGGAATAGAGTTTATGTCCCTCGAGTGGACAATTTGAGGTGTGAACTCTTGAAGGAGTGTCACGATTCCATTTGGGCAGGACATCCGGGCATTCACCGAACATTGGCTCTCGTGGAGAGGGCCTTCTATAGGCCGAAGATGGGGACGGATATAGAGGAATATGTTCGAACGTGCCTAACTTGTCAACAAGATAAGGTGGAGCAGCGGAAGTCGGTGGGACTTTTAGAGCCGTTGCCCGTACCAGAAAGGCCGTGGGAGAGTATTTCTCTGGACTTCATATTAAGCTTGTCGATAGTAGGGGGACTTAAATCGATACTTGTGGTGGTCAACCGATTTTCGAAGTATGCAACCTTCATTGCTACACCCCTACACTATTTGCTAGTCATATGTGCCCTACAAGCCAATCACATGAGTGATAGCACTTGTGACTTGATATGCACTTTATCTCTTTGATTATTATTTGATATTTTATCACTTTATCTTGCATGTTGCATATATTGTGATGTCCTTGGATCAGTGCAATGAGAATCGGATCGTGATGAGATCACGATAATGAGACCGATTCACCTTTAAACACGGACCCTAAATTATCCTGGTCATAGGTTACTCGAGAAGGACATCGAGATAACCGGATAGACTGGTGTGCTATATACCCGTTCATATGATGGAGGTAGCTGGTCTCATAGCTACTCGTGTGGGGACACTAAGGGTACAGTGTAGGTGCTCATTGGAGAATGAGTTCACTGATTGATCTACCTACGGAATGCTGGATGGTTATTGATACCTCACGTCAGGACAAGAATTCCGTAGTCCCGAGTGAGTGTATCTGGTCCTTAGACTTGAGACACCAAGGATGTCCTATATGAGTACTCCACTCTTTGATACCAGACTTATAGGTTTGGAAAGTTCCAGATATAGTACAACCGGTCATTGGGAGTGGTAGCCAACCTTACGAGGGCTATTGAGTGTCAATAGAGGATCATCCGCTCTCAGTATCATGAGAGGAATATCCCATGTGTTCTTGCTCGAATAAATCCTTGGCCAAGATTATTCGGATTAAGAGAGAAATGGTTCTCCGGGAGAATCTGACAAGAGCAAGACTCGAGGAGAGACCGTATGGGCCTGACAGCACCATGCCCGGTATAGGGTCTCTGGGATACTAGATAGATGAGAGATTATAGATACATGATAACTGAGGACAGATAGGTCCAAAGGATTAGATTCCCCTGTATCGTCTGGGGGCTACGGCGTAGTGGCATGGTACGTCCATAGTCGATGAGTTGGGTGAATTATTATAGAGATAATAATTCACTAAGTCAGAAGGAATTCTGACAAGTATGACTCACGACCAGCTCGATATTGGGCCTAGAGGGTCACATACATATGGTAGGTGTTGCGACGAGTAGAGGTTCGGATATGAGATATCTACTGAACCCCCTACTTATTGGATATCCATTAAGCCCTTGAATTATTGGATCCTGAGATGAGATCCAATAATTGCTAATAAGAGATTATTGGGTAGAGACTCACTAATCTAAGAGTCTTGGGTAATTGGATGGAGATCCAATACCTAATAGGGCAAAAGATCCATTAGGGTTTTCAGGGGGCCTCTATAAATAGGAGGGAACCAAAGCTCTATAGGTTGAGAGTTCTCTTGGTAGCCACCTCCTGTTCTCCTCTCTCCAAAGAGAGAGGTCCATCATCGCAATCCCTGCCATATGGATACCGCTAGAGAGGAGGACGCTTGACCTCCTTCATCCTCTCTCACAAATCTATAAGAATTCAGGGATATACGATCTCCCTAGGTATCTTCTTTTACACGTGCAGTTTTGTGGATTTATTTTTGACGCATCGATCTTCGCACAACGACGGAAACTTTCTACGAAAATATGAGGTTTTGTTTTCTGTTCTTCCGTTACGCATGTGATGTCGCTCCCCTTGATGGATTTCCCAACGGTGGTATCAGAGCCAGGTTGTTCGTGCGAAGATCGGATCTTAAACTGCGTGTGTTGTGTTTTAGATCTACTTTTGACACCAAAATTATTAGTGCAAAAGGGCCAGGAAGGGCAGCAACTGTTGCTACCCTTAATGTGTTCGTGCAGCGGCCGCAAGGCTTGCAGCCTTACTGCCTGCACAAGCAACAACCGCCGGCTAGCGGGTTGCGAGCGCAGTACGTCACGCCGGCGGCTTGCCATGGGGCGCCGGCGCGACGCTGGGCAGCATCTGCAGGGCGCCGCAGGTGGCAGCGTCGCCACCCCTTAAGATGGGCGCTGGGGGCGTGGCGGCGATGCCGCCCTCCCCGCGCACAAGGGGCGCCGCCGGCAAAGTGGCAGCGGCCGCAAGCGTAGTAAGGGTGAGGGATTAGGGTTTTTTGGACAAAGACAGTTTTTTCCCTCGGAATTTTAGAAATTTCAATTTCTGTCTCCTTTGATAGAATTACCAAAATACCCCTCATAATTTCAGAAATTACAGATTCTATCCCTTTTGATAGAATTACCAAAATACTCTTGAGAATTCAAAAATTTCCTCTATGTCCCTGATTTCAGAAAATTAAATATGTTAATTAACTATTTTTTTTATCTAGTAGTCCTATAAAATAACATATACATGTAATGTATGATGTGGACAGATGATCATAGACTTGTGATGTGATGTGTGTACATGTGATTATTATTATTGGGGTTTGCGAGCCTTTATTTTTCTCGTTTATTATCGGGCCTGCGCGCCTGTAATTATGTTGTAATTACATGAGGAGGCGTAGCGGTAGCGGGACCCACGAGGCCGAGACGGACGATCTGATGCATGGAGATGTGTTGAGATGCCGACGGATCCGACGAAGCGAGATGGACGATCACAGGGCATGGAGATGCGCCGAAGCACACATAGATCTTGATGTGAGTGATTGGGCCCACTAGCTTGGGCCTGATCACATTAGGATGTGGTCCATGATCATCTGGTGTGATTACTTATGTGATGTGTGATTAGTTATACACCTACTGATATATATATATATATTTACATGCGATGTAGATATATATATATATATATATATATTAAATACGTAGATGTATGTGTGTGACACATTATATTAGGAGACCAAATCAAAATCTTCTCTATTAATAATATTAAGTCGGTAAACGTGAGGCAATTAGATTGACCCACGTGGCCTTCCATTATTATAGCTAGGAACCAATTCCCAGTATAGGTTGAGTTGGTCGAGTCCCTCGAGACTCACCTATATCGTGTCTCGCTATCTTATCTACGACATAGAGATGTCATAGATGACCTGAGGACATGGTATGCTTGGTCGAGTCCCTCGAGAGTATATCACCTAATCAGACTCATTTAGTAACGATGTTAATGACTTAACCGAACATCATGGTTGGTCGAGTTCCTCAAGACCATGGTGGTTTGGAGGCCGAACAGGACAAGAATTACAAGTTGTGATTGGCAAGAGTTGTCTACCTTTACGGGCTTAACGTGATTGGTCGAGTCCCTCGAGGTTACGTTAAGACGCCGATTGGATCCTGATCCCCATTAGAGATCCGCCGGGGGGCTCCGATTCACATACCGGAGGGTGTTGTATGTCTCACAAAAAATTAGTGGGAGTACATTAAGATAAAAGTCCTTATCTTAATTATTTAAATTTCTACAAAGTCTACATGTTATTTATTTTTGCTACATCTTTTATTTCAGAAAAATGTCGCTTTCAAATCCTTTACGTGGCATACTTGATGCCAACCGCCTCACTGGTCCAAATTATACGGATTGGCTTCACAATCTGAGAATCGTTCTCACGGTAGAGAAAATCGCATATGTCCTTGATATAGTGATCCCTACGCCCGACGAAGGGGCAAGCAAGGATGAGATCGCTCATTATGTGAAGTCCTTAGATGATTCCACTCATGCTCAGTGTTATATGTTGGCATCTATGACTACTGAGTTACAGAGACAATATGAAAATATGGATGCTAATTCCATACTTCTGCATCTTTGCAAACTGTTTGAGGAACAGGGAAGAACTCAGTGATACGAGATATCAAAGGGTCTTTTCCGTGCTAGGATGACTGAGGGGACACCGGTTTAGAACCATGTCCTTAAGATGATTGAGTGGATCGAGAAACTCACAGGTCTAGAAATGGTCCTAGATGATAACCTGTGTGTGGATCTTGTATTTTAGTCCCTACCATATTCCTTTTCTTAGTTCATAATGAACTTTAGTATGAACAAACTTGAGGTGACCCTCCTAGAGCTTCTCAATATGTTGAGAGAAGCAAAGAGCACCATCAAGAAAGAGAAGCCGGTTCTCTACACTGGTGAGACCAGAAAGAAAAGGAAGGCTGAGAAGACCCTTAAGAAGGGCAAGGGCAAGGGCAAAATGGATAAGGCAAAGGTTGTCAAGAATGACCCAACAAAGGACAAAGGCCAGTGCTTCCACTACGGCAAAGATGGGCACTGGAAGAGGAACTGCAAAGAGTACCTTGCAGAGAGGGCGAAACAAAAGCTTGTAAAAGCTTCAGGTATATTCATGATCAGTCTGTAGTGGCTGTTGGCAAGGTCACCTTACATCTACCTGGTGGAGCTATTATTGCATTAGATGCATGCTATTATGTTTCTTCTATTATCAAAAATATTATTTTCATTTCATGTTTGACAGTTAGTGGATATAAATTAGTTTTTGAGAATAATGGTTGTTCAATAATATTAGATGATGAGATCATCACAAGATGAACGATGCATAATGATTTATTTATGCTAGATACAACTTCACATATCATGAGTGTAAGTGAGTCTAAGAGGAAATGAGAAATGGAGAACCAGACATGAAAGAGTATTAAAACCCTTCGATCAGATCGAGGAGGTGAGTACTTGAGTATAGAGTTCACCCAGTTCCTCAAAGACTATGGGATATTATCCCAATGGACACCTCCTTATACACCACAGCTTAATGGTGTATCAGAAAGGAGGAATCGCATACTGTTAGACATGGTGTGTTCCATGATGTGTTTCGCCGACCTACCCATCTCATTCTGGGGATATGCCTTAGAGACCGCAGCTTACCTTCTGAACAGAATTCTAACTAAATCAGTGATGTATACTCCATAAGAGATATGGAATGGGAAGAAGCCCGATCTTAAGATTATTAAGATTTGGGGCTGCCCTGTCCACGTTAAGAGACACAACCCTGACAAATTAGAATCTAGGACGGAACGGTGCAAGTTTGTGGGATACCCTAAGGAAACTTATGGGTATTATTTCTATCACCCTGAGGACCAAAAGGTCTTTATAGCCAAGAGAGAAGTGTTCCTTGAGAAGGAACACATTCTTGGTGAAGACAGTGGGAGCATAATAGAGTTGAGCGAGGTTGAAGAACCTAGCTCAAGCACTATTCTAGAATCAGTTCAGATACCTAACACATAAGTTCCAACTTTACGTAGGTCCGATAGAGTATCTCATCCTCCTGAGAGATATATTGGACATATCAGATGAGAGGATGTTATGGATATTGATCCTCAGACCTACGAGGAGGCTATTATGAGCATAGACTCCGGGAAATGGTAAGAAGCCATGAATTCAGAAATGGATTCCATGTACTCCAACAAAGTTTGGAACCTAGTTGATGCACCCGAGGGTATTGTACCCATTGGTTGCAAGTGGATCTTCAAAAAGAAGATTAGAGTAAATGGAAAGATAGAGACCTATAAAGCAAGGCTAGTGGCTAAGGGGTATTGTCAAAGGCATGGTATTGACTATGACAAAACTTTCTCACATGTAGCCATGCTAAAATCCATTCGAATTCTATTAGCTAGTGCAGCACATTATGATTATGAGATCTGGCAGATGGACGTCAAAACCATATTCCTCAATGGCTACCTCGAGGAGATGTATATGATACAGCCTGAGGGATTCGTGTCCAGGGATAACCCAGATAAGGTGTGCAGGTTGCTTAGGTCCATTTATGGATTGAAGCAAGTTTCTCGAAGTTGAAACATAAGATTTGATGAGGCGATCAGATCTTATGACTTCGTTAAGAACGAAGATGAACCTTGTGTATACAGGAAATTAAGTGGGAGCACTATCACCTTTTTGGTATTATATATGGATGACATCATGATCATTAGGAATGATGTAGGCATGCTCTCCACAGTAAAGACTTGGTTATCTAGGCACTTCTCCATGAAGGACTTAGGGGCAGCATCCTGCATATTGGGGATATGAATCTATCGAGATAGATCCAAGAGGATGCTTGGCTTGTCCCAGTCCAGGTACATAGACACCATTGTCAAAAGGTTTGGTATGGAAAATTTCAAGAGATGTCTCATACCAATGAGACATAGAATATCACTTTCTAGGAGTATGTCTCTAAAGACTCCTAAAGAAAGAGCACACATAGATATGATACCATATGCATCAACAATAGGATCTATCATGTATGCTATGCTATGTACCAGGCCTAATATAGTGCATGCTCTGAGTGTCATAAGCAGATATCAAGCAGATCCAGGCTTGGAGTACTAGAAAGTAGTAAAATGTATCCTTAAGTACTTTAGAAGGACTAAGGATCTTTTACTGATATATGGAGGTAGTAGCCTCAGAGTTGAGGGCTACATAGACTCGAGCTTCCAGTCCGATGTCGATGATAGCAAGTCTAATTCAGGGTATGTGTTCACCCTGAATGGAGGAGCAGTATGCTGGAAGAGTTCCAAGCAAGACACTACTGCTGACTCAACCACAGAGGCGGAATACATTACTGCGATAGAGGCATCAAAGGAGGGAGTCTGGATGAAGAAGTTCATCACAGATCTAGGAGTCATCCCGAGTAGCGAAGAGCTGATTCTTTTATACTACGACAAATACAGGGCGATTACTCAAATAAGGGAACCCGGGTCTCATCAGAAGTGTTCTGAGGAGGTTCCAACTTATTAGAGAGATCGTGACCTGAAGAGATGTAGCAGTGGAAAGAGTTCCATCCGAAGATAACATTGCAGATCCACTGACAAAGCCATTGACTCAGATTGTCTTTGAGCGTCACAGAGGTTTGATGGGGATCAGACATGTTGGTGATTAGCTTTAGGTCAAGTGGGAGATTGCTAGTCATATGTGCCCTGCAAGCCAATCACATGAGTGATGGCACTTGTGACTTAATATGCACTTTATCTCTTTGCTTATTATTAGGCATTTTATCACTTTATCTTGCATGTTGCATATATTGTGATATCCTTAGATCTGTGCAATGGGAATCAGATCGTGATGAGGTTACGATAATGAGACCGATTCACCTTTAAAAACAGACCCTAAATTATCCTGGTCATAGGTTACTCGAGAAGGATATCGAGATAACCGGATAGACTGGTGTGCTGCATACCCGTTCATATGATGGAGGTAGCTGGTCTCATAGCTACTCGTGTGGGGACACTAAGGGTATAGGGTAGGTGCTCATTGGAGAATGAGTTCACTGATTGATCCGCCTACGGAATGTAGGATGATTATTGATACCTCACGTCAGACAGCGATTCCGTAGTCCCAGTAGTGTATTTGGTCCTTAGACTTGAGACACCAAGGATGTCCTATATGAGTACTCCACTCTTTGATACCAGACTTATAGATTTGGAAAGTTCCAGATCTTGTATAGTCGATCATTGGGAGTGGTAGCCAACCTTACGAGGGCTATTGAGTGTCAATAGAGGATCATCCACTCGGTATCATGAGAGGAATATCCCATGTGTTCTTGCTTGAATAAATACTTGGCCAATGTTATTTGGATTAAGAGAGAAAGGGTTCTCCAGGAGAATCCGACAAGAGCAAGACTCGAGGAGAGACCGTATGGGCCTGACAGCACCATGCCCGGTATAGGATCTCTGAGATATTAGATGGATGAGGGACTATAGATATATGATAACTGAGGATAGATAGGTCCAAAGGATTGGATTCCCCTGTATCGTCTGGGGGCTATGGCGTAGTGGCCTGGTACGTCCGCAGTCGATGAGTTGGGTGAATTATTATAGAGATAATAATTCACTATATCAGAAGGAGTTCTAACAAGTATAACTCACGGCAAGTTCGATATTAGGCCTAGAGGGTCACACACATATAGTAGGTGTTGCGACGAGTAGAGGTTCGGATATGAGATATCCGCTGAATCCCCTATCTTATTGGATATCCATTAAGCCCCTGAATTAGGGATATATGATCTCTCTAGGTATCTTCTTTTACACGTGCAGTTTTGCAGATTTATTTTTGACGCACCGATCTTCGCACGACGACGGAAACTTTATACGGGAAATCTGGGGTTTTGTTTTCTGTTCTTTTGCTGTGCATGTGATGTCGCTCCCCTTGACGGATTTCCCAACACTGTTCAGCAGAGGAAGCGGCAAAGCTAATGATGAAGAATATGGTGAAGTATTGGGGGGTCCCGCACAATATCATAAGTGATCGAGATGCTCGATTTCTGGGACGATTCTGGACCGAGCTATTCAAATTATTGGGGTCGAAGTTATACTTCTCCACAAGCCTCCACCCCCAGACGGATGGCCAAACTGAGAGAATAAACTCGCTCCTAGAGCAATATCTTCGGCACTACGTGAGTGCCAACCAACGAGATTGGGTGAAGCTGTTGGATATAGCCCAATTCTCCTACAACCTGTAGCGGAGCTCTACGTCCAACAAGAGCCCCTTTGAGATCAACATAGGACAACAGCCGTCGACTCCTCACACTTTGGCTATTGGATATACAAGGAGTAGTCCATCCGCATATCACTTGGTAAGAAAATGACATCGAAATACAGATATTGCATGGGCCTATTTGGAGAAGGCGACTAGAAAGATGAAGAAGTGGGCAGACTTGGGAAGGCGACCCCAGGAATACAAAGTCGGCGATTTGGTGTTGGTGAAGCTCCAACCAGCATCACTCCAATTCTTTAGAAATAAGGTGCACAAAGGATTGGTACGTAAGTATGATGGCCCCTTCCCAATTATCAATAGGGTGGGCAACGTCTCCTACAAGTTGCAACTGTCGGCGTGGCTCAAGATTTATAATGTTTTCCATGCCAGCAACTTGAAAGCCTACTACTCCGATCCGCAAGATGCTTCCTGAGGTATTTCAACTCGTCAACCTCCCACTAGAGCCTCTTACGAGAAGCGAGTTGAGACCATTTTAGCAGATCGCAAGACAAAGCTACCCAATGGAGCTGAACAGATCGAATACTTGGTGAAGTGGCAGAAGCTTCCCAAAACCGAAGCCAGTTGGGAGCCAGAAGATGCCCTCCAACATGAAGAAGCAACCATCAAAGCTTACCAATAAGCGTCGACGAGGGTGCCGACAGTTTAAGTGGGGGAGAATGTCACGAATGGTCATCGCACACTCGCAGCAACTTCGTTCAACTTTTCGTTCATCGCTTGCCCATGCATGTACATATCCTTGGTAGCCTGTTTTGTCATATTTTGGTGTGTTTTCCCTGTAAAAATGCAAGAAACAATAGCTCGAAATGCTGCAGAATGATCGCTCGCTGCATCTATCCAAAAACCCCCAAAACAACTCCATTTTTGTGTGCCGCGGGCTGATTTCTGTAGCCCATAGCCACCCCAATTTTGTCAGCCATCTCAGCACCCAGGAACCCCCTGGGTGGCACATGGCTAGATGGGTCTTCGGTATAGTGTCGGGCATTGAACACTTTCACAAGTTTGCACATCAACTTGACGGAAACTTGCCTTCGCGCCCGACACTCAGTGAGTAGTTGTTTGCGGACTTGTAGCTGCACATTCACCCTTCTAAAGTCTTTGTTTTCCTCCTCTCTTTCTTTGCTTTCCTGCACTCCAAGTGCTCGCTCAATTGCTTGTAAAGCTTCCCTCTTCGCAAGACGTCGGGACTTGTCCGCCGCTCGTTCCAACAACTAATCAACTACTGTTTTACAGGTCATACGGGACCTACACCAGGTTGCAGCTCGGTTGACCCTTTGCAGACGCGTATGTTGCAAAGGCACCTTAAGACTTAGGTAATTCTAGTTAAGTCTGATCGAAGTGGGCGCAAGGGTGCTTATCGACTTAGACAACTCTAGCTAAGTCCGTGTTTGTCGCAAGGGTGCCTCACCACTTAGGCAATTCCAGCTAAGTGCATGATAATGTGTCGGCTTGTTGTATCATTCTGGCATTAGTGATAGAGAGATTATCCTTTAGTAGTTGTAGGAGTTTGTCTCTGTCAATTAAATCTTGGTCGACCTAATCTACCTTGGCCGAGCCAATTACATACTTTGGAATCACAGGAGCTCGTCGACCATATAGTGCTTCATATGGGGTACATTTTGTAATGAATGATATATAGTATTATATCATCATTCGGCCTAGGGGAGCCATTTTATCCACTCCTTTGGCCAGTCACTAGCGAAACACTGAAGGTATGTCTCTAAACACCTGTTCACCACCTCTATTTGGCCATTAGTTTATTGATGATATGCTGTGCTCATCTTGAGTTTGGTGCCCTATAACTGAAATAACTCGATCCAAAATTTACTTGTGAAGACCCTATCATGATCACTTACAATAAACCTTGGCATCCCATGCAGTTTAATAATATTTTCTATAAAAATATGAGAGTGTAGAGATTTCACATAACACAAAAATGAGCATATTTCGTAAGTCAATTAACCACCACAAGAATTGTGCTTTTACCTTTGGAATGTGACAGCCTTTCGATGAAGTCCATGGAGATGCCAGTCCACATCGAGTCCGGTATTGGTAGTGGTTGTAGTTTTCCTAGACTCGCCACTATTTTACCATTTTGCTGTTGACATATATCACATTATGTCACGTATTCAGAAATAATTTTTTTCATCCCTCTCCAATAAAAATTTTGCGTCACTCTTTTATATGTTCTCAGAAATCTAGAATGCCTTGCTAAAGGTTAGAGTACCTTTCATGTAGGATGATTTTGATGTAAGGGGAGTCGGGTATAAGCACAATACAACCTTTGTAGCGTAGATCCCTCGAATTCCAAGTGTAGTGAGCTATTGCACTTGGATCCTCATCTAATTTTTTAATGATGTTGTTGATCTCTAGATCCTTCTTTCATTCCTCCCTAATGTCCTCGAGGAAGCCAACGGTAGGAAGGGAGATGGCTAAAAATTTAATTTGCTCAGGTAGCCTTGAGAGTGCATTTGCAACAACGTTTTCTTTCCTCTTTTTGTAAATAATTTCATAATTAAATCCTAAAAGTTTGGTTATCCATTTTTACTGCTCAGGAGATGATATCTTCTACTTTAGAAATTACTTGAGGCTTCTATGGTCAGTTTTAACTTGAAATCGTCGATCGATTAGGTAGGGTCTCTAATTCGTTATTGCGTGCATAATAGTGAGCATCTCCTTATCATAGATTGATATTTTTTAATGGGAGGGAGACAATGTCTTACTGGTGTATGCGAGTGGTCGACCATCTTGCATGAGAACAGCTCCAATTCCGATTATAGATGCGTCGGCCTCAATGATGAAGGGTCGGTTGAAATCTGATAGCGCTAGCATAGGCGTCGTTGTCATGGTTGTCTTAAATTTATCGAAGGCAGCGGAGGCTTCATCCGACCATTGGAAGACATTTGTTTTTAGTAGAGAAGTGAGGGGTTCACTGATCTTCTCATAGTCCTTCATAAATTTTTGATAGTAGCCCGTTAGTCTAAGAAACCTATGCAACAATTTCACGTTTATAGGTTTCGGCCAGCCCTGCATTACTTTGATTTTTATTGGGTCTATCACTACTCCTTCTGATATTATGTACCCAAGGTACTCTATTTTTTGTTGGAGAAAGCTACACTTTGATGGCTTAACAAAAAGAGTATTCTCCTGAAGGAACATTAAAACAAACCGCAAGTGTTGAAAGTGAGTCTTAAGAAAAGGGTTGTAAATAAGAATATCATCGAAAAATACCAGCATAAATTTGTGAAGAAAGCTCCAAAAAATATTGTTCATGTGACTTTGGAAGGTTGAAGAAGCATTAGTGAGTCCAAAAGGTATTACTAATAATTCATAATGGTCGTTATGTGTGCATAATATAATTTTTGGAATGTCGTCTTCACGTACCCAAATTTGGTGGTAACCAGATTAGAGGTCCAACTTCGTGAAGACTCGAGCTCCTTTTAACTCATCAAGAAGTTCATCCATCACTAATATTGGGTACTTATCCTTAACGATGATGCCATTTAGAGATCAGTAGTCGATGCATATCCGCTAAGTTCCGTCCTTCTTGCATACAAGTAGCACCGGTAAGGAATAGGGGCTACAGCTTGACCGAATCACCCTTGTTTCAATCATCTCCTTTATAATCCTTTCAATTTCATCCTTCTAGAGGTGAGGATAGTGGTATGACCGAGTGTTCATTTGTGGTTTGCTTGGAAGAATTAGAATCCGATGGTCATGTTGCCGAGGAGGAGGAAGATTGCGTGGTTTAGCAAAAACATCATTAAATTTAGCAAGCAATTAGGCGAGATTTTGATATTCAATTTTTATTTTCTTCCCTTCTAGTTACTACTAGAGATGTATCAAAAAGCCACCATTTACCTTATGTAAAACTTTCTTCATTCATTGGGTTGAAACGGTGGTTACGTTGCTTCTGCGCTTCCCGCGTAGGATGACCTATTTACCTTTGCAGTAGAATTTCATAATTAATTTGAAAAAGTTCCAAAAGATGTCACCCAGTGTCATCAGCCATTCTATGCCAAGCATGATCTCATAATCATCAATTGGTAGGAGAAAGAAGTCGGCGATAATTTCTTGGTCTTAAGTAATAGTCATCTTTGGTCGCACTTTAGGATTTGGCTGTCGGCGACCTTTACATCGAACTTGCAACAATCTTTAATATGGAGTGCCATCCGAGTAGCAACCTTAATGTTTATAAAGTTATTAGTGCTGCCCGTGTCGATGAGAACAGTGATCGGTTGTTGTTTGAGAAGGCCTCCAACTTTCATCGTTTGCGGATTTGAGTAGTCAGCTAACGCATGTACTATAAAGTCGATCAGTTGTGGCTCTTCTTTTACATCGTTTTCTTCATGTTTAAGACTCTCTTCTAGGTATTCAATGATCTCTTCTTCCACTGGTTCAATCACAAGAAATCTCCCTTTTTTACAGCGATGCTCACGGCTCCACGGCTCGTCGCAATACCAACATAACTCCTTTACAGATCGCTCCCGAAGCTCTTCTCTTGTCAACTTTTTTAGTGCAGGGGCTCGGCTGATAGTAGAGGGTGCTGAGGGCTTTGGTATTGCTGGTCGAGGAGTGACCCTAGTCCTCTGAGCTTCATGGTTCAATCGCTCCTCTTGAAGTTGTGAGAAAGAGATGGCTGCCATAAGCGTGTACGATTGTCGTGCTTTAACTTATCCCTGGATCTCTGGCTTCAAGTCCTCAATAAAGATCTCCAATAGCTATTTTTTAAATTAATCATAAGTTTAATTAGATAACTTTTCAAACCTGGTTTGAAACTCCTGAATAGTGGAGGTTTGTCAAATCTTTGCTAGTTATCCATCAATGTTCTTGTAATCAGTTGGTCTGAAGTGGATCAATAGTCCTTCTTTAAATTGTTGCCATGAGAGGACTCCATAAGTGTGTTCAAACCAATCAAACCACTGTATGGCATCCCCTTCAAAATGTATAGCCATAATTTCTACCATAGATACATCAGCGGTTTTGTGGTACCGAAAATATCACTCCACGCGTGAAATCCAACCAATCAAGTCTCCTTCTTCCCATCTAGGGAAGTCCATATTTATGCGTGGATAGTAGGGATCAATCATAGAGCCTCTCCTCTCATAGAAGTCATCTCTTCAGTCAGAGCTCTCTCCTTGATATAATTTCTTCGGGCTTGATGATCGGCCCAAACTGAGTTCGGCAAAGAGAGTTCAGATCTTATCCTCTATTCGCGTTTGGAAGGCTTTGAATTTAGCATTGATTGCCTCCTCAGATGCTATAGTATATGCCTCCAAATCTGTAATGTTAAGATCTCTCTTTTGTTGTCGGGTTAAAGACATGTATCGGTTGAGAGAAGTGGTGGTCGAAAGGGTTGGTGGATTGGTGGATATAGGTTACGATTTAGGCTTGTTTTGTAGCTTTTAGGTGTGGTTTGATGGAGTTTTAGGGCTGTGATGGTAGTGGATGAAGGTTAGAGAAGAGGGTTTTAGATATGTGGTAGATGGCAGTAAGGATTTGATAGAAATCAACAAAAGTTGTTGTAGATATGTGATGTTTTGTAAGAGCAGAATTGTCATCAAAGAAACAGCAGCAAAAACCAAGAGATTTGATGAGGGGATTTGATAGCAAAATCTTGA
Source organism: Musa beccarii (assembly GCA_024322285.1). Lineage (NCBI taxonomy): Eukaryota > Viridiplantae > Streptophyta > Magnoliopsida > Zingiberales > Musaceae > Musa > Musa beccarii. Next base: position 44,916,423 of record CM044398.1, read on the forward strand.
TTTAGATAATAGTAATGATGATAAATTGGATCAAAGAAATTTCGGTAGCATAACAATAAGGAAATCAGTGCAAGTTATGATGGTATAATTCTTGTCAAAAAATTTCAACGGTTTATGATGAAAAATTACAACAACACAAGAATGTTTCAGAGATGAATTCCACAAAACGATCTATAAAGCGTACAAGAATTTTTGTTCAAAAAGGATAACAATAGATCAGTTTAAAGGCAACAATATACAGTTGAAATTTTCTACAGCAATCCATCGTTCGCAAAGATGATAACTTTTACGACGAAAGAAATTCGCAGCAAGGGATAGATAGCAAGACTTCTTTTTGGTATTTTGAATGGAAAATTGCAGCAGCAAAAGGTATTGGTGATAGGAGAATTTGATCTGCAATAGAAGATGATGATGTCAAGAGCAATTATGGGAATTGCTTGGCTAATGGTGGGTGACAGGGATGGTAGCAAAAGCAACAAGATCGCTGCTCTGATACCATATGATGGAACCCCAGAGGAATTCTATGTAGATTGATCTTTGAGGGGATCAACCCTTGGAACGCTATAGGGGTTCCACCCTCTTAGTAGTCGGCCAGATGGCTGTAATTGTAAATAGATCTTGTTATTCCAGGAGGCTACATGTTTATATAGGGCTTCAAACCCTAGCCCTAGGTGCTGCTTCCTAAGTAAATTATCCCTTTTGCCCTTAACCCTAGCCGACCAACCCAATAAAGAGGGGCGACGGCTAGGAAGTTCAAAGATCCAAATATAAATCATAGTCGTTTTTCTTTATAAGATAGAGACGACTAGGTAGGGTTTATTACAATCTCATAAGGATGTAACTCTGTTAGGGTCGTATCAACTTCTCAACCCATGGAAATATATCATGTAAATGAACAAAGAACAATTGCTTCCCATATATCATACTAAATGGAATACACATGAGAGGGTTATAGTACATCCTCACTGAATCATCATGCTGTCCTTCCTACCGCAACAAAGGAGGTGATTCTCATGATTCATTCAGTGTTCTATACACCTCAGGTTTCTTAAACCCATTTGTTTCACTTTCTTTCTACTGAACTGCACACTGTCATTGTTTATGCTTCAGTTAGGTCCCCAGCAACTCAAGTAGAAGACCATCCTCAGTGACTCCTCGGAAGCCACTGTGTTGTGTGGCCTGCACTGTCTTGTGGAACAGCCAATGCTGCATGGGTGCAGTCGCACTTGAGCTACTGATCCAGTGGCAGACAAGTTCCACTTGAGAGCTGAAGAGTTTGGCCTGGTCACCTCATCTTTGAGCTCAAGAACTGCCCCTAGAACAGAAGCTAAGCAAACCTTGCTTACCAGCCTCATGTTTTCAGATGGTGCAGAGAGAAGAAGCAGAAGGTTATCTTGCTTAAGAGAAGGATTTCTAGCTAGGAAGATCTTTATAGAAAGCAAGGGAACAGTGAAGGACGTCAAGTGGGGAAGGTGATTGAAAGTGAGTATAGGGCTAATCCCTCAAAGCTAGTGGTTTCAGCTTAGGAAAACCAGTAGCACAGACCATTGTTTCTTAAGCAAGGAGCTGATGAAGAGTGGGAACAATGTCACTTATATCGTGTCTGATGGATTTGTGGCCATTGGTTTCTCCTTGGAAACATTTATTTGTTTGAGTTTGCAATGATGAAGGACATGTGAATCTAGGGCTGCAAATGGATCTTAATGCAATGTTTGTAGCTTGTCCCTTTTAATCCCCATCTCTTTCAGTCCCCATAAAAGTGGGCACATACTTGTGCCAGCTTGACTTTGGCTTTGAATGATGCAAGAGTTGGATAGATTAAATATCAACCCATCTAAAAGTTGTTCTTTAGCGAAGTTTCTCTGGAAATTTATTTGCCCACACATTTCTCAAATTAATTCTTTCAGCAAAAATAGTTCCTCAATTTATCTTTTTTCTTTTTTTTTGGTTAAGTTTGGTCTTTCATTGAGTATTTTTAGAAGGTGTGATGAGCGCTACTCATTACTGAGAAGCTAATACTTGATGTGTGGAGTGCTTATAATTGATGTGGGGTTAATAATATTCCCACATATTATGGTACATATGTATTCTTTTCTGTTCTTTATTTCAAGGATGCATATGAGAGAATATGATGTAAGCATTGAGTGAAGAGTTGTGCATACGAGTATATGAGAGGTTATAAATCGAACATAGATTACTGTTTCGAGATGTACGTGGATACAAGGTTAGGTCAGTAGGGATGGTGGTAATAAGAAGATATATGATTACATCATATATTCTGCTGATGCAGCATCATCTCTTGTTTGATGCCTACATGATGCATAATCTTGGCATATACTTCCAACGAAGATTGTTTTCATGCACTGTATTATATTGAGCATGAGCTTTGGCTGTGGTACGTATACCAACGCATAGTATCCAGAATGAAAGATTTGCGGTCACAGTTGACAGCTACATCAAAGAAGCCTCGAACCATCAACTTAACCCTGGCTGAGGTATTTTTAAACCTCATTTAATAAGGTAGACGTTAATTTTTGGCCTAACGATACATGGCCTAATTAGTCTAATAGACAATCCCACCAACTCTGTTATAATCCTCGGTTCCACTGCCCATTGAGATTCTTTGACTCGACATAACGTCGATATTCCATAGCACCTAAGGTCTATTAAATCACCGGCTAAGGGGGTATTTTTATCCTCATCATGGAATTCAACATATCGCATCATCCTCAATCTAACTGATCTAAATTCGAAGCTCAATTAGTAGACTCGACAGAGAATTCCTTGAAAATTCAACTGTGATAGATAGACCAACATTTGAAGGATATACGATGAAAGTTGTAATAGTCAAAAGAAGAAATGTTAGTTGGTCGCGCCTTAGGTCAATCGTCATTCACCCAAAAAACTAAGGAATCAATTTCAACGAGCTTTCGTCTCCTATCCTTGGAGACATTCAATAGTAACACCAATCCGATGGAGCATATTATAGTTTTTCGCGCTTGTATATTGATATATGATACCTCTGATGCCTTAACGTATTATACTTTTCCGACCACGTTCAGAGGCCCAACATGAGAATGGTGTGCTCGCTTGAAGTAGCTTTCCATTTATTTTTTCGTCTAACTAGTGAGAAAGTTCAAACTTTATTTCCTTGGGAGTGTATGCCCTCGGTCTTCAGCGACAACACGTCTTGGACTTAGGAAGGGGGAGGAAGAAACTCACAGACTTCATCGCTCGGTTTATCAATGAGATCTGAGACATAGTAGACACTCATTCATCACTCATAATATGAAATTTCATGATAAGGCTTAGGCCCTCTCATCTCTTTTGATTGTTGATAGAAAAACTACTAGTGATTATACTCAAAGTACTTTAAAGGGTCAATTAATATATTATTATCGAGGCAATAGTCTCCAACAAATATAAGAAGTCATGTAAGAGATTAAAGCATGAGCGGCCATAATCAATCTCCAACCTGAGGTCATTGTGGTGAAGGAGAAATGAATAACTCGAGTTACCTTACCCAAGGTTCGAGTTAACCCCGTAAATATGACTAAAACTAAAGTTTTTCTATAAATAAAAGAGAATTAGCTCTTAAAAGACTCTTACCCAATGAAGATCCTATTAATAAAAAAAGAGATGAAGAGTTATTATTTAAAAGTGTTTGAGGATGAAAAGTATTTCGATCTAAATTATGATGATGTCTCAATAGTCTCTATAAGGATGATTAACCCCCGGGTTGTCACGACTCAAGTTTGATGGGCTAACTTAGCCCATCAACTTTGCTTGGCCCAAACAATTGACAAAGACACTTATACTAAAATTAATAATAGTACACTTATTATATCCATATAAATCAATCTTAGTCTTACTCATTTTCAATATGAAACTAATTAGAGTATTATAATTTTTACTACTCAAAGGTTTAACATCCTTGTTAAGGCCTATCAGAATCAAACCTTAACATAGTGCATGTGAGGTATAGCTTAGTAATGACTCTATGTTGCACGGATAATCATTTCCTACTCAAACCCTCTCAATATGCCCAATCAGATAACCAAAATACTTAAACTAAAGTTGATAGTAATACATTCATCAAATCCTTATAAGTTAATCTTAGTTATGTTCATTTTCGATATGAAATTAATTAGGGTATTACAGTCTTTTCCCAGAATATTTTGCCCAAAAATTACTTTTAACATAATTACTAAGAAGGGGGAATTGCTTTTCACCATTTGCATCCACACGCCCCAACCTTGGGGTACCAAACTTAACGTACAAGGAATCAAATAAAAAAAAATTATCTCGATCTTCATGCATATTGTATATCATAAACTTTATGTTTTCATCGAGAAAACATATTGAATAATCCTTTACACATGTTTAACTCGTTGGAGGGATAAAGACATATATCTTCATGTGACATATGGTTAAAATAATCATAATAAATTATTCTAATTCACTAACTGTTCATCATCTCTCTCTCTCTCTATATATATATATCTGTTACAGGTTAATTAAGTACTCGTATTAAACCACAATGACCAAATTATTTTAGCATCACAATGTCTCTTACAAGTCAACCTTCTAACTAGTCACCAGATTAGTCTTCTAATCATAAACCAAACACTACACTGGTAAAATAATGTACATAATTTCACTGTCATGGAGGAGCCATTGCATTCAACACTTCGTAATGACCACCACCATATATTTGGCACATAAATAATTACCTGATGTTTACTATAATACACCATAATTCAAAGATAATTATGGCACTTGGAGAGGCAAGATAACATTATAAAGCACACATAAATAACACTATATTCTTCTTTGATCACTGTAACAGATGAAATGAATGCTCCCGTCCTCCTCCACAATCTACTTATACCATTCTATTCTCCTCTCACGGTCTCATGTGGGGCCCATCTCTACTCATACCAACCCATGACGTGGGTAACGTACGACAGTAGCTCTAGGAGTTTGGTCACCGTTGTTGACTGTAAGGCTCGTCAATCCGAACGATTTTGCGAGGATTTATTTATTTTCGAATGCACTTCATCCTCTGCTTGCCAGCAGTATGCTCACCTGAAATGTATTGGACCTCATTCACTGCACTTTTTGGGCAAGTAATTGGAGTACAGGATTGATTTGGGCCCTAAGGGCCCAAATTAGATTTTTAGCCCAATTCTACTGCCTGGCCCACATCGACCTGCTAATTTATTTGAATTTATGTTTTCATTATTAGTATTATTTTAATTATTCTTTGAGTGACCAACTTTATATGGTAAATACATCACATGATTGGTATTAGATTTACACCGTCGAGTTATGAGCGGATCAGCAAGCATAAAGAAACAATATAGCCCCTGGTATCGGGGAAGATGGCAGTGGGAATCTAAAAACCAGCAGCAGCTCACCCCCAGTTTTCCTTTCTCCCATGCCATCTCTTCTCATCATCATCAACCATATATTGGCCACTCGGCCCTTCCTACTTCGGCATCAAGCTGAGACACACACACGTCTACCATCACTACAATCTTCTCTGTACTCGACTTCCTGAGAAGAACAAGGCATGGGTTGTGCAGGCAGGGCTTCCTTGGCGGCGGCAGCAGCAGCGAGCATAGGCGCCATGGAGGCGCTCAAGGACCAGGCCGGTCTGTGCCGGTGGAACTATGCCCTGCGATCTCTGCAACAGCGGGCGAAGAGCGGCATGGGGTCTCTCTCTCAGTCCAGGAAGGCGGCATCATCCTCCTCCATTGATGGGAGGGGAAGGTGGCAGGGGGGTGATGAGAAGGCCAAGCAATCTGAGGAGGCACTGAGAACGGCGATGTACTTGAGCTGTTGGGGTCCCAATTAGAGTGCCCTTTTGTGGTGCTCTCTTCTGTCTTCTCTGTAAATCTATATTATTCAACCATTTGTTCTGCGTTCTTCATGCATTTTGCCTATTTATATTGGTATGGACAAGCATGACGTCGGTTGATCATGTTGCAGAATCCGTGGCCTTGTGTTGCAGTTCTACCCTCTTATCTAATCTGTGCCTATCAAACCAATTGTGTGTCAAGAATGCTTTTGTACTTCAAATCCTCTCTCTCAGCAGGATTTTTCTTCCTTGGCTTTAAGAAATATTCCGAGAGAGAGATTCTGATATGTTAGTGATAGATCATGCACCCGCACCATCCGCTCATGTGTGGCGCTCTACTATCGTATAAGTATAAAAACTGTGATGGTAGACCATCTCAGTCTAGCTCGGCGATCTCCTGATCGTACCAGAAATGGCATCGACCAAGACACAACATGCCACCCTCCGAACCACGTCCCCGTACAGGCGTGGATGTCGTCTGCGGTACAGCATCGTCTCAGGAAGCCTGGAGACGGAGACGACGCCGACGCGTCCCCTCTAGGCATGTCCTCACACGGGCGCGAGCGCAAAGGGGTAGCGCTGCCTCAGAGAGCCCGGGATGATGCCTTCATAACGTCGTTCCAAGAAGCCCGGGAGGACAGCTCCCATACATGGCACAAAGAACCGAGGCGACACAGTACCACACCCTGGGGAGTCAGTCCTTCCCCCAAGATAAAAGCCCCAAGCTATGCTGGCACAGGGGGTTTCTTCTTTGGTTTTTTCCACAAGCAAATCCTCCACAACCGTATACTGACTTAGCCATCGGAGGGGTCGGGTCCAATCCTCCCGACCCGATCTATGTGCAGGAGCCAGAGGATGCGAGGCGAGCCGAGTTCGGAACGGGAAGCCTCCCCCTAAAGTCGATCGAGGATCCACCTCAATCAACCCAACGCCTGCGGTCAACCCGAAGGTCAATCAAGGAGGTCTCGGTGCATTCGGACCCGAACCCAGCCGTGCTGACTCGGTGGCCACGACATAAAGGTACTCACAGATTGGCGCTAGAAGGAGGGCCCGATGTTGCGAGATCAACAGATTGACCCAGACGAACGTATGGCCAAGGGATCCCGTACGGCCGGAGGCCCCTGGGAGTGCCCCCGCCACATGGTGGGCTCCAAACTTAAGACCCCGTTGCAACTTCAGAACGCTACTGGCGGTTGTACATCGACCCGAGTTTGTCGCCACCCGAGGGCGCCACGACCAACCAGTCGCCCGTTTCGCACGAGGCGTTCTAGGGCCTCACCCGTCAAGTTCAAGCTATGACCAAGATGATGCAGGCCATCACCCCGCTCATTCCTCAACTGGCGCAACTATCAACGACCCCGCCTCCACAATGGCTGGAACCACCAGCTCCAACGCCCCTGGCGCCCCCGATACCAACAGCGCCCCCGGTCTCACCCGAGGCGGGCCCAGCCCCACTCACGGAAGGGGCGTCGGGGAATCCGAGTAGACCGCTGGAGCCCGAGGTACTATCATCAGACTCGGCAGACTCCCTCCGAGCCCAACTACACTTCGTCAACCAACGACTCGATGATGTGTAAAGAGAAGTCCGTAAGTCAAAGGAGGAGCTTGGGGAAGACGCCAACCGAGGATCCTCATTCGCCCTCGAGATACAAGAAAGACCAGTTCCCCTGAGCTTCCGCCTCCCCTCTCTCGATATGTATGATGGCGGCATAGACCTGGCGGAGCATGTGGCCACCTTCCGAGCCCAAATGGCGTTGTACGGGACTTCCGATACCCTGATGTGCAGAGCATTTCCCACCACCCTCAGAGGCCCAGCCCGGGCGTGGTATAGCAGGCTAAAGGCCAGGTCGATCACGTCCTTTGATCAGCTTGCCAAAAATTTCGAGCTCAATTTCTTGGCCTACGCCTGGCCAAGGCCATCCGTCGCCCTGCTCCTCGAACTTAGCCAGAAGGAGGATGAGCCCCTTTCCCGCTTTGTGAACCGTTTTACCGTAGAAATCCGGGGGTTACCCGACGCTCACCTATATCTGATAATGTAGGCATTCATGATGGGGTTGCGACCCTCCAGATTTTTCTGGTCCCTCATCGAGAGACCTCTCATGGGTCCTAGAGATGCTCCAGCGCACAAACCAATAACATTATGGCAAAGTCCTTGATGGTTGGGAGACAAGAGGAGCACAAAAGAGCGAGGCTAGAGCCGTCCCGGGGACAATCGTCGGCCCCCCCAAAGCTGAGGCTGGACTGACCCGATGCGCCGTCCCTGAGGTCTGGCCTTCCTGCCCTAGGGACATCCAAAACTGAAATATTCCTCCAAATAAAGGAAAAAGGGTTGCTGAAGGCCCCTAACTCGATGAAGAGTCCCTGAGAGCTCAGGGACCAAACAAAGTATTACCGTTTTCATCAGGAGCACGGTCACAACACCGAGGAGTGCCACGACCTGAAGCATTAGATTGAAGAGCTCATACGCCGAGGGCACCTTGACCAATACCTGAGGAGGGACCGGGACCCCTCGCCACACCCCGAAGGTCCTATTAAGTGGTAGATCGATGTAATAACAGGTGGCCTGGTGTTCGGCGAAAACAGTATATCAGGACGAAAGGCCTACGCCTGAGCGGCCGCGAATGAACTTCCCAAGAGGTGGCCCGATCCCAAAATCACGTTCCCAACCGAGGAGGCAGCTCGTTCTAAACATGATGACGCATTGGTGATCATGACTAGGATCGCCAATGCCCAGGTGAGGAGAATCATGATTGACACAGGGAGCTCTACCGACGTCCTCTACTTCGACGCCTTTCAGAAGTTTGGCTTGTCTAAGGATGTCCTGGAGCCGATGCGCTCAGTGCTCACCGAGTTCACCGGTGATTCGATCTCCCCACTAGGTATGATTACTTTGCCCATAACTCTAGGAGACGTGCCGAGGTCAAAGACGATAATGGCGACCTTCATGGTGGTGGACCTTCCCTCCGCGTACAATGTCATCCTGGGCCGCCCAACCCTTAACAAGTTTCGGACTGTTGTCTCCACCTACCACCAAATGATAAAGTTTCTGACCCATGGCGGGGTTAGTGAAGTCAGGGGAAGTCCTCGCGAATCTAGGTGGTGTTACTTGACGGCCGTCTCATTGCCCTAAAGAGTAAGAGCCGGGCAATCCCTGGAGGATCCGTGGGATGTCAAGAGGTTGTCTCAACACCCCGAGCCGACGGAGCCCACGATAGACGTGCCGCTATTTGAAGACTAGCCGGATCAGATAGTAAAGGTTGGATCGAAACTCCCGGAGCAAGAATGGGTGCAACTTATCAGCTTCCTGGTGGACAGCGTCGACGTCTTCGCCTGATCACCGGCGGATATGCCCGGCATCGACCACAAGGTGGCACAGCATCGCCTAAGCATCTCGCCCGAAGCTCACCCGATAAAGCAAAAGCCCCAATGGCTAGCCCCCGATCGACAATAGGTGGTCCGTAGCGAAGTGAAGCATCTCTTAGCAGTAGGCTTCATAGTCGATGCCAAGTACCCACGATGGTTATCTAATGTAGTTCTTGTCAAGAAACCTAATGAAAGTTGGAGAATGTGCATTGATATACCGATCTTAATCGGGCATGCCCGAAAAACTGCTACCCCCTCCCTAGGATCGACCAGCTGGTCGACGCGACCTCCGGACATGCTCGCTTCTCATTTATGGATGCCTTCTCCGGCTACAACTAGATCAGGATGACACCCAAGGACCAAGAGCATACAACCTTCATCACCGATTAGGGAGTATACTTCTATCAGGTCATGCTGTTTGGGTTAAAGAATGTTGGAGCCACATATCAGAGAACCATGAATAAAATGTTCGCCCAACAGATTGGGCAAAACATGGAGGTTTATATCAATGACATCATTGTCAAAAGCCGGACGATCGCAACACATCTGATTGACTTGGCCGAGGCATTCGCCACGCTACGAAAATTCAACATGCGCCTCAACCCCGCAAAGTGCACCTTCGGTGTCGGCTCGAGAAAGTTCCTCAGATTTATCATACACGAGAGAGGAATCGACGCCAACCCAGAAAAGGTCCAAGCCATCATTGACATGAAGCCACCCCAGACAATCAAGGAAGTGCAACGGCTAAACAGGAGAATTGCTGCCCTATCTCGGTTCCTATCCCGATCAGGTGACAGATGTCTCCCCTTCTTTCAGGCCTTGAAGAACCCGAAGGGTTTCAAATGGACAATGGAGTGCGAAGAAGCCCTTGCACAGATAAAACAACACTTGGTCGAGCTCCCTTGCTTTGCTATGGTCTCTCCAGGGGAACAACTCAGCCTCTACCTGGCCACGTCTCGACACGCGATTAGCTCTGTCCTGATCGAGGAAGCTTTCGGAGTGCAGCTACCAGTCTACTACACCAGCCATGTATTGAACGGGCCCGAGGAGCGATACTGGCCGATCGAGAAGCTGGCCCTGGTGCTTGTATTGACAGCCCGAAAGCTGCGCCCTTACTTTCAAGCTCACCCGATCAAGGTAATCACCGATCAACCACTCCAACAGGTTTTATCTAAGTTCGACGTCTCAGGTCGTCTTCTCAAGTGATCAGTGGAGCTCGGTGAGTTTGACATACAATACACTCCGAGGACCGCCATTAAAGCTCAAGCAGTTGCCGACTTCATCTCAGCGCTAACTCCATCTGAGGATGAAGAGTCGGAAAGATCCGAAGGGAGATGGACCCTGCGCGTGGACGGGTAAGCCAACTTAAGAAGCACAGGTGCGGGATTGGTGCTAGAAGGTCCCAATGGGCAGTCGTTCGAACGTTCCCTCCGCTTCGGCTTTAAAGCTATGAACAATGAGGCGGAATACGAGGTGCTCCTGGTTGGACTCAGGCTGGCCACCGAGATGCAAGCGGGAGACATACACGTCTACACCGACTCGCAGCTAGTAGCCAAGCACATCAATGGGGGATACGAGGCTCGGGATTCGAACATGTCCAAGTACCTAGCCGAGGTAAAGAAGCTAGTTGCTAACTTTCCTCACTTTGTGTTATCCAGGGTCCCAAGGGATCAAAACGAGCGGGCAGATGCGCTAGCAAAATTAGCCTCGAGACCCGACCCTGGAATCATTCCCGAGGTCGAGGAGCTCTCGTTCAGTGCCATCGTAATTGGGGTAATGATCTTGGTCAACGCATCGGCAACATGGGTACAAGAGATGTTACAGTTCAAGCGAAATGGGACCTTGCCCACCGATAAGGTTGCGGCTCGATGTCTGCAGCGCACCCAGGCCTGGTACTGCGAGATGAACGGGTGGCTCTACTGGAGGTCATTCACCCGCCCACTCCTACGGTGCCTAGACCTCGAAGAGGCTCTGTCAGTCCCAACCGATGTTCACGAGGGAATCTACGGCGAGCACATCAGCGGGCGAACCTTAGCTTTTAAAATCCTTCGCCAGGGGTATTACTGGCCCACCATGTGTCGTGATGCGAAGGCCTATATACAGTGATGCGGCCCATGCGAAAGGCACGCCAAGACACCCTGGTGACCCGCAGTGCCGCTCGCTCCCGTGGACTCCGTATGGCCTTTCGCGCAGTGGGGAATGGACCTTCTCAGGCCCTTCCCGCCAGCCTCGGGACAACGGAGGTATATCATCGTCGTGGTAGATTACTTCACAAAGTAGGTCGAGGCTGAGCCACTGGCAACGATTATAGAGTGTCGGGTGGAAAAATTCATGTGGAAGAGCATAGTGACTCGGTTCGGCTTAACTAAAGTCATCATCACCGACAACGGAACCCAGTTCGCCAGCGCTAGGTTCAAGAAATTTTGTGCAAGCTACAGGATACAACTAAGATTCAGCTTGGTGGCACATCCTCAGACGAACGACCTGGCGGAAGTGACCAACCGGGCCATTTTAGACGGACTTAAAAGAAGAGTGTCTACGGCTCGAACTGCTTAGGTGGACAAGCTCCCAAGCATCCTGTGGTCTTCATGGATCACCCCTAAGACCGCAACTGGAGAATCCCCTTACAGCCTTGCATTTAGCACAGAGGTCGTCTTACCACCCGAGGTGGTTATCCCCACTCCTCGAGTGGAAAGCTATGAGGAAGAAGCGTTGTCAGAAGGACTCCGTGCTGGTCTTGACTTGCTCGAGGAGCGGCGGGCCAGCACCCACTTAATGACCCTCTCCTATAAAAGAGCCGTCACCAGAATCTACAACCAAAAAGTGCATCCTCGGCCAATCAAGTTAGGTAACCTGGTATTGCGTAAAGCTGAAGTCAACGACCCGACCGGATCGCACGGCAAGCTCTACCCTAGCTAAGAAGGACCTTATCGGGTGGTAGGTGTCGTCTGAGATGGCACTTACTGACTAGCCACAATAGAGGGCCACCCTATACCGAGAATGTGGAACGTACTAAATTTGAAGAAGTTTTTTTGTGTAGGTAGATCGAACAAAACAATATTGAGTTCTAATGAAGGATTTTTATTTAGCCAAAAATTCAGTTACAAATTTTGGTCGATCGTGGCTTACAATGCCTGTCCATGCCCAACTGACCCCTTTAGGAAAAAAGAAGATAAAACAATAGCCCTACTTCTTGGGGATGTCCAAGTTGTCGTCAAAAGGAAACTCCTCGGTCATGTTGACGCCTTCATCTTCTAGCAGGGAAGCGAAGGGATCCTCCTTGACCTGGAGATCGGGGTGCCATGCTCGGAACCAGGCCAGCGCAATCTGGTACCCATACTTGTAGGTGACCTGCCCCAATCGAGTCAGCCCGAGTTGGAAGCCCTGGGATCCTTTGCAGGCCTCAATCAGCTACTTGTCCTTCTCGGGCCTCTGGCAAACCTCCTCGGCCAACGCCTCAGCCGACGCATGAGTCTTGGCACCGACCGCCTCCAGTTTCTTGGAGAGCTCAAGCAATTCTCCCTCCATCGAGCGGATCCGGGCCCGGGCCCCCTTCAGCTGCGTTTGAAGCTCCCCCTTTTGCCACGCAGCCTCCTCGAGCTCGGGCTTGAGGTGCGCTACTTCTGCCTCTAGATCGGTTGCACGTTGCTCGGTAGCAGCCACGGCTTCGGGAGCCGCCCTGACCCGAAGCTCCTCATTCTAGCTTCGTAGCTCGGTGATACGATCACCCATGCTGTTGATGGCCCGGCCAACGTCGACAGCACCCAAACAACACCGGGAAGCCAGGGATAAGATACTTACCCACAGCAGCGACTTGGCAGACTTGGCGAGCAAGACCTCTGAGGAGGAGGTGTATAGCTCACGAGCCAAGTCGGGATGGAGCCCCCCGCGGATAAACGAGACCGTGGAGTCACCATCGGCCCACACCCGGTCCCCACAAGACAGATTCCCCCAGCGAGACACCAACGGGTCGGACGCCTCTCCCTCCGGAAGGTCACCCATCACCAGAGCCTGGTAAGGCTCATCTTTGGCACACGCAGGGATGTGACAGAGGTCGCGCACGAAAGGCACACGTGGGGCCTTCCCCGCCTCTTCCCGACTGGGGCCAGCTTCGCCCCGCTTGCGACTGGTTCTCGCATGGGGGGTGTGCTCAGCAGAAGCGGTGCCCCCACCCCCCCCCCCCCACTCGAGTTGCGGCCACCTCGAACTTCTTGGTGGCACAGACCTTCATCTTTTTTCTACGGTCGGTTGGTCTCGACCTCCACGGGCACCTCCTTGGATTCTGAAGCTAGCTCCATTGTAGGGCGAGGAGCTGGGACAGATGAAGCCCATCCCCCTCACACAGCCTTGAGGTTCACCATCTCTGCGAAAAGGCAAAAGGTTAGACGAGATGCTAAACGGCCTATGAGGACCAGTAGCTAGAAACTGCGAGCATACCTCGAGGCATCGGGCTAAGGCCCGCCTCGATGAGCCATTGCTCGGTCATATTCCGTATGGCTCGAGAGGAAGAAAGGATTCCCCTCAGCCTCCCGAGGCCCTCATACTCCTCATCAGTCAGCCCTGGAGCAAAATTATCTATCATGTGCGCCGACCACCGAAGGTCGAAGCTCCAACCCCGCGCGCAACTAATGTAGAAGAACCTTCCCTTCCATCCCTTATTGCTGGAAGGAGCCCTGCTAACCCTAAAGCCCGATCGGGCTGATAGGTAGTAGCCCCCCGACCCCTTAGAAAGATGGAAATAGGACAAGAAAAGAGATCGGGTCGGGGTTATGCCGGCATTATGGCATTCCTCTACGAATACCACTAGAAAACGCCAAGAGTTCGGTGCCATCTGTGACGGCGAGATGTGCCACAGGGACAGACAAGACTCGATGACAGGATGTAGGGGGAAGCACAATCCCACCTTAAGGGCATCCAGGGTTATGCCAAATCCTCGAGGAAACGGGTCGTACGCCCGCTGTACCGACTGAGGGGCATGAAGCTCGTAATCTATCGGGATGCTGTAGTGCTCCCGGATGTTACTAAGCAGATCCTCGCTCACCGTGGAGTCGAGGACATGCCACCACATCAGGGCCTCGAGGGCCCATGCTGCCTTGTCACTGACAAGTGAGTCGCGGCCTGAGGGCGAGGTGCTAGTCATATGTGCCCTGCATGCCAATCACATGAGTGATGGCACTTGTGACTTGATATTCATTTTTTCTCTTTGCTTATTATTAGGCATTTTATCACTTTATCTTACGTGTTGCATATATTGTGATGTCCTTGGATCTGTGCAATGGGAATCGGATAGTGATGAGATCACGATAATGAAATCGATTCACCTTTAAACATAGATCCTAAATTATCTTTGTCATAGGTTATTCGAAAAGGACATCGAGATAACCGGATAGACTGGTGTGCTGTATACTCATCCATATGATAGAGGTGGTTGGTCTCATAGCTACTCGTGTAGGGACATTGAGGGTACAGTGCAGGTGCTCATTGGGGAATGAGTTCACTGATTGATCCGCCTACGGAATGCTGGATGGTTATTGATACCTCACGTCAAACAGCGATTTCGTAGTCCCAGTATTATATCTGGTCCTTAGACTTGAGACACCAAGGATGTCCTGTATGAGTACTCCACTCTTTGATACCGGACTTATAGGTTTGGAAAGTTCCAGATCTAATACAACTGGTCATTGGGAGTGGTAGGCAACCTTACGAGGGCTGTTGAGTGTCAATAGAGGATTATCTGCTCTCGGTATCATGAGAGGAATATCCCATGTATTCTTGCTCAAACAAAACCTTAGCCAAGGTTATTCGGATTGAGAGAGAAAGGGTTCTTCGGGAGAATCCGACAAGAGCAAGACTCGATGAGAGACCGTATGGGCCTGACAGCACCATGCCCAGTATAGGGTCTCTAGGATATTAGATGGATGAGAGATTATAGATACATGGTAATCGAGGACGATAGGTCCAAAGGATTGGATTCCCCTGTATCGTCTGGGGGCTGCAGCGTAGTGGCCTGGTACGTCCGAAATCAATGAGTTTGGTGAATTATTATAGAGATAATAATTCACTAATTCAGAAGGAGTTCTAACAAGTATGACTCACGGCCAGCTCGATATTGGGCCTAGAGGGTCACACACATATGGTAGGTGTTGCGACAAGTAGAGGTTCGGATATGAGATATCCGCTGAACCCCCTATCTTATTGGATATCCATTAAGCCCCTGAATTATTAGATCCTGAGATGAGATCCAATAATTGCTAATAAGAGATTATTAGATAGAGACCCACTAATCCAAGAGGCTTGGGTAATTGGATGGAGATCCAATACCCAATAGGGCAAAAGATCCATTAGGGTTTACAAGGGGCCTCTATAAATAGGAGGAAACCAAAGCTCTATAGGCTGAGAGTTTTCTTTTGGTAGCTACCTCCTGTTCTCCTCTCCCCAAAGAGAGAGGTGCATCGTTGCAATCCCTGCCGTGTGGATACCGCTAGAGAGGACGCTTGACCTCCTTCATCCTCTCCCACAGATCCTGCAGGAATTCGAGGATATACGATCTCCCTAGGTACTTTCTTTTACACGTACAGTTTTTCGTGGATTTGTTTAACGCATCGATCTTCGCACGATGATGGAAACTTTCTACGGGAAATCTAGGGTTTTGTTTTCTGTTCTTCCGCTGCACATGAGATGTCGCTCCCCTAATGGATTTCCTAACATGAGGGGCTCCCCCTGATGCTACTAGACAAGGAGGAAGAGGAGGAGGTCATCCTGGCAGACCTAAAAAAGGAAGGGAGAGTGAATCAGGAAGAGGAAGACGATGGAGGCCGAAGGGGATGACCAGAGAGGACGACGGAGATTGGAGGGACGATCGGAGAAGACGATAGAGATTGGAGGAATGACCAGAGAAGACGACGGAAACCGGGGAGGAACGACCAAGGAGGTTACTAGCGGAGAGCATGTGGGAAGAGGACTCCACGATACTTATAGAAAAAATCCTGCCAACCCAAGTAACCCTTCGCCTCCCCGGGAGTGGATGACAGCCCACTCCATCATTAACACTCGCCTGCAGAGCACGTCGCGTCGGGCAGCCCAAACATCACCCGACAATAAATGAGGGCTGACTTGGTAGCTAGGGGGCATGCAGAATGCCCGCCAAAACACAGCATAAAGGTCTTCGAAACTGGTGCCCAAAACCCTATGACTCGACACTCCAGGATCGTCCTTCAGAGTCCCAAGGACCTGCTCGACACCTCGAGAAGGTCCTTCCGAGGCCTTCAGTATATGGGCAAGTTTCCTATGCTGCCCTAGCCATACACCTCGGTCGCAAACCGCTCGACTCATACACCTCGGCCGCAAACCGCCCGACTCATACACCTCGGTCGCAGATGCCTGAGTTGTGTACCTCGACCGCAGATTGTCTGAGCCATGTACCTCGACCGCAGACCGCTCGAGTCGTACACCTCGACCGCAGATGCCCTAGTTGTGTACATCGGTCGCATATTGCCCGAGCCATGCACCACGACCGCAGACCGCTCGAGTTATGCACCTAGGTCGTAGATGCCCGAGTCGTGTACCTCAGCCGTAGACCACCCAAGCCATGTACCTCGGCCACAAACCGCCCGAGTCATACACCTCGGTCGTAGATGCCCGAGTCGTGTACCTCGGCTGCAGATTGCCCGAGTCGTGTACCTCGACCGTAGACCGCCCGAGTCGTGTACCTCGGCCGCAGACTGCCCGAGCTGTGTACCTCGACTGTAGACCGCCCGAGTCGTATACCTCGATCGTAGATTGCCTGAGCCATGTATCTCAGTCGCAAATTGCCCGAGCTGAGTACCTCGGCCGCAGATGCCCGAGTCGTACACCTTAGCCGCAGATGCCCGAGTCGTACACCTCGGCCACAGATGCCCGAGTCATATACCTAGGCCGTAGATTGCCCGAGCAGTGTACCTCGATCGTAGACCGCCCGAGTCGTACACCTCGGTCGCAGACCGACCGAGTCGTACACCTCGTCCACAAACTACTCGGGTGGACACCCCAGAATCTCCTCAATGACAAGCGCAAAAGGCAAATCAAAAGTCCCAGCTTCAGGGAACAAAAGCCATGCCTCGGCTCCCCCCACCAAGAGTCGTTGCATGGCTTCCTTCATGGGGAGAGAATGATAGGTCACGTACCCGTGCCATTCGCTCATGGGTGGCACTCTACTGTCGCGTCAGCATAAAAGCTGAGGTGGTAGACCACCTCAGTTTAGCTCGGTGACCCCCCGGTGCCAAGACACAACATGCCACCCTCCGGACCACGTCCTCGTACGGGCGTGAACATCGTCTGCGGTACAGCGTCGTTCCAGGAAGCCCGGAGATGGCACCGATGCGTCCCCTCCAGGAATGCCCTCACACGGGCGCGAGCGCCGAGGGATAGCGCTACCCCAGAAAGCTCAGGACAGCACCTTCATAGAGTTGTTCTAGGAAGCCTGGGAGAGCAGCTCCCAGACATGGCACGAAGAACCGAGGCGACACGGTACCACACCCCGAGGAGTCATCCCTTCCCTCAAGATAAAATCCCCAAGCCATGCTGGCATAGGGGGCTTCTTCTTCGACTTTTTCCATAAGTAAATCCTCCACAATCGTATACTGACTTAGCCATCGGAGAGGTCGGGTCCAATCCTCTCGACTCGACCTATGTGCAGGAGCCAGAGAATGCGAGGTGAGCCGAGTTCGGAACGAGAAGTCTTCCCCTGAAGTCGATCGAGGATCCACCTCAATCAACCCAACGCCTACGGTCAACCCGAAGGTCAGTCAAGAAGGCCTCGGTGCATTCAGACCCGAACCCAGCTGTGCTGACACAGCGGCCACGACATAAGGGTACTAATAGTTAGGTTGGACATATATATAATATATGTATATATTGATAAGAATTCCTGTTGGATAAGTTCATAATTGTTCACAGAAAATGAGCAATCACAAAATTACAATCTGATTTATTCTCTTTCATCTTCAGTTTCCTCTTTTTTTCCCTCTACCCTCTTATTTGGAAGATGTTCTTTTCTGTTGCTTAAAAGAAAAAGGTGTTTAGTCTATTATGTGATCTTAATAGATACTCCGTTTCTTTATATGTCACATGATAATAGTTTTTGAGTTCCAAAAGAATCTAAGACATTGTAACCTTCAAAATCTATATCTTTATCTTTGCGTCATTAAAATTTGAGAGAGAGAGAGAGAGAGAGAGAGAGAGAGAGAGAGAGAGAGAGAGCCTGTGATGCCTGGGGTGAACAAAGAATGCAAGAACTATATACATAACATGAACCTTTGATGCACTTCTAAAGGCAACCATCACAAGGAACAATGCCGAGTTGTTGCGAGTGGTGACATGAGGCTTCCAATCCTTTATATTGCATGCAGCACTTGGAACTCCCTTAGATCAACTTGCTGCGGAGTAAACAATACCGTAGAATGCAACAGCATCATACTATAAAGTGTCGACAAACTTGTCAGTCACTGTGATTAGATCATCAGTATCAGACGAATCAAAATGCGCATCCTATAATTGAGTTCTCGATTGACCTCATCATTGTTTCCAGGTTTACGTTCTACATTCCTCATGACCATCCTGCAGTCATCCTAAACTTGAGTGGATTCATCATGTAAATTGAGAGACAAAAGGTGATAGAAATGCCAAATACTTGCTCTTATTACTCCTTGCTTCCAATAGTATTTGTTAGGAAAAGAAAGAAAGAAGTAATGGCAGCTCTTCTACAATCAATTCACAGACAACAAATGTACATTTAATCCAGCCTTGCAACATTCCCCTCTCTGGGTCACCACCATTCTTCTTCTTTCCTCTTTACTCTCTCTCTCTCTCTCTCTCTCTCTCTGCACTAAATTTCCTTAGTCTATCCTTCCCTGCCTGTGTCTGTAGAGGAGTGTTCTTCCACTCCTTCTACAACGACCCTCTTTTGCTACCTAAAGGTTCCTATGAAGGAAGGGGTCCAGAGATCAGCAGGGATCTCGTTAGCTACAGCAAATGTGCTCGACATGGGAACGAGGCACAGCCCTCGGCTTCTGAGGTCTTGATTCTGTTCTCCAGAATCCTTCGATGAGTCCAGGCTCTGCCAAATGTATTACCCAAAGCACTTGCAATCAGGAAAACATGAAGCAAGCAATCGAAAGACAAAATCTTGGTTACCTTCACTTGCTGCATTTGATGGCCATTCTTCAGATACGGCGCACTCAGAACCTGAAACACACGCACAAATGTATGATGCGTATTTAAGAGGAAGGTGATGGTGATCATTGGCTGCCTGCTTAAGAGGAAGATGATGGTGAAGAGTCTTACGCGGACTTGATCGTGAAGGAACTTGATGTATTCGATGGCCTCTTGCAGCACCGAAGCAGTATCGGTCTGTAAACAGGAGTGCATGCAGTCAAGTTTCTGAAGTCGGAGATCAACTCAGCAGTGTTCCAAGAAATGAAAGGAAAGCTTCACCTTTCCAAATGGCGAGACCAGTTGTTGAAGTGCAGCGATTCTGTCGCCTAGCTTCTCCTTCCTGACCTGGAAACACAGTAGCTTAAGGTTTCGCTCTCCCTAAGAATCATATATAGATAGAGAAGCGAAGAATCAAGGACCTTGAAAGTTGGCAATGGCGATGGTGTCTCTGTCCTTGCCTTCTTGAGTGCTGGCTCGCTGCCGTTTCTCTTCTCCATGGTTGAGCACGAGCTCCTAATAAGTCCTGCAGTCGTCTACATACAAGCAACACGAGCTCGTTTAGCCTCATCATGAACACCCTGATCACTTGCAGAAGAAGACGTGATGGCTTCCACACTCACCTTGACGATGGGATTACTTCCGTCGCCCGCGGACGGATTCCAGAAGCAAGTCTCGTTGGAGAACTGCGGCGATTGAGACGATGCCGATCTCTGCAGCTGTTCGTGATGGCCGTGAAACGATCTCTGCAGTCTGCTGTCGGGTTCGAGAAGTCCCGGTAATAGCGTCGACGAAGGTAGCTCGCAGGACGCGTTTGAGGTCAAGACGTGGTGGTGGTGGTGGTGGTCATGCATGAAGCTTGGGTTCATGGTCTTCAATGGACTCCAAGAAGAATCCTCGATCCCGGAGTCTCGCTGAACGCATGGCCGTGAGATGACCTCCTCTTGGAGCAAGCCATGGAAGCCCAAGCTGGTGTCGTCCCTCCCACCATTGCTGCTGCTGCTGCAACTGCAACAGAACGTCGTCGTCATTTCCACGATCCGACCCCTGATAACCCTAGAAGACATGCTTACAAGAAAGGCTGGCTCCACTCGAGGGAAGGCGACGAGAGGCCGAACCCCACCGCCGCCGGAGCCGAGACGTGGGGGTTCGAGATCGATTGGGCCTCGAACACGTCCATGTCAGCGGCGGTCGGCCATCTGAAGCTCCCACCGAGGTCAGCCACCTCGGATAAGGGCGTGGCGAGGCTGGCGGCGCTCCACCAGCTTCCAGAACTGCCTGCTCGGAGCTGATGATCTGCCATGGATCTCGGTGGATGATCTCCTCCTGCTGCTTGTGAGACTAAAGTTCTTCCGAGGCTTGATGGCAATAGTAATCGGGTGGTAGTGCCTGCCACTTATATAAAGCGTTAGAGCAGCTTGTGGAGCCGATGAAGCAGCAGAAGAGTGGATGAGAATGCATCACAGTGATGCTTCCTTCTTTTTTGCTTCTTCTTCTTCCTTTTTGAGTGATTCTACTCATCATCATCATCATCATCTCAGTCTCAATCACATCTTGCTTACTGTACCTAATCTGATTGAAATCCATGATTCATCCGATCACAACTCATTGTAATCCTATGAAGTTGTTCTTCACAAGGGTGCAGTTGCTGCCACACAACCCGATCCCTACCTACTTCTCCCACTCAATTCAGTGGAAGTCAGAGCAAGGCATGCGATGACAGCAACTGAGAGACTATTCTTTAAGGGAAGAACACAATAAAAATGTGGGAGGTGGTAACTCAAAAACCAAGTCAAAGATTACTCCAACATCAACTCACAAAAGTGACTCCTTGGAATGGAAATTTTTTTTTTACTTTATCATATTATTTCTTTTGCAATATATATATATATATATATATACATATACATATATATATATACATATATATATATACATATACATATATATATATATATATATATATATATATATATGTATATATATATATGTGGCCACAGGCGGCGCGATCGCGCTGACGCCACAGGTGGTGACAGATCGCGGGAAGTCAACGTAGGACCCAAAGGACAGCACGCGTGCCGGCCATCGGTGAGTCAAAAGGGCGAAGGCGAATCGGGACACGCATCGGAGTCGCTACAATATGCGACAAAAGCTTTGACTGCCAGAGATAATCTCCGATGACGATGAACCGTGGTGGTGAATTCAAGATTTAATGGTTTGACTAAATATCTGGTCAAACTATGAATGATCTTTTATCGTTGAGAAAAGATTGGATTTAGAGATAGTTATTGGCTCTCAAGGAAGGATTTGGCATTGAAAGAGCGAGGAATTTGGATGCCACGATGGGTAGAACAGGACAACGGAGAGTCAACCTAGTCGCCATCGTGTGACTCTCCTGTAAGCATGTTGATGTAGAACTTGATATAATATCGAGAGAATAATCTATAAAGCTAATAAAAAATTAATAAAAGATAATATGGTTGGGTACTTTAAGGATACTGAGGAAATTTTAATTGTATAAATTCATTTGAATTAATCTAAATTTAATCTTGAATTCTCTCGCATACTCCTTATATAGACCTCTCCAATACTTTCAACCCTATCACCGATATGATATTTATAAAATAATAAAATTATAATTTTAAAAAAAATTTAAACTTAAATTATTTATCCTTTAATTACGATGTCTCTATAAATTTAAAAATACTTTTGCCTGTAAAATTGGTTTGTGGAACATAGATACAATTATTAATAAAAAAAATATAATTCAAATTCGAGAGTTGCATGGTCAATGACCCCAAGAATGCTTTGAAAGCTGTTAGGAGAGAGAAGGCAACGAGCGTTTGTTTAGTTTTGTCTATTATGTTTCCAACAAATACGTGTATATGTTTTCTTATTTTGATTTATTTTCGATACTCTATATAAATGTAAATGAAGTCAATCAAAAGAAGTTCTAATTCCATTTAATTAGCAAAAATAAAAAAATAAAGTTTTCTTCATTTGTACGTTCGTAATAATGATGTCATTATAATATAAGGATAAAAAATGATTCTACTAGAAGAACAACCTCCAGAGATCAAACGAAGAAAAGAAGAATATGTGACTATAACATATGTGATATAGGCAATGGAATGAAATGATATGGAATTAAAGTTCACAGACATGTCACGGTCGATCAACGTGTGAACGAGGACAAGGATCCAACAAAAATTACTGTTTTGACATTTGTGATTAGTTTTTGACTAAACACAATTTTCACATGCATGCTTAAGATCGAAGTGGTAAGTAAGCTTGAGATGAGGCTCAAAACATAAATGTTAGATATAAGGAGATTAGTTGTGAGAGTTGGAATGGCTGAAAGCTTGTTAATCACTGCAAAAGAGTTGAATTAATTCCTTCTCCACATGATACAATTCTAGTAGATTAACCCTTTGGATGCAATGATATTGATCAAGTATTTAAGATGATATTAGAGACTTTTCCAGGCCATGCATTAAAAAAATATAATCTCCAAGTATAAAGTATTCATGATTTAAGTCTCTAGAGGTGATGACATTACTCAAAAATTAATGTTTGTTTTGTTAGCTTCTATTAAGACAGGAATAGGTTTCTTTGTTAGATGGCACAGATGTAGACCAGTTGTTGGACTGGTGATGCACAGATTGCATCAGCATGTGGGAAGGCTGGTAGTAGTAAAAAAAAAAAGAAAAAAGAAAATGAATTGGCAGAAGGTAGTGACCATGAGACCATCTTGTCTCGAAGATTCCTTCAGACTCTCTCATGATGTTGAGGAAGAGAACTTTGAACTGCTGCTCAAAGTTGCTTTCTCCTTGGCATCATTGCTGTTTCTGAATGTCTATATAATTTGTTCCTTACTGTTTTGTCCCCACACATCTATCTCTCTCTCTCTCTCTCTCTCTCTCTCTCTCTCTCTCTAAAAGAGCAGTAGGATTGCTTTGCAAAAAAAAAAAAAAACAAAGGAATTGCTTTACTTAGAAAATGAAAAGTAGAATCATCAAGATACTTATTCTAGTACCACCATGTTGTGCCTTGTCCATTTTAGAATGGCTAAGTAAGCTTATGTCAAAAGAGAGAGGGATTCGTGGGTGAACCGTGCAAAGTAGACGCAAAGGATAACATAAACAGGCACCAAATCATCTTCTTTAGTTAAACAAAACTGGTTGAACCAGGCTGTGTAACATAAATAATTCGACAAAGTCCCTCAAAGTAAGCATTCTGTGTCTTCTCCAGGGGGAAGTGAACAAAAAAAGGGAAGAGAGAGAGAGAGAGAGGGATGTTTTCACATACTACCCGTATCATCTTTCTCATCCATCAGTGGCTCCTTTATTGAACATTTTGTGCAGGCACTCACTACTCGAATGGAAGTTGCACTCTTCAACAAAGTAATGGAAATCATGTGCCTTTATACTTTTCGTTCTTTTTAGCCATTACAGTAGTTTAAGTTTGTTCCTACCTCTTACCCATGGACACAATCATGTAAAGAACAAGAAGGCAACCACAACAAACTAATTGGCACTTTGAGTGGTATCAGATCACCAAAAGATAGGATTCTATTATATCTGTGTTGTTTGACATCCATACACAATGAATGATCAGTCCAAAAGATGGAAACACCATGGCCTCATTTCTCAGTATGACACTAGCTGTTCAAATTCAAACAAATAAATTGAACTGACAACATTTATATAGAAATATTCAGATGACTTGCTTGATGTACGTCTACCGCATATAGAAAGTGTTTGATGAAACTTGTGGAAAGCTAACAAGCACTAGATTGACCCACCATTTCTGGTAAGAATGCATACCCAACTGGCTTGCAGACTTATTTGAGATGCTACAGGAAGAATTGATTAGTTCAACCCACTTCTCTGAGCAGGTCATTACATCTCAAGCTGTTTGTGTTAGATGTGCTGGAGGTATTAAACCCAACCTGCAATCAAACAGTCCTGAAAAGAAAAACATTCACAGTTGTGAAAGTAACCACCATTTAGTGGAAGCTTACATCCAAGCACGGTTGATTGTTCTCCAATTACACAAACAAGGCTATGAATGGTGGCACCAGGATCTGTGAAGAACCTGTAACAACCACCGCATGCATCTCAACAGACACAAATGCCACATCCTCTCCCAAGTTTAAAGCAGAGGGAACTTGGATCTCAGAAACCCTAGAAGCATCAAAAAAATTACATACACATGCCCCTTGGCAGTTGTGATGTGAACTAAAATGTATATGGTGAAAGAAATTTACATGTGAGTATCCTGAAACATTATAGTTCGTAAGGGAGAAACATCAACAAAATGGGAAAAACAGTTAACTTATTCCAGTGTAAAGGACAACCAACACAAAGTCATGCTAAATGTCCTAGGTTTTCCACTATTCAACTATATGTAATCAGGTCCCTGGAAATGCTCAAGATCTGGATGAGTGCCACCGCCTGGCCGACGTGGTTGCCTGCACAAAAGAAAACCGCATGGCTTGTATAATAATCATCCATGTAAGCACATTCATGATAATTAACTATTTGAGGGTCTTGTTATTCTAACTAAATACACAAACAATGATAAATATCAGAAATGAACCGATCTAATAAAAGTTGGGTCACTGATCAGACTAGTGGGTCATTAACCTGACCAAGATTCACTACGCTGGGTCACTGATCAGACTAGTGGGTCGGTCAATAGTCCACAGAT
The DNA here is from genome assembly GCA_024322285.1 of Musa beccarii. Lineage (NCBI taxonomy): Eukaryota > Viridiplantae > Streptophyta > Magnoliopsida > Zingiberales > Musaceae > Musa > Musa beccarii. The sequence goes on from CM044398.1 coordinate 44,941,549, forward strand.
CTAATAAAAGTTGAACCCTAATCCATATTCTAAAATCATTAACTATAATGATTCTCATTTTCTACATTTTCCTTTCTAAAATATTCTTTTATTTTTCCTTTTTCTCCTCTCTCCTTTCTTTTCTTCCTCTTTTTTTTTCCCCCTCCTTCCTCAGATTTTCTTTCCCTTTTCTGTTTCTTCCACTCCTCCCCTTGATATCATCGATAATGGCAAAGGAGTCCTATGACGATTGGGCTTTCCTGATGAGGGAAGATTGCAAGGATTTTTTTTTTTTAACTATGATGTTGACAGTACTCAAATATCCCCTATTATGATTCAATTTGATTTAGAAATTGAGGATATTACTTTGTTTTATGCATATTGAAAAACCAACTTATTCCTCAACTAACTGGGTTGGTTCCTATGGTTATTAAAGAACCAGTCACGTTAGCAAGTCCAGACCTTTTTTTTTTTTGACACATCTAAATTTTTAATAGAATAAGATCAGCATGAGAGCTGGTTAACTGTCCTTCGCAGTTGGATTGGCTGGTCTGCTCCAATCCAAAATCGATAAAAATGCAGAATTGAAAACAAAATATTGCACTTTTCTATATTCTTCAGGCTTTGATACCAAGACATTAATCCAAATGTTGTTTGTTATTATGCATAAACTCATTAAGATTTTATTATTTCAACTTTTGTCTCCCTATGGTCGACTGGTCAGTCTTGAACTAGATCAGCTGGAGATTTTATGTAATGTATCCTTCATTACAGCACCACGGTAATGACAACTTCCTAGTAGCTTAAAAAATATGCACGTTGTGCATGATTAATGCATATTTTAGTTGTCAATTTCTTATTATCAAATAAAAAAGTCATATACCTGATAAAACGGGCAGGCTCAAAACCAGGAACGTCCGGAGGGCCATAAGGGTCAAACCGAGCACCTGGTGGCACACCCCTGTTATAAGGCAAATTTATCAATCTTTATGTCCAATGTAACATTATTTTAACGCCAAAAAAAAAAAACATGACTAGCAGAAGTTTAAAATAAGAGAGAAAATTTATTGCACTCACGGAAGGCCACCAAGAAAGCCAGCACGTTCATTGGAACCAAAAAAGCGCGGATCATTTGGTCCTGTAGCACAGTATCAAAATATTACACAAGAACATGAAGAGAATTCAGTAACATTTTTTTAGGGAGCTAACCAACGTACCCACAAGCATACCACCACCTACACCAGAGCCTCTGCAGCAGAAACATACAATGATTAGAGAATGATCCGTGCCAAAGCCAAAAAAGTTGCAAATAGAAATGAGTCAGAACCTGTGAGGATAAAATCCAGCACCAGGGCCAGGAAAGAGATCACTAATTCCAGTTGAGGGAATAGGTGGATAAACAAGACTGCAAAATCAATGAAAAACAACAAATACGTATCCAAACAGGGTTAACAATACTGCTTCACAGAACCAATTGACATTAACCAGCAAACATCTTACTCAACAGAGTCATGTAGAAGAAAAGAAGAAATGACAAATAAACAACCAGGGAAAGCATGAAAAATATATTCGTATCCAAAACTTACCCAGGAGAATAAGGTTCCTGGTGACTAGGAACTGTCACAGAACGTTCACAGATGACACTTTGTCTGGATCGATCACCACTGTCAAAACCATATGCTACTTGAATCATATATTCCAAGCAGATGTGAAGCCACCAGTAGTTCGAATATAAATCATAATTTTAATATAAAGCATAAATTTACAATAAATTTGTATTTTTGAAAACTTAGGCACATTATCTAAAGAGAGTTTTTCAATGGAAGCATAATCTAACACAAGGAAGACAAGTTACATTCTAGCTGTCTTTTCAAAACTATGGATCTTAACAATCAGCTAATATCTCTTTATTACTTAAAAAATCTTTGGACAAGTTTGCCAATAATCACAATAACGACCTTTCACATCCCAATGCTCTTTGCAAATGCAGATTCCAAAAAAAAAAAGATGCATAAAATTAGTATTTTTACTAACTCAATTAAAAGTCTATTTGAATGGGGTACAATAACTGATGAAACAGAATAACTGATACATAAAGATTTGGTTATATTCTGGAGAAAAATGGAATGGTTGAACTAATTTTTCATCACGTGCTAGTTGTTGTTTTTTGCACAACAATTAAACCTACTTATAAAAGTACATTGTTATATGGAGTACTCTGTTAGATAGCTTGTTATTCTGACCAGATTCATTGTCTCAAATCGAGTGCACTAGTTACGACAGTTGATATGACAAACCTAGCAATCCTTGTTTGTTATAATTGCCAGAATTCATGGCTCTAATATAATGTCTAGAAAAACTTTATTTCCTAATTCACTTTACTTGCTGACAGCAGGACTCACATCACACAGATTATCACATTTTGCAATTTCTATGGAACTGTTGAATAATCACTGGACAAATGGCTTCAGCCAAATCATGGGTAATTGACATAACTTCAAATCATTAGTGACATTGAATATTATTTTACTGCATGGTTATCATTCTCATATTTGTATGAGCATACCATTCAAAACTCGTCAAAATGAGTAATTTTGCTAAAGAAATATTTTGGTAGGACATCTAAGGTATCTAAATTTATGCTCCTCTTGGTGGGATTCATCATAGTTGATTTATAGCTCATAACACAGTTACAACAGGACATGTTTCATGGCGTCCATATCTATTAAGCTGACAATTGTAGATGGTATCTAAAGGGACGACAAAAGAAATAGTTTAATGTACCTCTTGGCTGATGTTTTGCTCTCAGCTTTGGGCTCTAACTTGGCCAGAAAACTAGAACACAAATTGTTCACGAGGCCCTTGAGATTCTTATACACTGCCGCATAGTTGCTGGTTTGCTGAGCAACATCAGACAAGTAGTCCTTGACACTGAAAATGAACAAGGAAACTAATAAATTTACCATCTTCAAAGAAAAAAAAAGAACACTATGCTGTCTACTAGGATAGAAACATACTTGATTTGGAGATGGAAAGGCTCTTTCCCTGGTCCACTGAGATCCAGGCAATCAATGGTGAGCAAATCACCTATAGGCAAGCACTTCACCAACACTGTCTTCTTCGAGCCCTTGTCGGTTTTCGTGTACACAAAGGCATAAGCATCCTCCAGCTCGTTCCATCCATCGATTCCTACCTCTTCCTCACCTAAACATAAGCAATAAAGAACGGATTATCCTACACAAGTTCGCCAATTCTTAATTTTATCCTGCAGAATAAATACTTGAAACCCTTGCCAACCCAAAAGCAACTTCTTTTATTCCTTGTAAGGCAAAAGGAGCAATTAAATAGCAGGAAACAAGAACAAATTCGAACCAAAAATCTAGTTTTGATCCGCAAAAGAAAGAAACAAACCCAAAAGATAAGGAAACACGCACCGATCGGGGGGTTCTCGGAGAGGGCACCGGTGCCGGTGGCGATAAGGGAGAATCCAGCTGCGAGGAAGGAAGCGTGGACAGCGAAGGCGACCTTGTCGTGAGGGTTCCGGAAAGAAGGATGCGAGGCCCTGATGACCGCCATTACCGAGCTCTCCGACGCCATCTTTCGCACCGCCGATTTCGGGAACGTCAATCGATTTGGGGGTCGAATGGCACCGACGAAAACTAAATAGGGTTTTGGAAACTTGGTTAAAAAAATAAGAAAAGGGCCGCTTAACGGATCGGAACCGGGTCGAACGACTTCTGATCCGATTGCCAATCGGATCGTTTGCTCTCGACCCGTAATCGAGTTTATTTGCAACAAATTTAATTTTTATTTATAATTTTTAATTAAATTAAAATTAAGCATCTTAATTTTTTTTAAAAATATATTTATTAACTAAATCATAATTTTTCTTAGCAAAAATGAACTATATTATCTTATTATTTTAAAAATAATATAACCAAATTTTACATTATAAAATGATCATCGACATTAGATTAGTTTGAAATCAAATCCTTAATTAATTATATTAGAGTCTCGATAGAGTTTAGATTGAATCAATCACAATACAAAATGAATAAAAATAAAATAGGGCTTCGAAAAATTAGAGCTGAAGAAAGAAAGAAAAAAAAAACCCGTTAACCGATTGAAACTGGGTCGATCGGCTTCCGATCCAAGTGCCAATCGGATCGTTTGCTCTCGACCTGTAATCGAGTTTGTTTCTAGCAAATTTAATTTTTAATTTTAATTAAATCAAAATTAAACATCTTAAAATTTTCTTTAAAATGTATTTATTAGAAATCATAATTTTTCAAAGGAAAAGTGAACTATATTACCTCATTATTTAAAAAATAATGTAATCTAATTTTATACAATTCGTCATCGATGTTTTTATAATCAGACTCAGACGTTAAACCTGATCGCAATAAAATCTTTAATTAATTATATTATGGCTTGGGTAAAATTTGGATCGAATCAATCATGATATATAGTGCACGAGAACTGAGTAGGGATTCAAAAATTTAGAGGTGAAGAAAGAAAAAGGGCCTATTAATGCTAACTATTGCCAATCGAATCATTTACTCTTGACATGTAATCGAGTTTGTTTTCAACAAATTTAATTTTCATTTATAGTTTTTAATTAAATCGATATTAAACATCTTATAATTTTTCTAAAAAATATATTTATTAACTAAAATCATAATTTTGTTAGCAAAAGTGATGTGTATTATCTCATTATTTTAAAAAATAATATGATCTAATTTTACATATGTTTTTATTGATGGGAGAAAATAAAAGGATAGGTAACAAATAATAACTTTTGTCTATGAATAAATACTAACAGACCGTAACACAACGGAATTAAACAGAAATCACAATCAAATAGAACACCAAGATTTACGTGGAAAACCCTTTCAACGTGAAGGGTAAAAACCATGGGGCAAACTAGAGAAAATCCACTATATAAATAATGAATGTACAATTCTCGAATCTCTTGCCCAAAACCCAAGCAACAATCATAAGAGAATAACTGGGATATAAGGATCACGTCACTATGCACAATATCCAAAACCTCGCTCAAGCAATCACGTAAAAACTCACCTTTGTAGATCCGATCTAACCGAGAGAAACTGTTTGGATGAGTGAGAACAATTTCTCGAGTTTTCTTGTCTTCTTCCCTTTCTTTTTCTCTTGTTTTTCTACCCTTTTCTCCTCTCTTTGAATCCCTAATATTGTTGCAAATTTCTGCCCCTTGCTGCGATGTTAATCTCCTAATTTTGCAGCCACCATAGCCCCTATATATAATTAGAGATTAGGTGAATTAGGGTTTAAGGTTAATAAAGAGGAGGGCTATGGTGCTAAAGCCCATATATGGCTGAACTGGCTCTCGGCCCAACAACCTCCCCTTCCCATAAGGGAGGCTATCCATGACTCAGTGTAAATCCATGCCGATCAACCTGTCGACACATCTCCTGCCTCTCTTTTGGTAAAGTCTTTGTTAACATATTTGCTCCATTATCATCTGTATGAATTTTCTGAAGTTGCAACTGCTTCTCTTTAAGTACATTTCGAATCCAGTGATATCTGACATCTATATGCTTTGACTTAGAATAAAAAACTGGATTCTTACATAAATGGATGGCACTCTGGCTATCACAATACACTACATAATTTTCCTGTTTCAGCCCTAATTCTTGTAAGAATTCTTTCATCCATAACATTTCTTTACAAACCCTCAGTAGAAAGTGAATATATTTCGCCTCTGTGGTGGAGAGAGCAATACACCTTTGCAATCTGGATTGCCATGACACAGCTCCCCCTACAAAAGTAAGTACAAAACCTGATGTAGATTTCCTTGTATCAATATCTCTAGCCATATCTGCATCTGTGTAACTCACTAACACAAGTGGTCCACCTCCAAAGCTTAAACAAACATTAGAGCTTCCTTTGAGATATCTCAATATCCACTTCATTGCTGCCTAGTGCTCTTTACCTGGATTTACAAGAAATCTGCTAGTAACACCCACTGCATATACGATGTCCTACTGCACATACCATTGCATACATTAAACTTCCAAATCAAGCATAAGGAACCTTTTGCATTTTCTCCTTCTCTTCATCACTGACGGACTGCATTCGAGCACAACTTGAAGTGACTCGAAAGAGGAGAACCAATCGGCTTTGCATTGCTCATATCGAACCTTTCTAATACCTTCTCGATGTATTTCTCTTGTGATAACCAAATCTTCTTGTTTTTCCTATCACGAAATCTGCATGCCCAGATTTGCTTTTTTGGCCCTATGTCCTTCATTGCAAAGGACTCACTCAATTCCTTCTTCAACTCACAATTATACACATATCTTTCCCAAGGATAAGCATATCATCAACATAAAGTAAGAGAATAATAAAATCCTCACCAAACCGTTTGATGTACACACAATGATCTCAAGCCGTTCTTTTATATCCATTTTCAATCATAAATGAATCAAACTTTTCTGTACCAATGCCTTGGAGCTTGCTTCAATCCATACAAACTCTTTCTTAACTTGCAGACAAAATTTTCTTTACCTTTGACTTTGAAACCTTCTCGTTGCTCCATATAAATTTCCTCCTCCAAATCACCATGAAGGAAAGTCGTCTTCACATCTAATCGCTCCACCTCCAAGTCCTGGCTAACAAAGAATACCTAGAAAACACTAATAGAAGACATTTTAACAACAGGAGAAAAATCTCTTCAAAGTCAATACCTTTCTTTTGACCAAAGCCTTTCACAACCAATCGGCTTTGTACTTTGGTTGAGAACAATATTCTTGAGTCTTCAACCTGAAAACCCACTTATTTTTAAGGCCTTCATTCCCTATGGAAGTTGCACCAAATCATATGTATGATTCTTCTCAGAGAGCATCCATCTCTTCCTCGCATAGCAACTAGCCACATTTTTTTCTCGCTCACTTTCAACCGCTTCTGGTAACTCTCTGGTTCACTCGCATCAAGAAGCATAACATACTCATCTATAGAGTATCTCTGGAAGGTCGACGTTGTCTTGAAGATCTTCTCAATTGAGGTTCTGCGGGAAGTCGCTCCTCAACTTCTTCTTACTCAACATGTCCCGCAGTAGATTAATATCCGGCTCTACACCATCTTCCCGCACATCTCCCCATCACCCCGATATATTGGAGGAACAACCGGGTCACAACCGCTAATCCTTTCGCAGAAGTCTTGGCCTGGTGCCTTCTTCTTCAAATCCTCAAGGGTTTGATCCTCAAAGAAGACCACATCTCTCGCTTCTAAACATCTTCTCGCTTTTCGATCCCAAAGCTCAGTAACAAATTGATCATGTGAGTAGCCAAGAAAAATACATTCTTTTGTCTTACCATCCAACTTGGACCTTTCATTATCTCGGAATATGTGCAAATGCACGACAACCAAATACTCTCAAATGCTTATAGGAAACATCTTTCCTCGACCAAACATGCTCGCAACATCAAGCATCTAGGGTCAGCACAAGGAGATAAATTGATCACATCAATTGTAGTCCTCAAAGCTTCATCCCAAAATCTTTTGGGTAGCTTTGCCTGTGAAAGCATACATCTGATCTTTTCCATGATAGTACGGTTCATCCTCTCTGCAATTGCATTATCTTTGAGGTGTACCAGTAAGCGTCATCTCATCTTTGTCGATGCCATGTGACCTGCAATAATCATCAAACAATCATGTATACTCACCACCATTATCTCGATCTTATGCATTTCAACCTGTCTTTCTGTCTCCCTTTCAACTCGGCATGAAACTCTTTCAAGACACCAATAACCTGATCCTTGGTCTTCAAAGCATAAGCCCAAACTTTCCTGGAATAGTCATCTATAAAAGTAACAAAGTAAAGTGCACCACTGATGCCAGGAACATTAGTAGAACCATTATGAGTTTTTGTCCTCAAAGGACCACATACATCTGTATAAACACGGTCCAAGGCATGCATTTTTCTAGACAAAGCAGGACTAGCAAATGAAACTCTATGTTGTTTACCAGCTAAACAATCAATACAAGGGTTCAAACGTATACCTCTAAGGTCAGGCAATACCTCTCTCTTGGAAAGAGCTTGCAGTCCTTTCTCGCTCATGTGTCCCAATCGCCTATGCCACAACTCCATGCTGAAGTCTTTCTCTATCGCATTTAACTGTTCACCACAAGCTTTAGCTTGCAACCTGTATAAAGTGTGACATTTCTTTCCATTAGCTATAACAAGAGAACCCTTACTTGAGTTTCCCACGCCTCGTGAAACTCGCTATCATAGTCTTTATCATCTAATCTTCCAACTGAAATTAGATTCAACCTCAAGTCAACCACATGCCTCACATCCTTAAGCACCAATTTGTATCCAAGATTGGTCTTTATATGGATGTCACACATGCTAATGATATCTGCTGTGCCATGGTTGCCTATCTTGACAACACCAAAATTTTCAGACCTGTACGTAGTAAAAAACTCCCTCTGTGGTGTAGCATGATAAGAAGCTCCTGTGTCAATTATCCACTCGAGATCCTGACACACACAAGAAAAAATATCATCAGATGGAGACAAAATCAAATAATCACCAACCTGCATTGCAGCTGTGGTATTTTCTTTTGACTCTGTAGACTCCACTTCTTTTCCCTTTTTCTTGCTCTTCTTAGGTCGCTTACATCGATTCTTATAATGTCCTTTCTCACACGCTTATAGCAAACAATATCTTTCCTTGATCTTGACTTGCTTCTACCTATACATGAACCGCTTCTATCTTTAGACCTTGACCTTCCTCTCTTCTCTCGAGATAAGTGCCTGTGAATCAATCGAGATATTGCTTGAGGTCTTTCTTCTCAACTCCTCATTCAACAAACCGCTTGTTACTTGACTCATGGTAACAATACCATCCGGCGCAGAATTCATCGAGGGAAACCACCGGTGTCTCCCAACTTTCGGCAATGAACTAAGAAGTAACAATGCCTCGCAACTCATCATCAAGAGATATTTTCATAGAAGATAACTGGTTAGTAATACTCGAATTTCATTCAAATGCTCAAGAATAGAAGCACCCTCTTTATATTTTAGGTTCACAAGTTTTCGATAAAAAAGCTTTGTTGTCATTTGCTTTTTCTTTCATAGAGACCTTCTAACTTTTCCAAAGAGAATATGCAGAACTTTCAAGTAGAAACATGATGAAAGACACTATCATCGAGCCACCTTTTCGAATAAATCAATCGCTTTTCGATCTAATCTCTTCCATTCATCATCCGTCATAGTTATGGGTTTTTCACTATCCCCTTGCAAAGGTCCATACAAATCTTTGCAATACAAGAGATCTTCCATTCTTGGTTTCCATATCATCCAATTGTTTCGCTCAAACTAATCATGTGAGAAACATTACCAGCCTCCATGTTCAAATACAAAAGTTAAATCACCAAAACCTTGCTCTGATACCAGTTGATGGGAGAAAATAAAAGGATAGGTAACAAACAATAACTTTTGTCTATGAACAAATACTAGCAGCCGTAACACAGCGGAATTAAACAGAAATCACAATCAAATAGAACACTAAGATTTACATGGAAAACCCCTTCAACGTGAAGGGTAAAAACCACGGGGCAAACCAGAGAAAATCCACTATAGAAATAATGAATATACAATTCTCGAATCTCTTGCCCAAAACCCAAGCAACAATCACAAGCGAATAAGCGGGATACAAGGATCACGCCATCAGCTTACACAATATCCAAAACCTCGCTCAAGCAATCACGGAAAAACTCACTGTAGATCTGATCTAACCTGAGATGAGAAACTGTTTGGATGAGTGAAAACAATTTCTGAGTTTTCCTTGTCTTCTTCCCTTTCTTTTTCTCTTGTTTTTCTGCCCTTTTCTCCTCTCTTTGAATCCCTAATGTTGCTACAAATTTCTGCCCCTTGCTGCGATGTTAATCTCCTAATTTCGCAGTCACCATAGCCCCTATATATAATTAGAGATTAGATGAATTAGGGTTTAAGGTTAATAAAGAGGAGGGCTATGGGCTGCTAAAGCCCATATGAGCTGAATTGGGCTCTCAGCCCAATATTTATAATCAAACTCAATATTATTATGGTATATTTATAATATAAAATAATTCATTATGATCTAATTTTATATTAAGATGGTATATGCTTGAGAAATATAAGATACCATAAAAATTTGGTTGGAGGTTTGATTTATCTAACCATCAGATATTACCTTCTTTCTTGGTATAATATTTAGGTTTATATATATTCCAAGTAAACATCATCTTAGAGCGGTTAAAAAATACTACGTTAAATTACTAAAGCTATAACATTTCGTATTCTTATAATTTTAAATATAAATTATTTAGTTTCACTAATAGTGATTGGACAAGAACTTTGGATGATATAAAAAGTTTTTTAAATAATATTTTCAATCTCGAATCAAAAACTATATTTTGGAGTTTAAAAAAGTAAACCATAACTACATTGTCAATATCAAAAGTAAAATATGTAGTTGCAATGTCATTGTCAAGCAATATTGCATAGAAGATTTTTTGAAAATCTCTATTAAGAATTAAAAAAATAGCTTAAATATTTTATGACAGCAAAGTCATAATTACAATAACAAAGAATCCAACTTTTCATCCTAGATGAATAAAATTATAATAATAAATTATTATAGCATAGATGAATAAGTTGTTAATATTCTTACCTAATCATTTTTATTTCAGAAGTAAATTTATTTCATGTCTCAAATTATTGTATGCAACTATGAATAAAGGAGGAGTATTAAGAATTGATTCATAAATAATTATTTTAGATAGTTATCATATTTTATATGGTTCTAATCATGTTATAAGTAGTTTTATCTAAACGACTCATAATATAACAAGTTATTATCACAGGAATAATTTTTACACCTAATTTAAAAACATGAGATGGTAACTCCATTGCATTCTATAAATAATATTATGGTTTGTAAAAAAATAATGTATGCATTTACTATTTTGATTTCTTCGTTTAAAAGTATTCTCTTTCAGTTGCATCTTACTATTCTATTTTTATCTCCATCCTCAATAGAATTTATGATGCATCAGTCTTTTGCTACGGTTAATTCTTTTCTTTTTTTTTCTTTTCAGAATATTAGGTGTGGTTGGTGCATCGTTCCTGAATCAGAAAAAAGATGCAACAGGTGTTTTTTTCTCATTCACAGATACAATGGGTGTTTTTGTTTTGCTCCTGTTAGTGATGCTGACTTCGGTTTTTTAGATATACCTATTTTAACAACAGAACCCCTTTTTATCATTGATAAGAAGGTTCGATGCATGACATGCATCCTGCAAACTCTTAGATATCTCATTAGCTTGACACATTGACTAAATCATCCATTAAATTAATTGTTCTCTCGAGTAATATCGAGTAATATCCTATGATCCCCCACCGCTACTATGCAAATTTAATTGTTCTCTCCACCAATATAAGAAAGCATTATAAAGGGTCTCACTTAAGTTCTATCTCTCTCTCTCTCTTTTTTTTTTTTGAATATATCATAATACTCAAACTCTTGAACCTTTTTACAGGTGTAATCATGATGGAGAACGTTTCTAACTTAGCTCTATATATATAGATCCCTAACAAAGCTCAATCAAGTTTTTATACCAAGACGTACTATAAGCTTGAACGTTAGACTCAGATTGACTTTAAATCTTTTCACTAAGTCGGAAAATCATTTTATTTTGTTATCGCTTGGTCAAATCAGACATATCAATTAAGGATTTGATTGCAAACCAGTTTAATGTCGAATTTGATTATAAAAACATCCATAAGGAGTCATTTTATACTGTAAAGTTAGATTATATATATATTTTTTAAATAATGAGATAATATAATTAATTTTTGCTAAGAAAAATGATGATTTAGTCAATATATATAGTTTTAAAAAACTTTAAGATATTTAATCATGATTTAATTAGAAACTATTAAATGAAAATTGAGTTTGCTACCAACAAACTCAATTATGGGCCGAGAGCAAATGATCTAAATGGCAGTCGGATCGAAAGCCCATCAACACAGTTCGGAGAGCTTTTTTCGTTTTTCACCTCCAAGTTTTTGAAGCCCGACTCAACTCTCGGCCACTCTAAGTCACGATTGATTCAAACCAAATTCGATTGAGGCTTTACAAATCGGTAATGCCCCAATGCAATCAATTAAGGATTTGGTTGTAAACCAGTTTGATGTCAAGTCTAATTATAAAAATATAAATGATGAGCCATTTTGTCACATAAAATTGGATTATAATATTTTTTAAAATATGATAATACAATTCATTTTTGCTAAGAAAAATTATTATTTACAAGATTTTTTTATAAAAAAAATTAAGATGTTCAATCTTAATTTACTTAAAAAATATAATTAAAAATTAAATTTGTTCAAAACAAATTCAAGTACGGGACGAGTGCAAACAATCTAATTGACAATCAGATTAAGAACCGACCGACCAAGTTTAAGTTTTGATCCATTAACGCTTCGTGCCCATGACTCACACATATTAAATTTCGACTAACATGTTAATAAAGGCATAAATGATATGTGTATACTATATTTATTTTGTGATATAATTTATGATATTTATCCTTCATGAATATAATAAATAATATGCTTAAGTTTTTTATTCATAAAATTGAAGTATATGCCTTTCAAAATATATCATTTTTAGTATCTAACAAAATATTGACTGAGCATGGATAAACATTAACATTTATATTAAGTATAGTGCAACTGGCCAAAAGGTGCTAGCGGACTTTGATACGAGATTAAATTATTTAATATTTAAGGTGGAGTAGAAATAGTTATTTTCGATGATCAATAATTGAGATGAAAAATATCTTAAATTTTATACATTTTAAAATGTTCAATTATGTATGATGTCATGCCATAAAAATATATTAGTCTTGGGTATTTTTCAAAATAGATACATGAATTTTAAAGAATTAAAATTTGTGTGATTCTTATGTATCTAGGGACCATGTATAAATATAAATCTTACAGGGACTAAACTGCAAAGGTGATGAAAAAGAGAAGAGGGTGCGGTTGCGATTGTGACCGTGAGAGAGAGAGAGAGAGAGAGAGAGAGAGAGAGAGAGATAAGAACAGAAAAAAAAAACAAAGGGGAAGAGTGAAGAGTAGGCGACTATGCTTCTCCACCTTCCCCACAAGGGTTGCGACTGTGGCGAGGAAGGCAAGGGAGAAGAAGGAGAATGAAAGAATAAAGAAAAGAAAAAAAATAGAGAAGAATGAAAAAGAATAAAAGAGAAAAAAAGGAAAAGAAAATAGAGGGAAAAAAAAGAAATAAAAAAGAAAATATTTATGATCCCTTAGAGCCTAAAGGAATGTGACCTTCCAATAATGTTTTTATTTTTTAGTCAAATAAGGTAAGTATAAAACAATGATTGTATATGTTTTTATATGCATAATATATTTTGGAAAGTATATTTTAAAATATTTTAACATAAAATTTCATATTTTGAATAATATAATTGTTATGAGCTCGTCATGAGCTAAATGTAAATGTTTGTATTTTATAAGTATAAGCTTAGTTACTATAAAATAGTGATCGTATATATTTTCATACGCATAATAAATTTTGAAAAGTATATTTTAAATTATTTTAATATAAAATTTCATGTTTTTAATGATATAATCGTTATGAGCTCGTTATGAGCTAAATGGGAATGTATGCATTTTGTAAGTATAAACTTAATCATTATAAAATAACAATCATATATATTTTTACATGTATTTTTAAAAATATATTTTGAATTATTTTAACATATAATTCTAAGTTTCAAATGTGGAAAGTATGTTTCAATTATTTTAATGTAGAATTTCATGTTCCAAATGTGAAAGTATGTCTTGAATTATTTTAAGGTAGAATTTCATATTTCAAAAGTATTTTGAAAAGCATGTCTTGAATTATATTAATGTAGAATTTCATGTTTCGATTGATATGATCAATATGAGCCCATTATGAGCTAAATATAAATGTATATGGATTACAATAAAAATATTTTTCATGCATGCATATATATTTTTTGATATACGATGTGGAAGCGGACGTTTGTATATGATAAACAAGTTCATAATTTCATAAATAGTTATATTTTATTTATGTGCACATATTATATGTTAAGCAGGTGTATAGTTTCATAAATAGCTATGTTTTATCCATGTAAGCATATTTATATGGTAAACATATGCATAGTTTTAAGAATAGTTATGTTATATTCATGTGTATATATTTATATGGTAAACAGATGCATAATTTCATGAATAGTTATGTTTTATTTATGTGCACATACTTATATGGTAAACAAACATATAATTTCATAAATAGTTATGTTTTATCTTTGTTCACATACTTATATGGTAAACAAAAAGTAATTTCATGAATAGCTATATTTTATTTATATATGTATAATTATATGGTAAATAAGCTCATAATTTTATGAATAATTATATTTTGTTATATGTACATATATTTATTATGATGTACAGTAGAGGAGTATACATATATTGTTAGTTATAGGTGTTATACAAGCCAATCACACGAGTGATGACACTTGTGACACGCAGTAATAATCTTTTTACTGATTATTATTAATATTTTCTTACATTAAATATTATATAAATATATATTATAATATCCTTGGATCTGTGCAATGGGAATAGGATTATGATGAAATCACGATAATAAGATCGATTCACGTTTAAACATAGATACTAAATTATCCCAGTCATAGATTACTCGAGAGGAACATCGAGATAATAGAATGAACTAGTGCACTAGATACTGTTCCATATGATGGAGGTGGCTGGTCTCATAGTCACTCGTATATGGATACTAGTGGTACAGTGCATGTGCTTATTGGAAAATGAGTTCACTGATTGATCTGTTAACGAAATGCTAGATGGTTAATGACATCTGACGTCAAAAAATAATTTCATAATTCCAGTTATATGTTTGGTCCTTAGACTTGAGATACCAATGATGTCTTGTATGAGTATTCTATTTTTTGATGCTAGATTTACAGGTTTGAAAGTTTACAATCGGTTATTAAGAATGACAACCAACCTTATGAAGGTAATTTAGTGTCAATAGAGGATCATATACTCTTGATATAGTGAGAGAAATTTCTCGTGTGTACTCGCACAAATAAAATCTCTGACTAGGGTCATTCAGATTAAGAGAGAAGAAATTCTCCGAAAGAATCTAATTAGAGCAAGATTCGGATAGGACTCTGTATGGGTCTAACATTATCATACCCAATATATGATCTCTAAAATATTAGATGGATAAGAGACTATAGATATATGGTAACTGTGGACAAATAGGTCTGATGGATTAGATCCCCTATACCGTTTGAGAGCTATAGCGTAGTGGTCTAGTACATCTATAGTCGATGAATCATCGTAGCATGTCGTGTGGATCATCACTAG
Organism: Musa beccarii; assembly: GCA_024322285.1. Lineage (NCBI taxonomy): Eukaryota > Viridiplantae > Streptophyta > Magnoliopsida > Zingiberales > Musaceae > Musa > Musa beccarii. Next base: position 44,957,008 of record CM044398.1, read on the forward strand.
AGAGGAGCACGTGAGTTATCCTTCATCCTCTCCATTGAACCTAAAAATTTCAAGGATAAACGATCTCTCTAGGAAACACTTCTCACATAATACATGTGGTTTTCTATTTTGTAGTTTTCTCATGCATTAATCGTTTTACAACGATCATGTACTTGACTTTAGAAAATTTGGATTTGTTTTTGTTTTTCGCTGCGTATGAGATGCCAATATGAGATTTTCTAATAGTGGTATTAGAGCTAGGTTCATCGTGTCATGATTGGCTTATAAACTGTATGTATTGTATTCAATCACGTAAAATTATTTTACGCGTTCTTGCTACATTTGATGTAGTTTTCAAATTCGAAAAGTGTCTTATCTTGTTATTGAAAAGTGCTTTAGATCGGTCTTTCAAAGCCAAATTTATTGACATAAATGACGAAAATAGGGACAACAACTATTGCTGCTTGGTAGATTGATCGAAGGCGAGTGCACACAAGGGTTGCCGAGGAGCCACTTGCCCATCAAGGTAGTGCTCGCGGGTAAGCCACTTGCGAGTAAGGGTGGCACATGCATGCAAAATGCCCATAGGCAAGCTACCTATGGGCAGGGGTCATAGGTGGCTAGCAATTGTCTGCTTGTAGGGTGCTTGTAGTGGCCCGCCCGCAGAGGCGGCAAGCCACTTGTGGGCCAGGTGCGTGCAAGGCAACAACCGCAATAGGTTAGGATCACCGCACTAACGGTTGCCCTTGCGTTAAGCAATGGCATGCGTGCAAGGCGTCATCACTCCAGCACCCGCCAATGACAAGGTGGCAACCATAATAGGTTGCCATCGCTGCATTTACGGTCATAGCACTTGCAATTGCTAAAGGGATTGTGACTACCAAAGAAGGGGATTAAGGTTTTTGGACAAAAGATAATTTTACCCCTTTGAATTTTAAAATTTTTGATGTTTATCTTTTCTATCTAAATTATATAAATGCCCTTCATGAATTAAAAAATTTCATATATATCATGAGTTTCACAAAATATTAGTTAATTAAAATATTTAAATATTTTTTATTATTTATCTAATAATCGTACATAATGATATGTACATGTGATATATGATGTGGGATGATGATCATGAATCATGTGATGTGAGTATCTGATTATTATTATTGGGGCTTGCAAGCCTTTATTTTTTTAATTTATTGTCGAGCCTACGTACTTGTAATTATACTATAATTACACAAAGAGATACGACGGAAGCTTGGAGGTGGTAGCGGGACCCTTGAGGTCGATTCAAATGATCGTGATGCATGGAGATGCATCGAGGTGCTTAAGCAGATCTAACGATGACAAGATGAATGATCACCAAGCATAGAGATGTGCCGATATATATATATATATATATATATATATATATATATATATATATATATATATATATATATATATATATATATCATAATATAAGTGATTAGGCCTATTGGCTCAGGCCTGATCACACTACATCATGGTCCATGATCATCTGGTGTGCTTATGCATGTGACTGCTATATACCTACTAGATTATTATATATATATATACATGTGATATAAATATATATTAAATATGTATGTGTATGACATATCATATTAGAATAACAAATCAAAATCTCCTCCTAAAATAATATTAAGTTAGTAAATGTGAGGCAATTAGATTGACCCATGTGGCTTTCCGTAGTTATAGGAAGAAATTAAATCCTAACGTAGGTTGAGTCCCTCGATGCTTGCCTATATTATGATTCAAGATTTTACCTATGATATAGAGATATCACAATGACTTGAGGGCATTGTATGCTTAGTTAAATCCCTCGAGGGCATATCATCGAATCAAACTCATCTTATAACGATGGTGATGATTTAATTAGACATCATGGTTAGTCGAGTCCCTTGAGACAATGATGGTTCGGAGGCTGAAAAGGATGAGAATCACAAGAAGTTATAATTGGCAAGAGTTGTCTACATTTTTGGGCTTAGTATGATTAATCTAGTCTCTTGAGGTTATACTAAAATGTTGATTAAATCCCGATCTCCATTAGAAGTCGACCAGAGACTTCTATTTTATGTGTTGATGGTGTCACATGATTTGCTAGAAAAATAATGAGAACACACATCAAGATAGTGTTGGGGTCAAGAGCGGCACTAAGAGAGGGGGGGGGGGGGTGAATTAGTACAGTGGATAAAGATGATAAATTTTGGTAATTTTGGAAACTTCATACAATAAAAGATAATTCATTTCAACGAAAACGTATTAGAGAAATCGTATCGGAAAACCTCTAACTTAAAAACATTTGTAAGTGATAATGAAGCAGAGTATTAAATCAAATGGAAAGGGTTTGTAGTAATGTAAATAACAAGAATAGAAATGCAAACCCAAATTTTATAATGGTTCGATCATACGACCTACGTCCACTCTCGATTCCTCTTCTCTTGAGGCCACCGGCTTTCCACTAGCTATCCTCCTTTCAACAGGCGAGGACAAGTTCCCTTACAACGCTCTCTCCTTTTGACGGGCTTAAGAGGTAACCCTTACAAGCACTCTCTCCTCTCTTTTAACTTGAATACAAGTGAAGTCTAAAGGAGGGGATTTCTAGAAAGAATTCTACAACGATTTCTTGCTTTTAAAGTGTATGTGTTTATGTTTTCTAACCAGGGATGGGAGAGGTTTTTATAGGCTCTAATTTGATTCAAACTTGGAGCTAAAAAACTTTCCATCTCGATTTTTTGGGGTACTACCGATACCACCGGCAGTCTGACTCTAACACTGGGCAGTACCACCACTCAGTCTGGCAATATCATCGCTTGACACATTGACATGGTCAGTGTACTGGGCAGTACCATTGCCCAACCAATAGTGCCACCGCCTGGGCACTCTGCCTCAGGACGGTACCACTGCCCAGACCACTTGGGAGACTGAACCCAGGCAGTACCACCGCCCTAGTCTGGCAGTGCCACCATCAGACAGGGTTCAGCAACCCTGTTTGTGCTTTTCATCTTGCCCAAACCTGTTCGGGTACGGGCCCAACTAGCCCCTAACTGGGTTGACCTAATTACAACCAAATTAGACCTAATCCTACTTCGATCTAGATAATTATTATTACAATACGAATCAAAATGTCGCTCGGCACGTCATTGGCCTATTGGCGCTTCGTTCGACACTTCGGCACATTGTCCTCTCTTACGGCTTGATGCCCGATTTCATTATACGAAGCCTTCTACCGATTGACGACCAAACCTCCAGCTCGACGTCCAATCTTCTAATGTGATTTCTTCCAGCGCAACATTGATTCATCCTGCGTCAATTGTCTAATCCTAATCGAGAGTAGACCTGCTACGTATCTCAAAACGTAGTTAGATAAACAAAACACGATCAATTAGTTTCATCATCAAAATCCCAGATTCAACAATCTCTCCCTTTTTTATGATGATAACTAATTGATGACAGAGTTAACCTTAACTCCCAAAGTTTATCCAAACTCCCTCTATCAATATGCTATATTGATAGGACCCTTGGATTTCAATAAATCCAAGTAACATGTCATTTAAAAACATCAAACCATCAGGCAAATATATAAAATCTTCAATTCAATGCATGAAGTCATCAATCTACTTCTCCCTCTGTGTCACTAATAAAAAAGAGAAGTAGCATCTAGCTATATTTAAAGATAAGCAAGTTTTTGCAACATGAAGCTAGATTTGCATCATAACATATAAGCACAAAAGCATAGCAAGTTTTCTAAGTTCAAGCATAGCAATTTTTATTTACTTCTTGAGATGTACAAGTTTGCACTTCATTTCTCATGATAGGCAAGATAGCAATTTTCATTTGCTTCTTGAGATATATAAGTTGCACTTTATTTCTTCTCTCTTGAGAAGTGCACTTTAATTTTGCCTTGTATGTTTGTAATTTTTGTAAAATTTTCATCACTTCAACATGCAAGCTAAATTTTCATTACAACATACAAACATAGAAGTATCGCAAGTGTAAGATTATAAATTTTTTAAGTTTTGCACTTTTTGCTTCTTTTGATAGGCAAGATCTTTCTTCTCTTTTTTGAGGAGTGCAAGCTTACAAGTTTTACTTCCTTTGTATTCTAGCAAAGCTAGCAATTCTTCTCCCCCTTTGTCATTGTCAAAAAGAAGGGAGGAAGCAATGATATAAAAATTTTCTTTATATCCATTTTTCATATACATTTGCATCAAAATATATATTCATTATCACATGATGCATATAAGGCAAAGTAATCAAGTCATTTCTAAGTCAAGAAAGATATGAAATTAAAGCTTTAGAAAATCAAGAAGAACATGATTCATGCACGAAATTCTCATAAAGATCTCATTTAAAAATTCATGTATCAAGATATCAATATCACGAATTCATAAAATTTAAGTATTAAATTCCGAGAAATCAAAAGATAAGTTACATTTTATTTAAAGAATTTTCTTTTGATAAAACGGAAGGAGCATGGTAAACGATCTTGATTTATAAAGAATTTCAAGTTATAATTTGCAAGATCATGATTTCAATAAAATATCTTTATAGTAAAATGAAATCTTTTAGAGTTTGATTCAAGCATTATAAATATCTCAAAAAGTCATGATTCTAAGAGATCAAGAGAAGAGTCGAGTAAAAATTCAAATTCAATTCATCAACTTCAAGCTCTTCATCAAAATTACTTTCGAGATTCATACAATGTCATAAATAAATTCATCACTTGTCTTTCATCCAACAATTGAAAACTCTAGGGATAGAGAAATTTTAAGGAACAAGCATTTTTCCTTTTTGATTAAATTTATTTAAGCATGCCTTTATCTTAAAAAGAAATATCAACATTTAAGATGGAAAGACAAACTTCATCATAAAGATCATTAAGTCGAAACTCATTAAGCACGCTGCATCTTTAAAAGATTTGATTTATTATGATAATATGTTCCATTTTAAGTTATCTGTTTCATGTGAGTGTATTCATGTTTTAAACGATGAGCATCATGTTTAAAACCAACACATGAGTTTCGTCATCAAGATATGATATTATAAAGTCATGAAGCATGATAACAAACTTTTAATATTTTCATTTCATCATTATTAATTATGATTTTTGAAATATCATCAAAATCATTTTCTAAAGACTCATTATTTGTCTTTTATCGAAAAATCAAAAACTTTTAGAGATAGACAAATTTCAAGAAGTATGCATTTTTGTTTTATAATTTACTTCATATAAGCATGTCTTTGCCTTTAATAAAAAATAAGTATCACAATCAAGAATGAAAGACAAATTTCGTAAAACAAATCATAATATGCATTATCGTTTAAGTCCAAAATTATCATCAAAATCTTTCATTTATTAAGAGCAACATAGATTGATTACATGTAAGGATGCTCAAGTCATTTTTGTATAAAAGATGTGTGTCAAGTTTAAAAACCAAAGCACAAGTTCATTAAAAATGACATTTCATCAAAAGATTTTGTTATAAAAATGATTAAGACCAAAAATATAATATTCCAAAACATAGAGTTACAAATTACTTTAAAAACTCATGCATGATATAAAATCATCAACCATCATATTTAGAAACAAAAAGCAATATAAGACATCAAGATACACGTGCATGGATTAATTATCACAAATCATGTAAGTATCATTTTAATTTTTTACTTTTCAAAAATACCAGAAAAAAGCGTGATATAATTTTTTAAAACATTTTTTACTAACTAAATCAAGCAACTCATGAAAAGATCATGTAATTTTAAAATAATATAACAACATTTCGAGTGAGTTACTTACCTTGTAGTCGAAAACCGTCAAAGTACAATATGTCTCTTCTTTACTTGATTCTTCTCGGTGAACCTTCTTCTTCTTTGGTGGCCTCTTCTTTTGTTCAAGTTCATTTTTAATTTTAGAGTTTTATTTAATGAACTTGTTAAAATTCATTGTTATGTGTTCAATGTCCTCATCACTTGAGTCATCACTTAAGTGGTATTCATTTGTCCGAAGTTCCAAATCCTTCCTATTTTTTGGAAGGTGGTTCATATGTTCGTAGTGTTCAAGGAAGCTTATTTCATATGTTATCAATGAGCCAATGAGTTCTTTCAATTAAAAATTATTTAAATCTTTATATTCTTGTATCATCATTATTTTCGGATCCTACCTTTTTGGAAGGGATCTTAGAATCTTATTAGTAAATTTAAAATTTAAAAAATATTTACCAAGACTTTTTAAGCTATTGACGACATCCGTGAAACGGGTATACATGTCGTCGATAGACTCGCTTGGTATCATTCGAAAGACATCAAAATCATACAATAAGAGGTTTACTTTCGAGTCTTTGACTCTACTAGTTCCCTCATACATGATTTCAAGTGTCCGCCAAATATCAAAAGCCATTTCGTACGTAGAAATCCAATTGAACTTGTTTTTGTCCAAAGCACAAAATAAGGCATTCATAGCCTTTATATTTAAAGAAAAAGATTTTCTCTCTAAATCCGACCATTGACCATTCGTTCGTCAGTTTAGAGGAAAGTTGAAAACCATTTTCAATAATGCTCCATAAATCCAAATTTAAAGAAATCAAGAAAACTCTCATTCGAGTTTTCCAATATGTATAGTCCAAACCATTAAAGAACGGAAAACGAACAATCGAAAAACCCTCTTGAAAGCCTTGAAGAGTCATTTCTCATGGGTGTGAATCCGAAAGAGAAATAATGAGGCTCTGATACCAATTGTTGGGGTTAAGAGCGGCACTAAGAGGGGGGGTGCATTAGTGCAGTGGATAAAGACGATAAATTTTGACAATTTCGGAAACTTCATACAACAAAAGATAATTCGTTTCAACGAAAACGTATTAGAGAAATCGTATTGAAAAAGCTCTAACTTAAAAACATTTGCAAGTGATAATGAAGTAGAGTATCAAATCATATGGAAAGGGTTGGCAGCAATGTAAATATCAAGAACAAAAATACAAACCCGAATTTTATAGTGGTTCGGTCATACGACCTACGTCCACTCCTGATTCCTCTTCTCTTGAGGCCATTGGCTTTCTACTAGCTATCCTCATTCCAACAGGCGAGGACAAGTTCTCTTATAGTGCTTTATCCTTTTGACGAGCTTAGGAGGTAACCCATACAAACACTCTCTCCTCTCTTTTAACTTGAATACAATTGAAGTCTAGAGGAGGGGATTTCTAGAAAGAATTCTATAGCGATTTCTTGCTTTCAAAGTGTATGTGGTTATGTTTTTTAACCAGGGATGGGAGGGGTTTTTATAGGCTCCAATTTGATTCAAACTTGGGGCCAAAAAACTTCTCATCCTTGTTTTTCGGGGTACTAGCAGTACCACCGCCAGTCTGACTCTAACACTAGGCGGTACCACCGCCTTATACACTGACATGGTTAATGTACTAGGTGGTACCACCACCTAACCAATGGTGCCACCGCCCAGACCACCTGGGAGACTGAACCCAAGCGGTACCACCACCCCAGTCTGATAGTGTCACCACTAGACAAGGTTTAACAACCCTGTTTGGGCCTTTCATCCGGCTCAAACTGTTAGGACTCTAGCTATGAGAGTCCTAATTTAGTTTCATTGATAAGGGCATTCATGTAAATCCTATCTAGCCGCCCCTTATTAAAGAGGAGAAGAGGCCGGCTAGGTTAGGGTTAGGTTACTTCTTAGGAAAGGAGTCCTATTAGTAGTAGGAATCCTATTAGGAAAAGAGTCCTATTAGAAGTAGGAGTCCTATTAGGAAAAGAGTCCTATTAGAAGTAGGAGTCCTATTAGGAAAAGAGTCCTATTAAAAGTAGGAGTCCTATTAGGAAAAGAGTCCTATTAGAAGTAGAAGTCCTCTTAGGTAAAAAGTCCTATTAGAATTAGGAATCCTACTAGAGAAGGAGTCCTAATTAGAAGTTCATTAGAAGTAGGAGTCTTGAGTAAGAGTCCTATTAGGAGTTGGGGCTTAGAAGCCCTATAAATAGCCATGTATTCATCCTCTTTAATCAATGAATAGATCAATCTTTTAGCAGCCTTTGTGCAGCAACTTGGAGGAAGGAACCCTATAGAGTTCCAAGGAGGCCGATCCCCTATAGAGATCAACCCCAAGCTTAGAATCTCAATGGAGGGTTCTAACACTTGGTATCGAGCAGCGTTCTTGGCGTCTCACTGCCCTTCCACAGCCATCCACCAGCCCTCCACAACCGCAAAGCAATTCCCACAATTGCTTAGAAGATCATCGCTGAATTCCGCCGTCATCTCCACCACCGTAGATCATCCTTGGATCTTCCCGTGAATTGCAATAGGTTCTGGTTATCTACCCTACTGCTGCTGCAATTTAGTTATCCTTATTCAAAACTCTAAAAAAATTCGTTCCTATAATTGCTGCATAAAACTTTTCGTCGTAAAGTTTTCATCTCTACAACGAAAGTCGCCGATGCAGAATTTCAGCCCATAGCAATCTTGTCTTTTTGATCTTGCTCTTGTGTTTTTCTAACCAAATCTCTATGAAATTTTACGACGGCTTTGACACTTCCTAATAGTGGTTTTCCTTTGGTTTTGTCGAAAAATTCTCAATAAAAACTACTTATCTTTTACGTCCAATCTGCTGCACTTTAGATGTAAAAATCTGTTATAATACCTCTCCGTGATTCTCAATTTTGCCAAACCTCTTGTTGTCGTTTCTTCCTACGAAATTTTTACAGTATTACCTCTTCCTTATCAGTAGATCCCTTTGAGTTTTACTTGAATATCTTTTGAAAATTTCTGGAAAAATTACATCTTTACTGCTGGAACTTTTTAGTGAAAAATCTGGTATTGCACCTTTGTCCTTTTTCTTCTCCGTAACCTACCAAACCCTAGCCACCTTGCTGCCACAAACCAAGATGTCTTTAGGGCATCCTCTAGCCTCAAGATGCAGCCATCATAACCTAGTTTTATAACCCTAACAGCATCAAAAACCACAGCCCAAAACAGTAAACCATTACAAACTGAACCCTTCAATCACCGATCCATTGTCCGAACCTTCCACCACCCCATGCCATTAACCCGTCAACAGAAAAAGACAAGGGCATCTCTGATCTACAGACATATGCTATGGCTTCCCAAGATCCAATTGATGCCAAATTTGAAGCATGGGAATCTCGGATTGAATCACGGCTTGGATCGCTTGGAAGACAAATTGCGCTTTGTTTGCAGAATTCAGAATTGGACAACCATCGAGTCCAACCAAACTACAGCAAGGAGAGAATTTAGAAAGGACCCCAGAGAAGGAGGGACAGCCCTCGGACATGCTACAGCCACGCATGAGGGTGGACTTCCCACGATGAGAAGAAGGAGACCGCGGGGGTGGATTTTCGTGAACGTTACTTTCGCTACTACCGAACGTCGGATAATGCTATGGTGGAGATTGCTGTCATCCACCTTGAAGGAGATGCTATTCAATGGTACAATTGGCTGGAATATAATCATGGGGCTCCGACATGGAATCAATTTAAGAATGCACCGCTGAACTGTTTGGACCTCACGAGTATGAAAATATCGACGGCCAACTCGCAAAGATTCGACAAACCTCTACGATTCAAGAGTACCAAACCAGGTTTGAGAAGCTATCTTACCTTGCTCGTGATTGGACTGACCGTCAATTGTTAGGAACATTTATCGAAGGACTCTGCCGAGATAAAAGGGGAAGTTAAGGCGCGACAACCCCGTACCGTGATGGCTGCGATTTCTTTTGCCCGAATACAAGAAGAACGACTTAACCAAGATGCTCGGAGGATGAGAACCACTCCTGGAACCTCAACATATAAACCTCCTTCTGCTCCCAACCATCCTTCGCTACCCACAAAATTGACAAGAGAAGAACTACGTGACCGATCAGCAAAGGGTCTTTTTTGGCATTGTGACGAGCTATGGAACCGCGATCATCGCTGCAAAAGGGGCCACCTCCTATTGATTGAACCTCTTGAAGACATGGAGGAGGAGGTCCAGAAGCATGAGGAAGAGGTCACGGATGAAGAACAGCAGCCAATTGATATTACGATGCATGCCCTTGCCGGTTATGCGAACCCGCAAACAATGAAAGTGGGAGGATTTCTGAAGCAACAACCAATCACCGTTCTTATTGACACCGGGAGCACTAATAATTTTATGAACAGCAAGGTTGCTATCCGGATGGCCTTACCTATTGAGAATTGCAGCAGGTTCGATGTTAAAGTCGCAGATGGGCGAATTTTGAAGTGTGATCGTAAGTACCCTGGGTGAAATCATTCTTTGCAGGACCAAGAGATAATTGCATATTTTTTCCTCCTCTCTCGATGATTGAGGCCGTGCTTGGCATCGAATGGTTGATGACATTAGGTGATATTTCTTGGAATTTTTTGAAACTAATTATGAAATTTTACAAGCAAGGGGAAACAGTGATATCTGACGGAAACGTGGGGCGACGTGAACGACAATTTGCACACAACAAATGGAGAAAGTTTTGCACAAAGCATGCAGCGGCTTTTGGTACAACTTGAGCAGCAACCTAAGGGAGAGCCAACCAAATTTGAAGATCCAAACCTACTTCCCTTGCTTGCTGAATTTTCAGATATATTTGACGAACCACGCAAAGCCTACCTCCTAACACGACACGATCATCGATATACCGATTCTTCCAGGAAACCTCCAGCAAATACTCGACCATATTGGTATCCACATCTCAAAAAGATGAAATAGAAAGGATTGTAAAAGAGATGCTTGAAACAGGAGTTATTCGGCCAAGTTGCAGCCCCTACTCTTCACCAAAGTGCTCCTCAAATTTAAAGAAAGACGGAACATGGCGAATTGCGTTGATTACCAAGCTCTCAACGACATAACCGTCAAGGACAAGTATCCTATTCCAGTAGTAGATGAATTGCTTGATGAATTAAAGGAGCACGAGTCTTCACAAAGTTGGACCTTCGATCAGGGTATCATTAAATACGAGTGTGCGAAGAAGACATACCGAAAACTGCCTTTCGAACGCACAACGGTCACTATGAATTTCTGCTTTCTTCAACAAAAGATGGAATATATTGGGCATATCATATCAGAGGAATGGGTGATAGTGGACCCTCAAAATTGAAGCAATGCAGAATCGCCAACCCCGAGGAACATAAAATCATCTGGCGGCTTTCTTGGTTTAACAGTTACTATCGTAAGTTCGTGAAAGACTATGGAAAGATCAGTGCACCCCTTACTTCCTTGCTGAAAAAGATGCTTTCCGGTGGTCGACAAAGCCACCACCGCTTCGATTTAACTTAAAGTCGCAATGATAACAACACCGATACTAGCATTACCCGAATGAGACTTTTATTATTGAAGCCGATGCCTCCGGAGCAGTGAATTGGTATTGTACTAATGCAAGATGGCCGACCCTCGCTTATACTAGTAAGACGTTATCTCCTTCCCACCTCAAGATGACTATTTACTTACAAGGAGATGCTCGATTGTGCATGCGATGTCCAAATGGAGACCGATTTAATTGGGCGACGCTTTCACATCAAGACCGACCATAAAAGCCTAAAATATTTCTTGGAGCGCATCGAGCAAGAGCATACAGATTGGACTTACCCGCCAGCTCCCGAAGAGTCTTCCATGTATCATGTTTGAAGCTCAAGTTGGGACAACACGAGACAGCCCAAAGCCATCTACCAAATATAACTACCCAAGGAGAGCTCCAGACCCAACCAAGTGCCATTATTGATCGGCAGCGACGACACACTGCCATCAAGTGTTAATACAGTGGGCAAACCTACCAGCAAAAGATGTCACTTGGGAGAACTACGACGACTTGAAGATCAAATCCCTGAATTCATGGAACGCCACTCGAGGACAAGGTGATTTGAAGAGGGCAGGTCTGTTAGGACTCTAGCTATGAGAGTCCTAATTTAGTTTCATTGATAAGGGCATTCATGTAAATCTATCTATCTAGCCCCTTATTAAAGAGGTGAAGAGGTCGGCTAGGTTAGGGTTAGGTTACTTTAGGAAAGGAGTCCTATTAGTAGTAGGAATCCTATTAGGAAAAGAGTCCTATTAGAAGTAGGAGTCCTATTAGGAAAAGAGTCCTATTAGAAGTAGGAGTCCTATTAGGAAAAGAGTCCTATTAAAAGTAGGAGTCCTATTAGGAAAAGAGTCCTATTAGAAGTAGAAGTCCTCTTAGGTAAAAAGTCCTATTAGAATTAGGAATCCTACTAGAGAAGGAGTCCTAATTAGAAGTTCATTAGAAGTAGGAGTCTTGAGTAAGAGTCCTATTAGGAGTTGGGGCTTAGAAGCCCTATAAATAGCCATGTATTTATCCTCTTTAATCAATGAATAGATCAATCTTTTAGCAGCCTTTGTGCAGCAACTTGGAGGAAGGAACCCCTATAGAGTTCCAAGGAGGCCGATCCCCTATAAAGATCAACCCCAAGCTTAGAATCCGCGGAGGGTTCTAACACAAACCTGTTCGGATACGGGCCCAACTAACCCCTAACTGGGTTGACCCAATTACAACCCAATTAGACATAATCCTACTTTGATCTAGATAATTATTATTACAACGTAAATCAAAATGTCACCCAGCACGTCATTGGCCTATCGACGCTTCGTCCGATACTTCAGCACATCGTCCTCTCTTGCAGCTTATTGCCCAATCAACAGTTGACTTCCACAGCCCCAATCTCCTTAGCGTAACTTTGCTCTTCTTGGCCCGATGTCCGATTTCATTATCCGAAGCCTTCTGTCGATCGTCAACCATACCTCCGGCTCGACGTCCAATCTCCTAACGTGATTTCCTCTAACACAACATTGATTCATCTTACGTCAATTATCTAATCCTGATCGAGAATAGACTTGTATATCTCAAAATGCAGTTAGATAAACAAAACATGATCAATTAGTTTCATCATCAAAATTTAAGATTCAACAAATAAAAGTCTATATCTCTTGTTTGTTAGAAATATATCGCCTTCAGACTCTCTATGTGACATACTTGATGCCAACTATCTCACTAGTTTAGACTATGTGGATTAGTTCTGTAGCATGAGAATAGTTCTTGTAGTAGAGAAAATTATAAATGTCTTGGATACGGTCATACCACAACCTAAGGCAGAAGAACCTCAGGAAGAGTTTGCCAAATATGAGAAGTATATAAATGATTCTACTCTTACTCAATGTTATATGTTGGCCTTTATGATTCCTGAGTTACAAAGACAGCATAAAAACATAGACGTCGATCCATACTCCTACATATTCGTAAACTATTTAAGAAACAAGGAATGACTCAACAATATGAGATATCCAAGTGTCTCTTCTGTACCAGGATGACTGACGGGACATCGACTTAGAATCATATCCTAAAAATGATATATGATAACTTATGTGTTGATCTTATACTTCAGTCCCTACCATATTTCTTTTTCTAGTTCATTATGAATTTTAATATGAATAAGCATAATGTGACTCTTCTTGAGCTCCTCAATATGTTGAGAGAAATAGAAAGCACCATCAAGAAAGAGAAACTAGTTCTCTACATTGGTGAAACTAAAAGGAAAAGAAAAGCTAGAAAGTCTCTTAAAAAGGGCAAGGGTAAAGGCAAATGGGGTAAGGCAAAAGTTGCTAAGAATAACCCACCTAAGGACAAAAGCTAATGTTTCAACTGTAGCAAATACTAGTCATATATGCGAGCTAATCACATGAGTAATAACATGTGTGACATGATATACACTTTTTTTACGCATTATTTATTTGATATTTTTCTCACTTTATATTACTTGTTACTTATATTGTAATGTTCATGGATTTGTGCAATGAGAATCAGATCATGATAAGATAATGATAATGTGACTGATTCATCTTTAAAATAGACCCTAAATAATCTTGGTCATAGGTTACTCGAGAGAGACATCAAAATAACTAGACAAACTTGTGCACTATATACCCATCCATATGATGGAGGCGATTGATCTTATAGTTACTTATGTCGGGACACTAGGAATACGGTGTAGGTGCTCATTGGAGAATGAGTTCATTGATTGATCTACTCACGGAATGCTGGATGGTTGATGATACCTCATTATTAGACAATGATTCAGTATGTCTAAAAGGAAACAAGATGAGGTGAACAGTACATGCATGTGGTATTGTAGACTATATCATACTCATAAGAGAATGATTCAAAAGTTGCTGAATGATGGATACATAGATCCATTCGACTATAAGTCATATGCAACTTGTGAGTCTTGCCTTCATAGAAAACTGACCAACTCTCCACTTAGTGGAATTTGAGAGAGAGCCACTGAGTTATTGGAACTCATACGTAGTGATATATATGATCCCATATCAACCCAGACTATATGTGGTTACTCATACTTCATTACATTAACTAAGAATGAAGTAGAGAACTAGACTGGAAAAAGTATTAAGACTCTTTGATCAGATCGAGAAGAATACTTGAGTATGGAGTTCACTTAGTTCCTCAAGGACTATGGGATTATATCTCATTGGACACTCTATTATACACCATAACTCAATGGTGTATCAGAAAGGAGGAATCACACGTTATTAGATATGGTGCGATCTATGATGAGTTTTGTATACCTTCCTGTCTCATTCTAGGGATATGCCCTGGAGATCGCAACTTACCTTCTAAACAGAATTTCATCTAAATTGGTAGTGTCTACACTATATGAGATATGAAAATAGCAGAAGTCCGATCTTAAGGTTATGAAGATTTGGGGCTATCTTGCCTATGTTAAAAGACATGACCCGTATAAGTTAGAATCTATGAAGAAATGATGCAAGTTCGTGGGATACCCTAAGAAAACTTATGGATATTACTTCTATCAACCTGAGGGCCAAAAGTTCTTTGTTGCTAAGAGAACAATATTTTTAGCGTAGATAGTGAGAACATGATAGAGTTAAGTGAGGTTAGAGAACATAGTTCAAGCACCATTCTAGAGACCGAGTATGTTCAAGTACTTGACACACAAGTTCCAACTTTACACACAAGTTCCAACTAATATATATGACATATTAGTTGAGAGGACACTTATGATGTTAATCATCATACCTATGAGGAGGCGATTACAAGTATAGACTCTAAGAAGTGACAAGAAGTTATGAATTCTAATATAGAATCCATGTACTTCAAGAAGGTTTGAAATCTTATTAATGCACATGAGGGAATCATATCCATTGGTTACAAGTGGATCTTCAAAAGAAGATCAAAATAAATGGAAAGGTAGAGACATATAAGACAAGACTAATGGCTAAGGGATATTATCAAAGATAAGGTATTGGCTATAATGAAACCTTCACACTTGTAGCTATACTGAAACTCATTAGAATTTTGTTGGCTATTATATCATACTATGACTACGAGATCTAGCAGATGGATATAAAAACTACATTCCTTAATAGTAACCTCTCGGAAGAGGTACATATAATATAATATAAGGGATTCATATCCAAGAAAAGTCCATATTATGTATACAGGTTGCTTAAGTCTATTTATGGACTAAAGGAGGCTTTTCGAAGTAGGTACATAAGATTTGATGAGGCAATAAAATCTTATGACTTCGTTAAGAATGAAGATAAACTTTTTATGCATAGGAAAGTAAGTGGGAGTATTATTACCTGCTAGTTATAGGTACCCTACAAGTTAATCACCTGAGTGATGATACCTATAACATGTTGTGTTAATCTCTTTGCTTATGATTATTAATATTTTCTCATATTATTCATATGTATATTGTGATATCCTTGGATCTGTGTAATGAGAATCGGATCGTGATGAGATCATGATAATAAGACCGATTTACCTTTAAACATAAACCCTTAATAATCCTGGTCATAGTTACTCGAGAAGGACATCGAGATAACCAAACAGACTGGTATGCTGTATACCCATTCATATGATGGAGGTGACTGGTCTCATATATACTCGTGTATGGACACTAAAGATACAATACAGGTGTTAATTGAAGAATGAGTTCACTGATTGATCCGCTTACGGAATATTGGATGATTTTTGATACCTCACGTTAGACAACAATTTCGTAGTCCCAGTAGTGTATCTGGCCCTTAAACTTAAGACACCAAAGATGCCTTATATGAGTACTTCATTCTTTGATACCAAACTTACAGGTTTGGAAAGTTTCAGATCTGGTACAATCGGTTCTCGAGAATGATAGCCAACCTTACGAAGACAATTGAGTATCAAAAGAGGATCATCCACTCTTGGTATTATAAGAGGGATATCCCATGTGTTCTTGCTTAGGCAAATCCCTGACTAGGGTCATTCGGATTGAGAGAGAAAGAGTTCTCTAGAAGAATCTGATTAGAGCGAGACTTGAGTGGAAACCGTATGGGCCTAACAGCATCATGCCCGATATACGATCTCTAAGATAGTAGATGGATGAGGGACTATAAGTACATGATAACTGAGGATAGATTGATCCAAAGGATTAGATTCCCCTGTATCAATTGGGGACTACAGCGTCTATAGGTACATGACAACTGAGGATAGATAGGTCCAAAGGATTGGATTCCCTTGTATCGTCTTGGGATTACGGCGTAGTGGCATAGTACGTCTACAGTCGATGAGTTGAGTGAATTATTATAGAGATAATAATTCACCGAGTCAGAAAGAGTTTTGACAGGTGTGACTCACGACCAGTTCGATATTGGGTATAGAGGGTCATACACATATGGTAAGTGTTACGACGAGTAGAGGTTCGGATATAAGATATCCATCAGAGCTCCTATCTTATTGGATATCCAATAAGCCTATGTATTATTGGATCCCATAAGAGCTAGATTATTGGGCAGAGACCCATTAATCTAAGAGGCTTGGATAAATTGGCTAGAGATCTAATACCCAATATGGCAAGATCAATTAAGGTTTATAGGGGACCTCCATAAATAAGAGGGAACCAAAGGTCCATATGCTAAGACTTTTTTTTGTGGCTACCTCCTATTCTCCTCTCCTAAGAGAGGAGCATCTTCGCAACCCTACCGTGTGGATCACCGC
Organism: Musa beccarii; assembly: GCA_024322285.1. NCBI lineage: Eukaryota > Viridiplantae > Streptophyta > Magnoliopsida > Zingiberales > Musaceae > Musa > Musa beccarii. Next base: position 44,974,035 of record CM044398.1, read on the forward strand.
TAGAGAGGAGGATGCTTGACCTCCTTCATCCTTCCCACGGATCTACAGGAATTTAGGAATATACGATCTCCCTAGGTATTATTTTTCTTACATACGTAGTTTTCAGATTTGTGAATTTATTTTTATGCATCGATCTTTACACGACAATGGAACCTATCATGGAAATCTAAGATTTTGTTTTTCTGTTCTTCCACTACGCATGAGAAGTCATCCCTGGATTTGCCAATAATAGTATCAGAGTCAGGTTGTTCATGAGAAGATCATATTTTAACTGTGTATTGTGTTTTGGATGTACTTTTGAGGTCAAAATTGTTGACACAAAAGTTGAGAGAGGGCAATAAGGGCGGCACCCGCGGGGGCAAAGGCGCACCCACGATGGAAGAGGCGTACTCGTGAGGGCAGCGACGCACCTGCGGAGGCAGCGGCACACCCGTCAGGATAGCACCACCCGCAAGGGCAGTGCCACCCATGGGTAGCTTCTATGGCATCGCTGGGCGACCGCCGTCGCTCGTGGGTAGGGAGGAACACCCGCCCTACGGGGCGGTGCCACCTGCGGGCTTGGGCAGTGTGCCCGCCCGCAATGGCCGTCGTCGGTAGGGTGATGGTGGTCGCAACTGCAACATAGCATGCAATAGAGAAGGGAATTAGGTTTTCGAAAAAAGATAGTCTTGCCATTAGGAATTTCAGAAATTTTATTTTTGTTCCTTCTTACTAAATGATTGAAATGCCCTTGATAATTCAAAAAAATCTTTATATGTCCCTGATTCAAAAAAAATATTAGTTAATTAAAATATTTAATTAACTATTATTATTTATCTAGTAGTCCTATATAATGATATGTATATGTGATGTATGATATGGACAGATAATCATGGATCGTGTGATGTGTGTGCATATGATTATTATTATTGGGGCCTACGAGTCTCTATTTTTCTTATTTATTATTGGGCCTGTGTACCTGTAATTATGTTATAATTACATGATGAGGCACAGTAGGAGCATGAAAGTGATAGCAGGACCCACGAGGCTGAGATGGATAATCCGATGCATAGTAATATGTTGAGATGTCGACGAAATCGATGAGACGAGATAGGTGATCATAGGGCATGGAGATGTACCGATGAACACATAGATCTTGATATGAGTGATTGAGCCCACTAGCTCGGGCTGGATCACATTAGGATATGGTCCATAATCATTTGGTATTATTGCTCATGTGATGTGTGATTGGTTATACACCTACTATATATATATATTATATGCGATGTAAATATATATTAAATATGTATATGTGTGACACATCATATTAGGAGATCAAATTAAAAAAATTTCTCTCTTAATAATATTAAATCGATAAACATGAGGCAATTAGATTGACCCATGTGGTCTTCCATCGTTATAGGTAGAAACCGATTCTCGGTGTAGGTTGAGTTGGTCGAGTCTCTCGAGACTCACCTATATCGCGATTTGCTATCTTATCTATGACAAAGAGATATCACCGATGACCTAAGAACATTGTATGCTTGGTCGAATCCCTCGAAAGTATATTATCGAATCAGACTCATCTTGTAACGATGGTGATGTTATAACCAAACATCATGGTTGGTCGAGTCCCTCGAGTCTATAGTGGTTCGGAGGCTGAACAAGACAAGAATTACAAGGAGTTGTGATTGGCAAGAGTTGCCTACCTTTTGGGCTTAGTGTGATTGGTCGAGTCCCTCGAGGTTACACTAAGATGCGGATTGGATCTCATCCCTACTGGAAGTCTGTTGGAGACTTCCATTTCACATGCTGATTGGATCTCGATCCCCACTAGAAGTCTGTATGACTCGCTAGAAAAATAGTGAGAGTACGTCAAGATAGAAGTTCATATATTGATTATTTATATTTCTACCAAATCTGCATGTTATATATTTTTTTCTACATCTTTTTTTTTTGAAATGTCACTATTAGACTTTCTATGTATCATACTTGATGCCAACCGTCTTATTGATCCAAATTATACAGATTGGCTTCGCAACCTGAGAATCATTCTCATGATGGAGAAAATCGCGTATGTTCTTGATATAGTGATGCCTACGCCTAAGAAAGGGCAAGCGAGGATGAGATCGCTCATTACGTGAAGTACACAGATGACTCCACTCTTGCTCAGTGTTACATGTTGGTCTCCATGACTCCCGAGTTATAGAGACAATATGAAAAGATGAATGTCAAATTCATACTCCTGCATCTCCGTAAATTATTTGAGGAATAGGGAAAAACTCAATGATATGAGATATCGAAGTGTCTTTTTTGCACTATGATGACTGAGGGGACATCAGTTCAGAACCTTGTCCTTAAGATTATTGAGTGGATAGAGAAACTCACACGTCTAGGAATAGTCCTAGAGGATAACCTGTGTGTGGATCTTATGCTTCAGTCCCTACTAGATTCCTTTTCATAGTTCTCTATATTAGTAAGATCAAAAAGAAAAGAAAGACAGAGAAGTCCTTTAAAAAGGGCAAGGGTGAGGATAGACTGGGTAAAATAAAGGTTGCTACGAAGGACCCAACAAAGGACAAAAGTCAGTACTTCCACTACTGCAAAGATAGGCATTGGAAGAGAAACTACAAAGAGTACATTATAGAGAAGGCAAAATAGAAGTTTAGATAAGCTTCAGATATGCATTCATGATTAGTCTCTATTTGTCAGACTCATATGATAACATATGGGTATTAGATACTGATAGTGTTTATCATATATGTAATTTATTGTAGGTTCTGGCAAGACCTAGGAGATTGATGAGAGGCAAGATGGACCTTAAGATGGGCAATGAAGTAAGAGTTGCTGTTGTTACTATTAGCGAGGTTACCCTACATCTGCTTAGTGGAGCTACTATTGTATTAGACATATATTATTTTATTTTCTCTATCATTAGAAATGTTATTTTTATTTTATGTTTGACATTGAATGGTTATAAAGTAGTTTTTTAGAACAATAGTTATTTAATTATTAAAAATGATGAGATCATCACGAGAGGAATATTATATAGTGGTTTGATTATGCTAGACACAATTTCACATATCATGAATGTAAATGTGTCTAAGAGGAAACGAGATGAGATAAACAATATATATCTCTGGCATTGTAGGCTAGGTCATATTCATGAGGGAAAGATTTAAAAGTTGCTGTTAGATAGATACCTAGATCTATTTAACTATGAGTCATATGCGACTTGCAATCCTTGCCTTCGTAGAAAGATAGCCAACTCTCTATTTAGTGGAACTAGAGAGAGAGAGCCACTGAGTTGTTGGAACTTATATATAGTGATATATGTGATCACATGTCAACTCAAGCCATAGGTGGTAACTCATACTTTATTATTTTCACTGATGATTTCTCTAAGTACGGACATATAGTCTAAAGCCTTCGAGAAATTTATAGAGTATTAGAATGAAGTAGAGGTATAGATTGGAAAGAGTATCAAGACTCTTCAATCATATCGAGAAGGTGAGTACTTGAGTATCGAGTTCACTCAGTTTCTCAAGGACCATGGGATTCTAACCCAATGGACACCTCCTTATACACCCTAGCTCAATAGTGTATCCGAAAGGAGGAATCACACACGGTTAGATATGGTGCAATCCATGATGAATTTTGTCGACCTACCCATCTCATTCTAGGGATATGCCCTAAAGTCCGCAGGGTACCTTTTAAATAGAGTTTCCACTAAGTCGGTAGTTTCTACACCATATGAGATATGGAAAGGGAAGTCTGATCTTAAAGTTGTTAAGATTTAGGGCTGCCCTGCCCACGTTAAGAGACACAAGTCCGATGAGTTGGAATCCAGGACAGAATAGTGCAAGTTCGTGGGATACCCCAAGGAAACTTATGGGTATTATTTATATCACCCCGAGGACCAAAATATCTTTATAGCCAAGAGAGTAGTATTTCTTGAGAAGGAACACATTCTTGATGGAAACAGTGGGAGCATGATCGAGTTGAGCGAGGTTGGAGAACCTAGCTCAAGCACCATTTCACAGCTAGAGTCTGTTTAGGTACATAACACACAAGTTTCGACTTTATGTAGGTTCGGTAGAGTATTCCATCCTTTTGAGAGATATGTGGGACATATCAAAGGAGAGAATGTTGAGAATATTGATCCTCAGACCTACGAGAAGGCTATTATGAGTATAGACTCTGGAAAGTGGCAAGAAGCCATGAATTCAAAGATTGATTCTATGTACTCCAACAAGGTTTGGAACCTGGTTGATGCACCCAAGGATATCATACCCATTGACTGCAAGTGAATCTTCAAAAAGAAGATCAGAGTAGATGAAAAGGTAGAGACCTATAAAGCAAGGCTAGTGGCTAACGGGTATCATCAAAGCTAAGGTATTGGCTATGATGAAACATTCTCACCCGAAGCTATGCTAAAATCCATCTAAATTCTATTGGCTATTGCAGTACACTATGATTATGAGATCTAATAGATGGATGTAAAAATTACATTCCTCAACGGCAACCTCGAGGAGGTGTATATAATATAACCTGAGGGATTCATGTCCAAGGATAGTCTAGCTAAGATATACAGGTTGCTTAGGTCAATCTATGGACTGAAGCAAGCTTCCTAAAGTTGGAACATAAGATTTGATGAGGTAATCAAATCTTATAACTCCATTAAGGACGAAGATGTGCCTTATGTGTACAAGAATGTAAGTGAGAGCACTATCACCTTCTTGGTGTTATATATAGATGACATCCTAATAATTGGAAATGATGTAAGAATTCTCTCCACGGTAAAGGCTTAGCTATCTAGACACTTCTCCATGAAGGACTTAGGGGAAGCATCCTAGATATTGGAGATTCAGATCTATTGAGATAGATCCAAGAGGATGCTTGACTTGTCCCAGTCCAGGTACATAGACACCATTGTCAAAAGGTTTGACATGAAAAATTTTAAGAGAGTTCTCATACCGATAAGATGTAAACTATCACTTTATAAGAGTATGTCCCCAAAGACTCCTGATAAAATGGCACACATAGATAAGATACATTATACCTCAGTAATATGGTCTATCATGTATGTAATGCTATGTATCAGGCCTGATATTGCATATGCTCTAAGTGTTACGAGCAGGTATCGGGCGGATCCATACTTGGAGTACTGGAAAGCAGTAAAGTGTATCCTTAAGTACTTGAGAATGACTAAGGATCTTTTACTGGTATATGGAGAAAGTAACCTCAAGGTTGAGACCTACACGGACTCGAACTTCCAGTCCGATGTCGATGATGACAAGTCTAATTCAGGATATGTGTTCACCCTGAATAGAGGAGCAGTATGCTGAAAGAATTCCAAGCAAGATACTATTATTGACTCGACCACAGAGGCAAAGTACGTTACTGCAATAGAGGCAGTAAAGGAGGAAGTCTGGATGAAACAGTTCATCACAAATCTGGGAGTTGTACCGAGCAACGAGGAGCTGATTCCCTTATATTACGATAATTATGGGGTGATTGCTCAAATAAGGGAATATGAGTCTCATCAGAAGTATTCAGAGGAGGTTCTAGCTTATTAAAGGGATCATGGCCCGAAGAGACGTAGCAGTGGAAAGAGTTCCATCCAAAGATAATATTGTAGATCCACTGACAAAGTCATTGACTCAAATTATCTTTGAGCGTCACAGAGGTCTGATAGAGACCAGACACATATGTGATTGACTTTAGATCAAGCGGGAGATTACTAGTTATTGTTGAATCTCAGATTTTGATGATGAAACTAATTGATTGTGTTTTATTATCTAACTATGTTTTGAGTTACGTAAGTCTACTATCGATCAGGATTAGATAGTTGATGCTGAACGAATTGACGATGCACTGGGTGATAACGTCAGGATATTGGATGTCGAGCCGGAGGTTCGGTCGACAATAGGCAGAAGGCTTCGTACGTCGGGCATCGAGCTAAGAAGAGCGAAGTTGCGCCAAGGATATCGGGGTTACGGAGGTCAACCGTCGATTGGGCAACAAGCCGCAAGAGAGGACAATGCACCGAAGAATCAGACGAAGTGCCGACCAATGATATACCGGGCAACTGAATGTCAATTCGCATTGTAATAATTGTCTAGATCGAAGTAGAGTTTTGTTTGTGTGTGTGCAGGATTAACTACGATAACGATGAAGATGTAAAGCAAAACAAAGTGCCGAAAGATAAGTGTGATGGATCGTTGGGAGTTCGAGAGTTCGATAGAAGTTCGAAGATTCGTTGGGAGTGCTGTTGGAATTGGCCGAGAATGAGTAATGAGCTTGCTGAAGGGTTTTCGGAAGTTCATCGGAAGGTTCGTCGGAAGTTCACGAAGCTTGCCAAGAAAGATCAGAGCTTGCCAAAGAAGCACGTTAAAACTCGCTAAGATCATCGTGAAGTCCAAGAGCTTGCCGGGAGTCCGCATAATGGTTTCCGAGGGTTCGTCGGAAGACCGTCGGAAGTTCGCCGGAAGCTCACCGGAAGATGTCTTGACTTGTGGACTTTGTAATAGCTTAGGAAATGTCTTTAAAATTCATAGTTAGCACTTAATTTGGGTTAGGATTAGGTGTTAATGCTATAACCTAAGTAGGGGCTAAGTGGGCCCGATAACGGACTGGTTTGGGCCGAGTTTAAGGCCCAAACTAGTGTGCTGAAAAGGCTAGGTGGTGGCATTGCCCAGTGGCCGAGAGCCCGGGTGGTGGCACCGCCTAGTACACTGTTAGTGTCTGACACTGATAGGCTATGGCACCACCATTGACAAGCGGTGGCACCGCCAGCACTAGGAAAAATGAAAGTGATTCAAATTTGGGAATCCTCTTAAGGCCTATAAATATCCCTCTCATTCATGGTTGAAAGGGGGTCTAGAATTGAGAAAGAAATAGAGAAAACTCTCTTGAAATAGTATCAAAATCTTTCCTCTATGTTTTAAGTGTGTTTTAGTCCAAGAGAGGGGTAAGAGGCCTTGTAAGGGTTACCTCCTAAGCCCATCAAAAGGAGAGGTGCTGTAAGGGAGTTCATCCTCACCCATTGTAACGAGGATAGCTAGTAGAAAAGCCTATGGCCTCAAGTGAAGAGGAATCGGGAGTGGACGTAGGTCGTATGACCGAACCACTATAAATCGGTTTGCGTTTATATTCTTGCAATTTTCTTTACTGCAAATCATCTTCATTTTGATGCTCTACCTTCTCATCTACTTCTTACGAATCAATTTACTTCTAAAACATCTTTCGTTGTGGATTTAATCGAAGCATCATTTTCAACATAGAAGTTTCCGAAACTTATTTTAAAACGCCGAAAGTTTATCGTTCTTTACCACTGCACTAATTCACCCCCCTCCCTCCCTCTTAGTGCTACTCGATCACTAACAATTGATATCAAAGCCTCGTTATTTCTCTTTCGAATTCACACCCGCGAGAAATGGCTCTTAATGGCTTTCAAGAGGGTTTTTTTATTGTTCGTCCACCGTTCTTTAATGGTTCAGACTACACATATTGAAAAACTCGAATGAGAGATGTTTTGATTTCTCAAGATTTAAACTTATGAAATATTATTGAAAACGGCATTCAACCTTCCTCTAAACTGATGAATGAATGGTCAGATTTAGAGAAAAAATCTTTTTCTTTAAATGCAAAATCTATGAATGCCTGATTTTATGCTTTAGACAAAAATGAGTTCAATCGGATTTCTATGTGCAAAATGGCTTTCGATATTTGGTGCACACTTGAAATCATGCATGAGGGAACTAGTAGAGTTAAAGACTCGAAAGTAAATCTTTTATTGCATGATTTTGAGCTCTTCCAAATGACACCAAGTAAGTCTATCGATGATATGTACACCCGCTTCACGGATGTCGTCAATAGCTTGAAAAATCTTTGTAAATGTTTTTCGAATTTTGAACTCACTAACAAGATCTTAAGATCCTTTCCAAAAAGGTAGGATCCTAAAATAACGACTATATAAGAAACTAAATATTTAAATGATTATTCTATTGATGAACTCATTAGATCCTTAATGACATATGAAATGAGTTTCTTGGAACATGTTGAACATGATAAACATATGAACCACCTTCCAAAGAACATGAAAGATTTGGCACTTTGGACTATAAAATGTCACTTGAGTGATTGACTCAAGTGATGAGGACAATGTTGAGGACATTGAACATTTAACGTTAAAATTTAAAATGTTCATTAAACAAGAATTAAAGAATACAAATGAAAAGAATACCAACTCTTGCTATGAACGTAAGAAACCAGAATGCTCCAAAGACGAGTACACAAAAATGAAGAAGAGGAAAGAGTGCAACAAAGATAAAGATGCAAACTATGCTTTGATGATTTTCCACAATAAGGTAAGTAACTCACCCGAAATGCTTTCACCTTATTTTGAAATTACATGATCCTTTCATGAGTTGTTTGATATAGTTGGTAGGAATTTTTTTGTTATGCTTTTTCTTTTTAGTAATTTTAAAAATTAAAAATATGAATGATGATTGTATGATTTGTGATAATGTTTGTACACCTAAAAGGATTAACCCATGCATGTGTATCTTGATAGTTTACATTATCTCTAAACATGATGCTTGACACTTTCATAAACATCTCTTGAACATACTCAACCTAAAATGAAACATGTAAAAAAATGTATGATCGTGATGAATTCATGTTGATCTTGTTTTCAAAACAAGATGCATTTTTTGTTATACAAAAAAAATGCATCATCATGATAATGACATGTTTCATGATAATGTTTGCACACCAAATGTGATTAAAGATAATAACAAGCATATTGATGATTTCGCTTTCAACATAATGCGTGGCCTTTTACATAAAAATTAAAAATGTGCTATCAGTTTTTTTATGTATTTGGGCTTGAAGGTTTTATGATAAAACTTATGTCTCGTTTTTTAATGTTGAAATATATTTTCATAAAAGACTTGCACACACCTTATGAAATCATTCTTGATAATGATGAAATGAAAATATTAAAAGGATGTTATCATACTTGAAAGTTATGGAATCATACTAAATGATTTGTTTTAAAAAAATTTACCGTTTCACTCTTGAATGTGATACTCATTTTTAATTAAAGACAAAGGCATGCTTACATGAAGTAAATCATAAAAAGAAAATGCATGATCTTGAAAATTTTTCTATCTCTAAAGTTTTTGGTTTTGATGAATCCATGTTAATCTCTTGAATCGAATCTTTTGGAAAATGACAAAATTTACCTTTTCATCTTGAATGTTGACATTTTATTTTAAGGCAAAGGCATACTTATGAGAAGCAGATCATATGAATAGAAATTTATAAAAATGAAATGCAATCCTCTATCTTATTGATTCTTTAATAAATCTATGCTTGTCATGTATGAATTTATTGAATGTAATTTTTTAGGATGATTTCAGATTTAAAAATTACTTGATTCGTATTTATGACATAAGATACATTTTAAATATGAATCATGCTTCAATCATGTTAAATGCTTCAATCATGTTCTATCTCCCTTAATTTATTTTGTTCTCCTATATTTCCTTTTTATTTATCATAGAGGAGAACTTTCTAAATGAATTATGAAATTAATGATTTGATAATAAGTGTTTATCAAAATTCTATTTATCATTTTGCAATCTCTAAAAAGTTGATAATCACTTCATTCATTTTATGAATCTCGAAAATATTTTTGATTTGATTATGAGTTTCGAGTTGACAAAATGAGTTTGAATGATTTTACGACTCCTCTCTTGATCATTTGAAATCATGACTGTAAATTCTTGACTTGAGATATTTTTGTAAATCAAAATATTTTCCGTTATGATTGCTTCTTTTTATCATTTATCAAAGAGGAGAACAATTCATGTTTATGTCATTTGTGAATCTCATAATCTATGTTAATGATTTTGATGATTCAAACTTGAACGAGCTTTATGATAATCCAAGTCTTGATATCTTGATATTTGATACTTGGAATTCCTATGCATGAATCAAGTGGTTTTGCACTCAAATGAATCACTTATCGACATTTACGATTGTGATATATTTTATCTTTCAAATGTGATCTTGTTGACTTAAAATACTTTTTGAAATTTTTGACATGATTTTTCTTTACCTTGATGTAAGAGAAATTTATTTTATGATGAATCATTACTAAAAGGATTTGTCAAATGAATCATGTCCCTCTTGATTTTCTTGAGCTTTGATTTCATATCTTTCATAACTTAGAAATGACATGATTACTTTGGTTTGCTTTCATTCATTCTTTGCATTTATGGCTTGTATGCATCATATGAAAATTTGAAATATTGATTGATGTAAAATTATTTTATTGAAATATTAATCCTCCCTTTCTTTTTGATATTGATAAAGAGGGAGAAAGAATTCAAAAACTTACTATAATTGAATGGTATTATTGGATGTTGTATTGCAAAGCTATGCCTAAATATTGTATGATATGATTAATAGCTAGTGTATTGTAAAATTTGTATATCTTTTAAACTAGCTATGATGCAACTTTTCCTTTTTATTAATGATATAGGGGGAGAAGTAGATTGATGACTTTATGTATTGAATTGAATATTTTATATATTTGTATGATGGTTTGATATTTCTTATAACTTGTGATAAATGTTGCTTGGATTTGGGATAATCTAAGTGTTCTATCAATAACATTTTGATAGGGGGAGTTTGGTTAAACTCTGGGGAGTTATGGTTAACTCTGTTAGTCATCAATTAGTTATTATCAAAAAGGGAGAGATTGTTGAATCTTAGATTTTAATGATGAAACTAATTGATTGTGTTTTATTATCTAATTGTGTTTTGAGTGACACAGGTCTACTATCAATCAAGATTAAACAGTTGATGCAGGAGGAATTGACGTTGCATCGGGTGATCACGTCAGGATATTAGATGTCGAGCTGGAGGTTCGGTCGATAATAGGCAGAAGGCTTCATATGTCGAGCATCGGGCCAAGAAGAGTGGAGTTGCGCCAAGGATATTAGGGTTGCGAAGGTCAATCACCGATTGGGCAACAAGCCGCAAGAGAGGATGATGCGTCGGAGAATTAGATGAAGCGTCGACCAATGACGTGCCGGACAACTGAATATCAATTCGCGTTGTAATAATTATCCAGATCGAAGTAGAGTTTTGTATGTGTGCAGGATCAACTACGGTAACGATGAAGACATAAAGCAAATCAAAGTACTGGAAGACAAGTGTGATGGATCGTTGGGAGTTCGAGAGTTTGACAAAAGTCTGAAGATTCATTGGGAGTGCTGCCGGAACTAGCCGAGAACGAGTAGGGAGCTTGCCAAAGGGTTTTCGAAAGTTCGTCGAAATATTCATCGGAAGTTCACAAAGCTTGTCAAAAAATACTGGAGCTTGCCAAAGAAGCTCGTTAGAACTCGCCAAGATCATCGTGAAGCCCAAGAGCTTACCGGGAGTCCGTAGAATGGTTTCCGAGGGTTCGTCGGAAGACCGTCGGAAGTTTATCGGAAGCTCGTCGGAAGAAGTCTTGACTTGTAGACTTTATAATAGCTTAGAAAATATCTTTAAAATTCATAGTTAGCACTTAATTTGGGTTAGGATTAGGTATTAATCCTATAACCCAAGTATGGGCCAAGTGGACCCAAAAACGGACTGGTTTGGACCGAGTTTAAGGCCTAAATCAATGGCCGAGAGCTCGGGTGGTGGCACCGCCAGGCTAGGCGGTGGTACCACCACTGGGCAGTAAGCCCAGGCGGTAGCATCGCCCAGTACACTGTTAGTGTCTGACACTGACAGGCTGTGGCACCGCTAGCACCCGAAAAAATGAAAGTGATTCAAATTTGAGCTCCAAATTTGAATCCTCTTGAGGCCTATAAATAACCCTCTCATTCATGATTGAAAGAGGGTTTAGAATTGAGAAATAAATAGAGAAAACTCTCTTAAAATAGTGTCAAAATCTTCCCTCTAAGTTTTAAGTGTGTTCTAGTCCAAAAGAGGGGTAAGAGGCCTTATAAGGGTTACCTCCTAAGCCCATCAAAAAGAAAGGTGCTGTAAGGGAGTTCATCCTCACCCGTTGGAAGGAGGATAGCTAGTGGAAAAGCCGGTGGCCTCAAGTGAAGAGGAATCAGGAGTGGACATAGGTCGTATGACCGAACCACTATAAATCGATTTACGTTTATATTCTTACAATTTACTTTATTGTAAACCATCTTCACTTTGATGCTCTACCTTCTCATCTCCTTCTTACAAATCAATTTACTTCTAAAGCATCTTTCATTGCATATTTAATTGAAGCAGTATTTTCAACATACGAAGTTTCCAAAACTTGTTTTAAAACACCGAAAGTTTATCGTTCTTTACCGCTACACTAATTCACCCCCCCCCTCCTAGTGCCACTCGATCACTAACAATTGATATCAGAGTCTCGTTATTTCTCTTTTAGATTCACACCTATGAGAAATGGCTCTTAATGGCTTTTAAGAGGGTTTTTCGATTGTTCGTCCACCGTTCTTTAACGGTTCAGACTACACATATTGAAAAACTCAAATGAGAGGTTTTTTTATTTCTCAAGATTTAAATTTAAGGAATATTATTAAAAATGGCTTTCAACTTTCCTCTAAATCGACGAACGAATGGTTGGACTTAGAGAAAAAATCTTTTTCTTTGAATGCAAAGACTATAAATGCCTTATTTTGTGCTTTAGACAAAAATGAGTTCAATCAGATTTTTATGTGCGAAATGGCTTTCGATATTTGGCGGATACTTGAAATCACACATGAGGGAACTAGTAAAGTTAAAGACTCGAAAGTAAATCTCTTATTGCATGATTTTGAGCTCTTTCAAATGACACCAAGTGAGTCTATCGACGATATGTACACCCGCTTTACGGATGTTGTCAATAGCTTGAAAAGTCTTGGTAAATGTTTTTTGAATTTTGAACTCACTAATAAGATCTTAAGATCCCTTCCAAAAAGGTGGGATCATAAAATAACGGCTATATAAGAAATTAAAGATTTAAATGATTATTCTATTGAAAAACTCATTGGATCCTTAATGACATATGAAATAAGTTTCTTGGAACATGTTGAACATGATGAACATATGAACCACCTTTCAAAGAATATGAAGGATTTGCACTTTGGATTATAAAATGTCACTTGAGTGATGACTCAAGTGATGAGGACAATGTTGAGGACATTGAACATTTAACGTTAAAATTTAAAATGTTCATTAAATAAGAATTAAAGAATACAAATGAAAAGAATACCAACTCTTGCTATAACGCAAGAAACTAGAACGCTCCAAAGATGAGTATACAAAAATGAAGAAGAAGAAAGAGTGCAACAAAGATAAAGATGCAAACTATGCTTTGATGATTTTCCACAATGAGATAAGTAACTCACCCGAAATGCTTTCACCTTATTTTGAAATTACATGATACTTTCATGAGTTGTTTGATATAGTTGGTAGGAATTTTTTTGTTATGCTTTTTCTTTTTAGTAATTTTTAAAAATTAAAAATATGAATGATGATTGTATGATTTGTGATAATGTTTGTACACCTAAAAGGATTAACCCATGCATGTGTATCTTGATAGTTTACATTATCTCTAAACATGATGCTTGATACTTTCATAAACATCTCTTGAACATACTCAACCTAAAATGAAACATGTAAAAAAATGTATGATCGTGATGAATTCATGTTGATCTTGTTTTCAAAACAAGATGCATTGTTTGTTATACAAAAAAAATGCATCATCATCAAAATGGCATGTTTCATGATAATGGTTGCACACCAAATGTGATTAAAGATAGTAGCAAGCATATCGATGATTTCACTTTCAACATAATGCATGGCCTTTTACATAAAAATTGAAAATGTGCTATCATTATTTTTAATGTATTTGGGTTTCACATTTTATGACAAAACTTATGTCTCATTTTTTAATGTTAAAACATATTTTCATAGAAGACTTGCGCACACCTTATGAAATCATTCTTGATAATGATGAAATGAAAATATTAAAAGGATATTATCATACTTGAAAGTTATGGAATCATGCTAAATGATTTGTTTTAAAAAATTTACCTTTTCACTCTTGAATGTAATACTCATTTTTATTAAAGACAAAGGCATGCTTACATGAAGTAAATCATAAAAAGAAAATACATTATCTTGAAAATTCTTCTATCTCTAAAGTTTTCAGTTTTGATGAATCCATGTGAATATCTTGAATTGAATCTTTTGAAAAATATCACATATTTAATGTGATTTGATTTAATGATCATTATGATGAAATTTGTCTTTCCATCTTGAATGTTGACATTTTATTTTAAGGCAAAGGCATGCTTATAAGAAGCAAATCATATAAATAGAAATTTATAAAAATGAAATGCAATCCTCTATCTTATCGATTCTTCAATAAATCTATGCTTGCCATGTATGAATTTATTGAATGTGATTTTTGAGGATGATTTAAGATTTGAAAATTGCTTGATTCGTATTTTCGACATAAGATACATTTTAAATATGAATCATGCTTCAATCATGTTAAATGCTTCAATCATGTTCTATCTCCCTTAATTCATTTTGTTCTCCTATATTTCCTTTTTATTTACCATAGAGGAGAACCTTCTAAATGAATTATGAAATTAATGATTTGATAATAAGTGTTTATCAAAATTCTATTTATCATTTTGCAATCTCTAAAAAGTTGATAATCGCTTCATTCATGTTATGAATCTCGAAAATATTTTTGACTTGATATTTGATACTTAGAATTCCTATGCATGAATCAAGTGGTTTTGCACTCAAATGAATCACTTATCAACATTTACGATTGTGATATATTTTATCCTTTAAATGTGATCTTGTTAGCTTAAAATACTTTTTAAAATTTTTGACATGATTTTTCTTTGCCTTGATGTAAGAGAAATTTGCTTTATGATGAATCATTACTAAAAGGATTTGTCAAATGAATCATGTCCCTCTTGATTACTTTGGTTTGCTTTAATGAATTCTTTGTATCTATGGCTTGTATGCATCTTGTGAAAATTTGAAATATTGATTAATACAAAATTATTTCATTGAAACATTAATCCTCTTTCTTTTTGATATTGATAAAGAGGGAGAAAGAATTCAAAAACTTGCTATGATTGAAGGGTATTATTGGATGTTGTATTGTAAAGTTATGCCTAAATGTTGTATGATGTGATTAATAGCTAGTATGTTATAAAATTTGCATATCTTTTAAACTAGCTATGATGCAAATTTTCATTTTTATTGATGACATAGGGGAGAAGTAGATTGATGACTTCATGCATTGAATTGAATATTTTATATATTTGCATGATGGTTTGATATTTCTCATAACTTGTGATGAATATTGCTTGGATTTAGGATAATCCAAGTGTTCTATCAATGGCATTTTGATAGGGGGAGTTTGGTTAAACTCTGGAGAGTTATGGTTAACTCTGTTACTCATCAATTAATTGTCATCATCAAAAAGGGAGAGATTGTTGAATCTCGGATTTTGATGATGAAACTAATTGATTATGTTTTATTATCTAATTGAGTTTTGAGTGACATAGGTCTACTATCGATCAGGATTAGACAATTGACGCTGGAGAAATTGACATTACGCCGGGTGATCACGTCAGGATATTGGATGTCGAGCCAGAGGTTCGGTCAACAATAGGCAGAAGGCTTCGTACGTCGGGCATCGGGCCAAGAAAAACGAAATTGCACCAAAGATATCGGGGTTGCGAAGGTCAACCGTCAATTGGGCAACAAGCCGCAAGAGAGGACGATGCGCCGAAGAATCGAACGAAGCACCGACCAATGACGTGCCGGGCAACTAAATATTAATTTATAGTATAATAATTATCTAGATTGAAGTAGAGTTTTGTTTGTATGTGTGCAGGATTAACTATGATAATGATGAAGACGTAAAGCGAAATAAAGTGCCGAAAGACAAGTGTGATGGATCGTTGGGAGTTCGAGAGTTCGACGGAAGTCTGAAGATTCATTGGGAATGCTACAGGAACTGGCTGAGAAGGAGTAGGGAGCTTGCTGAAGGATTTTCAGAAGTTCGCCGGAAGGTTCATCGAAAGTTCACGGAGCTTGCCAAGAAAGATCGAAGCTTGCCAAAGAAGCTCATTGGAACTCACCAAGATCATTGTGAAGTCCAGGAGCTTACTGGGAGTCCGCAGAATAGTTTCTGAGGGTTCGTCGGAAGACCGTCGAAAGTTCGCCGAAAGCTCACCCGAAAAAGTCTTGACTTGTGGACTTTGTAATAGCTTAGGAAATGTCTTTAAAATTCATAGTTAGCACTTAATTTGGATTAAGATTATGTGTTAATCCTATAACCCAAGTAGGGGCCAAGTGAGCCCGATAACGGACTCATTTGGGCCGAGTTTAAGGCCCAAACCAATGTGTTAAAAAGGCTGGGCGATGACACCGCCCAGTGGTCGAGAGCTTGAGCGATGGCACCGTCGGGTTAGGCGATGGTATCGCCGCTTGGCATCAAGCCCAAGCGGTGGTACCGCAAAGTACACTGACAGTGTCTGACACTGACAGGCGATGGCACCGCCACTGGAAGGTAGTGGCACCATCAGCACCAGGAAAAACGAAAGTGATTCAAATTTGGGCTCCAAATTTGAATCCTCTAGAGGCCTATAAATACCCCTTTCATTCATGGTTGAAAGGGGGTCTAGAACTAAGAAAGAAATAGGGAAAACTCTTTTGAAATAGTGTTAAAATCTTTCCTCTAAGTTTTAAGTGTATTCTAGTCTAAGAGAGGGGTAAGAGGCCTTGTAAGGGTTACCTCCTAAGCACGTCAAAAGGAGAGGTGCTGTAAGAGAGTTCATCCTCACCCGTTGGAAGGAGGATAGCTAATGGAAAAGCCGGTGGCCTCAAGTGAAGAGGAATCGGGAGTGGACGTAGGTCGTATGACTGAACCACTATAAATCAGTTTGCATTTATATTCTTGCAATTTACTTTACTGCAAACCATCTTTACTTTGATGCTCTACCTTTTCATCTCCTTCTTATGAATCAATTTACTTTTAAAGTATCTTTTATTGTGGATTTAATTGAATCATCATTTTCAACATACGAAGTTTCCGAAACTTGTTTTAAAATGCCGAAAGTTTATCGTTCTTTACCGCTGCACTAATTCACCCGCCCCCTCTCAGTGCCACTTGATCACTAACAATTGGTATCATAGCCTCGTTATTTCTCTTTTGAATTCACACCCGTGAGATGGCTCTTAATGGCTTTCAAGAGGGTTTTTCGATTATTCGTCCACCGTTCTTTAACGGTTCGGACTACACATATTGGAAAACTCGAATGAGAGTTTTCTTGATTTCTCAAGATTTAAACTTATGGAATATTATTAAAAACAGCTCTCAACCTTCCTCTAAACCAATGAACGAATGGTCAGACTTATAGAAAAAAACAATTTTTAATGCAAAATTTATGAATGCCTTATTTTGTGCTTTAGACAAAAATGAGTTCAATCGGATTTCTATGTGCGAATCGGCTTTCGATATTTGATGGACACTTGAAATCATACACGAGGGAACTAGTAGAGTTAAAGACTCAAAAATAAACCTCTTATTATATAATTTTGAGCTCTTCTAAATGACATCAAGCGAGTCTATCGACGATATGTACACCCACTTCATAGATGTCGTCAATAGCTTGAAAAGTCTTGGTAAATATTTTTCGAATTTTGAACTCACTAACAAGATCTTAAGATCCCTTCCAAAAAGGTGGGATCCAAAAATAATGGTGATACAAGAAACTAAAGATTTAAATGATTATTCTATTGAAGAACTTATTGGATCCTTAATGACATATGAAATGAGTTTCTTGGAATATTTTGAACATGATGAACATATGAACTACTTTCCAAAGAACATGAAAGATTTGACACTTTAGACTATAAAATGCCACTTGAGTGATGACTCAAGTGATGAGGACAATATTGAGGACATTGAATATTTAATATTAAAATTTAAAAAGTTCATTAAATAAGAATTAAAGAACATAAATGAAAAGAACACCAACTCTTGCTATAAACGCAAGAAACCAGAATGCTGCAAAGACGAGTACACAAAAATGAAGAAGAGAAAAGCATGCAACAAAGATGAAAATGCAAACTACGCTTTGATAGTTTTCGACAACAAGGTAAGTAACTCACCCAAAATACTTTCACCTTATTTTTAAATTACATGATCCTTTCATGAGTTGCTTGATATAGTTGGTAGAAATTTTTTTGTTATGCTTTTTCTTTCTAGTAATTTTTGAAAATTAAAGTTTACTTGGTAGAGTTATGTTCCTTGATAAGGAACACATCCTTGGTGGAGATAGTGAGAGTGTGAAAGAGTTAAGTAAAGTTGGAGAACCTAGCTCAAGCACCATTCCACAGCTAGAGTCTACTAAGGTACCTAGCATACAAGTTTCAACTTTACGTAGGTTCAGAAGAGTATCCCATCCTCCAGAGAGATATGTAGGACATATTAGAGGAGAGGATATTAAGAATATTGATCCTCAAACCTACGAGAAGATTATTACAAGTATAGACCCCGAGAAGTGACAAGAGGCCATGAATTCAAAGATGGATTTCATGTACTCCAACAAGGTTTGGAACCTAGTTGCTGCACCCGAGGGTATCGTACTCATTGGCTACAAGTGGATCTTAAAGAAGAAGATCATGATAGATGGAAAAGTAGAGACCTATAAAGCAAGGCTAGTGGCTAAAGAGTATCATCAAAGCTAATGTGTTGACTATGACAAAACCTTCTTACTCATAGCCATGCTAAAATCCATCCAAATTTTATTAGCTTTTGTAGCACACTATGAGATCTAGCAGATGAATGTAAAAACCATATTCCTCGGTGGCAACCTCGATGAGGAGGTGTATATGATATAGTTTGAGGGATTCGTATCCAAGGATAGTTCAGATAATGTGTACAGGTTCCTTAAGTCCATCTATGGACTAAAGCAAGCTTTCTAAAGTTGGAACATAAGATTTGATAAGGGAGCAGATCTTATGATTTCGTTAAGAACAAAGATTAGCCTTATGTGTACAAGAAGGTAAGTGGGAGCACTATCACCTTCTTGGTGTTATATGTGGAAAACATCATAATCATTGTGAATGATGTATGAATGCTCTCAATGATAAAGGCTTAGTTATCTTGACATTTCTCCATGAAGGATTTAGAGGAAGCATTATACATATCGGAGATTTAGATCTATAGAAATAGATCCAAGAGGATTTTTGGCTTGTCCCAATCTAGGTACATAGACACTATTGTCAAAAGGTTTGGCATGAAAAATTTCGAGAGAGTTCTCATACCGATGAGACATAGGCTATCACTTTCTAGGAGTATGTCCCCAAAGACTCCTGAAGAAAGGGCACACATGTATATGATACCTTATGCCTTAATGATAGGGTCAATCATGTATGTTATGCTATATACCAGGCCTGATATATCACATGCTCTGAGTACCACGAGTAGGTATCAGGAGGATCTAGGCTGGAAGTACTGAAAAGCAATAAAGTGTATTCTTAAATACTTAAGAATGACTAAGAATCTTTTACTGATATATAGAGAAAGTAGCCTCAAGGTTGAGGGCTACACGAACTCAAGCTTCTGGTCCGATGTTGATGATAGCAAGTCTAATTCAGTATATGTGTTCACCATGAATGGAGGAGCAGTATGCTAGAAGAGTTTTATGTAAGATACTATTACTGACTCGACCATAGAGGCGAAGTATATTGCTGCAGCAGACACAATAAAGGAGGGAGTTTGGATGAACCAATTCATCATAGATCTAGGAGTCGTGCTGAGCAACAAAGAGCTTATTCCCATATATTGCGACAACTATGGGGCGACTACTCAAATAAAGGAACCCAAGTCTCATCAGAAGTATTCTTAGGAGGTTCCAACTTATTAGAGAGATCGTGGCCCGAAAAGATATAGCATTAGAAAGAGTTCCATTCGAAGATAATATTATAGATCCACTGACAAAACCATTGATTTATATTATCTTTGAACGTCACAGAGGTTGGATGGGGATCAAACATATAGGTAATTAGATTTAGGTCAAATGAGAGATTGCTAGTTATAGGTGTCATACAAGCCAATCACGTGAGGCATTATGTCCTATCTAAATTAAATTTGGCTTTGATATTATAAATGTTAAGGATGGTCGAGCAAAAAAAATGATAAACATAATATAATATTATATAATTAAAAAGATATTATTAAATAACTAAAATGTTGGGGATGGAGAAGTTGCATTGTTCAAATTAAATTTAACTCTAATATCATAAATATTGAGGATGGAGGAGTAAGAAAATGATAAATAATATAATATTATAATATAATTAAAATAAATTATTTTTAAATAAGAAAACTAAAATAATATATAATAAAAAATATTATAAAATATTTCTAAATGTATACACATTTGTTTCACCAACCATGATGCTATTTATAAAACCTAATGATAATTATCTTATTATCCCATATCACTCGTAATTAAGTTAGGTATAGAAATTACACTCATAACAATAAAATATTACAACATAAATCACTTACGTAAAACATAACTAAGATAACACCAAACAATTCTTATTCATGCACCGTGAACTCTGAGGTCCTACCTGTTGGGTCGAGCCCATATGTGGGCTTGGACCAGATAATTGGGCCCGAGCCCAAATCAATTAATTAAATAGAAACCAAGGGTTTCTATTGGTGTGAGTGCAATTGAGAAAAAAAAACAACGATGTGCGACATGCGGCGTGCGGCACAGTGAGAGAAAGGGAAGAGAGAGAAAAGTTTTTATGCTTGACAATCGGTGACCAAACTTCGTCGGTTTTGGCCCAGATTTGTTGTGGAGAATTCTTGCAGTAAATTCTACAATCCTAACGGTACTGATCTATGGTTTATCCTCTCTAAGGTGCTTTCCTGCTATGTTTACTTGGTGAGATCTAAAACTTTTCTTAGATGAGATCCATCTATATGACAACGATGCACTATTGTTGAGCCAAGATATCTGATTTTGATGTTACTGTGATCCTTTTGTTATTTGAGAGAAGACATATTGTAAACCTGTTATCATTATTGGTGATAGTGGAAGTTTGAAGTGGACTACGGTCCCGTGGTTTTTCCCACATTGGGTTTTCCACGTTAAAATTCGGTCTCACCTGTGATTGATCAGTTATTCTGTTGATAATATTGTTCTGGTTAATACTTGCTTTTAATATCAAGTTGGTATTTTTGATGAGGAACCCATTTTGATACACAAAGAGGGAAAAGTATTATTCCGCATTTACAAGTTTTTCCCAACAAGTGGTATCAGAGCAGCAGGTTGTTATTTGCTACTAGTGTTTTCTTGTGTGATTGAAATGGAAGAATCAGATGGTATGATTAAATTGAACTCATCAAATTATTCCACTTAGAGGCGTATGATGGAAGACTTGCCCTATTGCAAAGATTTGTATAAGCCCATTAAAGTTAAAGAAAAACTCTCTACTATGGATGAGGAAGAATGAGAAGTTCAATACAGGAAAGCTATTGCTTATATTAGAAGATGGATGGATATAAATCTGCATGAGCATATTTCCGATAAAACCAGAGCTGATATTGTTTGGCAAAGGCTAGAAAATCTGTTTGTGAAAAAGACAGTGGGAAATAGAATTTCTCTCCTTAGAAGGCTTGTTAATTTGAAGTATAAAGATGGTGATAGCATTGTTGAGCACATAAGCCTATTTCAGAGTCTTGCAAACAAGTTGGTTGCTATAAAAATGAATATAGATCATGAAATGCAGGGATTGCTACTTCTCAACTCTTTACCAGAAAGTTGGGAAACGTATGTGGTGACAATTTGTAACTCCACGCCAGAGGGGACTCTAACTATAGATATGGTTAAAGATAGTTTACTGAATGAAGATGCCAGAAGGAAAGAACAGAGAGAATCTTCTTCTTGTGCACTTGTTACTGAAAAGCAGGAAAGACGTGGAAGAAGTCACAGTAGAAATCCACATGGTTACAGAGGAAGATCCAAGTCTAGAAGAGATATCAGGTGTTTCCACTGCAACAGGCCAGGTCATATGAAGAAAGAGTGTAGGTTTTGGAAGCGAGAACAGAATGAAAGGAAGAAAAATGAGAAAGAGACCAATACAGTTGCTACTGAAAGTGATATCATTACTGTTAGTGATAATGGATGTGTTAGTCTTGCAGCTCAGGACAGCAACTGGGTAATTGACTCTGGTACTTCATTCCATATTACTTCTCATAATGATTTATTCAGATCCTACACTGCTGGTGATTTTGACAATGTTAGAATGGGAAACAATGGTACATCCAAGATTATGGGTATTGGAGATATTTGCTTAGAGACCAGTACTGGGAGCAAATTAATACTCAGAGATGTCAGACATGTTCCAGATATTCGTTTGAATTTGATATCTACAGGCAGACTTGATGATGAGGGATTTACACATTACTTTGGTGAAAGCAAATGGAAGCTCACTAAAGGTTCTCTAGTTGTGGCGAGAGGAAAGAAGTTGAACTCTTTCTATATTATGGAAGCTAAGCTATACAAAGGAGAGATTAATGCAATTCAAAAGGGTGAAAGCATAGATCTTTGGCATAAGAGACTTGGTCATATCAGCGAGAAGGGACTTCAAACTCTTGCTAGAAAGCAGTTCTTACCAGAGTTACAAGGTAGATCTCTTAAATCTTGTGATCATTGCTTAGTTGGAAAAACGCATATAGTTGCATTTCATACTTATCCGCCATCTAGAAGATCAAATATTATTGATTTAGTTCATACTGATGTCTGTACTATGCAAACTAGAACTCTTTGAGGTGCTCTTTATTTTGTTACTTTTATTGATGATCATTCTAGAAAAGTTTGGGCTTTTGCTTTGAAATCTAAAGACCAGGTACTCGATGTCTTCAAAGAATTTCATATCAGTGTTGAAAGAGAAAGCGCGTAAAGCTAAAGAGTGTTCGAGCAGATAATGGCGGCGAGTACAGGGGTCCTTTTGAGAATTATTGCAGGTTTCATGGTATCAGGCTTGAGAAAACAGTTCCAAAAACTCCTCAGCAAAACGGTGTGGCAGAAAGGATGAACAGGACTATTGAAGAAAGGATTAGGTGTATGCTTTCCCATGCCAAGTTACCTAAGTCATTTTGGGGGGAGGCTATGAGAACTACGGTTGACCTGATAAATCTTTCTCCATCAGTTCCTCTGCAAGGTGATGTTCTAGAGAGAGTATGGAAAGGGAAAGATATATCTTATGATCATTTGAGAGTCTTTGGATGTAAAGCATTTGTACATATTCCCAAAAATGAGAGATCCAAGCTTGATAATAAGGCAAAGGCATGTATTTTCTTGGGATATGGTCATGAAGAGTTTGGGTACAGATTATGGGATCCAGTGAACAAGAAGATTGTTAGAAGCAGGGATGTTGTGTTTCTTGAAGACCAATTGTTTGATAATGGTGATACTGTTGAGAAGCCAGAAACCTCTACTTATATTCCTTGGAGTTTGGGTTCAGTTCCTCCACCTATAGTTCATGATGATCATGGGGGAGATGAAGAAGAAGAATGTGGTGAGAATGTTAGTGATGATACTCCTACAGTTGATGAAGTTGAACCAACTGAGCAAGCACCTCCACCACCAGTTGAGATTCCATTGAGAAGATCCACAAGAGAGCGACAACCATCTACAAGATATCCTCCACATGAGTATGTTATGCTTACTGATGGGAGAGAGCCAGAAACTTACCAAGAAGTTATTCCACATAAGTACAAGAATGAGTGGGTTAAAGCCATGCAAGAAGAGATGAGATCCTTGCTTAAGAACTACACTTATAACTTGGTAAAGTTGCCTAAGGGGAAGCTTGAAGCTTGTAGGCGAAGAGCGGGCTTAGTGCAGCCCACCATATGAGCTGGAGGGGGAGAATTGTTGGGTCCAGCCCATATGTGGGCTTGGACCAGATAATTGGGCCCGAGCCCAAATCAATTAATTAAATAGAAACCAAGGATTTCTATTGGTGTGAGTGCAATTGAGAAAAAAAAACAACAGAGAGCAGCGGCGTGAGAGAAAGGGAAGAGAGAGAAAAGAAAGAAGAAAACTAGGATCTGAGTTTTTCTGCTTAACGATCGGTGACCAAACTTCGTCGGTTTTGGCCCAGATTTGATGTGGAGAATTCTTGCAGTAAATTCTACAATCCTAACGGTACTGATCTATGGTTTATCCTCTTTAAGGTGCTTTCCTACTATGTTTACTTGGTGAGATCTAAAACTTTTCTTAGATGAGATCCATCTATATGACAACGATGTACTATTATTGAGCCAAGATATCTGATCTTGATGTTACTATGATCCTCTTGTTATTTGAGAGAATACATATTGTAAACCTGTTATTATTATTGGTGATAGTGAAAGTTTGAAGTGGACTACGGTCCCGTGGTTTTTTTCGCATTGGGTTTTCCACGTTAAAATTCGGTCTCACCTGTGATTGATCAGTTATTCTGTTGATAATATTGTTCTGGTTAATACTTACTTTTAATATCAAGTTAGTATTTTTGATAAGAAACTCATTTTAATACATAAAGAGGGAAAAATATTATTCTGCATTTACGAGATTATGTGATCGTCTCGAGGAATGGGCTCCATGAGCAGCCAGTGGATGTGCTGGTCGACGCTGGGGAGCCGGCCGTCGTCCCCGTTTTGGTACATGGCCTGTGCGGCTCTAGCAAGGTTTAAGGCCGCGTCTACGGTGGAGCGCGGCAACGAGCTGGCGGCAAGAGCCTCGCCGTTTAGGTCCAACCACGAGCTGTGTATGAGGCTCCTGATGTGAAGCCTCGCTTCCGCCTCCGAAGCGCCGTCGCCTTCCTTCATGTAGCAGTCGATGCTGGACGCCACGTCCCCTCTTTCCTGCTCCACCTGCAAAGAGAAGATGCAGATTAGAAGAACAAAGTGCAGTAGCATAAGAGAGGAATTGAGCTACTTTAGGGAATCAGCAGCACGAAAAATCTTACCTTGGCTGTTCCCAGATCATCCCATAGTCTCAGAATTCTTCCAGCGCTAGTGAACAATTTTGGGCAGGAGTTGACGACATCAGAACTCTGCTTGTTGGCTCCGCTTCCTATCAGATAAAAAGCATGCACAAATGCCATGTACGTCCCCGCTGTTGTGACCCCATTCCCCACGTACTCCTCCATCTCCGGCACCACTCCGCCACTGAACCACCGCGCCTCCACGAGAAAGCCCTCGCACAAGTCCACCCACTGCAAAAAATAAAACACATCGTAAGACCCTTGCCTGCAGCACAATGGCGAGAGATTAAGACGAGCAGTACCGTCTTCCTCAGCTCCGGGATGATGCACCTGCCGTGCTCTTTCAGGACCCTGTAACCGATCTCGTTAGTGGTGTTGTACAGCGCCATGTAGCATATCTTCATGTATTCCGGTAGATCCTCCATCGCCTCGACTCCCCATCTGAGACAGGAGAAACTACTACTTAGGACAAGAAGCTGTCATCTTGATAAGTTCAGTGCCTGTGTGGCGGCGTACGACCTACGAACAGCGTCCGTGAAGAGAATGAGCTCGTCCAGTGATCCATGGATGTCGTATACGTCGTCGATGACGAGCAAAATCGCGATCGTCTTCGCTATCTCGATCCGGCACTGCGAGAACCGTGGCTCCGGGAACAGCCCCACCGTCCACAGGAAGCACTCCAATGGCCGATCTCGCGCGAAGCTGAGCTTCTCTGCGAGACCCAACTCCTTCCACCAGCTGAAACACAGAAAGGCATTCATGCACCGATCACTCGTTTATGGGCATCAAGGCAGCAACTTACCTTCTTAGAACTGCAATCTCGATCCGGAGCTGTGACTGCACCAGATTGAAATCTAGGGTTGCGAGCTGCAACACATCCGAAATCCTACCGCTTTCTTGCGCATACTTGCCGATGTAACTCCTGGCTTCGGATCGCACCATCCTCCTTTGCCTAGGGAACTCCAAGGCCAGGTTAACTTCTCTAGCTCTAACAGGCTGCAAATTGAGCATTGATCTCCGAAGGTGTTCCTCGCTGAAACCCATGGCTTGCGATAGCACCTCTTCATCTCTCACACCCAGGTAAGATGCTTCATGCAGGCTCAGAAGACCTGCTAAGTCTTTGCTCAGAGACTCTTTGAAGTGGCCTTTCCTATCCATGAACTTGTGGAAGACATCTGTTGATGGAAGCAAAGACATCATGAACACGAAACAAGTACATTAATGTTCGAAGAAACAACAAGAGATTACTAATTACCGGTATCCACGTTGTAGCCTCTTTGCCTCAGTAATCTAAATCGCAGGGCAGTGCTAAAGAGATCATCTTCATCACCTTGCGCAGCACTGGGATTTCGATCCAGGATTAGCTCGAGTTCATCCTCAAACTGATGGCTGATTCCCAGGCGTTGGATCGTGTCGACTAGTACCATGGAGCGCGTCGAGTGGATGTCAGTGCTTAATGTACATCCAACGTTTTTCTTCAGTTCTTCGATCTTTCCAGCAGAGTAATCAGCTTCTGAATGAACCTATCAGAAAACAAAAGAAAAAAGGCACAGATTTAACTTCAATTTAGCTCTGTTTAGCTGAATCACAAACTATATAAATATGTTAATCGGGCAAAAAGTATCAGTATAAACAATTTAGGCATTTAGCAAATAAAAAGAAATCGAATCACACATGTCTTTCTATATATTCCATCAAGATAGATACTATTTAACAGAACACTTTTCTAGCTAAGAAAGAGTATTTAGCAGAGAACAGATTTCATGTTTGAAAATGGACATTTATCAAATTTTGATAGAATTTTCGCAATGAGAATCACTTGCAATAAAACTTGACGGATATTATCTTTTGGTAATAGATACTTTTTCTTCCCTAAACATCTAAGTTTTGTCATACTGCTGCAAAACAAAAGAATGTTGTGCTTGTGTAAATGAAGATAGATGGAGTTTTGGTTAGTTTCTGCTCTAATTTTGTTCTTTAAATCCTATGACATGTGAAACAATTCTATTTGCTGAAACATTCAAAGCAATTTAGAATCATTTGTCCATTTGACAACATAGGACGCTGTAAGCTGCATAATGAACGTATCACCATGTACACAGAGGAAAAAACAATTATTGATCATTTTGATATCAGATACCTGATGATCTTGGAGTGACGAAGGAGATGCAGAGCAGCCATGGAGGCTCTTAAAGGGGTGTGAGTTAGCAGTCAGATGACATGCCAAAGTGTGTCTCCTCCATCCACAAGCCTTCCCTGTGACAGAATGCACAGGTGACGAAGCAGCAGCACAAGAAAAGCTCATTCCAGCTATGTCTAAACCAGATGTGGAAAGCTGCTCACAAAGCTACCATTGACAAGGGGTTGGGGTGAGGATTTATATTGGTGGCAGCAACTTCGTGAAGACTTTTGACCAAGCACTGTTCTAGTGGTGATACTAAATGCTTGGTCTCGTCAAACAAAATGCAGCTTCGTTGCAGTGCGGAGGTGACCCCACAAACATGAAGGATGCTTATATTTTTGGATGCATTAGATATCAATTATGTTTACAATGTGAATCTGAAGTGTTTTACAATACTATGAACTTAAAAATCCACTGGATCAGGAAAAATTATGTATATGAAGCTCCACTGTCAGCAAAATTGCAATAAGTGTCAAGATTATTTGTCAGTAAACCTGTCAAGATTAATAGCAGTAGACATCTCAAAATGATCTAATAAAAATATTGTTTGACTTAAAGTTCCTGACAATCATCTTAAGATTTGAGAATTTTTGGTGGATCAGGTTCATTGTTTTTCCTTGTCCATTATCTAATCAAAATACTTATTATCATGATGTGATTTGGTGATATATATAAGGGAAAAAACAATGAGTTTGATCTTGTGATCTATAGTATCCATGCCTACAGAATCCAATGATCTCTATAGAATTAACAGTGACTAGGAATTGGAAGAACACTGACCACAAACTCTAAAGCCATAATGATATATATAAAGATATTGTTTGACTGGCACAACCTAATAATTATAAGATGGACTCAACATAAGCCTATAATTCTTGACCACTCAATTGACAAAAGTCTTAGTTGATCAGTCAAATAAGTAGGCTCAAACAAAATGCAGCTTTGTTGCAGTTCGGAGGAGACACCACAAACATGAAGGATGATTATATTTTTGAATGCATTAGATATCAATTTTGTTTACAATGTGAATCTAAAGTGTTTTATGATACTATGAACTTAAAAATCCATTGGATCAGAAAAAAATTACGCATATGAAGCTCCACTTTCAGCAAGATTGCAATAAGTAGGACTATTGCCAAAGAGAAGAAAAAAAATGTTGGCTAGTAAACCTGTCAAGATCAACAGCAGCAAACATCTCAAAATGATCTAATAAATATACTGTTTGACTTAAAGTTCCTGACAATCATCTTAAGATTTGAGAATTTTAGGTGGATCAGGTTCATTGTTTTTCCTTGCCCATTATCTAATCAAAATACTTATTATCATGATGTGATTTGGTGATATATATATATATATATATATATATATATATATATATATAAAAGGGAAAACAAAATGAGTTTGATCTTGTGATCTATGGTATCCATGCCTACAGAATCCAATGATCTCCATAGAATTGACAGTCAAGGACAAGACGGCTAGGATTGGGAAGAACACTGACCACAACTCTAGAGCCATAATGATATATATGACTGGCACAACCTAATAATTATGAGTTGGACTCAGCATATAATTCTTGACCACTCAAATTACAAAGTCCTATTTGATGAGTCATATAAGCAGGCTCGTATCTGAATTCATATTATTGTTAAGATCACAATAGTTGACCTTTACTACTATAATTTTTTTTACTGACAATATGAATGTACTTTATGCCATCTTAAACAATAATGTCAAATAGCCCTTTCAAATGAAATATGACCCATTGACTTCTCTTCACTACTAGTACCTCTAGAAACACAATGGAATCTTTGACCATGTTGATTCATGACCACCAAATATTTGGTACTGCAAGAATATGAAGTCATCGGTTAAACTTGGGATGTCATTTTCCAGCAATGGATATGGATGCTAACCTCATCTGGACTGCCAGAAAAAGAGGAAAATGATGGGAGAGATGTTCAATAATTTGAATGGTCAAAGCATAATTGAATACAGTGCATGGTCAAAGCATGGCTGCTATTGCAGCAAAGCGTCGCATGTCAACAAGATGCTTCGAAGCCGCGGTAGAGACAAGCTTGGCGGCTGAGAACACAAGTCATGCCAGTGCAAGTGACAAGGAAGGCTAGCAGTGTACCGAAGGGAACTGGCTGGAAGATCGGAAGAGAAAGAAGCAATGGATAGAGTCTTAGGACTTGGCCGCCGTGGAATGTGAAGTGAGCTGCGGTAGGAGTTGACACGGATGTTGACTAGAAACCAAAAAGCTCAAGATGTGTGTTGTTGGACAGAAACTACGTATTAATCCAAAGAGTCGCCAGACAGAATTGTTCTGCCTACCAAAATTGGCAAGATTGTGACATGCACAGTAGATGCCAAACGAAGGATGTCTTGGCAGAGTGGGTAGCAGCAGCCACCGGGTGTTGGAACTAAAGAGCAAGACGTTGAGCTCCATTTGACTGAGGGAAGGCTACCCAATTCAAGAAGACAAGCGACTGATGAAGAGTCATGTGTGCTGAGAAGAGAGAAAAGTAGAAGTTGCAGCAAGTCATGTGCCATTGTACAACAATGAACAAATGAGGAAAATTATGACATCATGATGATGATGATGATTATTATTATTATATTTTTTTACCATAAAACAAAAAATATTTTGGATTGAACAAAACAGGTACCAGTATCATCCCTGGTGTTAGAGCAAATTAGAAGATTAGAGCTAAGACAACTACTCTCGTCTTTTCAAAAAATAGAACATTGTTGTTAGCCGATCAAATGATTGTGTGACAACAAGAAGGAGGTGCAAGTTTTCTAATCTGATCAAATGACGAGGATTGTGTTTTTAGCATTACGCAATCTCATTAAAGGCAAAGATAACTATGTCGTTAAAGGAATTAGCTAATGATTAATATGCAATATAAGCGTTAATTTAGAGAGATGTAACGACTATTAGAAGAGAATTAATAATAGAATTTTAATACCGATTAAAAAGAGGGCTAACATAAAGGTCCGAAGAGATGATTTATTTTAAATAATAATTAAATTTATTATATTATATTAAATTATATATCAACAACGAAATAGTACACTAACCAATCGCCACGCCACATTATCTATCATTTGTGGTATTATAAGACAGACAGTGGTTGGAGCGGATCCTAACTCTTAATTGAAACTTTGTGGATCATCAATTGGTTAACAGGCCAAAGTTTGGGCTGAGTCTAATCAGATTAAATTAATCTTTTTACACAAAATACTAGTCAGTGTTTATGCCTAAAGAGTTTACTATTTAAAGCTCGTTTTTATTATCAACAACTTTTTACCATTCGAAATCTCTTAAAAATTTAATAAAATAATATTTTTATTATTTACAGCTTTAATTTTGATTTTTTTTTTCTTTTCCACATCTCTTTTGATTTTATCATCATTGCCTAACCTATATTAATTGCATGTTCTAACCTATGCCATCTGTTGCTCGTTGTCCCCCCCACTTATGTTCCAACCATGCTTGCTATACCCCCTGTGACACTATCCTCCTCTAAGGAGTAAGAAAAAGAACAAGAGGAGAAAAAGAAAATATGATATTTATGTGTATTTCTGAAAGGATAGTTCTGAAATATTAATTTTTTTAAAGAAGATTATTATTTGTAATCTCATTTTTATTATTTATAATTTTTATTTAAAATTTTTTAATATTTCTAAACTATTCCTACCTAAAGGGTCCTAAATACCCCATTCTTCCTCATCCTCTTCTTCGATCAACTCCCAGCTTCAAGTAAAAAAGAAACATCAGAATGATTGGCCAAAAAAATCTCAAGGATAACTGAAGAACACACCAAGGTTATGGTATCCAATGTCTCTTTACTCAATGGTCAGAAGCAAAACATTGATGTATTAACAAGTGCATAGTTTACCTTTGTGATGTGAAGGAAAGCATAGACCAACCTTTAATCCCTGACGTGAAATAAAAATTATGTTTAAAAATAAATATTTAATTTTTAGAGTTAGATGGTATTTTTATATCAATAAATTAAAAAATTAAAAATTAAAATATATATATTTAAAAAATTTATTACATTATGCAAAGGGCTCATCTCCTAAAAGGGGGTTCTTCTCTATCATTACTAATCAGGGAAAAAGGAGTTGCATTTAATAAGGGATAAGTTTTCTTATCTTTCTTGAAATTTTTTTATTATTTCTTTAAGTGTTTAAAATTTTATTTTATATTAAAATATATTATAATTATTTATGTTATGTACAGTTTTCTAAAATGTTTATCTTACCTGCACGATACTAGTTATAATACTTAATTTTTATTAGATTTATATAATAATTAATTAGAATATCATTTTTCCCTTATATAATTTTATTTTTTAATCTATTATTATTTATTATGTCTTGATAATAATTAAATATTTTGATTTTAATTTTATGATGCTACAATTCGAAATTAAAAGAATCAATCATGATTTGAATTGAAATTAGCTAGTAGGCTAAGTCTAACCCATAGGCTAAGCCACGGTTTGGAAACTAGACCCATCTAGCAAGTTAAAGCCAGCTAACAGATCAAGCCTTAGCCTCGCTTGGCTCAGCCCAATACGGACAATTATATGTAATACACATTATCAAATCATGAGCTACGAGTTGGTCCAACCATACTCATGTGCACTAGTTGGCCCCATTCAGTATTATAAAGTTTATCCCATTGCATTTACTTTGTTTGATTAGGGCCTAAACATTAATTGAATCAACTCAAATTCTGAATTGATTTAATTTATTCAAGTCTATTTAACTTAAATTAAATCTAATCTAATCTAGGATGATTCTAGATTAGTTAAATAAGTATTAGAAATCGATTCAATTATGTTCTAATTACATTGAGTTCAATTGGATCGATTGAACTAGAGTTTAAATCAACTAAAGGCTAAATGATATTATTTAACGTTAATGATATTTGAAAGATAAATTGAGATGTTTAAATGTATTATTTCTTCATGATATAAATATGATCAGTATAAGATGATTTTGTTTTCCTATCGAGGATAAATAGGATGAGTCCTTTCAAAGATTAGCAAACCATTAGCCCTCCAATCGTCTCGAAGAGGTGATCTTCATCATTAATCTTGGTGATGATGGTTGAGAAGGAGACAAGGTTTTCGTTGATCATGCGAGTCATCCTTAGAAGAAATGAGAGGAGGGAATGTTCAAAACGAGTAGGATGTGCGATAACGCGGAGGATGAGGGAGAAAAAATTGATAATATATGAGTTGTAAATAATAAATAATATTTTAAAGATTATCAATACCAAAGGGTTGTCGAAATGGACCGTCAACACTAAACTTTCTTTTTTAAAATAAGATTATAAACGAAAAAAGAGAGGCTATAAATAGTAATTTTCTCTGTCTAAACACCGCGACGAGGGTATTTTAGGCATTTGACATCGAAAACATTTATAGGTTTCTCGCGTGTAGTGCCGAGGCAGTTCGAGAACAGTCACAGAGACGAACGAGAGAGCGAGAGATATGCCGGCGGTGAGGGCGGGATTCCGGCGGCTCTTTTCCATCTTCGCCATCTCTCCTCCGCCTCTTTCCACTGCAGCCCCGGCAGCGGAGTCGGAATTTCGAAGGCTGTTCTCCGTCTCCGCCTTCTCTCCTCCGCTTCCAGCGTCTGCCCGCCCCGCGGCGGAGCGGTCCACCAATCTCTTCGTCTCGGGCAAGACTCCGTGTCATTTTATATCGCCTTTCCTACTCTTATTGTTCATTTTGGTTCTAAAATTGGATACAAGATCTGGAAGCGTCTCATCCTGCTCTTGTCCTGTACTTAGAAGATTCGTTTTCTTGGTTGTGATTCTTGATCTTTTATTAGACTAATTACATATTATCGCTGTAGCTAGATCTCCTAAATATCTCATTCTCTAAAATTAAAAAAATTATATCGAAATTCTTATAGATACGAAAATTAAATATCTAACTCCATTTATCTTAATATCATTTAACGAAACATAAAAACAAAAAGTAAAATGATAATTTTAATGTTTCTGTTGGTAGAGACAAACGACATTGGTGATGACAAATAATGACAGCGCTGAGGTTGCGAGTGACTATTGTGGATGAGGAGAATGACGATGAGAGGTGAGGGTCACTCTGCATCTGCATTAGTAGTTCTTCGTCGCTTGGTAACTACGTCGACGCTGATGTAGATATGAAGCAACGAAAGGGCTGCTTGGATAGCTGCTGTAGATGAGAAGAACAACGACGAGAGGTGAGGGTTGCTTTGCATCTATGACGACGCCGACATAGTTGTCGAGCAACCCTTTTGCTGCTCGAGTGGTTGTTGTGGATGATGAGAGTAGCGACGAGAGGTAAGGGCCGCTTGACAATTGCATCGACGTTGATGCAGTTGCCAAGCGGTCGTCACCTCTCACCATCGCTCTTCTTATCCACAACAACGCCATTATCTACCACCATCAATGTTGTCCGTCACTATCAATTGAAACATTAAAATTATCTTTTTATCATTTGTTTTCATTGGTAAAACCGACAATGTTAGGGTAAATAGAGCTAGATATTTCATTTTCATAACTATAGGGATTCCAATGTAAGCTTTTTAAGTCTAAAGACCAGGATACTAATGCGATCTAACTACAGGGACTAATTCCTCTTTTATTTCTTGGACATCTCAACAAATTTGAGAAAAAAGCTCTTTTTTTGAGATGTTTGATTTGGGCTAGTAGCAGTTTTGGATCTTTTTAGCTGTTCTTGTTCTTGAGGTTGGTTATAGTTGAACGACTTTTGTATTCGAAGCTACCATGTGAGTTAAATTATGCATTAGAAGTCTTCTGTAGAAAGAATGCTGCAGGTTTCTTGTTAGGGGTTATCTTGTTGTCATATGCCCTCAAGTTCTCTTACATATAAGAGATGATAGGTTCTTCGATATATATGCATGGTAGATGTTTGGCAATTTTGGTTCGTTCGAACCAAGCACCTTATAATGAAATAGTTGGTTTGGGTGTAGTCATTGGCATGGACTATAAGACCATCTTCTGATTCTTCGTCTGTGAAGTAGAAGCAAATTGCTAGAACTTATAAACAACACAAAGTAGTGTATCTCGGGAACTAGTTGCACCCTATATAGTTATTATCATATGTGTTGATATTTATTTATTTTTAATCTTAAACATTGGTTTGATGCAGTGATTACAATAGGCGCTCGGGTGCTTTCCTAGGCGCTCGGGCGAGGCGAGACGAGGCGAGGCCCGATCGCCTCGCTTCACTTCCAGGCGGCACGCTTCAAAGAGGCGCCGTCTGGGCGCTCTCCCGAGCCCAGGCGTCGAGCGCTTCGAGCGAGCGCCCGGATTAAACCAGGTGATCGAACCAGAATTTTAGGTCTGGTTCGGTCTTCGATGATTTAGTTGATTCGATTGAACCAACTAAATCACCGATATCAGCCTCTCTCTCGCGACTTCCCTGACTTCCCCAACCCTAACCCTCACGATTTTGGTCTCTGCTGCAGCAATCGCCGCTGCCGCCACTATCGCCGCTTCTGCCCGCCGCTTCCGCACCCGCTTCTCGCCTCCACCGCTGCATCTACCGTTGCCATTGCCTCAACAGGCTCGGTCTTCCTTCTCAGTTCTCACTTCGATAGTATACTGTTAACATTATATTAACAGTATACTGCTAACTATATACTAATAACAGTATTTTTATTTATTAAATTAATAATATATTATTTTGATTTTAATACGGTTAATTTTTATTTATTTGAAACTATTGATTTTGTACCTTAGATTTTCTTAATTTAATAGTATATTTTTATTTAAATAATTATATTTATTATTTATATTATATATTTTTATATTTTAGTGTTTCGCTTTGCTCGGGTGAGCGCCTAGGCGAGTACCTAGCTCCTAGGGCGTTTTTAGATCTTGGCTCCTTATGGCGCCTAGCGCTTTTTAAATCACTGGTTTGATGGTGATAAACCAGAACCACTTATCAAAGTGAGAACCATATCCGATATATCTGATAGTGTCACTTTGACGGATTATCCTAAGATCTTGGTTCAAATTTCACCTGTCATTTACCCTTCCACGAAGGAAAAAAAGAAAAAAGAAAAGAGATGTGCTGACATTGCTTGTGGTCTACGTGAGTTCTTTTAGAATTAGAAATATTGGGAAACTCAGAACCTAAAGGGGTAACAGATTATTGCAATATCTTTCGAAGGAAACTTATTGCTGCAATGTTCTTTTTTTCTTTTTATTAATGAGTTATGTTTGTGTTAGTGTGTGATAATTTTTGGGTCTCTGTGTGTGCTGTATTTTCTTTTTCCTGTCTTTCATATTGACAAGATGCTACTAAATAAATATATAAGAAGATTTTTAGTCCAATTTTTGTACACAAATTAGCTCTTTGACTTAATAACTGGCTCAAGGCAGGCCAGTTGGATCTTTTGGTTGGGCCTTAGCCATTAAGTCTGAACTATATTCTTGATTTGTTGATCATGCAACAGACTTAATTTTATGTTGCATGAGTTTGCAGATTACAGTCGATATGCAGATCTTAAAAGTCTTCTCTTTTCTGTAGTTTTTGTTTTTCTTTAACATTGTTAGTGTAATGTCAGTTTGTTTTCAATTTGTGTTCTCCTTTATTAGAGCAAAATGGTTTGCAGGACTGAATAAGCGAACTACTTCCAAGGGACTGTGGGAAGCTTTCTCAAAATTTGGACAAGTAGTCCATGGTATCTTGTTGTCTTGAGAAAAGTTTTCTTTATTGGATCGTAACCATAGATGCTAATAGCATCTTATATAAAGCTAGGGTTCGGTTTTGTTAGATATGCCACACTGGAAGAAGCAGAAGCTGGAATAAAAGGCATGGATGGCAAGGTGAGTTGTAACTCAAATTTTATATGAATCTTTATGTTCTGTTCTGTGAATATTCACATCAAGAATTTGAGTCCGTCGGATTTTATCATTGCAGATGATTATATCAAGTTGATATTTTACCTTACGAATGGGAATTCTACATAGAAGGGCCTCATTTCAAACCATCCATTCTATCATTGCTATTCTTTCAGTTCCTCATTTTACCGTGTCCAACTCTGTGTTCCTCTATCCATACATAAATGGCATATCAGTTGCATCATAATTAAAAAATAAATATTATAAATTTGATTTGATCAGAACAAACGGATGGCTGAGACCAAAAGTTATCAAGAGGTCCGATGGGCAGATGGGACCATTATAGTACTCTGCATAGAATTTTCATTCCTTTTCTTATCGGCTGCGCTGTTCATCAACGGTGGCCAATTTTCCAGTGGATCTTTTAGTTTTTATTTTTTGGAATATCAGTCTTCATCCTCTCTCACATGTCTTCCTTTTGAAGGCAGTTTCTAGATGGATGGGTTATTTTTGCAGAGTATGCAAGGCCCAGACCACCCCCACCAGGACAAAAGACAGCAGCAGCGCCACCTCCTCAGGCAATAGAGCCTCCTGCCAGCCACCGGTAGGTCTTGAAAACGTTCTTACTACATATGTGAGACATTTTTGTTTCCCCTATTGTACATTTCTTGTTTTAATTGGAAGATAACAATAGGACCACATGGACTCAGTGTTAGACCTACAAGATGGACATTTATTTACATGAATTGGTCATAATTTGTCATTTATCTTGTGCTTCAAGTTTTGTTGTTGCAATTGTGTTTCACTGCTGGTCTCAACTTGTCAAAGGCTTGCTTTTGATTTTGATGTTACTGAATCGATTGAGAAGCCCTTTGTTCTTCAAGTCATGGAGTATTTTTTATCACTTCGTTAACAGCAGGAGATGAAATGAATTATAAAATGATATGAATTTAAGGAATTAGAATTTATTTCCAACATGTTTCCCCCTCATGAGGTTTCCATATATGCAATTCTTTCATATTATAGGCAATGGATGAAATGGGTTTACAATTATATATACATGCAATGCTTTCATATTATAGGCAATGGATGAAATGGGTTTACAATTAAATCGGGCAAAATCTTACATCATTCACATTATGCAAAGAGCATGACAGACATGAAAATATAAATACTTTGAAGATGCCAACTAATTTAGTTTAAATAAATTCATAGCAAGCTTCCAAGATTGAATACCCATATTTTTAGTAAAAAAAAAAAAATTGTTGTTTGATCAAATGTTGCCGATATAAAATCTCATCTTCATCATTTGTCATTCATAGATATAAATCTTTTGAAGATGCTGACTAATTTAGTTTAAATAAATTCATAATAACCTTCCAAGATTGAATACCCATATTTTTAGTAAAAAAGAATTTATTGTTTGATCAAATGTTGCTGATATAAAATATTCGTCTTCATCATTAGTCATTTGTAGAAAATATAACTCCATTCCTTGTGCAGAAGTTCCCATAACAAGCATCAGGGGTTAAAAGTTCAAAGTTTTGAAAGAAAATAAATCAGCCATAAGGACCAAAAACTCACTGAAGTAAATTTAGCACATAGTGGGAGCCAAATGAATGCCAGAGTTAATGTGAAGGATCAGAAAAACCTGATGAAGAAAATTTATTGAAGAACAATTTTTTTTTTCTATGAAGTAGTAATGTCAAACAGATCTTAGTGCACAAAATGGCTGATCACAAGAACATCATAGCAGTTACTACTAGGCAATTGTTCTTATTACTTTCTTTTGAAAAATTTCCAGAACGATTAATCTTTCCATCCAATGAAAGTTGTTGAAATGTAGATTCTTTTCCGATTACTTCAGTTTGTCAAAAAGCTTAAGTGCAACCTGTGGTCGAAAACAAGTTTCAGCTGATGCTCATCTCCTAATATTTCCTGGAAGAAATGGATGCACAGAGGAGAAGTGTACTTACACAGTCGTCGATACACTTCCAGTAATCAAAGTATTGCCCAGTACAATGCTTATGCCCAGTTTCATCTCCTTTGATTCTCTTAACGCATGCCTGCATGAGTTTTAGCATGCATGTTGCAGATCGTCAAATAATTTCTTAAAGACAAAGGTAAAGAACAGAAAAATAATCAATCAGGGCACATGATACTTTTGTGAAAACAACTTTAAGAACAAAGTGCGAATAACAGTAACATGTTCTGTGTTTTAACTGTTAATACTTAAATGTACGTATCAAAAACCTACTAACCTATATTTTCTCATTCATGGAAACCAACATGTAGAAGAGACATACCAACCAGGAAGTGATCACTGTTAGAAAAACGAGCTCCAAAACCAAGACTATATTTATAAAGTGACCATGGAAAAAGAACTGTCTTTGTGCCTAGGACCCAAGGGCTCTCAGTCACATGAACAGTCCAATGTGCTCAGAGCGTGCCCTTGATAATTGCGTCTTTGTGCACGAGATGTGAGGGCACTCATGTGGTCATCAGCGCCTAAGCCATTAACCTAGATCATGCGAGGCACTTTAGCATGACGTGCTCCTGTTCGAATCAGAGACTGAACTCAAGGCACTTTAGCTTTGAGCAATTGTTGCTTCGGATTTATCTCTGGTAACCTAACTAAAACAGAAAGCTAAAATGGAAAATGACATAGCTGAGGTTATTCGAACCAACAGTCATAACATTAAGTAATGTTAATGTAGTAGGACTAATTAGACACAAAAAGGGGAAACACAGAGAACAGACTGTTAAAAAATCAATTAGTGGACTTGTTGGTATCTTGGTGAAGTACTACGATATTTTTGCAAAGTGAAGTGTATCTGATAGATCCCATGACAATAAAGAATAAGAAGAAAATAAAGATATCATTTGCTAGTTATTAAAATTTAAAGTTAACATACGTTCAAATTACACTAAAGGCTAGATGAAAGATCTTTAAGCATATCGAACAATAGGTATAGGTCAGAATTTATATATAAAGTAGATCTAACAAAAGGAATTGCAGCCACAGTTCCAAAATTATCGAAATAAGAACCATAAGAGACAACTGCAGAAATAAGGGGATATAAAAAAATAAACTTTTATCAGCTTTACGAGAAGCACTTGATCAAAAGAACACAAAAAATCTGGAGTTGATTCATAAAGAGTTCATCTGTACCTCAATTACGCAAAAAGTGTATTCCAAACTCTCTACCTGGTTAAGTCTCAGTAGTTGTGTGTAAAAGATGACAAGCTATGAAGCTTCAGGGAAATGAGACATGATAATGCAATCCTAAATACCTGATATGCACGTAAAGGCCGTATACACTTCGGTTTGCAAGTATCCTCAAGATACTGCTTTGGATCAACTGGTTCCTCATCTGCCCTAAAATTGAAGCAAAAAAGTAATTGTAACATCCAATGCTCCACAAAGACAAAAAAAAGTCTTCTTGGTGGAAAATAACTGTAATAAAACAATTAGTTATTAAGTGGAAGAACAAATTGCCAGCACTAGGAGAGAGCATATAGCCCTAGATGCATATTGGATTAGAGAACAACATTGCATTTTTTTGCTTTTTAACATGGTATGTTGATTGTAACTTCTGTTAATCACATAAAATGGCATAAACATGGGTAGAAAACCCTATGGGTGACAAATAAATTGAGTCATACAATCCAAAAAAACCAAAAGGAACAAGATAAAGATCATCAATTGAAATTAATCGGCGCAATGTGGCACTCACATTGTAGTTTGTAGAAGCTAATGTATCAGGTGTACCTGCATCAAAAAGACACCGACTTCTATTAGAGGTTCCCACTTACTATTCCTCTACAATAAGGTAGACAATAGTACCCCAAATAGAACATCGTGCTTTCCGATTGCCCTGATAGAAGCAACCAACAACAACATAAAAAGTACAGATCAATCTATTCCAGGAAATCTGAGAAAAAAACAAGCTCACAAACCCCCAAATCCCAGTTTCCATAACCAGAAATACGGATGTTTCACGAAAGATCAGATCTTTATAGCGCGCACCGAATCAAAAGATGCTCAGAAGGGTCCCGAAGGCTTAGCAGCGCTTCAATTCGTTCTCGTTCGAAGATGGAAGAAAGGGAAGCCCAGATGAGAGAAAATAATACCCTAAAAACTAGTCAACAGATTTCCACAAGGAACGGTGAAAGAAGGAAATTATTATTAGATCTACCAAAGCAGCCGCCAAAGATGCGGAAGAAGATGACCTGCCGCAGCAACCGAGTACGAAATCAAGCGGACTTCGATCGAGAAAGAGGAGGCGATCGAGAGAGAGGACGCGCCTTATATATTGGGCCAAATCCAGGACACGTTTCTTCTTTTCCCCCGTATAATTGGGAAAACGTATATGCACTGTTGTTTCCTTCGTGTTCTCAAGATTAGTGTGTACATCATTAAGAATAATAAGATTGTGATAACTTAAAGATTAGGAAGTATGTTGATAAAATATTATTTATTTTTTATTATATAATCTTAATATTTAGGCTTCCATGAAAAGACAATCATCTATTCGTTCGTTAATCATCCATTTTCTTTTCGTGATGTTAAATATTATTATTATTATTTTTCCAGACAAATATTTTTCTCAAGACAATCATTTCCTCGTCAGATATCATCATTGTAGTCTGCAGATTGCCTACATAATTGAAATATTTTCTACAGTGCCAGAGAAGTTCCCATGCAAAATAGACTACAAAGTGAGGTAGCTAAGCAAGATGTCATGACATTTATTGGCGAGTCACTCGATGTTGGAATCTATTCAGTCTCACTGTGAACAAGAACAGGGTGACTGAGACAAGGAAACGTACCCCACAATAAAAGCACCCAAAGAAGAACTCATCTGAGAGCAGTGTGGGCCCCGCTTGCATCCGGTGAAACGTGTCCTCTCCTGTCCGGGTTCTCTCAGCGGGTCGTCGTTTGTCCTTTGAACCCCTCGACCGCTTGAATAGATTTCGGAACCAACAGACGTTGCCCAAAGGTGAACCTGTTAGACAGAAGTGTCGTGGGCCCCGATCACACCGGGTGATCTCGTCCTCTCGTTTCTGGGTATGGTTGTGGGTCGTTTGTTGTGCTTCCAAAACCCCTTGACCGCTGACCCGACGGGCGGGCACCGCGAGTATGCTTACCGCCTACCCCGTATCCGGCTTATATGGCCATTAAAATGACCGCGAGCACGAAAAGATGCGAGATTATTTGGACATTATATTACTCCGTCTTCTCCCCCCGTTGCGAGCGAGGAAGCGAGGGAGCGAGCGCGGCCGAGAGAATATAACAGCGAGGTCGTCGGGCGGGGCGAGAGAGCGAGAAAGGAGCACAGGAGAGGGAGATACCGAGCGAGGAGGGTTACGTTCGACTCTTCCCTGCAGCAACCCCGCCGTAGATCTCCGGATCGACGGCTCCAATTCGTCGATCTCCTGCACGGTGAGCTCCCCCTCCCCACCCTCCACCCTTCTCCGCTCTCTCCTTTTCTCCGCTAGAATTCTAGGGTTTCCGGCGCGGAATTTTGGATTCCCGTGCTTGCTTGCTGGAATTCTTGCATTGCGTTCATTCTTGGTTCTTGATTCGTCTGGGTGATGAAAAGATTTAATCTTGCCGTTTGTTAGGGTTTCGGTTGGAGCCGGCGGTCGGAGGCGCTGCGGACGCGTAGACGAGCATCGACAGCCCCGAAGCAGTCGGAAGTTAGGGTTTTGGCGGCACGGGTCAGGTTCTGGACCCGCCCTAGGGTTCCGGGTGGAGTTCCATGGAAGAG
Source organism: Musa beccarii (assembly GCA_024322285.1). Taxonomy (NCBI): domain Eukaryota; kingdom Viridiplantae; phylum Streptophyta; class Magnoliopsida; order Zingiberales; family Musaceae; genus Musa; species Musa beccarii. The sequence continues at coordinate 45,015,949 of CM044398.1, forward strand.
GGAGGAGTCGCGTGCGCACCCTCGCAGCATATCATGGAGAGGTTCCCGATTCCGGAGTCACTCTGTGGCGCCAAAGGCGTGCTTACTTCGAGCCCCTTTATGGCAGAGAAGAAGGCGAGGAATGGCGAGATGGGGGAGGAGGTCGAGAGGAAAGGCGATTCTGGTGTTGTGAAAGGTCTGAAATTGGATAGGAGGGTGGAGGGAGAGTTGGAGATGGGGAAGCCTGGGCTGGAGAAGCATCGGAAAGAGGAGATGGAGGAAGGAGAGTTGCAAAAGGGGGAATTGGAGAAAGGGGAGCTTCAGAATGGAGAAATTGAGAAGGGGGAGTTTGTTCCTAAGAAATGGAGGAAAAATGAACTTGAGGTGGGAGAAAGACGGAGGAGAGATGAGTTGGAAAAGGGGGAAGTCATTTCAGATAGACGGAATAAAGGGGAGCTGGAAAGAAGGGATATTGTGCCTGGTAAATGGAACTCATCTAGAGAATTGGAAAAGTCTGTCTATCAGTCATCCAGAACAAGGAAGGTGGATTTGGAGAAGGGTGAATTTGTTCCAGAGAGATCAAGAAAAAGTGATCTAGAGCGCACCCCAGAGGACAGTCACCGGAGAAAAGATGGACGCTCAAGTGATTCTGACTTCAGGAAGAGGCCTTCTTCAACAAGATCAGATGGCAGCATGCATGAGAGGGATGCTAAGAAATTCTCACGGCCTTCTGAAGTTGAACCAGGTGAGGTTAAGCACGATGTTAGCAATGGAAAGAGCCGTGATATGGGGGGCAATATGGGAAAGTGGCCTAAATGGCAACCTGTAGAGTCTGAGATCAGTAACCACAAACACCATTTTGATTCATCTGATCAATCAGGATCAAGGACACATTGGAAGCCTGAAGAGATTAATTATTCCACTAATTCACGAAGAAATGAGACCTCTTCAGTCTCAAAGGTTTCATCCATCTACAAGCACTCATCTTCTAGGTTCAACGACTCATCCTTGGCTTCCCGAGGTTCCCATGGCCGCAGCCCAGGATGTTCTGAACGGTCACCAAAGGAGCGCACCCACCACCGAGATTACAGGGAACGTAGCCCTCGTCACTTGGACCGGTCTCCACATGAAAAGAGCCCAGATTGTTCTGAACGATCACTAAAGGAGCGGGCCCACCACCGCGATCACAAAGAGCGAAGTCTTCGTCGCCTGGACCGATCCCCACATGAGAAGAGTCGCCACTCAGATCACAGGGATCACACTCCAAACCACTCTAATAGGTCTCCACGACAACGAGCTCGTCATCATGATTACCATGACCGGACTCCGGCATATTCAGAGAGGTCACCACATGATATCCGACATGCTGCAGAACACTGTGAGTCAAGCAAGAAAAATCGAAGCAGTGAAAAGCAGCAGTCCAGCAGACATGATGATAGATTGGGACGAAAGGAGTACAGTGATAAAGATACTCTTAAGAATAAGTCAAATAAGAGCAGCTCTGACAGAAGTGCCGCTGATATTAAGGAAAAACTGTTACAGAATTCAAATAGGCAGTCTAGCGAGACTCCCCTTCCTCCTCCACCACCACTGCCTCCTCCTCCACCTGCACTTCCACCACCTCCTCCCCCTACAGGGGTTCTTGAAGATCCATCCTCAATGGAGGAGGATATGGATATATCTGACACGCCACCCCGTGATTCTGTATCATCCAATATTGATGCTGGAAAATGGTTTTATCTTGATCACTTTGGTATGGAACAAGGACCCTCAAAACTAGTTGATCTCAAACATCTGGTGGATGAAGGGGTCCTCCATTCTGATCATTTGATAAAACATGCTGACAGTGACAGGTGGGTAACTGTTGAAAATGCTGCTTCCCCTTTGGTGCCTTTGAACTTGTCCTCTGTTGTTTCAGATGTTGTCACACAGATGGTAAGCCCTCCAGAAGCCCCGGGGAATTTGTTAGTTGATGCTGGAATTCTTTGTCCAGAAACATCTAGTTCTACATTGCTGCAGCAGGAGCTGCATACAGATTGCTCTCCAGTTCTACCAGAATATCTTGAAGATTATCATATTGATGAGAGAGTTGAGACTTTGTTGGATGGTTACACCATAATAGACGGAAAGGAGCTTGAGATAATTGGAGGTAATTTTATTAACACTGCTATTTTCTAAAACTTTATTTATTAGATGCATCAATAGGGCTGTTCTGGGGAAAGATTTGTGTTCAGATCCTACATCTTCAGCGAGGCATAAGAATAACCAGTACCATATTGGTATCAAGCTTTGCCAGTATCTGGTCTATTTGCATAGTGACATGCTCCAAAGGTTTTATGCCAATAACTATTTTAATTGATTTTCTTTTGGTGGAAATGTACACCTTTGCAGAAGCGCTGAATGCAACATTTGAACATGCAGATTGGGAAAAATGGGGTCAATTGGAAGGTACAATGTATCCCTCTCTCTCATTCTTCCGAAAAGAAAATTTGCACATGAGCCTCTCTCTCTCTCTCTCTCTCTCTCTCTCTCTCTCTCTCTGTCTCTAGGGTTTCACCTTAAGCTGTTTGCCCTTAATATTTCATCTATTTTATGATCTTGTCCTGTACTTGTGGAAATGCCACATTTTTATTTAAGTATGTACAAAAGGTCATATTTTACTATAGTGGATATGCTTCAATTTGGCATGCATGGAGAATGATGGAATAGGAATTTGGAAAAATAGCTAGTGATCATTCAGCCTCTTATCTTTCCTTTCTGATTTCCAGTTTTCTTTCTTGACTTGTTTCCAGCTTCTTTCTTTTTGCCCTAATTCTGATCAAGATTCTTCATTTTTCCACATTAGAAAATCAAAGTGTGAAAAATAGCTTGCAACTAGTCAGCCTCTTCTCTTTCTGTTATTTGCTATTTCTTCATTGGCTAGTTTAGATCCTCTAGTCTGACATCTGCACTGGTTTGCAAAAATTAAAATCAGTACATAGACTATAGAAATGCTTAGATTCAGGAAAGCAGATTTTGGAAGAAGACTGAATGTAAAAAAAAGTTCCTAGATTATGAAAAACATGCATCTGCTTTCCATTCTGATATTCTCAATACACATGTGGCTTTCAGGTTTCTCAAGGTTCAAGTCTCAGACACCATTCATACATCCAAGAGATGAGCGTGTTGGAAGAGATTTTGAAGGCTTATCAAAAGGAAACAGTGAAATCAGGCCAGTTGCATTTTCTGAGAAGGATCATACTGTCCCTAGTGGTGGTTCTAGTGATTGGTTTGCTGGTAGGTGGTCTTGCAAAGGTGGTGACTGGAAGAGAAATGATGAGGTTGGTCAAGATAGATCCTACAGACGGAAACTTGTTATCAATGAAGGCTATCCTCTTTGTCAGATGTCAAAATCTGGGTACAAGGATCCCCGTTGGCGCAGAAAGGATGAGCTTTACCGTCCTTCCCGTGACAAAAGGCTTGATATGCCTCTTTGGGCTTTCTCGTCAATAGATGATAATAATGATAGCAGCAGTGATCCAAACAAAAGTACGGTTGCTAGCAGATCAGGCCAAACCAAGCCGTTGCTTCTTAAGGGCGTAAAAGGTACAATTCTTCCAGTTGTTCGCTTAAATGCATGTGTTGTGAAAGATCAGGGTTCTCCAGAACCTCGTATGAGAGTCCGAAGCAGTGAGCGACATCCTTCAAGATCTTCACGATCACACTCTTCTAGCGACAAGATTTTGCTGCATGAAGGTCCCTCTAGATCAAAGAAGCTTGATGAACACAACTCACAGAGTTTGCAGCGATGCCAGACTGACCTCAATGTCCCAAAGGATCATATTTGCTCTATTGATGAGTTATCAGTAAATTTGGGTGACTGGTTTTATTTAGATGGTGCTGGTTATGAACATGGACCTTTGTCATATTTGGAGTTGCAAGAGTTAGTTGGTAAAGGTGCTATCCTAGAGCAAAGCAGTGTCTTCCGCAAGAATGATAATACCTGGCTTCCGATTACCAAGAAATTCAAGTCTTCTGAAGCTGCCAATACTGAAGAAGAAGCAAGGACATCCACTGCAAGTTCCTTGTCTTCCTTTGTGCAGTCACCATGTAACAATATAAACAGTGCTTCTCATTCATTACATATCTCATACCCTCAATTTATTGGCTATACACGTGGAAAGCTGCATGAACTTGTTATGAAATCATACAAGAACAGGGAGTTTGCTGCTGCTATTAATGAGGTGTTGGATCCATGGATTTGTGCAAAGCAACCTAAGAAGGAAATGGATAAACATTTTCCATTTAACTCGTCCATCACAAAAAGCTCTGCTGTTTTAGCTCATAATTTGTCAGGGAACAATATCTGGAAACCAGGTTTGTTAATGTGTTGGACTATGTATTCTTTATTCTGTTCCACTATGTTTTCTTTATAATCCAGGAATTTCTTGGAAATGTTCCATATACGATTGTGCACCTGAGTCTGTATTGTGGACTGATCAGTAATTTAATAAATCAGGTCCCCTTCTATTTTGGCTTTTTCAGTTGCTATATGTTTACACATATTAGTATCAATATGTTTGAAAAAAAAAAGTGCATATCCATTTATACACAGTTATACGTAGACATACATTAAGGATGGTGGTTTGTTCAGTTGCATAAGTTTTATGTACTCCTGGCAAATTATTCAGTTTGTTATATGAATGGTTGGCCAGTGTTCTAAAGCAGCAGATAATATGCCTCTGATATATGAATATTAGAACACAACTAGTGGTTTTGGTTGTTACATTTTCTTTTAATGTGATATCTGTTTTTATGATCTGTGATGCCGAAATTTTTTGCCCTTATGCAGAGGATGGGATATATCGTGATGGAAAAAGAGCACGATTTTTCTCTGGTGAAAGTGATGGGGACTCTGATTTGGAAGAGGCTTTGTTGCCCTTTGAGAAGAATGACTACTCGTTCGAGGACTTATGTGGTGAGGTCGATATCTTTGAAGACAATGTTACAACTTCCCAGACAGAGAGTGAAAGCTGGGGTCTATTAAGTGGTCGTATTCTAGCAAGGGTCTTTCATTTTCTAAAATATGATATGAAATCACTTCTCTCCTCTGCTGCTACTTGTAAACACTGGAATTCAGTAGTAAACTTCTACAAAATTATATGCAGACATGTTGATTTATCCTCAACTGGACCAAAATGTACTGATGCTGTATTTCAGAGTATTATGGTAGGTTAATCTCAAGTTGTATTTTGCAAGTACTTGTATCTTGTTTCCTTGGTATGAGACTAACTTCAGTTGATTTTGCAGGGTTGTTTTGACGAGAAAAATCTTACATCTCTTGTTTTAACGGGATGCTATAATGTTAGTGCCAGTGCTCTTGAGGAAGTTCTCCGGCTATTTCCACGCATATCTTATATTGACATCAGAGGGTGCAATCAGTTTAAGGAAATGCAAGTAAAGTATCCAAATATTAGCTGGATAAAGAGATCAGGTCCATGCAAAACTAAGAATCATGAGGAATCCTATTCAAAAATAAGGAGCCTTAAGCAGATAACAGGAACCTATAGATCCTTAGGCAGTCATTTGGACGAATCTGATGGTCTAGAGAACTATTGTAATGGTGAGTTTAACTGTCTTGATAGAAAGAACTTGTCTTGCCTCAAATTCACTCAGGGCGTCTATAAACGACCCAAGTTAGTGGATGCTAGAAGGTCCTCAGAACTTTTATCAAGGGATGCACAGATGAGGCGCTGGTTACACAGGAAGACTGAGATTAGTTATAAGAAGATGGAGGAGTTTATTGCCAATACTTTGAAGGACATCATGAGGGGAAGCAAGTCCGAATTTTTTATGCCCAAAGTACTACCTAGGACCTACATTCTTGTCTTTCATCATAGTTTTGTGATATTTTCCAGAATGAAAATGATTTGTTTATCTTTTCATTAATATATGATATATGTTACAGATTGCAAAAATTGAAGATAGGATGAGAAGTGGTTATTATGTTCGACATGGCTTGAACTCTATTAAGGATGACATCAGTCGAATGTGTCGGGATGCATTCAAGTAAGATTTATTCTCTTTGCTTGTGATTGATTTTGAAGTGAGACATCTTATTTGTTAATGTACTTGTATGAAGGATGAAATATTTTTGTTTGACTTTTAATTATGTTGAAATTGGTATCTCTTCCATTTCATATTGTACCATTCCTAGAAGTTGCTTCTGGAGATTCTCATCTGTGTCAATCCTGCTGCTAACTGAACATTGTTTCCTTCTAGAGTTTTCTTTGTAATTTATGCATTGAATATGTTACTAAAAAGCTCATATTTTCACAGATCAAAAAGCCAGGGCGATGCCGGAGATACAAAGAAGATTATCATATCTTTCATTCAACTGGTTAAGAGGTTGGAGAACCCAAGGTTGATCGGTGAAAGAGATGAGGTGATGAAGGCAGTGAAAGACAGTTCTGATACAGGATTATGTTCAGAGTCTAAATATAAAAAGAAACAAAACAAAATTTCGAGTGAAAAGAAGGGCATAAATAGGAGTATAAACACATCTTATGCCAATGGAGGGACAGATTATAGATCCTATGCATTTGACCGTGAAATTAAAAGGAGTCTTTCTAAATTAAAGAAGAAAGAGATGGATTCTGAAAGTGAAACGTCTGAAGATGATTTCTCCGAAGAAGATGATGGAGGTGAAGGTGAGAGTACTGCTTCTGATACAGAAAGTGATTTAGAAGTTCAATCAGGAAGTGGAACATGGGACTTAAAAGGGGATGAGTCATCCAAAATGGATGAGTCCTTTGAGTCAGTCGTGACAGATGACCGCGAATGGGGTGCTCGCATGACAAAAGTGAGCCTTGTTCCGCCTGTTACTAGAAAGTATGAGGTTATTGACAAATATCTTATTGTAGCGGATGAGGAGGAAGTACAAAGGAAGATGCGAGTTGCTTTACCTGATGATTATTCTGAAAAATTATTGGCACAAAAAAGTGGTATTGAAGAGTCAGATATGGAAATTCCTGAGGTCAAGGAATACAAACCTAGGAAGACGCTTGGCGTTGAAGTCATAGAACAAGAAGTATATGGCATAGATCCTTATACACATAACCTCCTCCTTGATTCTATGCCAGACGAACCAGACTGGCCTCTTGCAGATCGACACAAATTCATTGAGGAGGTATGATGAAGAAATGTACTTTTGTTTGTCTTATTTTACCTTTTTGTGTTGCTTTGTTGCACTTGAATTTTACCTGAGTTTTTTAACAGTTGCTTCTCCGCACATTGAATAAGCAAGTCAGACACTTCACTGGTTCTGGTAACACCCCAATGGTTTATCCTTTGCAACCTGTTGTTGAAGACATGCAGAAGAATGCGGAGGAAGGAGGTGACAAACGAGCAGTAAAGATATGCCAGGCTATTCTAAAGGCCATACGAAATCGCCCTGATGATAATTATGTTGCATATAGAAAGGTTTACTTTTCTAAATGGCTTGTGGAAATTACTTATGTTATATATGCAATTCTGTTTGTTTACCCTTTATTTCTTTACCCTTAATTTCTTTTACTCCTTGTACATGTTGCAATAGGGACTCGGAGTTGTTTGCAACAAGCGCGAAGGCTTTGAACAAGATGACTTTGTTGTTGAGTTCCTGGGAGAGGTAATATAGTTTAATTTTATTTTTTATCATTTTATTCAAACACAGTTGTGGAATGTTGTAAATATTATAATTGTACTACTCTTTTTACAAATCAGTTAAACCAAATGATGATAAACTGGGTAGCTTCATCTCAATACTTGCTATAAAGTGCTGATGTAATCAAGAAATGTTTTGATTAATGAACAAAAGTTAAGTTGTCTTAACCTAAAGAACCAATTGGTACTAAATCTCACATGGGCCTTAGCCATTAGACTTCATATTATGATGTGAAAAAGTAACTGATCACCAGAAATTTATGCTGTTTTGCAAATTGTAACTTAGCTTTATTTGCCTGATTCTCATTTGTCAGCATCATGCATCCATTCTGACACATTATTGTCTGTATTTCTATCATCCTGCTGTAGCGTCCACTCTGGTGTCTTATACTGTTTGGTGCTACATCATTTTGCCCAATTGATCATTGAGGTGATATATATTTTACCTAGTTGGCATCAGTACAAGAACATTTAAGAACAGTGACCTTTATTTTTTTAATTTATTTTTGAGACTAATCTGTTGCTTGACATCAACGACTTTTTTTTTCTTGATATCCTGAACTCACTTTCCTTGTGTGCTCATGTTTGTTGTTATTACTGGTTTTATGCTTGACAAAAATTTTTCAGTCACTGAATCTCTATCTGAACTATTCAGGATTTGTTTACTATTTATTGATAACTTTCGTGCAGGGAAATTATTCAGGTGTATTACTTCTTGGATTATTTGACTTTTTTTTGTACTAGTTAATAAAACATTTTATTTAATACTTGATTTCATTTTTTGTTATCTGCTCCTCTTAGGCTCTTGTCCTGTTTGCCATGGGCAATTGTTGCTTTCATGGTTCTTCCTTCCCTTGGACCTTTAAATTCTCCAAATGTTTTTAATGATATTTCATTTGGTGGTGAAAGTCAACCATCTCTTCCCATTGTGACCCACAGGAAACAAAAAAGAGAGACTTTCTTTTCTTTTTTTTTTTTTTTTCGGGGGAAACCTAGCATTCACTCTGCTAGGTTTTGCCATAAGGGGGGAAGGGTTGTGGGGGAGTGATGCGCCTGAATGCAGAATGGAACCAGAGCTATTATAACAGAAAAAGAAAAACATTGCATCAAGCAAAATTGAAAAGAACTTTAAAACTATAGAGAAAAATGAGTTAACTGAAGGAAATAGAACAGGCGAAGTATATTCAGAAACATGAGAATTTAATGATTTAGTGAAAGAATATGTGACGAGCTTTTGAAAAGAGACATTCACGATCTTGTTACAACCCTTTTTGTTTGTTATTCTTAAACCAGCTTGATGATTGATGTTGCCTCTTGATTCTTTTCTTCTTTTTTTTTTTTTGAAAAAATGAAAAGCAAGCTTGGTCTAGCTTTATTGTCTCACCTGACTTTGGATTGGAAAGGCAGATGGGATTCATGTGGGACTTGCAATTGATTCCTATGACTGCTTCATAGGTAAAGTAAGGTGAGTGATGTTGTGGGTAGGTATTTAGAATTTATTCGTCGAGTCTGATGCATAACACAATAGAAATTTGTTTAGATAATTTATTCCAAAGGTTACCTAAAAAAATATTATGAGATGAATTACATCTTCACTTTTTCTCGTGTTTTATATTTTTTTCCCACTTCATAACATCTGAATTTATGCTTGAATTTTCTCTTCTCCTAGATGTTTGAGGTGGGACATGGATTCTTTCGAGAAAAATAGTTGCCTTGGTTAGGTTCTGGTACAACAAGGACCAGCTGTATGTCTTATTGGTGCCATGTACATAGGTTTTTTCCCACAGTTGATCTCTGTTTAAGGCAATATTATTGGTAAATCAAGATAGGTCAAATGTTAGGTCCATATATGCCGCATGTTCATATTATCAAAATGATTTTTTTTTATGCTTGAGGTCCCTCAGGATTCTGTCCTTTTTTCACGGGCAATATAATTGTAGTCACCTTGTGTTTCAATTTAATTAAGGACTTAAGATAATTGTACTATATGCAGGACAAAAGTTGTGTGAATCTGCATATTCATTATGTGTACATTTTTTATGATACAACTCTAGTTATTCTTCTCCAGACCATCCATTTTTATGAATCCGTTCAAAGTTCAAACTATTATATCTTGTTACTCTTGTTGGCATCTTCATCTTGATTAAGGTGTTGTGGGTGAAAATTTGTAGTTTGGTGTTGCTATACAAGCTTGATTTGTATCATTTTCTTTATATTCAGGTTTACCCAGCTTGGAAATGGTTTGAGAAGCAAGATGGTATTAGGTCCTTACAGAAAAATAGCCAAGATCCAGCCCCTGAATTTTACAACATTTATTTGGAGAGGCCAAAGGTGATTTCTTTGGTTAACTCCTGTTTTACAATTCATTCGTCCTGAGCTTGCATCATTCATGCATCTGACTTCCCTGCTTATTAAATATAATAGGGTGATCACGACGGGTATGATTTGGTTGTGGTTGATGCTATGCACAAAGCAAACTATGCAAGCAGAATCTGTCACTCCTGTAGACCTAATTGTGAAGCAAAGTAAGCTCTGTTTATACCTTTCCCAGTTGACTTACTTATGTCTTGAAGCAACGCAATTAATTGTCAAAATAAGTAGTGGGCCATTTACATATTCAAGATTCATATGGATATATTATGTGGACAGGTTGGAAATGTCAGATGAGGTAGCTTTCCTCAATATTTTCTTATGTTTATTTGAGTATTAACTTGCATTTTATTCAAGGAAGTTAAGGTTTTTATCACAAGCTTTTCTGTGTCCTTAGTTCAAGAAAGAACCCAAATTAGCTGAATTGATGTGTAACGTGTGAAAGTGATAACAATTATTCATTTTTATCTTGTACTATAAATGGTACCTCTGATTTCTAATAAAACCTTTAAATTACTTTGGCACAGAGTTACAGCTGTGGATGGTCAATACCAGATAGGAATATATTCTCTACGACCAATTGGTTATGGTGAAGAAATCACCTTTGATTACAACTCTGTGACAGAGGTGTGCATCATGTTTGAGAAACTTTTGTTCCATTCAAATAGATATCTTATCATTGTCTCACATCATCTTATGGTGCAGAGTAAGGAAGAATATGAAGCTTCAGTTTGTTTATGTGGTAGTCAAGTTTGCAGAGGCAGTTACCTGAATCTGGCTGGAGAAGAAGCATTTGAGAAGGTATATATGGTAGAGAAATGTGTGCCCTGTTATTGAGCATATCTGAAATTTCGTCCTCTCTTCCAATTGACAGACATTTCATCTCTCTCTATTTATGGGCATAAAGTCAAGGGAAAAGTTTGCAATTTGATAAGGTACTGAATGTATCCAAAAAGAAAAAAATCAAGAGTAGACGAGTAGTGATATGTATGTTTAACCAACCAAAACATACATTACTCTCTTAACTTTCCTTGACTTCGTGCTCATAAGATAGAAGGTCATCCAGTCATTTAGTTGTGGAGGGGTTTTGGAGAGTAAATTGCTTCTACATGTGTTTATTGAATAAAATTGGTTGCTCCATGTGTACAATTATGATACGTATAAATGGTTTTAATGAATTTATTTGGTTAAATTGCTTCGTGGCTTAGTACTGACTTATAACTCCACCATACAGAAAGTAATTACTTTTCACTGGCTTGCGACCTTTGTCAGGTGTTGAAGGATTGCCATGGGGTGCTAGACCGTCATAAATTGATGCTGGAGGCTTGTGAAGCCAATATTGTATCACAAGATGATTATTTTGAGCTGGGTCGGGCTGGTCTGGGCACTTGTTTACTAGCTGGTTTACCTGATTGGCTTGTTGCTTACTCAGCTCATCTGGTAGTTGCTTGTTGCTGCATGTTTCTCATATTTCTTTTCACGATCTCTGATTTGTCTTTAATTTAAGGATCATTTGTCTAATCAATGAAGGTGAGATTCATAAATTTTGAGAGAACAAAACTACCTAATGAAATTCTAAGGCATAACTTGGAGGAGAAGAGAAAATTCTTTTCAGACATATGTCTTGAGGTTGAGAAGAGCGATGCAGAGATTCAGGTACATGCTGAGATCCACATTTGATGATCTTATTTATTTCTGTCTTGGTTGCTCTGAATACTAATTCATTTCTTACATGGGCCAGGCTGAGGGTGTCTATAATGCAAGGCTTCAGAACATTGCACTTACTCTTGATAAGGTGAAATTTTTTTTATGGAACATGGATTTCCATCTTCCTTCCAACATTTGTATTATTTATGCATTTCTCAACGGAGTACACTTGGGCCTATGTCTTTTTTCTCTTTTTTCTTATTATGGTTGCTCTCATTGCATTAGCTTAACCATGACCAAAAAAGTATACCACTATCACAACCAACTTTTTGGGCACGTGCATTTGTTTAACTGAATTTGGTTTGACTGGGAACTTGGCACCAGGCTTAGGCATCAGGTTGCGACCTAGTATTAAGATTCTTATAATTTTTTTTTTTGATGGACTTTTCTGAAACTTTATATTGATGGGAGAATACACGAATGGATGATTATTGTGCTAGTTGATGAAGTCTATCTCTATTTTATGTCATCTGACAAGTTAATTTCACTGTAAGCATGGAGAATCCATGTTAAACAAAAATCAACAGTTATAGACAAACCACATATAGTCTCTGGAATTTTTTTTACTTTAATGTGCATATATTGGATGCATCAGAAAGGTTATTTGTTCAAAGCTTTTTGATGTCCTACTTTAGTCTATATATGCACTTGATTCATAACATCGTGGAATTTCCTTCCATTGCAATTAAGTACTCATAGCAGCCATCTAGCTGAAGGCATTATATATGATACACCTTTGCAAGATCTTTATCTTTATGTCTTATATGATAACTGTAAAATTCTTTTGCTCTAATTTGACTGTGCTGCAGGTAAGGTATGTAATGAGGTCTGTGTTTGGGGACCCTAAGAAAGCTCCACCTCTGGTAGAGAAGCTTAACGCAGAAGGCCTAATTTCAATCCTTTGGAAAGGGGAGGGTTCCCTTGTTGAGGACCTGCTTCATTCCATGGCACCTCATGTTGAAGCAGATTTGCTTAGTGACCTCAAGTCCAAGATTCAGGCCCACGATCCATCTGGTTCTGATGACATCCAGAGTGAACTCCACAAGTCATTATTGTGGCAAGTCCTAGTTCTGCTTGCAAGTTTTGCTCACGTCTTTTGGTACTTATATGTTCTCAGTATAGTCTTTTCATTTTACCAGGTTGAGGGATGAGTTACGAAATCTTCCATGTACCTGCAAATGTCGGCATGATGCTGCTGCTGACTTGATTCACATATATGCCTATACAAAAGTCTTTTTTAAAGTTCAGGTAAGTTGGTTTCAAAAGGTTGATAGGGGAAAACAAGAATACTTGTGACCTATTTATTCTTTGAGCAACTCTTAACAATTTAAAGCATGTCATACAGGACTACAAATCTATCAGGTCTCTCCCAGTTTATATCAGCCCTCTCGATTTGGGTCCCAAGTATGCCGACAAGATGGGGTCAGGCTTCCAGGAGTATTGCAAGACTTATGGTGAGAACTATTGCTTAGGCCAGTTGATTTATTGGTATAGCCAGGTGAATGCAGACCCAGATTGTAGATTAGTGAGAGCTCGCAAGGGTTGCTTGTCATTGCCTGACATCTCTTCCTTCTATGCGAAGTCTCATAAGCCATTGCGAGAACATGTCTATGGCTCCAGAACTGTGAGATTTATGTTGTCAAGAATGGTGAGTGTGTTCAGCAGTATATTATCTTACCTGTCTTCACCATTACCTATGCCCTCGTTTTTGTTGCATGAATTTTAGGTAGCCAACAGACTTGGCAGGTTCATGCTTGCATACTTGAATATTAATGAGCTGATTAAATTGAACCATGGCATGTATTATTTCGGTCAAGCCGGTTGTTTTAATTGGGTATAACACTCAGTATATTTTGTAATATGTAGCTATTTTTCAATGAAAAGCAAATGCATTTAGTGTTTTTCTGTGTATAACAACTGGTATAGATGCCTCTAGATTTAAAAAACCATTTCAAACTTTTAAGAGGCTGGACTTTGTTGGTTGCTAATACTAACATTAAAATTTTGAACTAAATGCTAAGCTAGTTATTTCTATTGCATATGTCCTGACAAGTGAAACATCCTGATGATTGTTAACAGGAAAAGGATCCACAAAGGCCATGGCCTAAAGATCGCATATGGGTGTTCAAGAGCAACCCTAAATTCTTTGGCAGTCCAATGTTGGACGCCGTCCTTAATAAGTGTCCCCTGGACAAGGAGATGATGCATTGGCTCAAGACTAGGCCATCAGTGTTCCAAGGTTGATGGCGAGGCTGAGGCTGGCCACACCATGTCTCTGTTTCTGCAGTGATCATTGACCACATTCTTTTGTTGTTACACAGCGGCAGCCTGTAGTTGTGGGAGTCTGGCTTTTGTTCAAGGCAGCATATCCCCATTTGTACAGTTTCCTTGTTGCAATTTGTATTGATTATTTAGTGATAGAGCATTGATCTAATGTAGTATTTTTGCTACAGTTTCTTTGCTTATTCCTCTGACACATTTGTACAAATCTCAATGATACGGAGAATGGAATGATCAGATGGCATGTTCTTCTTGCTCCAACTGCCCCTGTGTGGCGACGTGGGAGTTGGACATAGGCAGCTCTATCCTGTTTGATCACTGCCAATTTCACATTTGTCATGGAAATTGCTGCTTGGTTGGATGCGGTTCAGCATGCTAAATGATTTTGTAAACATTTTAATGGTCTCAGGCAGATTACCAGAACTTGTAATTTCATTTGTTCCATGTTTGGGATGGTAGTTCAGCGCACACATATTGTAAGCATGTTGGCTGTAAGAATCCAATCAGAAGACCTTTTTCAGTTGTGGATATATGCTTGATCATGCGATTGCCTCTGATTTGAAACGTGTATGATAGCAATCTAGCTCGACTGCTGCTGCCCTATTTTTCATTCATCTATTATCCCTTGTGTCATTGCTGTGTGATGTTATCAGCCCACAAGCTTCAAGAAAATTCCTTCTTGTGGACAAGGTCAATTTCTCCGACCATTATTTTGCTGCTATCTTTATTAATTATGCCTGTTTAGGGACTTCAACAGGCACAGCCTATCAAGTCTTTAGGTTTTGCTATATATGTAATGTATATAGAATTAAATTAAATTCAAAGGTGTATATATATATATATATATATATATATATATATATATATATATATATATATATATATATATATATATATATATATATATATAGTTTGGAAGTTATAGGAGGGCTAATTACATATTATTATTTTATGTAGTTGGTTATCCTTAGCATTTTGGTCATTATATTTTAAAAAATTATATTAGTATTTATGAAAATAAAATATCTAAATTTATTTATTGATGTTAGTTTTATTAATAGAAACACAAAAACAAAAAGCAAAAAGATATTTTGATGATAGTGGACGATGATGTCGCTAGCATTGACTTAGATGTCGACGTAGTTGTTGATGAGTGGTCTTTTCATCGTTTTGTATTTACATCGATACTTCATCATCATGGAATCGAAGTTTATTGGTGAAACTATCACGGAGATTTACCAATTATCGAAGCAAGACTTGGAGATGTGCACCTCTCTCGTCGGCACCGACATTGTACCCCTCCTTGCCACCCACCTCTTCAACATTTGTGGCCCAAGAGAATATCGCTAATATCCTTCTCAACCCCTCCATCTCTACTCGCAAGGCGATCATGTGCACCCATAACATCTTCGACACTTTTGTTGTTGCTCTTTGTCTCCTTTCTCCCGTCGTTGCCCAACACACCACTGTAACCATTTACAACAGTGCTTTTGCCATGCTCTTCCCCCTCACTCTCACCCTACTATTGCTGTCGAAGCCATCGCGGAGATCCTTTGCTTTTCGAAATAGGACTTGAATAGGTGGTGGATCTCTGCGATGACTTTGATAGCGGATTTCAATTCTACGAATGTTAAAATTATTTCTAAAATATTAAAATTATCTTTTTATCTTTTATTTTCGTATTTTCGTTAGTAGAACTGATATGATATTGTTAAGGTAAATGAATATAAATATTTTATTTATATAATTATAAGAATATTAATATAATTTATATAAGAATCATAATGCTAAAGATAACTGATCAGAGAGGATTACATGTAATTAACCCGCAACAATATGATGAGCCAAACGAGTAATACTAACGATGATGCAGGCCACAGAATTTAACAAAGCGCAGGCCCAAATAAAAGCCCAATAGAAATTTCTCCATGCGAAGTTGGCATTGCTGGCGCCCGGCAGAAGGAGAGGCTTCCAGAACCCGCTCAAAGGTTCTGATCGTTTCTCCCTCATTCATATGCCGGCAGGAGAGAGAGAGAGAGAGAGAGAGAGAGAGATGGCATCGAACTACTACTACGGTTGGAAGAGCTTCAGCGAGGACGAGGACCGGCCGGAGAAGCCGCGGCGCTTCGGCGTTACCGAGATCAGGGGCCCCGACCACTGCCTCGCCGGCCGTCGCCACGACCTTGAGGTACCAACCCGCATCGCCCTCCCTTCTTTCAGATTTGGTTCGTGTCTTCCCGGAAACGATCGAATTTGTTGAATTCGTCTCGATTGGGGAGAGGCGATGGTTGCCCTCGTCAGTCTCACTTTCTCGCTTCCCTCGAGAGCATTGGGATACGCTCAATTTGTGTCATTGAGGTGGACGACATAATTGAAGATTCTTGGATCTATATTGGCTAATCTTAAATTTTTTATCAATGCTGTAGCATCTAAAAGTTTAATCCATTAGATGAGATCTGATCTATATAAATAACCCTCCCTCGTGTGTGGGTGCGGGTGGCAGATAGCTCAACCCAGCACGTGGCCTGGACAAGATTTGAAATCAGGACCTTTCGTCTGATACCATCTACCATCTTAATTCTTTTATCGATGTCATTGATCAATGACACTGTTATCAATGTCAGTAGATAACACAAGATTTATATATTCATATCCTTAACAGCCAATGTTTAAGCTTCCTTTTTAAGTGGATTCTTGCTCTTAATTGAAACGATGAAGCTGTTCCTTAAGTTTGATGTTACGGTATTTTGATGATGAGTTGATTGATAAAATGAGTTATGCCCTCTAGGGAGAGTGGAAAATGAACAGCTTCCTGCTTTTTGGATTGATCATGACATTGGCAGTAGCTTTTGTTGCTGCCAGCTAATTGGGGTTTGCAAGCGTGCTTCTTGGTGTTTTACCTTCAACCATAAAACTAGCTATCAATTGAACACCATTTCCAAAATTGCTGATTCTGTTGTGATAGTATGGCCTAAATCCGTGTGCCACCAAAAGATGCAAGTTCTGTAGGATCCTTTTTACTATGTGATGTGCAGTAAGCAGAGACATGTAAGATGTTCTTGAATCTAATAGTTCATGTTTATGTCAATTGAGGGTTCCATTGTAAGTCGAAGAAAAATGGTTAGTAAAATATGCTTAGTTAGGGATAACTAATTAGGAGGTGACTCTTTGGATGGTTGTTCCTTGAGAACCACAGGCAAGGGAATGAAACATGAAATATGAGCTGAGAAATAGGCATGGCAGCGAAAGTGAACTGAAGCATGGTTCGTGTACATGTTTAATATACAGCATTTTCCTTCTCAGTGTAGATCTCAAATTTATTGAGAAACTTATTAATTTCAAACTCAACCATGTGCAGAAACTAGTTTTATTGTAAAATTGTGAAGCATATGTAGTTTCCATGCATTGTTAGCTTGATTACTGAAGCTAGTTTTCCTTGATACCAGTAATTTTCTGATACTATAGTAGTACTCTTATGTTGCTGATCCTAATTCACCTTTTATGCAGCTTCTTTGGTCCATTATGTTACTTTATAAGGGAAAATTTGTTGCCCTTAAGAAAAAGTTCTTGTTGGTTTATTCTTTTCATGTCTTTTCCAGAGTATGTCAACCTAATGTTCTACGTTTGCATACATATTACTTAATGGTTTTGAAGCTGCTTCCTAGTCTGTTGCAGGCTTGCAGAATTATGTTTTCATAAAGATTATTTCTTTTCTTTAAATTGTATGGTGCTTCGTGTTGCTGATTAACTTGACTAAACTTTATCATGATTGTGAAATTTTGGCTTAACACATCATGGTATATAATATAAATGATAAAGCATTAGTGTACTTAGTGGATTTCCCCCTCTTTTCTTTTTTTTTTTAATATCCGATCATCATCGATGAGGCCATGCTAGCTTTTTGAAAAAGACTTGTGATGACTACTTGTAGGACATCTTGGAATCCATGGGAGAGTTTGTCGATGGTTTGAAGTTCTCTGGAGGCTCACATAGTTTGATGCCAAAGGAATTTATCAGGGAAATAACAGAATTGGCACACAGACACAACATATATGTTAGTACAGGTGATTGGTCAGAGCATCTGCTTCGCAAAGGCCCTTCTTCATTCAAACAATATGTTGAGGTATGCAACTTTTCCGATTTTATTTTTTATGCTCTTTATTTCTTTCCATTTAAATTAAATACTTTGCATTTGTGCTTTGACAGGACTGCAAAAATCTAGGGTTTGACACAATCGAGTTAAATGCTGGATCACTTAAACTTCCTGAAGAAGCACTTTTGAGATTTGTTCGTCTCATCAAGGGTGGGGGCCTTAAAGCCAAGCCACAGTTTTCAGTAAAGTTTGACAAGTCTGATATTCCCGTAACTGGTGATAGAGCTTTTGGAGCCTACATAGCTCCTGTTCCCCGAAGCTCAGGTAATTAGAATAAGATTGCCTGTGGCTACTTGGAATAGCAACCTATAAGTGCAATAGCTTATTATGACTATTGGATCCACACAGGCTATTTTGTGCAATTGCAGGTCTAGCAAACTTTAAGGTCCTAAAATCATAGCCAAAGAACTAAGATTCTGTTTTTTTTTTTAACCCATAAAATGCCTATCTATACTACAGTCTTTTCATTCGCCACTCATTTCAAAGCTAGCATTGGAAAGTTATGCATGAAGGCTTAAGTTCAATGCATGAACATGTGGATCATATTCCATAAATGGGATATCAATATACTTAAAAAATTATTCAGTTGGTATACATCTATGTTTCTCCTTTGGATTTCCTGTTGACAGTCATTTGATCGTTTTAAGCTTTCAGTGGTTAGACATACACCAGTGGCTGCTTGTTGAGATTTGAAGATAATTTGTCCTTGTGTAAGATTTCAAATGCTATTTGTTTCTCATCGATCTTAAACAGTTAAATAAAAATGTTAAAGCTGTAATAGTATTTTGACAAAGTAGAGATTATCAAAACTTTTGTTGCTTCCAAAGGCTTGAGTTGGAACCTCTGTTTCACCTGGTCACAGATGCAAATTTGTCCTTGGCTTCCTTGTCTAAGATTCAGATGCTATTTCTTTTTGTCGATCTTGAACAGTTAGATATAAAATGCTAAAGCTGCAGTAAATTGGAAATCTTATTGATAGAGTTGGAACCTCTGATTCACCAAGCCACAGGCCAAACCATGTACCATGTATGATTGATGAGGTTGTATTCCTTTCTTTAAAGGCTTGAAGATTCTATTCTTGGTTTGTTTGCATCATCATTCCTCGGTTTTTTGTTTCACAGAAATCATTGAAGATGTTGATTTGTTAATCAGAAGGGCCGAGCGATGCTTGGAAGCTGGGGCTGATATGATTATGATCGACGCCGACGACATATGCAAGTATGCTGACTCTCTCAGATCAGACATTATTGCAAAAATCATAGGTCGCTTGGGACTGGAGAAAACCATGTTCGAAGCATCCAGTGGTAAGACCTCGGAGTGGTTCGTCAAGCACTACGGACCAAGGGTAATACACTTTCCCCTTTCTTTCAGCTGATCTAACCAAACTCTCATCAGTGCTAAATGGATCATGTAATTTTTCCAACAGGTGAATCTTTTTGTTGACCACTCTGAGGTGATGAATCTGGAATGTCTCAGAGGGCTCAACTTGGGCAGAAACCATACATCTGTGCTTGGCTCTTCATTTTTTCGCATTTGATAACCCCAAATTAAAACTAAATCCATATCTCGTCTTCGTAGTGCTTGTTTCGTATCGTTTGTTGTATAGCGTGCGACTAGAACTTGCTGTATTGTTCGTAGCTTAAATAAATCATGGTGTGCTCTCAGAAACATACCTTGTTCGTGTAGTTTTGTTAAGCTTGTTTGAGACATTTAATAATCTGGCGCTTGAATTCACTGTTCTTGACATGCATAATTATTTTGACATTACTATTTCTTATTCTCCAACTTATTTACCCTTTCAATAATGCAGCTCTGGTGCCATATGTAACATGTTACATCCAACAAATGTTTCACCCCTTTGAGCATGAATGTTGTTCTTCTATCAGCAATTACGTAATTACTGTATATATATATATATATACGAGCTAATTATATATTATCTTTTATAATTAATTATTTTTAATATTTTAATATTTATATTTAAAAAAATTCAATTGAGGTTTTTATATTTATGAAAGAAAATTGTTTAGTTTTATTATTTTAACAAAAAAATATTTTTAATCATATAAAATTATTATTTTTAATTATGTATAGAGATTTTAATATTTCACTTTTATAAATATAAAATTCTTAATATAATTTTTGACAATATAAGAAGTGAAATGTTAAGGATGATTAATGATTATATATATATATATATATATATATATATGTGTGTAATTTGTTACCTTATATATATACACACTTAAGTTCATATGAATATATGTGAAAATTACTTATATGGGAGGGATATATATGTAATTTTATTATTATTTTATGTGAGGAATTTTTTCTATAATCTTCTTTCATGGGATGAATACGTATCAGCATTATATAGAAATGTTATGAATTATTTTGATGGAAGTACGTGCGGCTACAAGAAATAGATGTAACAGCGCTTGTCCTTGGAGCCCACCGTGCTGAGCCCGTCGGGCCCCACCTCCACGTCGCAGCTAACGTGGAGGTCGTGCCGGTGCGTGTCCCACGTCGACATCCTGAACCGTACCACCGACGCCAGCTCCAGTCGGAACACCACCGAGCCCGCCCTTGCTTCCCGCGCGACCGTCCCCGCTGCCGCAGCCGGCGCCACCCCCGCCGCCTTGCCGCTTATCACCGTCGTGTTCTTCGGCGGCTGGAAGAACGGTCCCGCCGCCGGGGCTACCGCGGTCCCGACCCGGTCGTCCCGGTAGTAGACCGAGACGAAGACCGAGTCGTAGGAGACGGCGATCTCCTGGTTGGGGTTCCGGACCGCGACCTCGAAGGAGAAGGTGAGAGGGGCCGAGCCGTTGGCGGAGAGGCCGGTGACGGAGAAGGAGGAGACGTGGAAGCGGGGGCGGTGGGGGCGGAGGGCGAGCCAGAGCACGAAGAGGAGGACGCAGGCGGCGAGGAGGAGGGAGAGGAAGGCGGAGCAGATGAGCTTGACGACTCGCTTGGTGAGGGTCCTATGGACCGGCCGCGAGATGAACAGGGTTGGCGGCGAGCTGAGTTCGGTGGGCATTGCCGGCTCGAATGGGCGGCGGTGGCAGCTGCCTGTTAGTTTTTATGTGGAAGGGGCGGAAGGGTGGCAGGAAGCTGAAGGCATATATCAGATCTGTGAAGCCATTCCTTTCCGCTTCTTTTGGCTTTACTTTCTTCGGACAAAGGAAGGTATACTTTAAAATCTGTGCAAGCTTCTGATCAATTTGATGTCATCAAGATGCGTACTATAACTCATGGAGTTGACCGACTCGGGTTACCCACCTTGTATCCGACCCAATCGGTGCGATGGCTTCGCTTGTCAGGCTCCGCCGCTGCCTCCCTCCGCTCGGCCTCCCCCTCCCCCTCCCCCGCCGCCTCTCCGCTGCCCCGACTGCGACCCCCGCCGAACCCATCACTGCCGTCGCTGCCCTCTCACTTCTCCGCTCCGAGAAGGACCCCGCCCGCGTTCTCTCCATCTGCCGCGCCGCTGCCCTCTCGCCCAACTCCCACCCCGACCGTACTGCCCTCTCCCTAGCCGTCTCCTCCCTCTCGGCCGCTGGCTCCCCCACCTCCGTTCGATCCCTCCTCGACGGCCTTCTCTCCTCCACCTCCGCCGCCGTTGCCCGTCCCCACGTCATTGTCCTCTTCGGCCAGGCCGGCATGCTCCCCGACGCCCTCCGCACATTCGAAGCATCCCAAACCCCGTCTGTTCGATCTCTCAACGCGCTCCTCTTCGCCTGCATCCTGTCCAAGAAACACGCCGAGGTCCCGAGAATCTTCTACGATTTTACCATTTCCTACGGTATAAACCCTAATCTCAACACCTACAACACCGTAATTAAAGCATTTTGCGAATCGGGTTCGTCAAGATGCTTCTTTTCCGTCTTGGAGGAGATGGTTCGGATGAGAATAAAGCCAAATTTGACGACTTTCAGCGTTGCGTTTGCTGGATTTTACCGCGAGCAGTTATTTGATGATGTTAGGAAGGTTCTGTGGTTGATGAAGAAGCATAAATGTCATGCTGGTCTCTCAATCTATAATGTTAGGATTCTGAGCTTATGCAAGCTGAAGAAAAGCAATGAGGCCAAGGAGTTACTGAAGGAAATGCGAATGAGGGGCATGAAGCCAAATTGGGTCACCTATGATCATCTCATCTTGGGGTTCTGCAAAGAGGGGTGTTTGGATGAGGCGAAGATGCTTTTCAGGGAGATGGGTAGGAGAGGATTGGTCCCTGAGAGCAGGTGTTACTTTAGTTTGATTTACTATCTGTGCAAAGGTGGGGATTTTGAGATGGCTCTGGAAGTGTGTAGGGAGACTATGGAGAGGAATTGGGTGCCATGTTTTTCCATTATGAGGGAGCTTGTGAATGGGCTTGTTAGTACTTCGAAGTTTGAAGAGGCTAGGGAGATTATTGCAAAGGTGAAGGAGAAGTTCCCCGCAAATTCTGAGATGTGGAGGGAGGTGGAAGGAACTTTGCCTTAGTTGCACACTGAGGACTTGGGGGGGAGTCTGTGAGGTATGCCTTCTTTACCAGAATGAGATGTGGTGGTAGAATGGACTTCGGATTTAATGAACTCCTGTTAAAAACTGTGTTAATTTTTTGTGCAGTAGCTATGCTAGTTGTATGCCCAAACTAAATTTCTGCTCAGGCTATGTTCTGTTTACTTACCTTCTACATTCTCACCATGTTTCTTCACAGAAGTGAGAATTAGTAGGAGAGGATGAGCAATTTCTCCTAAAAGAACAATTTGCATGTCAGAAGAGAGATTAAATTGATATTATGATTTGTCAAATTTTCTGGCAACAACCCAAAATTTTAAGTTTTAACAATATTTTGTTACAAGTTTATGTCCAAATCTGCTTCCTATGGAGGAAATGTTTGTCATAGCTAAAGAGAGATTTTATTTTGACCCTGTGGAAGTTTTTCTTTGGTTTCTTTAGTGGGAGTTTGCCAGTTATCTATATTCCAGCAATTGTCTCAATCTGTCGCAATAGTTTCACCTTGCTCTGAAAAATTTTGTATCAGAGGTAATAATGGCTATCCCCTTATTTAATCCTTATGAGAGCTATCTAATCCCTTCTGAAGCTTAATAGAAATTTTGCTGCTTGATACTTTGAAATTTTCTTCTTGATAAGTTACATGCCAAGGGCTGCTACATGTAACAAGCCCATTTACCCTAGGAATCATAGCAATATACGTAGGATGATGATTAACTAGTATTCTTCAGATTTCTGAATAGGATTCATCAGATATCCTTATCTGATATTAGTTTGTTTTCTTTATGACATTTCAGGATTCTCGATCTGACAGATATGAGGCCATTGGCTACCGCAAGAATTAAACTTTACCTTGCCGCTGAAACATGATATTGTCCAATGTGGAAAAGCATACAGTGAATAGACCAAGGAGGCTCCCTCTCCTTTGATGGATGTCTTATGCTTGATTGGAATTTAAAACCAAGATATGAGGTTTGTCAAGTCTGGTAAGTTAAGTAATGTGTTTACAAGTTAACCCACTATTGAGTTTTTGACTTAAACTAGTCCAGTATCAGATCATTTTCATCTCCTGACTTTTACTTCAAAAATTGCTTTGCATCTTCTTTTTATATTATTGACCATGACAGCCAATAATTTTTATGAAAAAGTTATTGATTTCTCAAGCCTAATTTAGAATTGCATCAGTTCCATATACTCGCCACTGATATACCACAAATCAACAATATCAATTGTTTTCTATGGCATTTTTTTTACTTGATCCATTACAACTAGGAAACTTTACATTCTATAATTTCTTGATCAACCCAGACAGTATCATTCAGAAGGTGGTTCATGATTTTAATGACAGTATCCTTGATTTTTTTTTTCCTTGCAGGATTCAGTTCAATTATCATCATTGGCTTGCAATTCTTTTTGATTTGTCACTGGACAGGGAACACTGGCTGTGGCTTACAATAAATATTACTGTGTCCTATTAGTTTCTTCAATTAGGAATTCTCCTATGTTTAGATGGCCGTTCTCTTAGTATTTAATTGTCAGTTGAAATTTAGTCTTCTCAACTTACAGATGAAACAGGAGTTTTAGGTGGTTTTCACTATGGTGGTTTTGTTTTCTGGGAGTAAATGAAATCGAGCTACTTGGTAATCTTCACAGATCTATTATTTAGGGTGAAATTTGGATGTTCTTACCAAGGGGATGATAGACAAGTGGATTTTGATCATCTTGGATGATGTGTGGGAGGATTTCAATAATTCATTGGATTATCTTCCCACCCTGTTTTATTCTAGGACTGAGGAGGCAGAATTCTAGTGACAGCCTGGCTTGAAAGCATAGCAAAGAGTATAGGTGACAATAAATCTGGAGGAGTACTGGGAATTATTTAAAGAATGAGCATTTGGTGACCAAAACTTCAAAAGTTGGAACATATATGACAGCTGCAAGCACATCTGAATCTATACTATTTTTTATGTGTTTTATTTCCGAAGAATTAATGCTTTGAGAAAGATCTATCACCATGGCTTTGGATGGCCCTGGGGTTTGCTCATTCTGATGGAAAGTACAGTGGGAACTAAGTAGACGGTCTTTCAAGTATGTCATTTATTAAGAGAGGAAGAATAACAAGTTTGCGACCCACACTGTGTTTCATTAGCTTTCAGAATATTGAAGAGGTTTTGGAAGATCTTAAACGCTTGCAGATGTTGATACTTTCTGAGCTTCCGGTGGATTTATCTACAGTTCCCTAGCAATGAAATCTAATAGCTCCTCGAGTTATTTTGCTTACTTTAATATCTAGAATGGCTGAATCTGTGGCACTCTAAGCATTTGCAGTTGCAGAAATACTTGAACAAGTCGTTCATAAATGCTGATGTAGAAGCAATTTCTGTCAGCTGGGATCAGCAATGCAAACTCTCTTCATAGTTAAGAGTATTGTCTCCAGCATCAGAAAGGCTTCGATGTAGGATGGTTAAGGGCCATGAACGAGCTTCCAAAGTGACTTTGCGTCAAAGGTCTCCATCATGTTGTGGCTTGAGGAAAGCTCAGCCTGTGAACATAAATAGATTCTTGAAGGTCTCCAGTCACATTCTAATCTTATAGAGATGATGATTACAGGATATGTCATAGGATTTTTTTTTCAGGATTATATTTTTCTATATATACAGAGTCAAATAATTAAACGTCATTTTATTCATCATCATAAATATTTATTACAATCTATTTATTTTATCAAATCATAAGTAGAAAAGTAAACATAGTGATGTTAATTCGGAGAATCATTCAAGTGGTTCTACCTAGCGGTAGAGGAAGGTCCACTCTCCACTGGAATCTGATTCAGTGTTAGTGGAAGGCTGTTTTGAAAATCAAAAAAAAAGAAAATTTATTGGTGTATATCAACTCAAAATAAATGCATAATCAAAAATCCATTATCCTATTGGTGTATATCAAATACCCGAAGGAGCACTCTCCCAACAGCGGATGGAGAGGCTTTCTCCTACGGGATGAGTTTGTATTCTTCCAACAACGGATGGAGACAAACTCATATCACACTCCTAACAGCGGATGGAGTGGTGTCCCTCACCTGTCAAAGTGGGGAAACGTTCCTCCCAATAGTAGATAGAAGAATCGTCCAATCGTCACATCTAACGACGCGTTAATCCCCGAAGGGAATCGCTCTTCCTGCTCTTGGCAGGGAAATAATATAATCTCATACTAATCATGTCTATTCGGGATAAAATAACACATTCAAAATATCTCTTTCCAGCATCATCAATATCAATAATACCAAATAGCCCTCAATTGACTTGAACCTTAATTAAATCGGTCTAATCAAACTCGATTCACTAGAATCTAATTGGACCGATCTTCAATCCTCATTTAACTAGTCTGGAATCATCCTAGACTAGTATAATTTGAACTAAATTAGGTTCAATTTAGGTTAAACTAACTTAAAAAGTTAAACCAATTCGGAACCATCCTGAATTGATCTAGACTAATCAAGTCTGATTTAGTTCAATCAATATTTGAGCTCAAATCCAATAATTACATAATATTGGAATAGGTTGAGCTGACCCAAATACTGGTCATATGCACTGTACATGACTGTACATGTATCACACCAGGTTGAGCCAATCTTAGCCCATGACTGCCCACATTAGGCTGGGCTGGGTTAACCTGTGGGCTAGGGCCCAACCTATGGGTAGGGCTTGGCTTGCAGACTGTTTTAATTCAATCCTATCCAATTTTATAATTTCGAATTACAACAACATATATTCACTACTGATAATAATAAATCAAAACATAACAATAGATTAAATAAATGATAATATAAGCTTAAACACGAGGAAATAATATTTTTAATTAAATAAGAACTAGAAATCATATAAATAATTTCAACATGATCAAATAATAACATTTTAAATTTCAAAAGGATAAAAATTTTAAATAATATATTCTAATAAAAATTTTAACATCTAAAGGATTAAGAATTTTTTTTTATTTTGAACTACTCATATTATATTTAAATCTAAATAAGATTAGAAGGTAACTATAATAAAATGAAATAACATTCTTTAAAAAAAATTCGATATCATAATACATATACAATTTTAAAATATTTAAAAATAAAATTTTTAAAGAGTATCAAAGGGTAAAGTATTTTAATTCAAACTAATATCAATCAAAAAATTTAACATAGAATCTAAATAAAAACTTTTAATTTCAAGAAAAGTAGGAAGAACCTACTTCTTCTTAGCAATATGAAACTCCTTGTTCCTCCCGCTGTTAAGTTCTGCTCGGCGAGGAACGAAGGAGAGAAATCCCTCCCCTTAAATAGGAGGAGGTGAGCCTCCATTAAAGGAAAATTTTCTAAATTTTTATATTTATTTAATATAAATTATTTTTATTTAATATACTGACAAATATGATCTCATCTTATTTGGAATGCTTAATAAGTATTTCCTAATTCGTAATGGCAAACAAGGAAATAGGATTATCCTTCCCTAAATTATACTAGCATGTAAGGAAATAATATTTAATTCTTAAATCAAATATTTCTCCCCACCTATAAGAAATTTGGTTCCCAAATTTTACTTACATTAAGAGAATAGATTTGGATACTGCTCTCGCATATCTTCTTCTCTTTCCCACATTGCCTCTTGGTTTGAATGGTGTTGCCAACAAATCTTTACCAAACATATAACTTTATTCCTTAGAACATGTTCTTTCTTTACCAAGACCTAGATTGGTTGTTCTGCAAAAATAGCATCGTTTCTCAACTGTAGAGGTTGGTAAGATATGACATGTGATGGATCCCTGATATATCTCCGAAGCATAGACACGTGGAATACATCGTGGATGCTAGCCAAAATCGGGGGCAATGCCAATCTATACACCACAGGCCCGACCTTTTGTAAGATCTCAAATGGGCCTATGAATCTAGGGGCTAACTTCTCCTTTTGATCAAACCTCATAACTCCCTTGGTTGGTGACATTTTTAAGAAGACGTGTTCACCAACTTTAAACTCTAGATCTCTTCATCTTCGATCTGCATAACTTTTCTGGTGACTTTGAGCTGTTAATAATCTTTGGCATATAATTTGAATATTATCAGTATCTTTTTGAATCAATTGAGGTCCCAAAAGTTTTTGTTCTCCTACCTCATCCCAATATACAGGTGATCTGCACTTTCTCCCATAAAGAGTTTCAAATGAGGTCATATGTATACTAGAGTAGTAGCTATTATTGTAAGAAAACTCAATTAGGTGCAAGTGCATATCCCAACTTCTACTAAAGTTTAAAGTATATGCTCTTTAGAGGTCTTCAAGAGTTTGTATTGCCATTTCAGATTGGCAATCAGTTTAGGGGTGAAATGCTGTACTAAACTTTAACTGTGTACTTAAAGATTTTTGTAGATTTTATCAAAACTTAAAGGTGAATCTTGAATCTCTATCTGAGATAATACTAATTGGCACCCCATGATATTGAATAATCTTTTTAATATATAAACATGCTAATTTATCCAACAAGTAATTTTTGTTAACAGGGAGGAAGTGAGCAGATTTAGTAAGTCTATCTACTACTACCCAAATTCCGTCATATCCTTTTGTAGTCTTGGGTAATCTTGTTATGAAATCCATAGTGACTTGCTCCCACTTCTATTCAGGAATTGAAATCTTTTGTAATTTTCTGACAGGTACTCGATGTTCTGCTTTCACTTGTTGACATATAAGACATTTAGAAACAAACTCTGCTATATCTCTCTTTATACCATGCCACCAGTAGTTTTGGCGTAAATCCCGATACATCTTGGTAGTTCCGGGATGGATATTAAATTTTGATCTGTGTGCCTCCTCCAATAATTGCATCTTTACTAAATGACTTTCATAAACACACAGACGATTGTGGAATGTAATAAAACCATCTTCGATTTGGAGGAATTCGGGTCTAGCTCCTTGAGCTATTTCCTTAACTATCATTTGGAGATATGGATCTTCCTTCTGACATTCTTTAATCCTTTCTATTAAATATGATTGTGCCATCAGACATGTAAGAAAACCTTTATTTGTCTCCGATAAAAGTCTAAGTTTTAAGTCTACTAACTTTGTCATCATAGAATTTCTTTGAATATTCATATAGGTTACAAGACTAGAAGTATTTCTGCTTAAGGCATCAGCAACTACATTAGCCTTCATAGGATGATAGTTGATATTAAAATCATAATCCTTTAGAAAGTTCAACCATTTTCTTTGTCTCATATTTAAATCTTTCTGTGTGAAAATATACTTGAGACTCTTATGATCTATGAAGATTTCAAAAATTTATCCATAAAGATAGTGCCTCTAAATTTTTAATGCAAAAATGATAGCTGCTAACTCTAAATCATGAGTAGGATAGTTTTTCTCATGAGGTTTCAATTGCCTAGATGCATAAGCGACTACCCTCTCATTTTGCATTAGAACACAACCAAGTCTTTGTAGTGAGGCATCATTATATATTACAAAACCTTCTCCCCCTGAAGGAATCACCAAGATAGGAGCACTGGTTAATCTTTTCTTCAATTCTTGAAAACTTCATTGATATTTGTCATCCCATATGAACTTTATGTTCTTTTGTGTCAACCTAGTCAAGGGTGCTGCTATTTTTGAGAAGCCTTATACAAATCTTCTATAGTATCTAGCTAAACCCAAGAAACTTTAAATTTCTGAAACATTAGAAGGCTGCTTCCATTTTGTCACACCTTCAATCTTGTAAGGTTCAACAGATATACCAGTACTTGAAATTTCATGGCCGAGAAACATAATTTCATTAAGCCAGAAATTGCACATGCTTAATTTGACATATAATTTCTCTTGTCTTAGGACTTCCAGAAATATCTTAAGATGATATTTATGTTCTACCCTACTTTTGGAGTAGATCAAGATATCACTAATGAATATGTCACATCCTGGATTTTTTTTTCAAAATTATATCTTTTCACACATACAGAGTCAAATAATTAAACGTCATTTTATTCATCATCATAAACATTTATTACAATCTATTTATTTAATCAAATCATGAGTAAAAAGTAAACATAGTAATGTTAATTCAGAGAATCATTCTAGTGGCTCTACCTAGCGGTAGAGGAAGGTCCTCTCTCTACTGGAATCTGATTCAGTGCTAGTGGAAGGTTGCTCTGAAAATCAAAAACTAAGAAAATTCAACAACGCTGACTAGGAACCCCAAAAGTCAACTTAAAATAAATGCATAATAAAAAAATCTATCATCTCATTGGCGTATATCAAATACCCGAAGGAGCACTTTCCCAACAGCGGATGGAGAGGTTTTATCCTACGGGATGAGTTTGTGTTCTCCCAACAGCGGATGGAGACAAACTCATATCACACTCCCAACAGTGGATGGAGTGGCGTCCCTCACCCACCACAGTGGGGACACGTTCCTCCCAACAACGGATGGAGGAACCATCCAGCCGTCACGTCTAATGACACACTAATCCCCGAAGGGAATCGCCCTTCCTGCTCTTGGCAGGGAAATATAATCTCATACTAATCATGTCTATTCGGGATGAAACAACACATTCAAAACATCTCTTTTCAATAATATCAATATCAATAATACCAAATAGCCCTCAATTGACTTGAACCCTAGTTAAATCGGTCTAATCAAACTCGATTCACTAGAACCTAACTGGACCGATCTCTAATCCTCATTTAACTGATCTGAAATCACCCTAGACTAGTATAATTTGGACTAGATTAGGTTCAATTTAGGTTAAACTGACTTGAAAAATTAAATTAATTCGGAACCACCTGATCTAGCCTAATCAAGTTTGGTTTAGTTCAATTAATATTTGGGCTCAAATCCAACAATTACATAATATTGGACTAGGATGAGCCGACCCAAATATCGATCATGTGCACTGTACATGACTGTACATACATCGCACCAGGTTGGACCAACCTTAGCCCATGATTGTCCACATCGGGCTGAGTTGGGTTAACTTGTGGGCTAGGGCCCGACCCATGGGTGGGACCTGGCCTACAGGCTGTTTTAACCCAATCCTATCCAATTTAATAATTTCGAATTACAACATATATTCACTACTGATAATAATATATCAAAACATAACAACAAATTAAATAAATGATAAGATAAGCTTCAACATGAGGAAACAATATTTTTAATTCAATAAGAACTAGAAATCATATGAATAATTTTAATATTATTAAATAATAATATTTTAAATTTCAAAAGGATAAAAATTTTAAATAATATATTCTAATAAAAATTTTAACATCTAAAGGATTAAGAATTTCTTTTTTATTTTGAACTACTCATATTATATTTAAATCTAAATAAGATTAGAAGGTAACTATAATAAAATGAAATAACATTCTTAAAAAAAATCCGATATCATAATACATATACAATTTCAAAATGTTTAAAAATGAAAATTTTTATAGAGTATCAAAGGGTAAAGTATTTTAATTCAAACTAATATCAATAAAAAATTTCAACATGGAATCTAAACAAAAACTTTTAATTTCAAGAAAAGTATGAAGAACCTATCTCTTTTTAGCAAGATGAAACTCCTCGTTCCTTCCGTTGTTAAATTCTGGTCAGCGAGGAACGAAAGATAGAAATCCCTCCCCTTAAATAGGAGGAGGTGAACCTCCATTAAAGGAAAATTTTCTAAATTTTTATATTTATTTAATATAAATTATTTTTATTTAATATACTTACAAATATGATCTCATCTTATTTGGAATCCTTAATAAGCATTTCCTAATTCGTAATAGCAAACAAGAAAATATGATTATCTTTCTCTAATTTATACTAGCATGTAAGGAAATAATATTTAATTCTTAAATCAAATATTTGATTTGATTACAGGAATAACGCCGAGCTCCACCCCAAACAGTTGGGCAACAATAGCTAAGACCTAGAGAGGGAGGTTAGGCGAGGGTCTATACATTGACCCATCAAGATGCTGAAGCCTTAGGATCTATTATTAAAGGTATCATCACACTTTGTGGTACACCTGTATTTGTGCTTATCTATTCAGGTTCTACGCATTCTTTTATATCACCATATTTTGCTATGAAACTACATAAGAATCCTGAAACAATGCATTATATGTTAATGGTAGCAACACCAGTTGGAAACTCCTTGATAGCTGATCAGATATATAGAAATTATATTATTAAGTCACGATTTACTAGTAGATCTTATTCTACTAGAATTTCAAGATTTCAATGCTACCTTAGGTATAGACTGGCTTTCAGTATACCATGCAAGTGTCGATTGTTTTCAAAAGATTGTTACTTTCTCACCTCTAGATCAGCCATCTTTCAAGTTCATTGGGATTTAGGAAAAGCTCCCTCCTATCATATTAGCCTTGAGTGCTACCCAACTATTATTGTAGGGATGTCTGGGGTACTTGACCTTCATTTCTGGAGAAGAATCTAAGAAGCCAGTATTAGAGGACATCCTCATTGTACAGGATTTTTCAGATGTTTTTCCTGACGATCTACCTACACTACCACCAAATAGGCAGATTGAATTTACAATTGATCTTCTACCTAGCACCACACCTATTTCTAAGCCCCCATATAGAATGGCACCAATTGAGTTGGAGGAGTTAAAGAAACAAATCTAGGAGCTTTTAGATAAGGATTTTATTCGACCTAGTGTATCACCTTAGGGTGCCCCTATCCTATTTGTGAAAAAGAAAGATGGATTCATACGGCTATGTATTGATTATAGTCAACTCAATCAAGTGACCATAAAGAATAAATATCCCTTTCCTCTCCTCGAATTGATGACCTATTTGATCAACTTCAAGGTACTCAGGTATATTCAAAAATTGATTTGAGATAT
This sequence comes from Musa beccarii, assembly GCA_024322285.1. Taxonomy (NCBI): domain Eukaryota; kingdom Viridiplantae; phylum Streptophyta; class Magnoliopsida; order Zingiberales; family Musaceae; genus Musa; species Musa beccarii. The sequence continues at coordinate 45,048,491 of CM044398.1, forward strand.
GGGTATCACCAACTGAAGATAAGAGAAGGAGATATACAAAAAGCAGCTTTCAGAATAAGATACGGTCATTATGAATTCTTAGTAATGCCCTTCGGACTCACAAATGCACCGGCTGTCTTCATGGTCTCATGAATAGGGTGTTCCACCCTTGTCTTGATAAATTTGTAATTGTATTCATTGATAATATTTTGATATACTCCAAAAGTAGGGCAGAACATGAATACCATCTTAAGACAACTCTAGAAGTCCTAAGACAAGAGAAACTATATGCCAAATTAAGCAAGTACAATTTCTGGCTCAATGAAATTATGTTTCTTGGCCATGTAATTTCGAGTGCTGGTATATTTATTGACCCTCACAAGATTGAAGCTGTGACAAAATAAAAGTAGCCTTCTAATGTTTCAGAAATTAAAAGTTTCTTGGGTTTAGTTGGATACTATAGAAGATTTATAGAAGGCTTCTAAAAAATAACAACACTTTTGACCAAGTTGACACAAAAGAATATAAAGTTCATATGGAATGACAAATGTCAACGAAGTTTTCAAGAATTAAAGAAAAGATTAACCAGTGCTCCTATCTTGGTGATTCCTTCAGAGGGAGAAGGTTTTGTAGTATATAGTGATGTCTTACTACAAGAACTTGGTTGTGTTCTAATACAAAATAAGAGGGTAGTTGCTTATGCGTCTAGGAAATTGAAACATCATAAGAAAAACTATCCTACTCATGATTTAGAGTTAGCAACAATTATTTTTGTATTAAAAATTTAGAGGCACTATCTCTATGGATAAATTTTTGAAATCTTCACAGATCATAAGAGTCTCAAGTATATTTTCACATAGAAAGATTTAAATATGAGACAAAGAAGATGATTGGACTTTCTAAAGGATTATGATTTTAATATCAACTATCATCCTAGGAAGGCTAATGTAGTTGCTGATGCCTTAAGCAGAAATACTTCTAGTCTTGTAGCCTATATGAATATTCAAAAGAATTCTATGATGACAGAGTTAGTAGACTTAAAACTTAGACTTTTATCGGAGACAAATAAAGGTTTTCTTGCACGTCTGATGACACAATCATATTTAATAGAAATGATTAAAGAAAGTTAGAAGGAAGATCCATATCTCCATATGATAGTTAAGGAAATAGCTCAAGGAGCTAGACCTGAATTCCTCCAAATCGAAGATGGTTCTATTACATTTCACAACCGTCTATGTGTTCCTGAAAGTCATCTAGTAAAGATGCAATTATTGGAGGAGGCACATAAATCAAAATTTAATATCCATCCCGGAACTACCAAGATGTACCGGGATTTACACCAAAACTAATGGTGGCATGGTATGAAGAGAGATATAGCAGAGTTTGTTTCTAAATGTCTTATATGTCAACAGGTGAAGGCAGAACATTGAGTACTTGCCGAAAAATTACAAAGAATTTCAATTCCTGAATGGAAGTGGGAGCAAGTCACTATGGATTTCGTAACAGGATTACCCAAGACTACGAAAGGATATGATGAAATTTGGGTAGTAGTAGATAGACTTACTAAATCTGCTCACTTCCTCCCTGTTAACAAGAAATATTCATTGGATAAATTAGCATGTTTATATATTAAAGAAATTATTCGATATCATGGGGTGCTAGTTATTATTATCTCAGATAGAGATCCAATGTTCACATCTAAGTTTTGGGGAAGTCTATAAAAATCTTTGGGTACACAGTTAAAGTTTAGTACAATATTTTACCCCCAAACTGATGGCCGATCTGAAAGGACAATACAAACTCTTGAAGACCTCTTAAGAGCATATACTTTAGACTTTGGTGGAAGTTGGGATATGCACTTACACTTAATTGAGTTTTCTTACAATAATAGTTATCACTCTAGTATACAGATGGCCCCGTTTGAAGCTCTTTATGGGAGAAAGTGCAGATCACATGTATATTGGGATGAGATAGGAGAACAAAAACTTTTGGGACCTCAATTGATTCAAAAAGATGCTAATAATATTTGAATTATACGTCAAAGATTATTAACAGCTCAAAGTCGCTAGAAAAGTTATGCAGATCGAAGATGAAGAGATCTAGAGTTTAAAGTTGGCGAACACGTCTTCTTAAAAGTGTCGCCAACCAAGGGAGTTATGAGGTTTGGTCAAAAGGGGAAGTTAGCCCCTAGATTCATAGGCCCATTTGAGGTCCTACAAAAGTCAGGCCTGTGGCGTACAGATTGGCATTGCCCTCGGTTTTGGCTAGCATCCATGATGTATTCCACGTGTCTATGCTTCGAAGATATATCAGAGATCCATCACATGTCATATCTTACCAACCTCTATAATAGAGAAACGATATCACTTTTGCAAAACAACCAATCCAGATCTCGGAAAGGAAAGAACATGTTCTAAGAAATAAAATTATACCTTTGGTAAAGATTTATTGGCAACACTATTCAAACCAAGAGGCAACGTGGGAAAGAGAAGAAGATATGTGAGAGCATTATCCTCATCTATTCTCTTGAGGTAAGTAAAATTTGGGGACCAAATTTCTTATAGGTTGGGAGAAATGTAATCAAATCAAATATTTGATTTAAGAATTAAATATTATTTCCTTACATGCTAGTATAAATTAGGGAAAGATAATCCTATTTCCTTGTTTGCTATTACGAATTAGGAAATGCTTATTAAGCATTCCAAATAAGATGAGATCATATTTGTTAGTATATTAAATAAAAATAATTTATATTAAATAAATATAAAATTTTAGAAAATTTTCCTTTAATGGAGGTTCACCTCCTCCTATTTAAGGGGAGGGATTTCTCTCTTTCGTTCCTCGCTAAGCAGAACTCAATAGCGGGAGGAACGAGGAGTTTCATCTTACTAAAAAGAGATAGGTTCTTCCTACTTTTCTTGAAATTAAAAGTTTTTATTTAGATTCTATGTTGAAATTTTTTATTGATATTAGTTTGAATTAAAATACTTTAACCTCTGATACCCTTTAAAATTTTTTATTTTTAAACATTCTGAAATTTGTATATGTTTTATGATATCAGATTTTTTAAGAATATTATTTCATTTTATTACAGTTACCTTCTAATCTTATTCAGATTTAAATATAATATGAGTAGTTTAAAAAAAAGAAAAATTCTTAATCCTTTAATGTTAAAATTTTTATTAGAATATATTATTTAAAATTTTTATCCTTTTGAGATTTAAAATGTTATTATTTGATCATGTTGAAATTATTCATATGATTTCTAGTTCTTATTGAATTAAAAATATTGTTTCCTCATGTTGAATCTTATCTTATCATTTATTTAATTTGTTGTTATGTTTTGATGTATTATTATCAGTAGTGAATATATGTTGTTGTAATTCAAAATTATGAAATTGGATAGGATTGGGTTAAAACAGCCTGCAGGCCAGGCCCCACCCATGGGTCGGGCCCTAGCCCACAGGTTAACCCAGCCCAGCCCAATGTGGGCAATCATGGGTCAAGGTTGGTCCAACCTGGTGCGATGCATGTACAGTCATGTACAGTGCACATGATCGATATTTGGGTCAGCTCATCCTAGTCTAATATTATGTAATTGTTGGATTTGAGCCCAAATATTAATTGAACTAAACCAGACTTGATTAGTCTAGATCAGGTGGTTCCGAATTGATTTAATTTTTCAAGTCAGTTTAACCTAAATTAAACCTAATCTAGTCCAAATTATACTAGTCTAGGGTGGTTTCAGACCAGTTAAATGAGGATTAGAGATCGGTCCAATTAGGTTCTAGTGAATCGAGTTTGATTAGACCGATTTAACTATGGTTCAAGTCAATTGAGGGCTATTTGGTATTATTAATATTGATATTATTGAAAAGAGATGTTTTGAATATGTTGTTTCATCCCGAATAGACATAATTAGTATGAGATTATATTTCCCTGCAAAGAGCAGGAAGGGCGATTCCCTTCAGGGATTAGCGTGTCATCAGACGTGATGGCTAGACGGTTCCTCCATTCGTTGTTAGGAGAAACGTGTCCCCACTGTGGCGGGTGAGGGACGCCACTTCATTCGTTATTAGGAGTGTGATATGAGTTTGTCTCTATCCGTTGTTAGGAGAACACAAACTCATCCCGTAGGATAAAGCCTCTCCATCCGCTGTTAGGAGAGTGCTCCTTCGGGCATTTGATATACGCAAATAGGATGATGGATTTTTGATTATGCATTTATTTTGAGTTGACTTTTGGGGTTCCTACTCAGCGTTGCTGAATTTTTTTTATTTTTGATTTTCAGAGTAGCCTTCCACTAGCACTGAATCAGATTCTAGTGTAGAGCGGACCTTCCTCTACCGCTAGGTAGAGCCACTAGAATGATTCTCTGAATTAATATCACGGAGCAAACCCAATCCTCACATACACCTGTCACTGATTATATGTTAGCTTCTCCGACACCACAAAATATACCTCATGCGTCAGCACCTATCAATGCTCCAGATGATGTACACAGAGTCTTTAATCCTATTAGAGGATACTTTGAACGATAGGAGGAGCATGATAGAGCTCCATGGGGTGGAAGTAATACATTGGATCACTTTAAGATATTGGTACCACTTGTTTTTAAGGGCAAACCAGATTCAATCCTTGCTGAACGTTGGATTCGTCAAGTGGAGAAGACATTCGAAGCTATCGAATATCGGGAAAATCAAAAGATGCCTTTTGCTTCTTTCATTTTGGAAGAGAAGGCAGACACTTGGTGGACCTCAAAAAGGAGGATGTTAGAGGGTAGAGGCGATGTGGTGACTTGGGAATAGTTTAAGGATGCATTTTATGAGCAGTTCTTTCTCGATTCAATTCGCTTTGAGAAGCAACAAGAATTCCTTACCATCCACTAGGGAAGTAGAACAGTAATGGAATATGATCATTATTTCACTGAACTAGCTTAGTTTTCTCCATATATTATCTTTAATGAAAATCAAAGAGCTCGTCATTTTGAGAGAGAACTTCGATCATCAATTAGAAAGTCTATTGCGGTATTGATTTTACTAACCTATGCTGAATTGTTAAATCGATCTCTAGTGGTAGAGAAATTGGATAATGAAATATAACAAGCAAAGGATCGAAAGCGACCTTTTAGTGCTGCACTATTTGCGTATGGGGGATCTCATTCTAGACCTTCAAAGAAAGGCAAAGGCAAACAGCTTGGGCATCAACAGGTAGGAGCTCCTAGTAATCAAGTCATTATAAGATGCTACTTTTGTAGAAAGACAGACCATGTTTCCACCTCATGCCCCACGGGATAGCATGTATACTTTTATTATCAACAAACGAAACACATATCGAAGGATTGCCCTTGAAAGCAACTATCATGACCTGGTCTAATGGGCTAACTAGCCTATCAACTTTGTTTTGGCCTATTAACTACTGGCCAAAATGCTTAAGCTGAAGTTGTTAGTAATACACTCATCAGGCCCATATAAGCCAATCTTAGTCCCACCCACTTCCGATGTGGGACTATTGGACTAACTAGGGGTGTTACAATCTCTCCCACTTAAATGACTTGATGTCCCTGTCAAGACCCAGATCAGACCCTAGCATGGTGCATGTGAGGCATAGCGTAGTGGTGGCTCCACGTTGTGACGAGTTCTCTAACTTCATCCACAGATAGCCCTTTCCTACTCAAGCCTATCTCACCATGCCCGAATACTAGGTCGGCTCTGATACCAAATGTCACGGCCCGGTCTGATAGGCTAGTTAGCCTATCAACTTCGTTTTGGCCTATTAACTACTGACCAAAATGCTTAAGCTGAAGTTGTTAGTAATACACTCATCAGGCCCATATAAGCCAATCTTAGTCTCACCCATTTTTGATGTGGGACTATTGGACTAACTAGGGGTGTTATATAATACAATTACAAATTTATCAAGATAAGGATGGAACACCCTATTCATGAGATCCATGAAGGCGGCCGGTGCATTTGTGAGTCCGAAGGGCATTACTAAGAATTCATAATGACTGTATCTTGTTTTGAAAGTTGTTTTCTGTATGTCTCCTTCTCTTATCTTCAGTTGATGATACCCAAATCTCAAATAAATTTTTGAATATACCTGAGTATCTTGAAGTTGATCAAATAGGTCCTCAATTCGAGGAAGGGGATACTTATTCTTTATGGTCACTTGATTGAGTTACCTATAATTAATACATAGCCGCATGGATCCATCTTTCTTCTTCACAAATAGGACAGGGGCACCCCAAGATGATACACTTGGTTGAATAAAATCCTTATCTAAAAGCTCTTGGATTTGTTTCTTTAACTCCTCCAACTCAATTGGTGCCATTCTATATGGGGGCTTAGAAATAGATGCGGTGCTAGGTAGAAGATCAATTGTAAATTCAATCTGCCTATTTAGTGGCAATGCACGTAGATCGTCAGGAAAAACATCTGGAAAATCCTGTACAATGGGGATGTCTTCTAATATTGGCTTCTTAGATTCTTCTCCAGAAATGAAGGCCAAGTACCCCTGACATCCCTTCAATAATAGTTGGGTAGCACTTAAGGCTAATATGATAGGAGGGAGTTTTTCCTGAATCCCAATGAACTTTGAAGATGGCTGATCTAGAGATGAGAAAGTAACAGTCTTCTGAAAATAATCGACACTTGCATGGTATACTGAAAGCCAGTCCATACCCAAGATAGCATCGAAATCTTGAAATTCTAGTAGAATAAGATCTACTAGTAAATCATGACTTTCAATAGTAATAATACAATTCCTATATATCTGATCAACTATCAAGGAGTTTCCAACTGGTGTTGCTACTATTAACATATTATGCATTGTTTCAGGATTCTTATGTAGCTTCATAGCAAAATATGGTGATATAAAAGAATGCGTAAAACCTGAATCAATAAGTACAAATGCAGGTGTACCATAAAGTGTGATGATACTTTTAATAATAGATCCTGATGCTTCAGCATCTTGATGGGTCAATGCATAGACCTCGCCTGACCTCCCTCTCTAGGTCTTAGCTGTTGTTGCCCAACTGTTTAGGGTGGAGCTCGGCGTTGTTGCTTTCGAGGACAATCCTTCGACATGTGTCCCGGTTGTTGACAATAAAAGCATACACGTTGTCCCGTGGGGCATGAGGTGGAAACATGATCTGTCTGTCAACAAAAGTAGCATTTTATAATGACTTGATTACTAGGAGCTCCTGCCTGTTGATGCCCAAGCTGTTTGCACTTACCTTTCTTTGAAGGTCTAGAATGAGATCCCCCATACGCAGATGGTGCAGCATTAAAAGGTCGCTTTCAATCCTTTGCTTGTTGTAGTTCATTATCTAATTTCTCCACCACTAGAACTCGATTTAACACTTCAGCATAGGTTGGTAAAATCAATACTACAATAGACTTTCTAATTGATGATCGAAGTCCCCTCTCAAAATGACGAGCTCTTTGATTTTCAGTAAAGGCAATATGTGAAGAAAACTGAGTTAGTTCAGTGAAATAATAATCATACTTTATTACTATTCTACTTCCCTGGTGGATGGTAAGGAATTCTTGTTGTTTCTCAAAGCGAACTGAATCGGGAAAGAACTACTCATAAAATGCATCCTTAAATTGTTCCCAAGTCACCACATCGCCTATGGCCTCTAACATCCTCCTTTTTGAGGTCCACCAAATGTCTGTTTTCTCTTCCAAAATGAAAGAAGCAAAAGGCATCTTCTGATTTTCCCGTCATTCGATAGCTTCGAATGTCTTCTCCACTTGACGAATCCAACATTTAGCAAGGATTGGATCTAGTTTGCCCTAAAAAATAGGTGGTCCCAATCTCTTAAAGTGATCCAATGTATTACTTCCACCCCGTGGAGCTCTATTATGCTCCTCCTGTCACTCAAAGTATCCTCTAATAGCATTGAGGACTCCGTGTACATCATCTTGAGCATTGATAGGTGCTAGCGCATGAGGTATATTTTGTGGTGTCAGAGAAGCTGGCATATAATCAGTGACAGGTGTATGTGAGGATTGGGTTTGCTCTGCGATGTGTGGAACATTCAAGTTATTGTTTACTCGAACACCCCTTCAAGGGCAAAGGCCAATAGCATTACGACCATGAGCGCCATGGGTGATAGGGCCACTATTTTCTTGAATTGGCTCAATTACTCCTATAATAGGTCAAGACAATTAATGGTCAAAGTCAATCAAGAGACTTAAATACCAATAAACCCTAAATCATGCTCTGATACTATAAAAAGATGTCACATCCTGGATTTTTTTTTTCAGGATTACATCTTTCCGCACATACATAGTCAAATAATTAAACGTCACTTTATTCATCATCATAAACATTTATTACAATCTATTTATTTCATCAAATCATGAGTAGAAAAGTAAACATAGTGATGTTAATTCGGAGAATCATTCAAGTGGCTCTATCTAGCGGTAGAGGAAGGTCCGCTCTTCACTGGAATCTGATTCAGTGCTACTCGAAGGCTGCTTTGAAAATCAAAAACAAAGAAAATTCAACAGTACTGAGTAGGAATCCCAAAAGTCAACTCAAAATAAATGCATAATTAAAAATCCATCATCTCATTGGCGTATATCAAATACCCGAAGAAGCACTCTCCCAACAGCGGATGGAGACAAACTCATATCACACTCTCAACAGCGGATGGAGTGGCATCCCTTATCCGCCAAAGTGGGAACACGTCCTCCCAACAACGAATGAAGGAACCGTCCAATCGTCACGTTTGATAACACGCTAATCCCCGAAGGGAATCACCCTTCCTGCTCTTGACAAGGAAATAATATAATCTCATACTAATCATGTCTATTCGGGATGAAACAACACATTCAAAACATCTCTTTCCAACATCATCAATATCAATAATACCAAATAGCCCTCAATTGACTTGAACCTTAATTAAATCGGTCTAATCATACTCAATTTACTAGAACCTAAGTGGATCGATCTCTAATCCTCATTTAACTGGTATGGAACCACCCTAGACTAGTATAATTTGGACTAGATTAGGTTCAATTTAGGTTAAACTAACTTAAAAAGTTAAATCAATTCGGAACCACCCTGAATTGATCTAGACTAATCAAGTCTGGTTTAGTTCAATCAATATTTGGGCTTAAATATAATAATTATATAATATTGGAATAGATTAAGCCGACCCAAATAACGGTCATGTGCACTGTACATGACTGTACATGCATCACACGAGGTTAGGCCAACCTTGGCCCATGACTGCCCACATTAGGTTGGGCTGGGTTAACCTGTGGGCTAGAGCCCAACCTATGGGTAGGGCCTGGCATGCAGGCTATTTTAATCCAATCCTATCCAATTTCATAATTTCGAATTACAATAACATATATTCACTATTGATAATAATACATCAAAACATAACAATAGATTAAATAAATGATAAGATAAGCTTCAACACGAGGAAACAATATTTTTAATTCAATGAGAACTAGAAATCATATGCATAATTTCAACGTGATCAAATAATAACATTTTAAATTTCAAAAGGATAAAAATTTTAAATAACATATTCTAATAAAAAATTTTAACATCTAAAGGATTAAGAATTTTTTTTATTTTGAACTACTCATATTATATTTAAATCTAAATAAGATTAGAAGGAAACTGAAATAAAATGAAATAACATTCTTAAAAAAAACCGATATCATAAAACATATATAATTTCAAAATATTTAAAAATGAAAATTTTTAAAGGGTATCAAAGGGTAAAATATTTTAATTCAAACTAATATCAATTAAAAATTTTAACATGGAATCTAAACAAAAAGTTTTAATTTCAAGAAAAATAGGGAGAACCTACCTCTTCTTAGCAGGATGAAACTCCTCATTCCTTTTGTTGTTGAGTTTCGCTTGACGAGGAACGAAAGAGAGAAATCCCTCCCCTTAAATAGGAGGAGGTGAGCCTCCATTAAAGGAAAATTTTCTAAATTTTTATATTTATTTAATATAAATTATTTTTATTTAATATACTGACAAATATGATCTTATCTTATTTGGGATACTTAATAAATATTTCCTAATTCGTAATGACAAACAAGGAAATATGATTATCCTTCCCTAAATTATACTAGCATGTAAGGAAATATTATTTAATTTTTAAATCAAATATTTGATTTGATTACAAGATACATGAGCCCAAATCTCCAAGCTGACCAAAGGAACATATTTTGTCTAATATCGAGCATTCATCCCTGCTATTTGCCCATCTTTAACAGCCTTGCTTTGTGCCTCAGATATTGTTGGCCTATACATCCAGTGCCCTATTCATGGCAGCGTATCACATGAAGTAACACAGAGAGAAAACCTGATTTCCAAAGAGTGAAGAAAATTTCAACTTTGCAACTATTAGCCTTTTAGGGTAACCAACGGGCACATTCTTCCCTGGATACATGAGTTATCACAATTTTCTCAAAGGATTCCCCGACAACAAAATATTACTTACTGGATTAATCAAAAACCAAGTGTTGGGGGCTGACGTAAAAGGCGTATGAGGACCGAGCGATGCCCGTTGGTGGTAAGCCTCATTTGTTAATTTGGCGATGAAGTCCGTAGCATCTCCTTCTTAGCTTGTCGATTGTCAAGAGGACAGCAGTCTTACTCAAATTCCTTAGCCAGCTAGTCAAAGGAGCGATTTGAGATAAAGAATACCATTCACAGGGAAGACATGGCAAGGCATATTAGAATATTTGACGTGTGGTAAAGAATCATCTAAGCACAAAATGTATTGTCATAAAGGGTCATCTGAGTACCAAAAATTGCTATATGTTTCCTAAGATCTATGCCTCCAAGGTCGATAGCTGAAAACTTTGAGCGATCGATGCATCCTTGATCTTTTGGGCAAAGGGGGATTTAGTTGAAGTGGAATCAAATGAATCTACTTCCTTGTGATGTAACTCCCGATGCATGTCCTCTATGGTTGATCTATCCGTTGGATTTGTGCCCAAAGTGTTAGGGGGATTACACCTCCATTAAATGCCTCCAAGGTCAATAGCTGAAAATTTGGAGGGATCCATGACTCTTGATCTTTTGGGCAAAGTGGGATTTGGCTGAAAGAAGATGAATCTACTTGCTTTGTTTGATGAAATTCCAAACACATATCCTTTAGGCATTGATTTATTTGGTTGATTTGCTCGTTAAATAATCATTAGTACTAAAGAGAGAGCTTGTGCTAATGTGAAAGTTTCTGAGTGTAGAAAACACAAGTTGTTGTTCCTCACGAGTGAAAGTGTTTGAGGTTGGAGGTGGAGTGTCCTCTCGAGTTATGGTAATATGTGGATTTTTTTTCTAGCACCAAAATATTAGGGGATGATATAGGTGATAGTTAATCGATCCAATTTGGTTCAGATCTACATGGACAAGAAGCCTTCGAGAGCAACCAAGGGGATATTGAAAGCAATCTGATGTGGACCTACATAAACAAAACAAAACAAAACAAAAAAAAGAGATCGGGTGAGATTTTTAATGAAGTTAATAATAAAATAAAGTAAAAAATCATGAGTAAACAATAACTGATCTTGATTACTATGATACGATGGATATTTTATGATGGGCTTAATTAGAATAAATATTGATACCGGCGAAATATACTGATATGCAGGTGGCACCGAACCCTTGATCTCCTCACGCTGACTTGATTGGCACGTAATGAGCCCTTGGGTAAACATTTCCCCAACCACCATTGAGGCTAATCCTGCTCGATTAAGATTCGATCCAAATATTTAACATCCCTCTTAGTACGCAACTTTGGACTTCTTTCTTCCGAAGCAGCATTTGTATCCTCACAGTCAACGTCTCATATAGACAGCAACTTCCCCTTAAATATTTGTTGCAGAACGACCAACTCCCAAACGGCACAAAGTCAACAGCTCCGCACCATCACATCACCTATTTCATTTCATGCACAATAATTATCCTCGTCAGCCACCCCAGAAATAACACTATATACTGTAGAGTTGGGGCTGTCATTCTTTTTATTAAATGTGAAGGTTAATCGTATACGTTGTTAGTTACTTTTAGTGTTTATATTTTTATATTTAAAAAAAAATTACATTAGCATCCCTATAATTATGAAAGTGAGATATTTAGATCCATTTATCCTGTTGATTTTACTAACAAAAATATGAAAATAAATGATAAAAAAGATACTTTCAATATTTTATCATGGATAAACTTGTAAACAGGATATTCAATATAATACTTATGCATGTCCGTGGTTTTTATTTGTTCATGCTTTATACAATATGTAGAGGGTTGACCGAAAGTTTAACAGTCTTATTTAAATGAGTTTGATGGTCGTTGTAGGTTTGTACATAAAGTTTGGATCATGTGGACACTTGTAATAGATTTCGATCTATAGTGAACCAATTTTGTACTTTTATTGTGTAATCGTTCTGAGCTTTTGACGTCCATCGTTGTAATTTGCATTTGCAGGAAAGTGTTTGCTAAAATGATTACTTGTGGATCACGAATGAAGCGCTTTCTTTATCTCATCTTCTCTTCTATAGGTCCTGAGGGATTGTAGGAGGTTTTGGGGAGACTGATCTTTACGGACGAACACGTAAGGGTGCTGCACGACTTAGGCAAAACCAGCTAAGTTTGTGACAGTTCAGTTGTGGATGGCGACGTTGCTAGTGTCAACGCCGATGCAATTCTCTGGTCGCTTCCAACAATAATAAGGTCCACTTTCATTGTAATGCCATTCGCCTCCACGAGGAGTGCACCGTCCGTCCCACATCGCTCTGCATCTGTATCGACGCTGACGTAGTTATAGAGCGATATCTTCATCGACGTCAACGTAGATGTTGAGCAACGTGGGATGAACAATGATGATGTAGGTGGCTATATATCAAGGCATTCAATTGCTAACCAATGAAGTTAACAAATCTATATAGCAAACAAGACTATATGCCAAAGCCATGTGAAGTGCTTTGCACATGATATGTATAAATCAACACATGACAATAGTCATGTTGACTAGTGATCGACTACAATGATAGCAAAACACATGTCACACCGAAATCATTTTTTCCCCCTCAATTATTGAACGCTGTAATTGGGAAACGAATGACCATAATCATGTGGCTGGGGGTCTATGATTTATGCCTCCATTTGGTTGGATTTGGATGCATGTGAAATTAATACGAAGCGATTATGCTATAACGACACCACTCTATTCTATATCCGTATTTTATTTACATTGATACCATTACAATTATCGAATAGTGAAAGGATCATTGAGCGAGAGATGATGCTGGTACTAATATGACAGTGGGGGGAGCACCAGGAGCTCCAGCAACTCCAGCTTCAGGTCAAGATTGAGATCCACCTACTAGGTCAACGATGAGGTGGCCACTATCTTCGTCATAGACACCACGATGACTACTACCATATGTGTTGATGTTCACGCAAGTGTCGTTCGTTAACGTCGACACAGACACAAAATGACACGAGATAAGCGACAATGAGGTTGGCGATGCGCTCCTCATGGAGGCGGGAAGCGTCGGACGAGAGTGGACCATGTTGTCGTCTGAGGCAACTGGGCAACTGCGTCGGTGTTAATGCCAACGACATCATCGTCCGTCATCACCGACATCGTCTATTATCAAATGTTAAAATTATATTTTTTTATCTTTTATTTTTATATTTTTGTTAGTAAAACTAAATAAATGGATCAGAATATTTTAATTTTAGATGTCAATATAATTTTTTAAAATATAAAAATTAAAACATTAAAGATAATTAACTATACACCGCTGAGCTCGTCCCGGGCGTCGTCTTCCACCGTCAACGTCGCCGCCGCGGACCGCTGCTCGCCTCTTGCCCGTTGCCCCCAAACCGGAGAGAATGTTCTCGACTCAGATTCATCGTCATCATTCCGCAGCTTCTACGCCGGAATCTGATGCCGGAGAACATCCCCAGGGACGAAAGAGGCAGATCGAGTCGGATCCTGTTGGGATTCAGGCGCTCCGTCGGCAGCGCCGAGGCGCCAGGAAGTCCGACTTCCCTTTCAAGAAGAGAACAGAAGGGAGACAGGAACCCGCGACCAACCGGTAACACAGTCTTCTTCCCTAATTTAACCCTAGATTTTAGATTATCTGATGCAAATAATTTCACATGCATCTCCACCAAATCCAACCAAACGGAGGTATAAATTATGGACCCTCAACCACGTGATTGTGGTCATTCGTTTCCCACTCGAAGCGTTCCATAATTGAGGGGAAAAATTGATTTCGGTGTGACTCAGTTCTTGTATTTTGTGATCATTGTAGTCGATCACTAGTCAACATGGCTATTATCATGTGTTAATTTATATGTATCATGTGCAAAGCACTTCTCCTGGCTTTGGCATATAGTCTCGTTTACTATAGATCTGCCATCTTCATTGGCAACATGCCGACCTGGTTGGCAATTCAATGCCCTGAATCTACAGAAGGTGCCAATGACTAATTAGATCTCTGAAGTCAAGATGAGTTGGTCTTTTTATAAGACATTATGAGAAGGTGCTCCACAATATTAAAATTGTCTGCTGTCCTAAATGAAATGTGTCTGCTCATAGTTTCCCTTTCGATACTTAATGACCTTTCTGCTCATCTGAGCTCAGTCTCTTCTCCGCTGGAAGTCAGAGGCGAGCTCCTCTAATGGCTCCACTGCTAATAGCAGGTTGGTTCATAGGCACATTCATAGCTAAGGTGGCAGACCTGGGCATCCTCTACGTGAAGAACCAGTACGAGTACCGGGATGTCAAAGGCAAATTGAAACAACTGGAGAAAAATCTCAGAAAGATCCAAGCAGCACTCTTTGAGGTCGACAAGAGACGGATCACGAACCCTGGCTTGGAGGAATGGCTATGGGACCTAAAGGATTCTGTTTATGCTGCGGAGGATGTGATCGATGGATTTGAGTACAATCTGCTTGAAGATATAGCCAAGGGCAAGAACCAGCTGTTTTTTGAGGAGAAGAGCAACGACCGGGCTAAGATCAAGAACAAGTTCATAGACACACTAAAGCTACTGGCTTTTTGCAAAGAGGATCTCAACCAGTTGGATGATGCTATCAAGAAATTCAGTGAACTTGTAGATGAACTTGGCAAACTTCTCAAGGTGGTGGAGCTAAACATAGCCACCAACAAGAAGGATGATGCAGAAATTCCCAATTGGCGACGAACAACCTCCCCCGTCAAGCCCAGGCCACTGAGAGGACGAGATGATGAAGTAACGGAACTGAAGAAGCTTCTTAAAACAGGTAACAATTCGAATCCTCACAGCAACAGTTTTTCTCTTGTTTCCATAGTAGGCCCTGGTGGGATCGGTAAGACAGAACTTGCTCGGCTTGTATACAATGATGAAAATTTAAAATTTGATATTAAGGCATGGATCTGTGTGTGCAATAATTTCGATGTGAGGAGGCTTTCCATAGAAATCATAGAATCTGCTGCTATCCATCGACATATTGGTCTTCACGGCATTAACAATTTGGATGAGATTCTCAAACTGACTGATCTCAATTTGGATGCGATTCTCAAACTGACTGTTCGCAATTTGGATGAGATTCTCAAACTGACTTATCTTCATAGCATCAGTAACTTGGATGAGATACAGAAAATCTTGTCCGAGTGTCTAAAGGGCAAAAGGTTTTTAGTTGTTTTGGATGATGTGTGGGAGGAGTCCGTTGCTAACTGGGAAAACCTGCGCACTGCATTGAGATCTGGTCATGAGGGAAGCAGAATCATAGTAACCACTCAGCTTGAAAGTGTGGCAAAGATGATGGGGACCAAGGACATAGTAAATCTGGATGGCTTAGATGACAAGGTTAACTGGGAGTTACTCAAAGAATGTTCACTTAGGGACCAAAACCATGCTGATCATCGGAGGTTGGAACGGATAGGCTGGGAGATATCTCAGAAGTTGGGGGGCTCACCCTTGGCAGCAGTGACAGTGGGACGTGCTTTAAAATATGATTTAAAGGAAGAACACTGGAGAAGAATCTTGCATAAGAAGATATATGAAATTGAAGAAAAGGAAGGTGACATTGTCTCAGTTCTGAGACTCAGCTATGAGCAGCTGCCTGCACACTTGAAGCAGTGCTATATCTCATGTTCTTTGTTTCCAAAGAACCATAGCTTTGAGAAAGATGATTTACTTCAAATGTGGATGGCCCTAGGCTTTGTTCAAGCAAATGACAAATATGACAGGATGGAGGACATCGGTCAGGACTTGATAAATGAGCTATCATCCCGATCCTTTTTCGTGAATGCAAAGAGAAAGGAGGACAAGTTTGTGATCCATGCTGTCTTGCATGAGCTTGCCGATTGTATTTCCGATGGTGAATATTTTAGACTTGATGGTGAATATGAAGGAAATCAGCCGATTAGAATCCCAGATAAGGCTCGCCATATTTATGTTACTGCTGATAATCTGGTTATGTTTTCTAAGATTTTGTGCAAGAAGGAGAATGTGCGCAGCCTTGTGGTTGCTGGTGATCTCTCCGATGGCATCCCCAAGTCTGACTTTGTGGATAGTCTTAAAGAGGTTTTGGATAGTTTTAAATGCCTGCGGCTTTTGATGCTTTCCGTGCTTGGAAGTGGCTTACCTAAGGCTATTGGTGGTTTGAAACATCTACGCTACTTGGAAATCCCAGGCGATGTCATTACCGAATGGCCAGAATCATTTTGCAAGCTTTACCATCTACAGTGGGTGAATCTGAAGATGTGCTCTAAGAATTTGTTGCTGCCAGAAAAGATGAACAGGTTAATAAGACTTCGCCGCCTGATTCCAAGTCCAGAAGCAATTTCTACCATAGCTGGAGTTGGCAAGCTAACTTCTCTTCAGGAATTAAAGAAGTACCATGTGCAGCTTAAGGAAGGATTTGAAGTAGGACAGTTGAGTGCCATGAACCAGCTTCAAGGAAAACTCTGCATCAGCAATCTCCAGCATGTTGAGAGTCTGAAAAAAGCAGAACAGGCCATGCTGCGCACGAAAGAGCACCTTAGCAAGTTGAAACTACATTGGGATTATAAAGGGGAAGAGATAATCCAACACAGCAAATGGGAAGTTGCCGAAAAAGTTATAGAAGGACTCAAACCACATTCAAATCTCAGAAAACTGACTATTTCGGGCTATAAAGGATGCAAATCTCCAACATGGATGAAGAATAAATTGTTGTCCAACTTAGAGCACTTAAAGTTACGCAATTGCAGTTCCTGGAAGGCTCTTCCACCTTTTGGTGAGCTTCCGCTGCTCAAGATCCTGCACATAAGATCTCTAAGCTCAATTGGCAAAATTGATACAACGTTCTTTGGCATCGACAAAGATAAAATTTGTGTGAATCCCCAAAAGGAGAAAAAAGAGAATAATGTATCATTCCCTTCATTAGAGGAGCTCTTGTTTGATGGTCTGGAAAATTGGAATGCATGGGATGGACTAGAGAATGGCTTTGAACTGTTTCCTTGTCTTCGTAGGATCTTCATTTGGAATTGCAACAACTTAAGAGGGCCTCTGCCTCTGCCATCGTTCCTCAGGGAACTGACCATTCTGTTGTATCCACCTAGTTCAACCAAATTTCCCAAGGACACCCACCCAACATCAGTGTTCAAGATTTACACTAATAACATCAATCTCATCTGGCATTGCCTTGAAGAAAGGAACCCTGTTCTGCTTTGCACACTGGAAGTCCATGGCATCTTTGTCCTGAGATCCCTTATTGAAAAAGATTGGTTCTTTCAACTCAACTCCCTCAAACAACTTGTTCTTGTGAACTGTGGGACCTACAATCCTCCAGAACTGCAGAACATTTCGTTCCCTATAATTCGACGTGCTTCGGATGCCCGAAAAATCAACACACCACCAGCAGAAGCCTCATCAAAGGAATTGCGCACTAGGCAACGTGATGAGGATCAGGGATGGAACACCCAGTCCCTAAGTACCAATGACGTGGTACACATGCCAACGCCTGAGAAGACAGACATCAAGGTACTATCAAATAAATGCTTTTTCTCCTCTTCATGTGTTGTGCATCTGGACCTTTTGTCTTTGATGAAGCCAAAGATGAAAACGTAACCACAACCCTTTACTTATTCCTGAGCAGAGGTCAAAGATAGCATTAGGTGCCAAGCAGGATGATGCATCGAACTAGGTACTATATTATGGACGCATGACTTACCCTTCATGTTTATGAAGTGACAATGAGAAGTAACCACACTGTTTCTCACTTATTTGTGAGCAGATGATGAAGACAGGCCAAGGTTCGATACAGGAGGTTCATATGTCCAAAGGCAGATGAAGAGCTAAATCGAAGCCCATGCTGCCGCTCAAGGTGATTCCTGCTCATGGCCTACATGTGCTTGTTCAGTGTGTCATGCCCGTCTCAAATAAATTTGCCGGTAGTCCAGCATTAGTAGTCTTCTTCTTTAAGTCCCCATTTTCTCTTCGGTAACAAGGATTTCCTTTGCTGAGGGAACCATCGTTTACTTATCTTTGTGTGTTGCTTTGTTCTTCTGAATGCCGCTACTTATTTCAATGTAATGAACTATCGTTCTTGGTGATTCATTTGCATCCTTTATTGAGTTTTGTTCTCCGGTGCCAGCAAGATCGATCTTATTATTGTTTATTTAAGGAAAATGCTATAGATATTTGTTCATTTCATAAGATGAGAAGGAGAAAAAACCGAAGAATTAGAAAGAAGAGGAGGTTACTCTTGTTCTAGTGTCTCGTAGATCCGCACACCCTTTCCTTCAGTACTATGTCACGAGTTCTTATTATCTCTTGCTTAAACAACCTTGTTCACACACAATATGCCACTAGCAAATGTTTCTCCTTATTTGTTTCTGATAGCTCTGAGTTTGTCTGTGAATAGCAAAACAGCATGGAGTAGTCAACACAATGAGAAGTAGTACTATCAATAATTCTGAGGCTGCTCTATCATCAATGGCCGGTGACAATACATGGCGGCGGCAGGAATCTTTTGAAGAAATGCTCAGATGAATCAACATCATTCCCCAAAGTGATAATGCAAGTAAAACTCGGAATCCGTTTGCCACTTGTGAAGAAGAACATGGTCACTAAAAGTAATAAAGATTTTGATACTGTTATCGGTCGTCTCAGGAACTCCAGCCGTTGGAAAAAGCTACAGTTTGTAGATTTATAAGTATTTTAAAAGTTTTAATTTGATTCAAACTTCTTGATGGATTAGGATTAGGATTTAGATTAAGGAATTATTGATGAATTAGGATTAAGATTTAGACTGAAGAACCAAGATTTATATTAATCTCGATATGAATAAAATAAATTTTGTAAAGAGTATCTAACTTTGATACTAGTAAATAAGTAGTTTTTTATATTAGGTAAAAGAGGAGGAATATCTCATAAAATATTCTTTGATGAGAACATGATCATCCCTTTTGGACTCATGCCCACATGGATAGACCATGGAATAGTTCTTATCTGTATGGCCATGTGCCAAGTTATCATTTGTTGAGAAGATTTCTTGTATCATTTGTTCCCTATGAAGATGTACTTCGAGAGCTCTTATAGAGAGGTCTCGAAGTATAGCGATTAGGCAGCTTGGCACGTAGACTGTGGAAATGAAGGGGATCCCAAATGTTTGGCTAACTTGATTAGATGGGAGTTGGTTGACTTGGTTGGGTTGGGCACAGGCCGACACCTAGTTGTCTCGTGCACTTAATAAGGAGGTTGAATGCTGGTCGACCTAATTGCCTTGGGAGCTCATCGAAAAGGTTGGGTGATAGTTAACTAGGTGGGCTTGGGGATTAATTGACATGGCCACCTTAGGTGCTCGTCGAGGAGGTCAAGAGCTGGCCAACTTGGTCGGGTTGGGAATTGGTTGACCTAGTTACCTCGGATGCTCGTTGAGGAGGTCAAAAGCTAACCAACCTAGTAGAGTCAGGAGGCTAGTCGACCTAGTCAACTCGGATGCATGTCGAAGTTGGGAGCTGGTTGACCTAGTCAGATTGAGAACTAGCCGACTTGATTGCCTCGATCACTCGTCGAGGAGGTTGGGAACTGGTCGACCTGAACATCTTAGGCACTCATCGAGGTGGATGCCTTAGGTGTTCATCAGATGGACACATTGGGTGCTTCTTGAGAAGGAGGTCCTAGGAATTTATTGAGGCGTTGATTTTGCAAGCTATGCCTTAGGAGATTATTGGATCCTCACTAAGGGGGGCACATTGGGTACCATTGTGATGGTCACCTCGAGAGGGGTGTCTTAGTTATTATTTGGATGCTTATCTCAAGGGGCACATATCGATTGCCCCTTGAGATACTCACCCTAAGAAGGGTGCATTATGTATTATTTGGATGTTCATCCTAACAGAGACATGCCAGGTGCTATTGATATGTTTGTCCCAAAAATGATACACTGGACATTGCTTAGATGCTCACCTTGAAAGGTGTATGTTGGGTGCTGTTACGATACTTATCTCAAGAGAGGCACATTCAATAATGCTTGGATGCTCACCATGAGAAAGGTGCATCAGGTGTCATTGAGATACTCACCCCAAGAGGGGCACATTGGGCATTGTTTGGATATTCATCTTGAGAATGGACACATCGAGCATTACTTGGATGCTTACTGTAACACATCTGATTAGTCACACATCGAGAGTGGACAAGATTAGGATTAACTTATAAGAGTTTAATGAATGTATTATTATTAATTTTAATTTAAATATTTTAGCTAGTGAATTAGATCGGTTAACTTATTAGACCCTGGTCATGACACTTGCTCCAAAAAGGGCATGGGTGCCATTAAAATATTTACCTCAAGAGTGTTGTCCCAATATTCTATACTAGCTAAGTTTGAGATATAAGTATCTCAATGAGCTCAATGTCTACTATCTTAGCCCTTAAAGAGGCTTTAAGGTAAGGGGTGCTCTGTCCAACAAATAAGGGTTAGAAGGAGCATTCTTTATTCATTGAGACTGATTGGGATTAGGAGTTTAGCCTCGACTACTTGACACATCCTATAGATAATAATTCCTTTATTGACTCTGAAGAAGTGCTTTGACTAGGAGAAATACTCTATCTTTTGAAAATGATTACTTGACATATCCTATAGATTATAATCCCTTTATTGACTCTTAAGGAGTGCTTTAACTAGGAGAAATACTCTCCTCTTTTGAAAACTGAACAAGGACTAGCTAGTTGATATAGGTCTTAGCTTGGCTCCTCGGAATATGGTCTGAACCCTCCTTCTCTAAGGATTTATATATTCGATCCATGACTTAGTTTTTTGGACTCTTACAAGAATGGATCTTTGAGCAACGAAAGGATGGGGAGCCACATGTTGTAGGAGTGTCAACCTACCAAACCACTCAATGAGAGTTCAAGCGACGATGCTCCACCCTCCAACCTATAGTACCTTCACTCATGGGAGGCAAAAACTAACATTCTTGAACCTTGGTGCATCTATCTCAACACAAACCCTCATACATTACTAGTATCTATTCAATGACCTAGGCCTTTATCCTTCAATGGGAACCTTAACCATATGCTACTCCTAACTAAGGTCTACCTAAATATTACCCAACAAGTGTAGACACTGTTGGAAATGATGCAAATTATGACCCACTAATGTCCTTTATTATAGTGATTGACATAAGTAATTCTATTGACATCATCTATTATGATGTTGTTCAGACATAAGGTTTAACAACTAACGATTTTAGCCCGATAGCCTTTTCCTTTATGGGGTTCATGAAAGACTATCTCTCCCTTGGAGATCGTTAACTTGCACATCACATTCAAAGTCGAGCCTCACATCATATTCAGAGTTGAGCCTTACTCCAAGACGAATTTGGCTACGTTTATGATAGTGGATTTACCCTTAGTGTGTAACAAATATCACAGGTTGATCGACATTGAACAGACTATGTGCAATAGCATTAACTTGGGCTTTAGTGAACCCCAAGTTGTTATTATCTTGTCGCTCCTCCTACGTGTAGTGGCTGTAAGTATAAAAATCTTTTATCATGCTTCTATGATGCAGAAAACTTTAATTCTAGAATCGAAATCAAACAACAATAGATCTGTTTTTACGATGTATACCTTTTGATGCCATCCGCAAAGAAAGGGGAAAGATCTGAATACCTTTCTTTAGATCCAATGCCTCTGCCAATCTGCAAGGAGAACTAGACTCCTTCTCTTCTCTTCCTATCCTTTCACAGGACTACTTTAATTGATGGCTCAGGGAGATTGAGAGGGAGACTGTAATCTCTCAATCGATATTTGTGAAACATTTTCTTTTATGCAACTCTTAGATGCTTCTGCGTTGCTTTTGTCATTGTCTTTGTCCTGAGGTCCTGTCTAGTTATAGACAAGAGCAGAGGATCTAGGATAAGTTATTATGGGAGTTTCTTCCATCAAGGGCATCCCCTAAGGTATCCTACCAAAATATGGACTTCTTTTCTATTGGCCGATACTGATATCAAAATCTAATTAGTTATATCAAATATCTTATCTAATTATAACGGGCCACATAATCAAACATTCTCCCACTTGACCCATTAATTGATAAAATATAAAAGATATTCAAAATTAAAAATAAATAAAATAAAATTTGTTTGAAAATAATTTTACCTAATTGGATCCTAAAAATTTTGAAAAGCATTTAATACATGACCATGAATTTTAAAACAAGCCAATAAGTCCAATAAACATAATAATACTATATTAAGTCCAACCATCAATGTGAGTCATAGCGGTTATATATCATCAATGTTATACTCCATTCTATGTACTACAACATTGTTAATCTTTCCTAATATAATCCATAATGACCCATAAAATTTATCTTGTCAAGACAATCCTGTTATCACATTCAACCATAATATGTACATACATAACTGTGAACAAGATAACAGAAATAAATAACTTTAAGTACGTAAGTAAAAATATCAATTACAGTGTCCACTCAAATATGCATCACCATATCCTCCTTTATGGGTTGCTCACAAACCCAATCATAAGAACATGTTCTTTCAAAACACATTAGGTTGTAAGTCCTAAGTAAATGGATCAGCAATTAATACAGTGGAACTCAAGTAATTAATTGACATTAGATGTTTCTAGACTCGTCTTCTCTAACCATCGAGTACTTTCTACCATAATGCATAGAAATGCAATAGTACTTGTCATTCTTAGAGAAGAAAACTACTGGGGTATCACAAAATATCTTCAACGACTTGACAATTGAGTCTGACCACACCAAGTCTTGAGATAAAATTTCATAGTTATAAAGTTTGATTAGTGGCCTTAAAGCAAATCATAAAATTAACTTTCATTAGTAATAATAATATAATAATAAATTACCCCTCTAATTGATATAGATATTAATCATAAGGTGGACTTCCTGTTATTGAGACAATTTATAGAATCAGTATTTGAAAAACACCATCATTTCAAGTTGATATAATTTTATACATGTGAGCATATAATCCTTCGTCCCTTCCAGATATCATATTACTTTTCTTTGCAGTCCTTTAATATTTTTTTTTCACTTCTGGATAACTTAAATATCTATCTAGTTTTCTAACTGCAAAAACTGATATCTGTTCTAACATAAGCTTGAGCATAGACTTTCAACTACATATATATAAAGAATATTTTCTTTATCTGTTTCTTTTCAAGTCATTTTAAAGCACTCACTTTTGACTAAAATTTTACTTTTATGATTTGTTGAATAAAGTTGTATATTAAATCATCTCAAGACTCGGTTAATATATTATTTTTGAGACAATCTTAATAATCATTGAGATATATCCTTGAGTATCTCAATACTAATAATATAAAATGTCTCATTTATATCAACCGTCTTAAATTCTTAATGATAATTTCTTGGTTTAGTATAATAAACCAAGTCACTATTGGCAATGCAAAATATTATCCACATATATGATCAATATAATAAACTTGCTCCCATTGATCTTCAGATATAAATATCGATTAATAGTATTTTTCTTAAATTTGAAGAAATCAATGATATTAACAAACTTTATATACATCATTATCTAGAAGTATGTTTAAAATCATAAATAGATTCCTAAATTTGCATGCCAAATTTACATTTCTTTCATTTTCTCGACGAGTCAATCAGAATAACTTATAGAAAATTAGATCCTTAATCAAAAATTTATTTTCATATCATTATGATGTAACTTAAACTTATAATGAGTCACTAATGTCATAACGATTCTTAACGAGTTCTTTTAACAACTATATGTCTCATTATAATCGATACATTCATTATCGTTTGACATTGTCCTTTGAGTCATATTTATATAATATTTTTTTTACAATTATTGGATAATTCGACGAATTCATCAAACACCATTCTGGTTATTGATTTTAACTCTTCTTATATTGTATTATATTACTTTTCAGAACCGTTACCTTCCATGACCTGTGAAAACAATAAAGGATATATTCTGATTCCTATATCAAAATATAATTCTTATAGATATACCACATAATAATAAATGACCAGATTCATTTCCCATAGAAAAATTTCCAAGGCTATCAATTGTGGTCATTCTACAAGACCATTATCAGCGATATCAAAATAATGTGAGAGTTTAGTAATGTTATTTTATTGTTCATATTTATCAAATTATTTAATAATTTAAGTAACAATAATCTCTCAAATAATAAAGGAGTATCAACATGTATCTCCTTTATATCAAAATTAAATTTCAAGATTTTTACTCCCACTGATTCGCTATTTTTTAGGAACCTTATATTACCAGATTTAACCATCCTTGTACTATGATTAGAGCAATAAGACATATACCTTTTTTTTTAACTTTTTTAAATAAATAATAAAATATTTAAAAATAGTTATTAAATTTAATTTTCTTTTATGTGAGTTGAAGATCCTTATCTCTATAGGACAATCCTAAATATATAAATATCTTAAGTTAAGTTTCCTATCATTCCATAACTCAAAAGAAGTCATGTAATTTACTTACAAGAAACCTCATTTAAGATATACATAGTTATCCTTAGAGCTTCTTCTCACATTGATTTGGGTATAAAAGAATAATACATCATGCTCCTAATCACATTTATAAGTGTACGATTATACCTTTCAGCAATTATGTTTTGCTACGACACATCTGGTAAATTATACTGAATACATATACTTTGATTTTCCAAGATTCTAGTAAAAGAACTAGAATGATGATTGGATCCATCATAAATATCATAAAATCTATCACCCCTATTAAATATGATGATTTTAACCTTTTTTATCTAATTATCTCTCGACCTCATTTATGCACACTTTAAGAGTATCAACGGCCTAAGACTTTACATGAATTAGATATATATAAAATCATATCTCAATAGGTTATCTATATAGTGATAAAATGCCTCTCTTTAATACGACGAAAATATAGAGTGACTAGTAGATGTAAACATAATCTCAAGGAGTTTATGAACTTATATTTTATTTTAATATTTAATTATAGGATCGTTGTAAACTCAAGATTCATATTAATTCAGTATAGACCATTATACATAATCCAAAAGTTAACTTTTATTGAATCATATTGAGTTCACAATTATCAAAGGAGAAACAATATTCTAACAATTCTAGATAAAGAATCCAAGTTTCCAGAATTATAAGAATATAGCACGAATCCTCAAGATTCATCAAATAAATTATCTTTAGGCATAGGCGATAAATACAAACTACTATCGCTTTCACTTTAAGATGACTCCTCATAATGATGAATATTTCAATCTCCTTTGATTTTTATTCTTTTTACTTTTAAATATTAAAATAAATCTCTATTATTGGTAACATACATTGAAGCATCAAATCAATCCATCAAGTATTAGAAAAATAATTTCTATAATATTTGATTTGAACCACATAAAAGTTATATTTATAACTTCTCATTTCAAATCAAATCTTATAATTCTTCTTCATATAACTTTCATTATTGCACAAGTAACACTTTATTATGAAGAAATTTCTTTATGAGTTTATATAGTAATTATAAACTCAGGTGACTTATGCTTCTATCTTTATTTTATTATTATCTACCATTTGAGTAGAACTCAAAATATTCTAAGTCTTGGGCTTACAACTTTGTCAATTATATTGAGGAGGTAATCTTAAATTCCTCAAATACTATCATTTTTAGTCAGTTCTTTTATTGAGGTGCCAACTCATGACTTATCAAAAAATTTATGTTGATCCTTAAATATTCTCATGCGCTAGTTGTAAACTGTACTGAAGTCTAAGTATCATCAAATTGAGTTTTTCAGATCCTTTCTTCACCTTAATTATTTATTCCACAGAACTTTCAGTAAATAAGTCTGTATTCCCTTCAAATAATTTGATCAAGGTCTCACTCATTCAATATAACTTATATATGCTCAAGCCATTTATTCTAGAAAATATATTTCAGAAAATATAGGGACATTTATAAAAATACAATGAAGGAAGTATCATTGTAATAATATAACATCAATGCTTTGAGTTTTATAATGAATGTTGAACTATTGATGTCATCAATATTTTACTTTTAATATTGATATATTTACTATTCACACATATAATCATTTATGGAGGACTAATACCATCCTTGTGGAATAGTGTTAATATATTTGGGTATAGAACACTAAACTGTAAGGATATCCAAAACAATATCATCCTACCCCATCACATAATTATTTAAAATAGATTCTCCTTTGGGATTATCTAAATCTCATAATTATGTGTGCTATTGTAAATATTATTTTTCTTTAATATCATTTAGGATCAATCCCATAATTTATTTTATAGATTATTAGTCAAGGTCACTTTGGTGACTACAAGACCAATACAAAAATATAAAATATAATCTAAAATGTCCTATGAATGATAAGACTTTATTGTAATTTATATCCCATAAGTCTATCATCCCAGGCTACTTTGGTAGCTACTAGTCAGATAAAACTTAGAAAAATAAATTACAAATAATATTTATCAAATATTTTTAATATCATTTAGGATCAATTCCATAATATATTTTATAAATTATTGGTCTAAGTCATTTTCGTGGCTGCAAAACCAATACATAAATATAAAATATAATCTAAAATATCATATAAATGATAAGACTTTTATTGTAATTCATGTCCCATAAGGTTATCATCCTAGGCCACTTTGGTAACTATTGGTCAGATAAAACTTAGGAAGATGAATTACAAATAATATTCACTAATTTTTTTTAATTCAATTTATGCTAAGTAATTCAATAATAGAACAACAATCATAATGATTATTGAATATTAATGAGCATAAATAAAAATTCATATGACAACTATAATCATGATAACACATAAATCATGAAAAACCTTTATGTGAAAATTAACTATCATTTCACAATTTCAAATATATACATATGAATAATCAAACAAATATCTAAGAACAATAATTGGATATTATTTACAACTTGCAATCAATAATTCATATATATTGATCAGCATAACGAAAAACTCATATGATAATTATAATCATGATAACACATAAATCATGAAAAATCTTTATATGAAAGAGAACTATGATTTCATAATTTTAAATATATACATGTGAGTAACCAAAGGAATATCCAAAAATAATAATTGGATTTTACTTTACCAAATGAAATCAATAAATCATATAATAAAAACTATAAAAGGAATAATAATTTATATTTTTTAATATATAAAATATCAAATTAAACTAGTCAATTTTATTCAATTTGGGCAAACCCAAAATCGAGCTTGATATTAGCCCAATTATATAAGTCGATCAAAATAAAAAATTGATCAAAATTTAATCATTTCTAAATTTAATCAAAATTAAATTTAATCCTTTTAAAGGTAAAACCATAAATATGATAATAGAACGTAAATTGGAATTATCATATTTGTAAAGGATAGAACTGTCAAAATATTAAAAGTATTTATAAGACCCTAATGGTAAAATTATAATTTTTTGCTTAATGGTAAAACTATAATTTTTTGCTTGATGGTAAAACTGTAATTTTTGCTTAACGGCAAAACTGTAAATTTTTTTTAAAGAAACCCTAATGGCAAAACTGTAATTTTTGCTTAATGGCAAAACTATAATTTTGCCGAACAACTATCGTCGCATCCTGCGCAGCTGCCCCTGCCGCCCCTGCTGCGATTCGATCGATCGTCGCCGTCGCTAATGCAGCGCTGCGCGCAGCAAATGCTGCGCAAGCGCCGCTTACGCTGCGGCGCGCGACTATCGTCGAAACGGTCGCCTGCGCGTGCGCGGCTGCCGCCGGTGATGGTGGACGTGCGGCTGCCACCGCTACACGTGCGCGTGCTGCGCCGTGCGACCGCCATCTGGCAGTCGGCCTCTGCTCGCACGAGCGTCGCCTGGGTGCGGTCGCGCCTACGTGAGCGTCGCCTGGGTGCGGTTGTTCTCGCGCAGCCTACCTGCGCGCGGCTGTCGCCTATGCGGTTGTGCCTGCGCGGGGTTGCCGCCCTCATGCGACCGATCTGCAGCCCTATGACTATTGTGGTGCGATCGTTAGTGGCCCTCATGGCCGTACGCAGTGAGGTCGGCAGCGATGCTACACAGCGACCATCGCTGTTTCCTTAATATCGTCGATAAGTAGACGATAAATCACAACAATAAACCAAAATCAATAGGAATACAGATTTGACAGAATTCGGATCAAACATCGTAAATCAGAAAAACAACTGAACTAAAGTTTTGATTTCAAGAACCTAGGCTCTGATATCAATTGTAAGCATAAAAATCTTTTATCATGCTGCTATGATGCAGAAAAATTTAATTCTATGATTGAAATCAAACAACAATAGATCTGTTTTTACGATGTGTACCTTTTGATGCCATCCGCAAAGAAAGGGGAAAGATCTGAATACCTTCCTTTAGATCCAACGCCTCTGCCAATCTACAAAGAGAACTAGACTCCTCCTCTCTTCCTATCCTTTCACAGGACCACTTTAATTGATGGCTCAGGGAGATTGAGAGGGAGACTCTAATCTCTCAATCGATATTTATGAAACGTTTTTTTTATGCAACTCTTAGATGCTTCTGTGTTGCTTCTGTCATTATCTCTGTCTTGAGATCCTATCTATTTATAGGCATAGAGGGTCTAGGATAAGTTATTATAGGAGTTCCTTCCATCAAGGACATCCCCTAAGGTATTCTATCAAAATATAGACTTCTTTTCTATTAGTCGATACTGATATCAAAATCTAATTAGTTATAACAAATATCTTATCTGATTATAACAGGCTATATAATCTAATAGTGGCACCAAAATATTATGGGAAAAATCGATGATGCTTGAGTTAGTTCGATGTTGTTTGAGTCTGTATGCCAAAAGGAGTGAGGTGGTTGCCAATGTTTATGAAACTCTTTTGAGGGCTAAGGTGGATCCGCTTATATACTCCAACGATGATATGCATGATGATTAAAATTGAGTAAGTTTTTTTAACTTGGGCCTTTTGACGCAAGTTAGTCCCAACATGGATAAAATAAATTTAGTAAAAAATAACTAATCTCAAATACTATGTAAAGTGTAACTTCTTATATCATGTAAAAGAGGATGAATATTTTATGAAATATTCTTTAGAGAACAATTCCTAATCACCCATTTTGGGTTGATAGCCACACGGGCCATGCGTCAAATTATCATTGGTGGAGACGACTATATGGATATATATGCATTGATTTTTTCTTCTTCAAAAGTTACACCTATTTTTCTTAGATGTTGAAAGAGCGGGTAAACCAATCATGACCCGGTATGTTAGGTGAATTGGCCGGGTTATAATGTTTTTGTATAGGATTACAGTGGTTTTTTTATATGTAAAAAAAATATTATAACTCTATTAAAAAATAGTATAAAATTAAATTTTCATATTTTTTTTTCAAACCAATAAGAATATAATCATTATTTATTAGTTACAATATTTTTCTATAAGTTTACATTGCGGTGAAGTCTTTATTTTTTTTCTTTGCCTGTTTTTATTCTAGAACTAATACAAATATGTATTTAAAACCCTAAAATAATTTGTAAAACTTTAATAAATAAAATAATTAATGTTGGTAAGAATTTGAATAAAGTTATAATATTTTTAGTTCAATAATAAATAAAAAGCTAACCGATTCGATTGAACTAAGCTACTGTAATCCTATTCAAAAGTACTGATCCGGTTTAGTCTAATTAGTTCAATCTAATTGGGTTTCGATGAAAAACTTAAAAATTAAATCCTTCAATTATTATTGAGGGTATTTCTGACATTTTGAGACGCCATAAGCTGGAAACGACGAATGCTGAAAAAAAAATAAATCTAAAACTTAAATCTTTTTTCGAGAAATCGCTATTGTACATATATATATCAATTATATTTTCTTTTAATCTCAAAACATCTTTAATAAAGGACATTAAGTCTTTAACCCTTTTCATCGATGATCGACTAATTCATAGGATGAACCGATTATGAACTGTACATAAAGTGAATTCGTTTAGTTACAATATTTTTATATTAGTTTATAATATTTTTATGAATATATATAAAAAATACTATAACTCTATCAAAAATAATATAAAAATAAATTATATAATTTTATTTTTAAATTAATAAGAATATATATGAAACCCCATTAAGGTTGCTAAGTTAGTTAGTTTTCTAATTTGAATCATTATTCATCGGATATATTTTTTTATAGGGTTAGAGGTGAATTTTTTTTTTCTTCATATTTTTATTCTAAAACCAATGATATATATATATGAAACCTTAAAATATTTTATGAAACTCTAATAAATAAATAAAATTAGCAATTAATATTTATGAAAATTGAATTAATTAGAATTAAATTATAATATTTTTAAATAAAATTATAATATTTTTGGTTCAGTAATAATAAAATATTATTATTCTATTAAAAAAATTATAATCGATTGAACCCTCGATATTTTTGAAAATGAGGATGCTATCTCGAAAGAATCTAAAACTCGAGGCTTTTTTTTTATGAAGTCACTGCTTATATATATATATATATATAATATTATATTTGTCGATTAAGAATTGTTCCGAGGGCTTTAATTAATGTGAGCCTTTCCACCCAACCTCACAAGACAAAGCCGGAACTATACGCGTCTTGTCCCATATCACGCCACCTGTCCCATCCGAAAGCTGGTTCGCTTTCCCCCAGATATCTCGTGCCATCAGAATAGCTCATCATGAGCACCACCGCATCCATTGGTGGCTTAAGCCCGCTAATTAAACCCCTTCGCAGAGCTTCATCGTTACCGTCATCCACCTCTCCCAACGTAGTCCACTCGTGCGGACGCCTCAAGAGGAAACCCCAACCCCAATTCCCAGTCCTCAGCCGCTCGATCCAGTATCCACGTCCCCCGGTTCCTGCGTGCTCGATCGCTTCCCTTCCCTTCGATCGCTCGGTGATCTTGGAGCGGCGGCAGTGGCGATGTCTCTCCAGCCGCAGAGGCCGATTTGTTGCCGGAGAGCGGTCCCGGAGCACACCCGCTTCCGGATTAGGCCGGTTCATGGGCTCTTTTCCCACGTAAGCCGCTTGCTGTCTGAGTCGGAGCTATTTCTCTTGTCACTGGTGGCTGGCGCCTTGTGGTGTTGGGTTACGCAATGATTCTGATCTCAATTCTGGTTCTTGATTTTCGTGAATCTTTCAACTGGTTTGTTCTCTTGTTTTCTCATTTGGTTTACACATCAGATTGATTTGCGCGGCCAGACTTCAGTTCTCGAAGATGGTTTGCTAATCTGTCCATGTGAATGCCGAATCACTTTCTTTTTCTTGAATTCTCGGCATAACAAGATTACTTCATTACAGACTGTTTCTGGAATGATGACGGTTCTATTTATTCTGATCTTGGGGCCATCTTTCTATTTTTGTTTCAGTCAACGTTAGGGTTTCGAGAAGTTATAAGAATCGCTACTACCCCTTGCATGCTGGCAAGTTCAGGTCAGTGGTTCTTGTATCACTTGAAGTCGAGGACTTCTTTATCTATATGTGATCTTCATGTTTTCGAGTTGCATTCTGCAGGCTATTCAAACAGGCGCCCGAGAAGGACCTTGATTCCCGGGACCAAAGCGTCGACTCGGAAAGGATTTGCACCTAGGCCGCAGGTTGGAACGAGCACTCAAAAGAAAGATCAAAATGACGCTCAAGAAGAAGAAGTGTCTGGAGGTTCTGGTTCTAAAAAACCTGCAATTTCTAGCAGCGGAACAACTGATAGAAAAGTTACTGGTGACGTACAGTCAGCCGAAATTGATCCAACTTCAAGAATGTCAAGCAATCCAGTCAAAAGGAGAACAGGTATACTGGAGGAAGTGGAGCAACAAGGCCAGGGGAATGATGAGATAGATCAACAAATTTTCACTGACATGCCTTCTGATTCTACTGACGATGCTGAAACTGATGGACAAATAGCTGATGTTGGGAATGAAGGAGATGGACTTGGTCTGAGATATAAAAATATTGCAGTTGATCATAGCAACAAAGGAATTGGAAAGGAGACCATGATTGACCAATTCAGTGAAGCTGGAATTGGAAAGGAGATCACAACTGAACAATTCAGCAAAGTGGGAGTTGGAAAGGACACCGCAACTGACCAGGTCAATGATGTGGGAATTGGAAAGGAGACCATGACTGATGAGTTCAGTGATGCAGAAATTGGAGAGGAGACCATGACTGATCAGCTCAATGAAGCGGGAATTGGAGAGGGGTCCATCGCTGATCAGTTCAATGAAGCAGGAATTGTGGAGGAGACCATGGCTGGTCAGTTCAGTGAAGCGGGAATTGGTGAGGGGACCATGGCTGATGAGTTCAGTGAAGCGGGAATTGTGGAGGAGACCACGGCTGATCAATTCAGTGAAGTGGGAAAACAAATGGTTTATGTTAAAAATCAGATAGGCAGAATAACCATAGCAGAAATGACAGAAATAGCTGGTGAAGAGGAGAAAAAACTAGCTGTGGATGAGAGTCGTTTGGATATCAGTGATGTGGCGGAACCGGCCGAAGCTCATGGTAGTACAGAAAATGCCGTGTTAGATATGGAGGAATCACTACTGAAACAGAAGGCAGATATGGAAGCAAAAGCACAGAGGCAACTATTGGAGAATCTTGCCGATGAAAATTTTTCAGAAGGGATTAAAGTATTTGTTGTTCCACAAGTGGTGAATCCTGACCAAGTTATTGAAATTTTCTTTAACCGAAGCTTATCAGCTTTAGCAAATGAACCTGATGTTTTGATCAAGGGTGCATACAATGGTTGGAGATGGAAATTTTTTACTGAAAAGCTGCAGAAAACTGATCTTAAAGGGGATTGGTGGTCTTGTCAACTTTCTGTGCCCACGGAAGCATATAAAGTGGATTTTGTGTTTTTTAATGGTGCTAATGCATATGAGAATAATAATTCAAAGGATTTTTCTCTCCCTGTAGAAGGTGGTATGGATGAAACTGCTTTTGAAGATCTCTTACTTGAAGAAACACACAAGGAAATTGAAAAACTTGCTGCAGAGCAAGCTGAAAAGGAAAGGCAAGCTGAAGAACAACGCCGAAAGGAAGCAGAAAAGGCTGCAAGTGAGGCTGACAAAGCACAAGCGAAGGTCGAGACAGAGAAACAAAGGCATCGTTTGCATCATCTGATGAAATTGTCTTCAGAATCTGCTAGCGATATATGGCAAATAGAGCCTAATTTTTTCAAAGGAGGTGATAGAGTGAGATTGTATTATAACCGAAGTTCCCGTCCACTTGCTCATGCCACAGAGATCTGGATTCATGGTGGTCATAACAGCTGGAGTGAAGGACTGTCCATTATCGAGAAGCTTTCCCATTCTGGAAAAAGAGATGGTGATTGGTGGTCTGCAGATGGTATGCGTTGTTATAAGTTTGCTCCTTTATAACTGATGTTCAGTTTTTTGTCGATGTTTATACCTGATAATTCTGAAGCTTATGCTGGCACTTGGTTTTTGCTGATATGTGAAACCTTCTTCCTCGTCACAACTGACTTGGCTCACATTTTCACTCACATGGTTATCATTTCATGATTGGTGTCATCAGCCAAATTGCATGAATGTTCTGATGGACTACTTGATTGTTCCTCGTATTTGTTATTGCAAAACAAGCAAAAATAAGTAAGGAAAGAAGTTAATGATATGTTACTCGAGGAAGAGCAATAGCATATGGTTGTTGATCAGATGCAGGGACAAGTTGTGAGAGTTGGAGTTGAACTGTATCCAATTGTCTGATTCCTTTTCATGAAGATAACCAGGTTGGAAAGAAAAAAGGAAGAGGATAGAGCACTTCCAATCATAATGAATGTAAACTTATGGGACCAACATGCTATTATTGAGATTGGAGAGTAGCAAAAGAAATATCAAAAAGGTTGTCTAAAAAAATCTTAATGATTATGAAATCAACTCATCCATCAGTTATTGCTACTTAGATCAGAATATTTTGGTGATTCGTTGTATGATCATTTAAATCAAGTTATCCATCAGTTATTGCTACTTGGATCAGAATATTTTGGTGATTTGTCTTATGATCATTTAGCAAACTTATTAACAATTGCTGATTCCTTTTTCATGCAACGAAGGGATCCAAGGTGATTTTTTTACTGGAGTAATATTGTTGAGATTGATTATTTATTAATTTTCAATAATTTATTCAATTTTTAGAATTCTGACAATCTCCAAAGTCCAAAGTTCTTGATATCTATATTTTTAATCAAGATCTACATAAAAGTTTCTTAAGTCCATTTTGGAATTTGTCTGAAAAAAATTGACTCATTTAATGAGTAAACGACTAATTAGTTTAAGAGTTCAACATGATATATCTCTGATACCTTATGTTAAAAAGTTTGATATGTATCCAAATTTCTAAAAATTTACTGTATTGGTTAGTAATGGTCGGATTTTGATTGAAATCAATGAATTGGTTTCAAAGGTCAATTTGATCGTTGGACCCATTTGAATACCTATTTAACCCTATTCCGCTCCCCTCTTTCACCCTATTTCATTCTCACATCTTCTAACACTCTTTCTTAATCACTCGTTCTCACAAATTTCTTACTATTGCTCAATATCAACGGACAAACCGTTTTGAATGTGTCACAAAACTGCCCAATATCCGAAAAAGATAAATCCGCTATCCCTTTCTTATTTGGATTTTTTTAATTAAAATAAAACTAAATCTGCATTTAATTCTAATTAAAATATCCTAATTTAAGCATTTTCCTAATTTTCATGTATTTTCAAAGAGTTTTTGGGCCTTTTTTTGGAACTGTTGGCATGTTCGGGCATACCGTGTGTCGGTATGCTGGTACCGACCAGTATGCACCAGACCAGCCATAGACCGACACAGCCTGTCGGCACGAAATTACATTCCTTGGTGTCAAGTGTTTCAGATCCGTGTAGCATGCATTTCTCCCTTTTAAACTTAATAAAATTATGTGTTTTCTTCCAAATGGATTAAAAACATGAAGAGACTTTCTGATCAATCTTATATATAATAGAGTAAATATTCAAGAGTTAGGCTGCACTTTGAGTCACATGGTCTGGAAGCTAATTAGACTCTTATGCTATAAGATGAATAACATAATAATTTTTTTACCTTAACATGTTCAGCTTAAGTGCTCTATTAACTGCTTATTAAACCTGAAGTTATCACATATGGAATACTCAAGTAATTTCTTTGCAGTTGTTGTACCTGATCGAGCAATGGTTCTGGATTGGGTTTTTGCTGATGGTCCACCAGGGAAGGCAGTTGTTTATGATAATAACAACAGGCAAGATTTCCATGCTACTGTACCAAAGGGCATGCCTGAAGAACTGTTCTGGGTCGAAGAAGAACACCGAATCTACAGAAAGCTTCAGGAAGAGCGAAGAGCAAAAGAAGAGGCTGTTCATAAGAAGGTTAGTATGATGGGCAGCCTGAATGATATTGTATTCAAGTTGGATAATGACCCTAGTTTTGAGCATAATGTAAAATTTAAACTCATCTAAATTCTTTTGGGTTTTACAGGCTGAGAAAACTGCACGCATGAAGGCTGAAACAAAGGAAAGGACAATGAAAATGTTTTTGCTGTCTCAAAAACACATAGTCTATACAGAGCCAATTGATGTGCGAGCTGGAAGTGTCATCACTGTTTTATATAATCCCTCCAATACAGTTCTAAACGGCAAGCCAGAAGTTTGGTTTAGATGCTCATTTAACCGTTGGAGTCACCATAATGGTCCCCTACCACCCCAGAAAATGGTGCCTGCAGAAAATGCTTCACATCTCAAAGCAACTGGTTAGAGTTATCCAGTAAAAGAAAATCTTAAAGTACATTTCTACATGTCTATTATCTAAACCCTCGGATGATGAACATCATGTCAAATATTACTTTCTGTGATTTTTTTAGTATAGTGCATGTAAAGAAAATCTTTTTGCCAGGACCTTTTGAGGGGCCCTAGGCGAGGCGTCTTAGTAGGCATTGTCTAACCTCAGTTGAGGCGTTGGCTGATGAGGTGCTTGCTTTGTCCTTCTTCTCCTGTCCAATAAGCTTTCCACCTGCCACCCACACGTCCCTCTCTTTTTCTATTTGTTTCCTAAATACTATCTTTAATCTTAATTTAATGCAACCATTCTTATAAACGAAAAAAACAAGCTGGATCATCAAAGATAATATGATATGGTGTATATCAAGAACAATTAAGCACTCGAGGTTTGTCATGATTTGTGCAATAGTGTCAATTCAAATGAATGGTTGGTTGGGAGATAGAGCTAGCTAACGCATCAAATGCAAAAATGATT
The DNA here is from genome assembly GCA_024322285.1 of Musa beccarii. Classification (NCBI taxonomy): domain Eukaryota; kingdom Viridiplantae; phylum Streptophyta; class Magnoliopsida; order Zingiberales; family Musaceae; genus Musa; species Musa beccarii. Next base: position 45,085,334 of record CM044398.1, read on the forward strand.
TTCTGTAGATCACAAATTGACATCGGGTGATGTAGTGAGGACATCTATGGTTGGAGAAATAAGTACATCTACTGAATAACAAACAAGATTAAAGACAGAGCAAACATATTTATACAAGGATAGCAAATGTTGAAGGTGAGGAAGTTGATTCTAACAAAATAGAGGAACAGATGGGGGTGTATGAATTAGGTGGTGGAGGAGATGAGATCACTGATGATGTTGGTGATGAGAGGATGGGCATCATGATTACTAAAGCACTTAAATTGATAGATATATGAATCTTCTTTGCTGTTACATATGAACTAATTTCATTATCATTTGTTGTATGAGTGCTTATAGATGGCTAGATTTATGTAATTTGTCTTTTTGGTGGCAATCATCCTACATATCTAATGACAACTCCTATTTTGATAGAAGCTCATCCTTTAGTAATTATTATTTTTAATTATTATTTTTTTTTTGTAATTGTTCGAAGGTAAGCACCTAGAACCTCAGGCAATAAGGGAGCTTGACATCTTATAGCACTAGCACTTCCAAGTTCTAACAACATTGGTTGATAACTAAGATACATCCTTCTGTTAAAAGGTCAACTTTGGCAATCTTGACCTGGACCTATGTGGTCAACCTGATCCAGATCCTATAGCTGACTACAATTTCATGTTAGGTTGGATTCAAATCAAGCTCATGTTCCTTTAAAAGTAAGGCTCAACTCAATCCAACTTAGTGGTTGACCAGAATAAAAAGAACATTGTCTCAGTCCACCAACCCAACTTCACTAGCTTTTTCCAGCCACTTTGACCCATCTATGGTGATGGTTTTGTGAAATCTTGACCTGCTGATGTGTTGGAACTAGTTTAGGTTGGTCTATGTATCCAGTCATCCATCCTTGACATAATCCAAGTCCATCCTAAACTGATCAATTGACATCCCTAGCAACGTTTGCTATATCGTCCGAGTCGGTATGGTATGGGTGGTATGGATCGGTCCAACTGGCAACCAAGACGTGGATCACCCTAGTCTTGGTTGGCATGCCCCAATGTGCCATATGTCGGTTCAGTGGTGCAGACTAGTATGTACCAACCGGATAAATCTCTGAGATGGGTCTGGTGCCCCAAATGGCGAACCTTGATCTCTAGTGGCAAGTAATTTTAAGAGTAGCATTTTTTTTAAGAAAATAATAGTAAGTTTCATCTGTAGGCAAAGCATTACTAATTTATTTTCCGTGCTGCAAGTAAATGGTTCCTAGATTCTTCTCATAAGGGTGTGTTAGTTCATGTGCATTTTGATATAGCATTTTAGATGTCACAGCTTAACAATCATCATCTTAGATCATATGGGTTTGTTAATTATTGCAGTGAAGGTCCCAATGGATGTTTATATGATGGATTTTGTTTTTTCGGAGAGAGAAGATGGTGGAATCTATGATAACAGAAATGGGATGGACTATCATATTCCTGTCATTGGAGGAATTGCAAAGGAACCTCCCATGCATATCGTACATATTGCTGTTGAGATGGCACCTATAGCAAAGGTAAATTTAATGTGTTGAACCTTTCATGCCCTCCATAAAACAAAGATAATTTAGGAAGCTAAGTGTAAGAACATAACCATTATTTGAAGTGATTAGTTCCACTAGAAACATAATTTTGTATTATAGAGTTTGAGTGATTGCTAAATGCTTATCCTTGGTATTGATGAGTAACCTTGCACTTGTTGTGGAGTTGTTTTGCTTGAGTTTACTATTAGTTTTCTGTTAGCATGACGTGTTTGAACCTTCTGCTGGCACAATGCACCTGCTTGAACATTAAAGGTAATCTTCTTCAAGTTGTTTTTGTGGAGCATTCTTACTAGCATTACTATCATCAGTGCTTCGCATTGACATAGAAATTGTACCTTGTACTGTAGGATTCCTCTATTTGTTGCAGCTGGTCTTCCTTTTTTCCTTTCTGCAAATTCTTTCCTGTTTTTGGCTTTCAACTAGGACCTTGTTGCCCTATGGGTTTATTGTTTTCAGAGTATAAAACTAAATGTCAATCATCAAATAGTAAATTGTAACATGGGAATTAGATTCTCATACATATTCTGAAGATGTGATGTTTAACTCCTAATCAGAGCTTTAAACAAGATTTGTTATTTAAAACTTTATTTTCCTAAGTTAAAATAAGTTGCTGTCATATACTATTGCTTGATTACCAGTCTTGACATTCAGCATTTGTTCATTATTTCAATTTTAACCAACTATGGATAATTTTTGGGAAGTCTTGAATACTGGAATGAGCAGTTTCATGTATATTTTCTTTTGAATGGTTATTTTGGTGAGGTACCCTCACATAAAGTGCATTTTTTTTCCTTTCTGTCATGAATTGTTTTCTTAAAACTTCAGAGAGATTTTTATTTATGAATGCATTGCATATACTTGAATTTTTTTAGTTCTAATAGTAATAGAATGCATAATATGAGAAACAGAGAGCAGGAATAATGGCTTGCAAGGAAGGTACAATTACAAATTATCTATGGTTACTGCAGTTTGCAAAATTTTTTTCTCATTCTATGAACAGGGCAATTAGAAGAAGCTTGTGAACCTGCAAAAAATAATCAAGGGTTATAAAGGGCATTCACTTAATTTTCAGAAAACTAACTGACAATATGGAAGCAATGCACTTGAGTATAAAAATTTGAGAAATAAGTCTTCTGACATGGCTATTTGTTATAAGAACTTGGATAGCTTAATGAAATGTCTGAGAGGTTAGTCATCTGTTTGACCTAAATTTACTCAACATCCTTTATGATTAAATGTCCGAGGGGTTAGTCACATCCTTTTAGCTGGTGACTATCTTATGATCTTTTTTTCTGGTGGTGCCTACATGGCTACCTAGAGTTTGGATGTTTTGGAGCCACTAAGACACAAGTCATGCTCGACTTGGCTTGTGGACTAGGTCCTCAAACGAATAAGATACTCTCAAAACACAATTAGTACTTTACTGTACAAGTAGACATAATTTGCACTGTACACCCACAAACAAGAGTTATGAACTTTGTTAGAATGGAGTGAGATACTTATCTAGGTAAAATATAGTTGATGACAAAGTGAACTTACATTCAATAAACTCTGTTTATTCATTAGTTCATGATAAGTTAAATCAATAGCCACCATTTTTCTGGTTAGATGCATTTCTATTGCTTCTTGAGCTTAAGAAAAATTATTCTGCAGTTTCAGATTTGACAATGTGCTGTTTTTCATTATCTGATTAATTCTAAATTTTAATTTCTTTTATAACAGAGTCGGATGTATTAACTTACATTATTTATTATTTGAACCAAAAATCCAGCCTTATAATCAAGGATTGAAATTTCGTATCGTATCGGAGTTTTGAGCGTTGCTCGGTATGGTACGGTACTATGTACCGAGCGGTACGCTAGGGCGTATTGAGCAATTTGACTCAAACGACTCCAATGGTCAATTTGACTGTTGGAACACTGTTACCGATCGGTAATGACCGAAATCGATCGTTACCCAGTTGTGCCGGATAGGGTGATGTTAAGCGTTCCGCCTGGTAGCAGGCGGTCCGCTACCGGTATGTTGTCGGACCGATACTACCGCCCATACCGGGCGGTATTATTCAAAATTCAAAATGTTGCTTATAATATTAGTTATGATGGTTAATTCTCCAGCCTGTCCTTTCTTATTCTTTGCAGGTTGGTGGCCTTGGTGATGTTGTTACAAGTCTTTCTCGTGCTGTTCAAGATTTAGGCCATACAGTTGATATTGTTCTTCCAAAATATAATTGTATGAATCTCAGTAATGTAAGAATATTTTGCTTTTGGCTGCTCAGCCATTTCCTTTTGTTATTCCTTCTATCAAAAGAATCCATATTTGCCTGTGCATGAGCTGAAGAAACTACCATTGATTAAAAATATTGATGTAGGACATGTGCATGAATGGGTTTTGTGTGGTTTTTGAGGGTTTATATTGGTGCTTTTTGATGGTAATATTGTGATATATAGGTTCTGATTTGGTATCAAATTCCTGCTTCATGTAGTCAATGTATCGCAAGACACATCAACTGTTTAGATCAGAAATTAGCCAGTCCAATCCTGAAAGGGCTTGTTTTCTCGAGCGATAAGCAGATCTTTAAATCCAACAGTTTCAGTCAGGATAATTTTGATTAATCCCACCTACAAGGATTGCTGCGCCAATCAGCACAGATTGATATAGATTTAAACATGCCATACTGGAAGGTATTGACACACTCTATGCTAGCCAAGGTGCCAAGCGCCCCTTGTCATGCTAGAATCAATGGACATCCCTTAAGCTAAAAAACAGTAATTCTTGACCATCGATCCTAGTCCTTCCTATTGGAAATCTAATCAATTGCTTTTCTTTAAGAAAAAAACAATGCAGTTGTCTGAATTCAACCAATATGGATCAATTCCAAAATGCCAAACCCTACAGCCTATCTCGGTCCATCCTGCTGACCTTGGTCAAGAGATGGTAGAAATGGCTAGTTTCTACTGGCGTGAGTTAAACCAAATTAAAAGCAATGATGGATCCTAGAAGATGTCTCCCTTGATAAAACTAATCGTGGGAAAAGGTTTGTCTAATGGATTTTAGATATTTTGATGCTTATAATTTCATTTAATGGTTCACATGATTGTGGAAAAAGGTTTCCCTCCACTTTAGACTTCAGTGGTGCTTATAAATTCATTTCTGATACATGTTTATATTGGAAAATTTTCTGACATGTTTCTTGAAATTTAGGTTAAAGACCTCCATTTCCGTAATAGCTTTGCTTGGGATGGAACAGAAATAAATGTTTGGTTCGGAAAGGTTGAGGGCCTTCCTGTATACTTTCTAGAGCCCCGAAATGGGTATGTAGTAATTTTCTTTGTTGTATGCTGTACATGTTCGTTACATTGGTTATCTTGAATACAGGCCTCAAAGGACTGAAATTTTGATTCTTTAAGGTTCTGTAAACTGTTATGTAACTAAATCTGTATTTTTATTTATGATAATCTTATGTATTGATGCCCTTACAGATTTGGTTCAAAAGCTATGCAAAATCAGTGCAAGATATAGCTTTGCACTATGATTAGAAATGACTTGGTATTAGCTGCATTTTAGTTGTCTTTTACTTTGTCTGACTCCTTTGTTCCATTTCTAGCTTGACCAAATTAATTTTTCTGCAAATTATAATGTGAATCCCCTTATACACTATATTGTAAAAACATTTTTATTATTAAGGGCTTAGTATTTGAAGTTCTAATATTTATACTGTATAAAAACCTTATCTCTAACCTTTTGGATCTTACTTCAAATTCACAACTGACATCTGTATATCGTACAATACTTCTTTTGTTATCATTTTATTTTTGATTATTTAAGCCTTCTAAATCCATGTACTGTTAGTGTCCTTTCTTTAATATTTGGTTTGCCATTATTTTCTCCCTTTTTGCTTAATTTTTGCCTCATATAGGTTTCATGATACAGCTCAAGGACCTCTTTTTGCTTCTCTATAAAGAACCAAAGACATTGAATTTTTGCTTTTGAACAACTAGTTGTCTGTGAAATTGTAAAGTATTTTAAGTAATTAATATATATTAGTGTGAAAAGAGATTTTGGACATTTTTGAATTGGTTTTCTGTAGGACTGCAACTTCATTTTGGCTGAAACCTAACCTGATCATCAGGTTGCATGGTTGGGAAATATAAACCCATTATAAGTCTGGGTTAAGTTGGGGTTGACCCAAACCCAACTCAAGCCTGAGTTCTCTGGATCTGATATAATGGACATCTTGATTCTAATGAAGATCTACTATAACCTGACCCAACTGGAACTCGACCCAATTTAAAGACATAGAATCTTTGTAGTTTGATCCAACCCTGTTCAACCATGATATATCATAACGCTAATGCCAACCAATTCAAGTTTTGCCCAATCTGTGATTGGGTTTAATTAGGGTGGGAAAGATACCAACATGAGCTTAATTACACCAGTTATAAAAACACTCTTTCTTTTAAAATTTCTTTTTTGTGATTGTTATTATGTAAAGTACAATATGATCTTATTAGAGAGAAAGCCAACATTTTGAAGTTTGTCAAGCTACAACCTTGTGCAGGATGTTTTCAGTTGGGTGCATATATGGAAGGAATGATGATGGGCATAGATTTGGATTCTTTTGTCATGCTGCTCTTGAGTTTCTTCTTCAAAGTGGATTTCAACCAGTAAGTTAATAGAAAGACATGCATTCATGTGTCCTAATTTATTCTCTTGAAAGTTCTAGTCTCGTTCACTTAAAATTTGGGCTTTAGTATGCGATGATTTTATCTCAAGAACACTTCCTTTTTACAAATTTTTCTTCTATTCATATTCCATCTTTCTCATGAATGCATTGGTGGTAGAATTCATGCATAAGAGGAAGACTGATAAAATCATCTGCAACATAACCTTATGCTTTTAATCATGGTTCCATCAAAATAAACTTTGATAGCTGGTCATCCATTTGGGTGTGAATGTGTTACTAATTCTGCTAATATGCTTCATTGAAGGTTATACAGAGAAAATTTCATTTTCAACCCTATTTTTTCTTGATTTTATGATTATATCCTTCCTTACTGGCTGTTAAATCTGCACTTTGCCATTAGCATCTTATACAAAGACTTACCTAACTTTGAGTTAAAATAAGCAAGCAAGTCATTGACCAAAAAAAAAAAACCCTTTGAGCTAATTACTCCATTGACAACCAGGGTAACCTTCCTAACTTTATATTAAAAAATACATATTATTTGTTTTCCAATAAAACAAAAGTAATGTGTTTATGTTTGAGAACAAACACCCAAGGGAGGAGAATGATATAAAGAAGAAAAGGGGAGGAAACAAGGGTTGGAGATCATTTTAAATCCATTCCATTTAATTGGTGGTTCAATATCTCTTTCTCTTTGAATCAAGCTAGGTTTAAGTTAATCCCTGGTGAGGAGGAAGAGATGGTGGGATGGAAGATGTGAAGGGAAAAGAGGAGGAAGAGTCGAAGAGGGAGTAGGAAATAAAATTTTGTGCATGATTAAGATGCCTATACTTCCTAAATTAGCGGCGGGTTACTCTGGTTACATTTAAATGGAGTAATTGAGAGATACATGCTCAAGAATTCATTGAACTTAGATCCATGTTTAGACTCACAACACTGATAGGATGAACATTAACTATCATTGGCTAGACATGGGCAATGTATCTTTGACTGCATCAACTTCTTGAATGTGTGAGATATCTCATGCCCAATCTGTGATTTAAAAAGCGCTAGGCACCAAAAGACGCTAAGGTCCAAAAACACCCGAGGCGCTAGGCGCTCGCCCAAGCGAAGCAAGGCGCTAAAATATAAAAATATATAATATAATTAATAAATATAATTATTTAAATTAAAATTTAATAATAATTTCAAATAAATAAAAAAATAATAGTATTAAAATCAAAATAATATATTATTAATCTAATAAATAAAAATATCATTAATGATTAGCGTGATACTATTAACAATATCTTGGTAGCGGTAGCGGTTTATTCGGCGGCGGGAATGCGAGGAGCAAATGACAATGGCATGTTAAAGTATGTAGCGACAAGAGTGGCAGCGGCAGTGAGAGCGAGAGAGGCGAGCGGCGATAGTGGCAGCGGTAGCAGCAGGAGCAGGAGCGGGAGCGACGATAGTGGCAGCGGGAGCGGTAGCAGTGAGTAGCGAGAGCGAAAGCGGGAGCGACGAGCGAAGACAGTGGCAGCGGCAGCTGTAGCAGCGAGCAGCAGCAGCGGCGACAATGGCAGCGAGCCGCGGCAGTGGGAGTGGCGAGCAAGGTTAGGGTTGGGGAAGACGCGAGAGAAAGATGCTTTAGTTGGTTCAATTGAACCAACTAAAGCAGACCGAACCAGCGTTAAAACGTTGGTTCGGTCGCCCGGTTTAACCCAGGTGCTCGCCCGAAATGCCTGGGCTTGGGTGAGCACCCAAGCGACGCCTCTTTGAAGTGAGGTGCCTGGAAATGAAACGAGGCGCTCGAGCCTCGCCTCGCCTCGCCCGAGCACTTAGGCGAGCGCTTGAGCGCCTATTGAAATCACTGCGCCCAATGGTTTAGTTAGTTATCACTTATAGTTATTTACACTATATTGACATTGCAAATTGAGGTACATGCTTCATGAAGCATCTTACTTATGTTAAGGTATAAGAAGGCTAGAAGTTGTTTCTTTTCCATTTAGACATTTCTTCATTTGATTGGACATAGATATATGTTGTTTTGTTTATTACTCCTGGTCCATTCAGTGTTAAGTTCAATGAAAAATGTTCCACCATATAATTTATGTGGATTGTGGAGAATAAATGTTGTCCTGTTTCTATTATGTTTTTCAAGTGATACTTTTTATTCAAATCTTTGAAATCTTACATCTGCTCTCTTTTTAAAGCAACACAGGAACATTTCACAATGCCAATGTTGTATATATGTAGTCTTTTGTGCCCCATGAAGCACGGGTTCTTCCAAACTGTTACCATCTCCTTACTGTATCCATGTTGGACACCAAAACATATTTGACATTTCTTGACATGTATTAGAGAGTTCATATATATTACAACTTCAGTACCATCTACATTTATTTATATTAATTTACTGTATATATGTTCGACACTTAAGTCATCCATTTAAGGCTCCAAAACATGTGGGATTGTTGGTGGATTTATGTCTTATGAACTTTTTAGTTTCTTCTCTGATGACATCGACATTTCTAGGACTCTTGTAGTCATTTGCTTCTTATGGGTCATGCTTCTTTTAAGTTTTATATATCATGATAATAGATAGTCTATAATGTACAAAGTTTCGATGACATAAGAATGTATACATGTATTAGTTGCTGAATTGTGCTATATTTTACAAGGCATGTTGGCACATTCATATTGTATTGTGCCCATGACCCTTGTCTATGTCTATATGAAATTGTGATGGTAGTTCTTGGCTTCTTGAAATATACAAATGAAAGATGAATGTCCTAATGTGGCACTCATAGTCATGATGACTTTCTATCACTGGCATGATAAAAGTATTTATTCTTCACTTGAAAACTATGAGACTCCAAAGTTTTTCCTTTTTTGGAGAATAACTAATAACTTGTCACATAAATAATCTATCTCCAAAGGAAGGGGATCTTCAGATGCTTAGTTTATGCTTGCACAATATAGTAAAGCCCATGTGCATGCCTGGTTTCGTATATATGGGTGCTACAAGGTAAGATACCCATTTACAGGTAGCACTGCAGCACATCACTTGTGGCATAACATGCACTGGCAATCCTTAAAAGTTTGCAAATATCAATAAAGTTCCTGATCTGAAGTTTTACATGGAAATTTCTATCACACTCTTCCTTTTAAAGGTCTGACGTGAGATCACAATCTTTCTTCAAAAAAGTTAATTGTGCTAGTAGTGAAGTTATGTTTTTATTGCTGTTAGTGTTTACATTAAATTCTAATAGGAATTTGTGTGGATTGAGATGAACAGCCTTATGTATATTATTTCAATATTAGTACTCAAATGCTAATTAAGAGTTGATCAGTTTGAGTCACTGTCTTTATCTTCCATATACTTGCAAGAATTGATGTATTATGTGCGAAACCCCTACCAGTCTTCTGAATGGGATTATGGTATGGATACAATATCTAGTATCATTATGTATGACTTTTGTCAAATTAAATTTGTTTGATTGATGAATAAATGTTTTATTTGGTTTTTTTGTGATTCTGATTAGTAACATGTCACCTATGATATCTTTAAAAATGTGTCATTGCTGAAAACTATCATGGTTTTAGAATACTGTTTGATTAGCATATCATTGATAAAAGACAACAGTTGATGAATTAGTTAGTCAAGAAGACAATCAAAACATTTGAACTTGATTAAAGAAGTACATGACTGTAGATCAATGTTTCAACCCAAAATTCAAATGTCCAATGAAGAAAAAAAAAAACAACTCATCCTTTATGTCTAAAGCCATATCTAATGTTGTGGGGATTAGGGGCCTGAATAAGCTAAGTGCCAAACTTGTACTAACCAATATTGATCCACTTTGGGATGGAGTACATTGCTGCTAGGGGTTTATATTTGCTTATGCTCATGAACATTTACTCCAAAGTTTCTATTCTTTGTTTCCTTAAAGAATTTTTTCTCAAAACAATTTAACTGATTGGCTGTTCTTGGACAGGATATTTTGCACTGTCATGACTGGTCTAGTGCTCCTGTAGCTTGGTTATTCAAGGAACACTATGCTCATTATGGGCTGAGTAATGCTCGAGTTATCTTCACAATTCATAATCTTGAGTTTGGGGTGAACAACATCAGCAGAGCAATGGCATATGCTGACAAGGCTACAACTGTCAGTATCTAGTTCTTGCTTCAACATTTTTAAGTCTTTGCAGTAGTCATTGCTTTTCTCTAATTGACAAATTCTTCTCAAAAGGACCTTTGGTTATTTGATATCCAGTTTCCTCTTCGGTGGTAAAATCAGAAATGTTCTTGTTGTTTCTTTGTTTGATATTTAATGTATTTCTCTAATTTTTTTACAGGCAACTTAGCTGCATTCTTTTACGGCAATGTGGTAGTTTTGCAATTTATCCATGATTGTTCGATTTTTTTGAATGAGTTCAACCACAAATTGTTGATCTTTTTTTTAATCTTTTGTTAATTTGGAATTGTAAACAATGAATTTTGGGTATAGTTTACAATTGGGAAGTCGCATCCAGGTGTAAACTGTTGATGTGTGGTAGAAAACCGCACATATTAAATATGTTTGGTAAGTTTAGTTCCTCCTTTGGACAGATTAGGAATGCGAAACCACAGAATGAAAGAAACAACTTCAGGAGAAATGTATTGAAACAAATGACCTGACCTCCCAAGATCATGCTTGCATACGATGTTGTTTGATGGTTTAAGTGGCTGTTAATTGGTGTTTGGATTTTTGGACCTATCCATATAGAGCCTTGTAATTTCCATGAGACTTTGGCCCATTATAACTTCCTATGTAATAGCTCCTATATCACCTCCCAATTGTGCAGTTATTGCTTATATAATTAGCCACATTGATTAGACAGGCATTGTAGTCTGGGCAGAGTCCTTCATGGTTTGTCTAGGGTCTTGTCTTTCTGCCTAGAAATTATCACTTACTTCAATGCTCTTCCCGTTCTTCTAATTTTCTGCTTCTATGTGTTTGTTTCTTTGGCATTATTTAAGAAGCTAGTAATATCTTCAGTTAACCCAAATCAAATTTGAGTCTTCTAATGACAGATTATCACTTGTTGTGGTGATATTTGATCAAGTATGAGAATGAGGATGGATGGGGAAAGAAAATAGAAGTGGTTTTGGAGGAGCTTTTTTGTCATGGTTCAACAATGGGCCGTAGTACAAACTCTTCATTAATGAGGCCACACATGCAAAAGATAATAGTGATTGGTCAAAATGTGCAAATAGCCAAATAATTCTATGTTTTCTTTTGCAAGTGTGTGTTAATGTATAGTATGTATTTATATGTATGTAAAGTTGGACAAGAAGCTGATTTTCTTTGATTAACATTCTTCTGCATGTTCCGTGTCTGTGCCCCTTTTCTTTTGATGTATTAGTTCTACATGTTTAGGTCTGCACCTTAAGAATTTATGCAGAAGAATAAATTCAGCTAAGATCTAATAGAAGTATGTGATTTTAACTGTTAACTGATATGTTTTTTGTGTGCTCATCTTTTAAGTAGTTGCCTTCCCATGTAGGTTTCACAAACATACTCAAGGGAAGTTGCTGGAAATCCTGCAATATGTTCTCACCTTCACAAATTCCATGGTATTGTGAATGGTATAGATCCAGATATCTGGGACCCATACAATGATCACTTTATCCTGGTATATTTCTCAGAATTCATGATGAAACTTTAGCTTTCTTTATTAGTGTTGTGTATGATGCAGTTTTCCTCTTTGACATACATGACGTTGATATATTCTGCTTTTAATTCGTTTTATGATTGGCATGATCAAGAAAGAACAAGCCAAGATTTGCATGCGAAAGTATTATTCTACATTGCTGTAACTAACTGTAGCTACTACAAAAATAAGTTACTTCAGATCTAAAGCAAACAGCATAAATGGGGCAACACTATAAGGCCTGAATGGAGTCTTGATGACCGATTTGTTATGAGAACTATTCAATTGTTGGTGAAATATTGACACATTAATTATTATTATTGGGAAGTGAGTTCTAGGTGCCAGTGAAGTTCATCAATCATTTCATCCTCATCCTATGGTTACTCAATAATTGGTACTGTAAGATATTATAAAATTATATTAATTCTCTTGGGTCAATTACTTTTTACATGTGGATATTAATTTAAAAAATTCCTTCTTTGGCAAATGGAAGTTAAAAGACAGAGCAGAGAAGAGACTAGAAAATTTATCTATTATTATAAAATTAATGTTGAAAATATTCATGTGTGCAAGGTGAAAAGAAATTGACTCAGAGAATAGTCCCATGTTGCTTAGGGTAAATTGTTGTCTAATCTGATTTATGTAGATCCTGAATAGTTTAACTCAAACTCATCATTATTTGATTCCTGTCAATTAAGGCATATAGCTAGATAACTAAGAGACTTTCTTATTCATGAAGCCTGCTATTAATATATTTTGAGTCATAACAAAGGCTTATCATTACATAGTACGAAGTGTAGAACAAGGTTTTATATATGGGTACTGCAATCCACACAGAAATCTGATCGCTTTGTTATGTACTGATTTAAATGGAATAGTACACTTTGGTACATCAATAAGGAAAAAAGAAGACTGAAAAAAATGTTGATATGTTGAATCTAATCAGTTTTGTTCATCTCCTGATATCACTAGTATTTACATAATGTTGCAGAGTGCCATAATTTATTATCACTGCTACTGCAGTTAGTTGTCTCTGCTTCTTCAATATCTGGGTCAGAGAATCTATCCTCTAGGGAAGCTAGACACTGCTCTTGCTTAGCTGAATTATTAAGGTCTTATGAACTTCACATACCAGTTCTTCAAAAATTGTTCTGTTATGGAAATAGCTATTAATGGTCCGAGAAGAAATTTCTGCTTTTCTGAAGAGGTTTGGTCGAAAAGGAATGATCTAAGAAGTCTTCCACAAGTGAAAATAAACCAGAGTGTATCTTAATGTGATATTTCCCTTCAGCCTTGGAGCTACTTGGCGTGCAATCCAAAGTTGATCATCATGTTGATCACCGTGTACACATCCATAACCTAAATTGAAAGCTCTCATTAATCTAGTACTTCCGGCATTTTAGTTTTGAAGCTTCTTAATTGCTATTTGTCAATCTGACTGAACATCCTGAGGAAAGGACTGTTCAGATCAATGTTTGATATTTTGTACCATACCGGTGTATCGAGTTTTGCTCGATATGATGCATTGTACTGAGCGGTAAGCCAATGTGTCATATCGAATGGTATGCCTAAAAAATATAATTAATATATAAAATATATAAATATATATTTAAAAAAATTATAAAAATCAATATATAAAAATATAAAAAAATATTTAGAAAAAGGCGTACGTAGCCTCGGCGACGTCGCCTCCTCCTCTTCTCCTTGTTGCCTCATCTACGACATTCGGCAAAGAAGGTGGCAAAGATGTCGAAGGCCACAGATATATCCAGCCTTCGGCAAAGAACACAATGAAGGTTGCAGTTGTCTCTGGCCTCCGGCGAAGAAGAAGGCCGCAAAGTCGCAAACGAGGCATTGAAGGAGATCGCCTCTTCCACTGCTCTAGTCGCCGCCTACCCTGATCCCCGTGCCTCCAGATCCTCCGCTTTATGACTCTCCACGCTGTTACCTCCTGGATCGGGATCGAGAAAGGGCGTGGAAATAAGTTCACGTCGAGGTTCTCCCGATTCTCCCTCTTCTTTGAATGCTCTCTCCTTCTTCTTCCTTCTTCAACGCTTCTCCCTCAGGCATGCCGCAACCAGGCTGCAGCCAGGCTGCTATATTGAGCAGACCGCTTGGTAGTGGGCTGTCCACGTACCGGTTCACGGGCGGATTGGGCGGTACGATTCGAAATCACAAACCTTGGTTCATATGCTAATTTTAGACATCCCAAGGTTACGCTTAGGTGGTTGGCCGATGACCTTATAGACCTATCTAGCTTATAATTAAATTGTTCTGTAGGGATTGTCCTTTATAAAATGGTTCTAAATAGTGCTTGATCTAACTGAAACAAAAATTTTCCTGAAATCTTTTTTAAATTTGTTTCATCCATTTTAGGTGCCTTACACACCAGAGAATGTTGTTGAGGGTAAGAAGGCTGCTAAAGAGGCATTGCAGCAAAGACTTGGATTGAGAAGATCTGATCATCCTTTGATAGGGATAATTACCCGCCTGACAGTTCAGAAGGGAATTCACCTCATCAAACATGCTGTTTGGCAAACACTTGAGCGCAATGGGCAGGTTTTTCTTTGCATATCCTTGTTTTGGCACTGTCTAGTATTAATTCCATGTTGATATTTAACTCCTAATAGATTTAATGGTATGAATACAATATACAATTATATATATATATATATATATATATATATATATATATATATATTCATACATACATACATACATATATTTTTAATTACTCTAGTTGTAGCATTTCATAATTCACAGGAAATTTGTTGTAGGTTGTTCTGCTTGGTTCAGCTCCAGATTCTCGTATACAGAATGATTTTGCTCACTTGGCTGATCAGCTGCACTCTTCCCATGCTGGCCGTGTCCGTTTTTGCTTAACCTATGATGAACCTCTTTCTCATCTGGTTAGACATCATTTACTGCACTCTGTTGGGTGCCCTGTCATAATTCTTTAGGTCGATGAGATATTCTAATTAATGTTTATCCTTTTTTGTTAGATTTATGCCGGTGCGGACTTCATTCTTGTTCCATCACTTTTTGAACCATGTGGCTTAACCCAACTTATAGCTATGAGATATGGTTCCATTCCGGTTGTTCGTAGAACTGGAGGTGAGTGCTTTAATAATTTTGTCATTGTGCTTTCAGTAAATTTATTAGTTTATGCTCAAGCAGCAGTTTCATGCAACCGAATCATAATCAATTAATGGTTAACCTAGTGCAAGAGACTCCATCAATATGGGATCTGAGGAGAATCAATGTACACAGCCTTTCCTTTGCAATCAAAGAAGCTAGTTCAATGAATAGTCAATTAATGCACTTTTGAACTTTACAAACTCAATATGAAGAAAAGATGATCTGAGGATAAAATCAGCGTGGGCCTTTGACCCTCAAGTTCATCTTGTGCTACCATATGCAAATAGTTGATATCAGTTGCAGGTCAAAATCATTGAATTTGCATCTGCGGAATGTTTGGGGTTTCAGGCAAATGACCAAGATAGTAATATATCCAGTCCCACTCACATGCATGGAAACTATTACCCATAGTTCCAGTCTGGCCATAAACCAGAGCCTAATGCTTGGTCTCATTCATTATTTTCAACATCCCAATAGGCTGTTCTAATATGTTAACACAGCCATGTAATAGATCCATCCAGACTGATCATGCCTGCCACTCTTTGTTCTATATAGTGAATCGCATTTTGCCATTTTTTGAATTATTAGAAATAAGGGAATTTCCTTGTGCATTATGTAGGGCTTTATGACACAGTCTTTGATGTTGACAATGATAAAGAAAGAGCTCGTGCGCAAGGTCTTGAACCAAATGGGTTTAGCTTTGAGGGAGCTGATCCTTCTGGCGTGGACTATGCTCTCAACAGGCACGTATCATAAGTTTCCTCGATTGGCTGTCTGTTACTCAATTTATTGTATTCTTAACAGAACACCAAAATGCATATTTAGGAGATACTCCTTTGGTAGTGCACAGGTAAAATTTGCTTGATTTAGTTTGATTAAGGGCTTCAGGATGTCAGAAAAACTCTTGCATTTTCCTTGCTGTAATTTTTAATTAGATATGTTATTTTCAAGAAGAATCTTCTAGCATTGAGTGATTTGATAGATAAATGGAACTATCACTTTAAATCAAGAATTTCTCTTGTTAAGTTGTTAATGTTGCATCCCTAATCACAAAACCATATTTTATGTTTATATTTAGCAGGTGGCTAAGGGAATATGTTTAGAGCCGTTGATGTGGTTCAGCAAGTCAAAGTCGTTTGGCATTTCATAATTTGGCCTCTTTCTTTTGTGAATGGTTCTATTTTCTAAATATTGATTCTCAAGTCATCTCTAAGAAAAACTACATCCCATATGTTGGTTGCTATTGAACGTATACATGCTATCAGTAAATATCTCTACTGTCATTTGAGAAGAAAAACAACCTAATCATTTATATCAAACAAGCAAATTTATGTCTGACAATTGGATCTTCCAGAGCAATCTCTGCTTGGTTTGATGCACGAGAATGGTTCAACTCACTATGCAAGCGCGTGATGGAGCAAGACTGGTCATGGAATCGGCCCGCTTTAGACTATATGGAGCTCTACCATTCGGCACGGAAGTAAAACTTGATGGTATGGGGAGAGAATTTTTGTGCATGACTTTTAAAATCTTTGTACAGTCGCAGTCTATCATTCCTTGTTTTTGCTAGTTCTGTATTCTTAAAGATACGAATCAGTGTCCATTCTAGGCTCATATCAAGTTGTTATTTATGCAATTCTTAGAGTCAAGTTTAAGATGTCTCTTCATTTGATGCATTTTGAGTCTTTGCAATAATATGACATTAAAATATTGTTCTACTATTCGAACATCATGTATGTTCTTTTTCTTGTTCTTTGCTTGTAGAAGAATAAAATAATTGTCTCATCTTCTTTAGCAAACTAGCACAATTTTTTTCTTTGATTCTACAAACCAGACTTGGGAATGATATGGAATTTTGCAGCTTCTACATTTCATGACTTGGGTTTATTATTTTCTTTGTCTGTTTCTTTTTCTACAATGTGAAAGTTACTTCTCCCTGTCATTGATTCATTGTCTGCAATGAAAACTTTTATTTTCTTTCCATCTTTGGAACTCTTTTCTTCAGCATTAAGTTTGGGTTAATAGGGTAATCCTATTGGTTGAACCAAGAATCTTTCAATTCTTTGTTCATGTGCTCAAAGTCATCCTATCAATTTATATTATTTGAGGTTACACATGCCTAATTCAATTGCAGCAGCTATGCCTTCAAACTTGATTGACAAGCTTTTGATATCTGTTCAGCCATGTTTCCATCTTCGTTGGCATAACCATAACTTCTTAGTTTATTAATGATTCCAAAAAACTCTATAAAAGAACCCCTGAGGAGATTCAGTTGACTTCATTGCTAAGATATCAGATTCCCTCTATAAAAATTGAAGCTTAAGTAAGATAATTTTCTATTTTTGATTCTTCTCCGATCTCCTACATATTTTTTTTATCAAGTTTTTGTATCTTTTCTTCTTGTTCTTCTTTGGTGATCTGAGATGATAAATTGTGTGTATCATCTTATGTTGATGGAGCTGTGGAACTATGCATTGGAGCGTTATGATGTTGTTTCGAATCACAAGTTTAACCTGGGAGACGGTAGGCTTCTCAGAAGGGGAGTTGTTCTTCAGGATTATATGAATCAACGTGAAAAAGTGAACCAGGTTGATTTTTGACGAGCAGCATATTGTGTTGCAGGTCAAACTCTGAATCTCATCAGTTGGGAACTTGCAATATTATTGTATTGCAGTAGATCAGCTTGAAACTATAAATAGAATCAGTGCAGAAATTTTAGGGATTCATGGAACTCCTAATTGGAGTTCTGCTTGTCAATCTTCCACGGGTGGGGGATGTGGTTGATAGGACTCGAGTGGTTGTAGTGGAATGGACTCCAACTGGCTGTTCTACTGATGGTGCCATCTTAATAACTCCTTGCTTCTTTAGCGATGATGGAATAATTACTCCAATATTTCATCAAAAAAGACAATAACATCAGAGACTGGTGTTGCAAGATGCTCCAAACTGGTCACATGTTGTATGTCTTCTCATGACCCACCCCATGTGCTCCATCTGTCTCATGGGAATGGACAAAAGCTTCTCGTGGTCTCTAGCAATTCCTCCTTTGAACGTATGGGGACTTTTGCAAAAACCCCACCGGGCTAGTATGGGAATCAATGAATTCTATACTGCTACTTAAGTTGACATTTCAATTTACATGCAGAATTGACATTTTATTGAACTATAATAATACCTCAATTGTCATATATTTTTGAGTCCCTGTTGATCCCTAAAAGGTATCTTCCTGAGTCCTCCTCACTTTTGTGTGATTTTTTGGACCCAAATAATTGCAGAAGTGCAGCTGCCACTTGGCGTTGGATCATCTAGCTTTAGTTCGCATCAGTTTCAACTACAAGAATCCTTCATGGTATCTCAAGAATGTTATCATCCCTCGTGTATTGGTTTTTCCGTCTCTATTTATGGGCTGTAAACTTACTCATGTATATAGAGAAGGCTACCTGTTCATGGAATGAGCATGGTTTGACCTGTGTTATGAACTTACTAATATACGCTGGTTTTTCTTTCTTTTTTCTAGGGAAAGAAAAGGAGAGGTGGGTCAAGATACATTGGATTTGACGAGACATGTCGGTTGTGGACAAATCTAGATATAAGTGCGTGCATGTGAATCAAATCTGCACCACCAACACCTTACAAGCAGCGGGCATCAGCAATTTCTTTTTGTGTCGGACATTTCGGTGAGATGTTTCTGTTGATGCGAACACTTTTGTCCATCAATTTGTGACGAAGCAGCATGACACGTCCACACGAGGGGTCTAAATCATGCACTGATGATGGTGACGAAGGATGAAGGGCAGAGGGCGGGGGTGCATATTCCACAATGTGGGATCTGAACTAGGTGCGCTCGCCGCTCCACGTCATGTCAATTGTGAAGGAAACCAAATTGCAGGACAAACATTTCCGTCACTTTGATGCTGTATGCATTTCACATGCGTAGGCACGTCATCCGCCTTATTGCCTACGAGTGTGCATCTTAGCACTGTCCAATAAGCATCTAAAGGACGAACACCACATAGCCCATAAGGTCTAAAAATTTGATCCGATTGGTGGTAACTATTGATTGATATATATATATATATCTGTTTGATCAGAAATCATTACTTTTCATTCGGTTCAGCCCAGAATTATATATTTTATTCTTTTGATTTGTAAATTAAATAGATTCTTAATAGCTGTTGACTGTTATTAATCTTTCTCTGCTTATCCTTTTTGATTTATGTCGATGATATGCTAGCATGTCATGCGGACACGATGAGTCTTGGACTCATCCACACCGTGCCGGTCCAGCCAACCGGATTTTGGGTCTGAAATCTCGCCATATAGTTAGTAGATGAACATCTCATGTCAATGCTGGAAAGTTAAAATGGAAAAGCATGCACTGATGTCAAAATTTCCTCCTTTGGCACCATTAAATCTCATATCCTGATGTTTTTATCGCCATCAAGGCGGTAGGCAGCCACCAGAAGGTTCCACTTTTGCAGAAACCAAAGAATTGCATTGTTTTGAAGTGATTTGAACCTCTCAGATGTGGGTAGGAGGAGACTCCTTTGGCTCTTTTGGGTGTTTGTCTTGCTTGATAGCTTCATATGATGCAAAACTTGTGGTCCAAATGTGCACCCGCATAGCCCAATTCCTCATCTTTCCACAACAAAAACATGTCATTTTGCATTCTTTGGACCAAAAGGATCTTCTGTAGTTGGTGAGGCACAATGAGAGTCTTGCATTTGTTTTCTTAACACCTTCACCAGCAAAAACTTAACCTCATATTGACTCATATAATATAGTAAGATGAATATTCCACAATGTTTTCACATATCACTTTCAACTTTGAACAATTTCAGAATTTTCTGATTGTTGAAAAGAATTGGTCGGGGTCCAATTCATTCGATTCCTAATTATTTATGCTCCTACTCCAACATCTCAGTCATCCATTTAGGGCAGGACCACTTCTTCTCAGTGTGGACTACATCCACCCAATCACATTAAATCAACCAAACATTGATGGATGGATGGATGATTAGTACTCTTATAAGATATTTGGGAGGAAATTGGTTCCCTGTGGAATCTTTTTTTGTCTTCTCTGCATTCACCATCTTAAAATCTTATTTATTTCCACCTCATGCTAAATCATATAGCTGTCAGAAACAAACACAATAGTGCACAAAACTGCATCAGCAAAAAATATGGAGTCCTTTTTTTTTTTTTTTTTAATTGAGCAAAAGTGGGCATCATAGACTCAGTTGATATAATGAGTCATGGGATGAAGTTACATAGAGATCTCTGCTTTAACTTGCAAGAATGGTGTGGTATAAGAGAAGAAGAACAAGTACTTCCTAGAAACAAAGTTTGGTATGGAGCACCTATTTCAGGTCCAATTGATAGAAAAAGAAACACAGATTGCTGATATTCTGCTGATGGTGTCATGGTTGAGGACATCATCCACCATCTTTGTTCTTCAGCATTATTCTGAAGGATCCAAATATGCTGGTTTTGCTGCAACCAATTGTTGGAAATACTTATCACTGTTTTTAATGTGCCATCATGGGTCAATGGAAGTACCAAGAAGTGATCTCAGCAACCAAAGCACTGGCAAAAAGGCAAAAAATCACATATCTGAATTCACTTTCATGAACCTCTTTTTTATTATCCTGATGAAGTGCTCCACCAGTTGATGGAAAAAAAACTTGGCTTGCATTTGATCAAGTGCATTTTGGCCAGTGGTGGAAGAACAGTCATGAGAAGCTTCCTGAATCTTACTTCTCCAGTTTTTAGAACACAAGTAGGACTTGTATAAGTAGCTTAGAGCTTTCACAGGGTGTTTATGATGCTTTTTTTCCTGCTGCTTAACTTCAAAGTGACACTTGAAATTAGTTATAGGGAGGCTTTCTTAGCACTCACCAAGTTGCTTGAAATTAGTTTGCTCAACTCTGAAGTCATCTTTTCCTGCTCCTTGACTTCAGAGTGACACTTGAAAAATAGTATTCAGAGGCTCCCTTACCACAAAATGATTCCTGAAACACAACCCCTTGGAATCTAAATATATAGTTAATTTTAAATTCATCTAAACAATGATTATATATATATATATATATATAATTTTTCTTTTACAGAGATGCTCCTATCATCCAACAGACTACAACAACACATATATACAATGTAATTCAAGCCTTTTCTTTCTTTCCATGGTACTCAGAGTGAAGCAGGAGTAGCTCCTCTATTATCCATGTTGTCTAAATAGATAAAATAAAGAGGAGATATCCTGGAAAGAGTCCATCCATCATATGTTGCTTGATGCTTCATTCACCATTCTGGTTCCTGAATAAATTTCTCTTCCTTTAAACGACAGCACATAGAGAGAGAGAGAGAGAGAGAGAGAGAGAGAGAGAGAGGCAGTGACCTAACTTATTGATAGGTTGTGATGGGCATGTGTAACAACAGTACATCCAAGTATGTGGCCACAGATATATAAAAAAAAAGCATCTGGCTTTGTATGGGAAATTATTAGGTCACTCTTTTTCTCCAGCATCATCCCCAGCATATTCATGTGTGTCAGTGAGAACAAAACACAAACCATGACATCAGAGAATTAGGTGCTTCAAATTCTTGATTCCCATTTTTTATTTTCTTAATTTACTCTTCCAGTTTAAAATTTATATAATATGCATATTTATGAACTCGATATCTCATGACCGAGAATAATTATGCAGTGAATTTATAACCCGACGTAAATATGATCCAAAACTCAAAAAAGCAATGGATTTGGGTGTTAAATAGGATTAAACATAGTTATAAATTATGTTTTCACATGATGTATCTTAAAAGATATGTCACAAATGTAAAAAAAATAATGGTGAAAATGTTAAATAAACTACATAATCTTTTCAAATTCAATTTAATAAGTGCATGTTGCATGTATGAGCTAATTCTCATGTAAGAATAGTAAGATAATAGTTTTTTTTATATTATTTTTCAATATCAAAATGCCATTACATTGGGTTTAGTTGATATTTAATGTTATATTTCATAATATCCATTATTTTTATGCATAAGTGATATTGTTATGTTTCATTCTTTATGAGTGTAAAAAATTTATCATTTTGAGCATTGTGAATGGTTATAAAATTAAAATATGTTATTTTCTTCAACAGGTCTACCAATCTTATGTTTAGCTGTTTAACTTCACTGGTGCATCATCACATAATTCAATCTTGTAAATTAATGCACTATGGTGGCTGTTAATCTTCATTAGAGACTAACTATATTGCCCATGGTTTGGTCATTCCATTGGTCTGTTTTATAAATTGAAATTATTATAGAGGCTGAAGAAAGATAATTCAATGTCAGATATGAATTTAATTGTGATATTTTTTTTGTTATAATTTTATATTTTGAAGGTGCAATTTTAACATTACCCCCTCTCCGAACGATAGATTAAATTAGAAAAAAAATATAATCATACATAAAATAATAGCAGAAAGAACATCAATTAATTGACTTTGCCCAAACTTCACACTGGTCTCCACTAATCCCTTGATCAATCAATTCTACGATCCAACGGCTCATATTCCTCATCCTCACTCCCGTGGAAGCCCGATCGGACACGTGCCGCACCTTTCTTCATGTCACCGTCTATAATATCATCTCCATGAGGAGGTAAATGGAAAATGATGGAGATTACTTTAGTTATAGCAAATTAACTAATAATATATGTACTAAGAAAAAAAAATTACTATAAACAAAAATTATGATAAATATGTAAAAAAATTAAGAAAAATGTTTAAATAATAAAATTAATTCAAGGAGCGAGTAACTGTGACTTCGGTGGCGGTAAGCTTACGGGACCGGTGAGCGGACGCATCCGCCATGTGTGTAAGCTATAAATCGAAGCGGTCGAGCAGTGGAAAAGGCAGCGTGAGACATCGACCCTCTCGTCTTCCGTCCGTTCTCCCTCTCTCTCTCTCTCTCCCTTCCCATTCACCCAAAGAAGGCCCTTTTCCCCTCCGATCTCCTCGGAAACCCCTGCGGCGACCGCCCGAAGCACATGGGATCGCTCGGCTGACCCGTCTACCTGCGGCGATTAGTGCTTTTTCTGGGTTTTTGGAGAGGGATCGCTCTGATTCTGAGGCGACCATTTGTTCTTTTGCGATTACGTATGAACTGGTTCGTGAACCTGGGGTTGAATTCGAACTCGAATCACTTCGCCACTTGTCTCCTGATATTTATTCTCCATTATTCCCCTCAATCGTCCCCCTCGATTCTGGACTTGAGGAGTCGCTGGAGCTGCGATCGCCTGTCTTGGAGTCATGGAGAACCGCTGTGATATCAACGGTGTCAAGAAAGGTGACTCCTTGTGTGCAGATATGTAGCCTCTTGTGCTTGCAAATTCTCTTCCTTTTGCTTGGAATTTTTTTTTTATTTTGTCGCTGCTTTATGCTTAAATTTGCGATCTTGTGGTTAGATATTTTACTTTTCTTTATTTTGGGGCATTTTTGGGACGATGGTCACAGGATTTACGTTCAAAAAAGTGATTTTTTTTTTGTTTTTTCCGTTTCCTCCCCTGTAAGTAGATTGATGATGATTTTTGAAGGTCCCGTTCCTGTAATGTCTATGGTCAATTAATTGGTTTATGTTGTACTATTGAGAAAGAAAAACTGAAAATTTCTGAACTAGCACATGAATCGGGCAGAGTTTGGCGTGGATTTGTGTCGGTTTCGGTACATGTCTGTCTGTGGTGGTGCCTTTTTTTTTTTTTTTGTGCTACTGTTTACTGTGGTACATGCACTAAAACAATACACATGTGTACTTGTCTAGTGGCCATGGAGCCCATGCTGAATGTCCTGTATGGGCCTGTGGACACTTTTTGGCGTTTTTGTAATGAAGCATATTTCGGTGCACTATGAAGTTTTCGCATTTTCCAATGATTCGTGCTTATGCTTGGTTGTTTTGCTAAATTAAGTGATATAATATGTAAGCAAGTGTTACAAAATGGCACAGTGATCTCAAATATATCTTATTTGATAGTTGCTTTGAAGGTATTACCTTTTTTTTCCCCCCCCCCACTTGCTTGTCTTAAATGGCATGCTGCTTTTGTGGTTATTTTGCTTTTGTCATATATTGCTAAATATCACAAGCATTGCAGCATGTGATATACTTGGAAATATATGTGGGGCCTTCCAGCACAGTTTGACCTATGCATGCACTCTTTTTAGTTTCTCATATTATTCTGAAACATAATTTTAGGTTAGCAATCTAAAGACTAAACCAACCCTGGTGTCTATCTTACTTGATTCCATGGGTGAAGTACTTTCCAGTCGTGGGACACAGGTCTAATTATGTTTATACCATTTGAGTGTTCAGGTTAGACTTCTGTGATCGTTCTCCATTTGACGTCAGATTATTCTCTCAGAGCAATCATTAAGGAACAAAAGGAGTTCAGATCTCCTTGAATTCACTATCTTCACGTCCGGACATAATTTTTGTTATGACTAGCTGACAGATCTTATCAGTTTTTGTGGATAATGCTTTCAACTTTTGTTGCAAAGGAAGCATAAAATTTTATCATGCTCATGTCTTTTTGCTAGGCTTGTGGTGTGCCTTTTGAGAGTTTTCATGCATGCTTACATGCAAAAATCTCATCTATTTGACCAATTTTTAGGTGTGTACTTAGTGCATCGGCACCGGAGCTATCCAATACCTAAATGTAAACTGAATCAATTTTTTATTGTCCTTGCAGCCTCTTATTATTTAAATGCTAAGGAACAGCGGCCTCGTTCTCCTTCTGCCATCGTCATCGGTGGTGGGTTTGCAGGGATTGCAGCTGCTTATGCACTTAAGAATGCATCTTTCAAGGTAAGTGGGCTTCTCTTGAACAGTTCATTTAGGTATTTTAAACTGCACATATCAGTTATAGTCTAGAAGATAGTATGATAAAGTTGCTCGCTTAATTAATATCAAATGGATGCCTTCTTTCTTTTCCCCTCAGGTTGTGCTTTTAGAATCACGGGATAGGATTGGTGGTCGAGTTTACACTGATTACTCATTTGGTTTTCCTGTTGACATGGGGGCAGCTTGGTAAAGCTTCTCTTTAAACATATTACCTTTTCTGATTTATCTCCATGACCAATGACCATCTATATATATGTATATACTACTTTTAAAACATCAGGTTGCATGGCGTCTGCAAAGAAAATCCTTTGGCACCTTGGATAGGAAGACTTGGCCTACCAATTTATCGAACCTCTGGTGATAATTCTGTTTTGTTTGATCATGACCTAGAGAGGTAATGCTAATCATGTTTGCTTTATATTTTGGAATTTGATAATTGATCCAGTTTAATTAGATAGTAAATTATCACCAAGCACCAAGATAATAAACCAAATGAAAAAGAGTGAATTTGTTTATTTGAATATAGGCTGGTCAAACAGCTGTGATGACTTTTTGAATCTCTTGTTTTCTTTTGCAGCTATGCACTTTTTGATGCTGATGGACAGCAAGTCCCACAAGAACTAGTCCAAAAAGTTGGTGAGGTGTTTGAAGGTATTTTAAAAGAGGCAAGTTTACGTACTACCTTGTACCTGCTCAAAACTACAGTATTGATTTTGCCGGTGTTCTTTAAGACCATTAGTTTTTTCAGACTGATAAACTCAGGCTTGAAACAAGTAAAGACATGTCTATAGCCCAAGCTATTACACTTGTTCTGGAGAGACATCCAGATCTAAGGTTCGTTGAAAATGGTATTATTTTTTTCATTTAAATTTGTGTTTTATTTGCAACCATTTTCTTTTATATTTGAAATTGCTTCTTTGCAGGCAAGAAGGCCTTGCAAACAATGTGCTGCAGTGGTACCTGTGCAGAATGGAAGGTTGGTTTGCTACAGATGCTAACAACATCTCGGTAAAGAACTGGGATAAGGTGAGGACATTCATCTATGATGTTGCAACATGACTTAATTTATCAAAAGATAGTTCTTGTGGCAGCAGCTAGTTTAACAAATGAATGTATGTTTACAACGTAAAATTCATTCTCAAAGTAATAGTTTCGGAAGCTTCATTCATAGAATTCACAGCGTTCTTAATATGAGTAATCAATGATCATTTGCATGCACGTCTGTTATTTTAATATGTTGTTCAACTTCATTTATCAGTTATATATTCATGTGTTTCCATGCTTCACTAACTGCAGGAGGTTTTGCTCCCTGGCGGTCATGGACTTATGGTTCGTGGCTACCGACCTGTCATTAACACACTTGCAAAAGGTCTTGACATTCGTCTCCACCACCAGTATGTTCTGATCTATAGTATAAAATTGCTTTCATACTTCTATTTAGCTGTCTATGTGTTTGTTTGCATTAGACACCAGTGTTTTATAGGTATAAAGTTATATGATAAATTAAAATGTTCTCCAAATCCTTTCTTCCAGGGTTACAAAGATAGTGCGGGGTAAAAAGGGAGTAGAGGTCACTGTCAGCAGTGGTAAAGCATTTTTTGCTGATGCTGTTATCATAACTGTACCCTTGGGGGTTCTCAAGGCCAAATCCATCAAGTTTGAACCAAGACTTCCAGAATGGAAAGAAGAAGCAATAGATGGTATTGGAATCGGGACAGAGAACAAAATTGTTTTGCACTTCAACAGGGTTTTCTGGCCAAATGTGGAGTTTCTTGGAGTAGTCTCACCTACTACATATGGTTGCAGCTATTTCCTTAATCTTCACAAAGCGACTGGCCATCCTGTTCTTGTTTACATGCCTGCAGGTCGCCTCGCTAATGATATTGAGAAAATGTCTGACAAGGCTGCTGCTGAATTTGCCTTTAGTCAGCTAAAAGGGATCCTCCCAGATGCATCTGAACCGGTATGCATTGTTTTTGAACTCCATTTTCTTTTGTTGTTTTTTTCCATCATCTTATCTTGTAAATTGACTACTATGTTAAAGTTGACGCTTTCTGTGGCATGTCATGGAAATTGTTGTAACATTATTAATTAATCACTTATGGCACTATTGATTGTGTTTAAAGTTCGCACATTTGTTACTGCATATTGCATCAACTTTGCCACTTGTTTATGATGATCTAGCACTTTAGTTGGTGCTTGAAGCGAAATTCCATGTTGGTATCTTTTTTCGGTTGAGATTATTGACAATCTGCAATATATGGCTTCCTCCTTTTGTTAAAAACATGGAGACACGTCTGCTGATCAGCTTCCTTTGCTGGAATTTCAGATTCAGTATCTCGTGTCACACTGGGGGACGGATGAAAATTCACTCGGCTCTTATACCTACGATGCAGTTGGGAAACCTCGTGAATATTTCGAGAGGCTGCGTATCCCGGTGGACAACCTCTTCTTTGCCGGGGAAGCTACAAGCATCAAGTATACTGGCACGGTACACGGTGCCTTCTCCACGGGGTTGATGGCAGCTGAAGAATGCCGAATGCGTGTCCTAGAAAAATACGGGGACCTAGACACATTGGAGATGTTCCACCCAGCCATGGGTGAAGAAGCTGCATCAATCTCAGTCCCCTTGCTGATCTCCCGGATGTAACTCAACCATTACCTAGAATCCTAGTGTTAAAACATGTAGTTCTCTAACCATTCCATTGATTGCCTGAAAAGTAACACAAGGAAAATTATTGTTTTACCTTGTAATTTTTCAAGCATGTGGTATGTGTTATGTGCTACACTTGTGACACTATCAGTAAGTACTTGCACTGTACGTGCCCACCGTATACAAGGAGGGTTTATAGAAACTCATGATAATTCTGCTTGCTGTAAAACCTTATCGTAAGTGTTGATGTTAAAGTTAAAAGACTTGAGGTATAAAATGTTGATGGTTAATGTATTTGTAAAAGCTGTAATGATTCGATCATGATGTTCTGCGGTTCATTACACTTGCCGATGATTGCACAGTCAAATCATAAACCACTAGTGTACGTTCTCTTGGTCTTTGGATGCATGTAGCCAAGGTTAAACCAAATCCTTGACAGTTCAAAGTATTCAATGCTCTTCAAAACTTGGCAGCATGAAGGCTGAAGATGAATGATGCTGTTGTGTTTTAGATACTGATTAGGTTGTCATGCTCAAGGTGGATTGATCATTTTGTTAGCTTAATTCATTTTACCTGAGGCTTCCTGTGGAAAGAATTCAGCCTGCCTATGTGTTCCAGAAAAGAAATGTTATTGCTTTGGTTTGTATTTGGAGAAGAAATAGTAATGTCCGTATAGCTGTAAGAACAGAGATTTTTTTTTTAATGAAAGATAAATGAAGAAGATGAGATTTAAATTGTCTGTATCAAAAAAGGTAGCTGATGTTTTGGGAATTAGAGACTTAGTTAAACTAAATCATGATTGTGAATCACAAACAAAGAATACTACCATCGATGAACAGTGGATCTCTCTGCTTTGAACTAAATGTAAAATAAGTAAATCAAAGAATAATGGAATAAACATTAAAAATTATATTAGAAAAAGGTAAAATTCAAAAATAGTGCGACAAGACTGAGGATAAAAGATCGCGAGGGACCACATCGACCCTGAAACATTGCGCGGGGGTCTACTTACAAGTATAAGTTCGAGAGGGGCGTTTGTGTATAAAAGGGCGGCGGTGATGGCCTAATTGGAGACTCACCACATGAGGAATTAGAGGACTAGGGTTTCTCCACGACGAGGGCTTGACTCCCTGATCGGAGAACAGAACCCTGGGAGAAAAGAAGCCCCCTCGATCCGATCCCTCAGTCTATTGGCGCCTTGTGCTTTCGGGTTGGTTGTGGTGTGGTTGCCTTCAGCCGCCGAGGATGTACTTGAGATGGGCTCTGAGGAGTTTGGTGAGCCGGTCGAGGACCAGGGCTTATGGCGTGCATGGCGGTAGATTCTTCTCCGCTGCTTGCTCTGGAGCTCCCTCGACCCGAAACCCTGCCAAGATCCCCAAGGTGCGATCTCGCTCTTGCTAGCTGTTTTGCCTTGATTCTTGATGTGGGTTTTATTGGTATCGGTACAAGGTTGGTTTCCTATGATTCTATATTGTGTTATTCGTAACAATTCCCTTGTCTGATTCTCTATGCATGCGTTTGGCTGTTTACCTTCTTGACTATTGAAGTGGTTGTAGTTGGCATATGGTATAAATTTGACGTTTTGCTTTTGATTGTATGTTGTTCTTTCGTGTGGATAACAATAGCTAGCTGCTTGATACCTGTGCTTAGTTGGATCTGAAATCTTGATTAGGAATTTTGGCCTTCACTGGGAGACTATGTTCCTTAAATTTAGGAAGATTTAGAGATCTGGAGGTAATTGCTGATCTTTATTGGTGTAAATTGTTGTTTCTATAGACACATGGAGGATGGGTTGGTTTGTCTTAATTTGTCATTTTCTTACTTCGTTCCTGCACTGTTTACATCAACAAGAAAAATCTCTTCCTGACAACAAACTGCAGTTGGTAAGGACTCGTTGGTAATAGTATTGGGTCATAAACTACTACTCTGTGCCGGTCTTTTTATCATTTGGTAATTCTGATACAGTGAGTTTACCAGTTGGTACAACCCATGCTGGACTGTATCGGGTGAAATTACCCGGTCCACATCCTGATTGATTATCAGACCGGGGAATTGACCTTGCCAATTGTCCAGACAATATATAGAACCTTGCAACGAAAAAACTTACAAATTTTCTTATATTGGCTTGTCACTCGAGCATACTTCTAAACTGTGTAAGAAACATAATTCACCTATATGAGAAATCTTTATGTAAGATATGTTTGGTACCAGTTCTTGATAGTGATGCTGTTGCTCATGCTTTCTGGTATGATCGAACTCCTGCGACCATTGCAGTTCCTTGTTTTAAGGACGATGGCTGCGGATATCTCCCAAACCGTATGTTCGTATTTGGAAATGCCATTCATGGATTTCATATAGTTGTTTTTTTTGCAGTGACCCAGACTAGTTATTACCTATTAAATTTCATGCTTCAACTTTCATTGCTGCTGATGAAGGTTGAGATCTGTTGCTCTAAGTTAATTTACCACAACTTTGGGTAGGGTATATTTGATCATTTATGTTCTGCCATGAACAAAATCTGTTTCTGTTTTCTGTATGTAAGCTGTCCATGTGGTGGCAACTTGAGATATGCTATATGATTCTATACTATATATTTTTTGTTCTGTGGATTAGTAGGTGTTGGCTTGCAGAGAATCTTATTTCTGGGGAACTTGTGGCTTCCATGATATCAGATATCAGATTCACCAAGACAATAGTTCGAGAGAGGTAGTATATATTTTGCATAAACGTTGTTATAACTGATTCAGTGAAATGTGGCATCTGCTCTTATTTGATGTAAGAAACTAATTTGATGCTTCTTACCAATCTATGATAGTCCCTTCTTAAATTAGTTATGTCAAAATTTGAGCACACTTAAGCTTACCCTTCAATTACTTCCTGCCAAGGCATCTGGTTTCTATTGCTGATTTTGAAGCCTTTCATCCATAACGTAGTTTGTTGTCTTTGGTTAAGTAAAATCTGTTTTTAGAAAAATATCCTTCTAGTAAAAATCGTTTCCATGCTTTTGTATAAAGTTGAGAAACCACATCCAAAGGTAATAGATTTCTTTAAGGAAATCATGAGGCCTTTTCTATTTTATCAAGCATGAAAAATAATGTCTTTGTTTATTTTCTTATTTAAAAAATTCCTGGTTACTAAATTGATACTTCACTGGATATGTTGTTAGGAACCGTTGGACCCTTTCGCCTTAGTCGCCGATGAACTGTCAATGCTTGCAGATAGATTGCGCTCTATGGTGGTTGCTGAGGTGTGTGGTTTAATATTATATTGAACTTAAAAATCTTCTCTCTTTGTTTATGATATAAAGTAAAGGTACTTCCATGGGCTTCGGGAGGATTGTAGTTCCTTTACGTACTTATGATCTTATTAATATTCAAGTTAGTTTCTTGCAGGTTCCAAAGTTATCATCGGCTGCTGAATACTTCTTCAAAGTGGGAGTGGAAGGGAAAAGATTTCGCCCTACTGTATGAATTAGAAATTAATTGCTGTTAATTCTTTGTAGAGTTTCTTGTTTGTTGGAGCTCAATCATTTGCTTCATCATGCTACATATATTTGTAATAGTGTAACTTGTCAAAGTACTTATGGTAACATAAGAACTGTATTTCAAGCTACTTGGATAAACAGCTATTCGCATGCATATAAACTCATTATTTGCTCTTGTTTGTGCGCATAATTTAACTGCCTTTCTGCAGGTCCTGTTGTTGATGGCTTCGGCTTTGAATATGCCCATACCTGAAGCAGCTGCTAGTGGTGCCTATAACAACTTCTCGAAGGATTTACGTGCAAGGCAGCAGTGCATTGCTGAAATAACTGAAATGATTCATGTTAGTCATCTAAGCCTGATGTCCACCTCATTTTGCTTGATTTCAATCTCTATCATATTTGGTATTCTTAATATATTCCTGAAAGTTACCCTTGTTGACTATGCCATGCTCCTCATTACCTAATTTTTCCTCAGGTGGCAAGCCTTCTTCATGATGATGTTCTAGATGATGCTAATACTCGGCGTGGGATTGGTTCATTGAATTTTGTCATGGGAAACAAGGTACATACTGGACATACTTTGTGTGCTTATTATGCTGAGAAATAATCACTAGTGCATAGGTGTTTTTGAGCTTTAATTTTGACTCAATACTTTTGTAACCAAGGTTGAGGGTGAGCCTTGGTGCCACAAGAAGACTTTAGTTACCAAGGTTTGCATCACATAAAAATGCCTCTCTGCTTGCAGGGGTAAGGCTGGGCACATTGATCCTTCTCAGACCCCACCTTAGGACCTTATGCATTAGGCTGCCGTTTTTGCAAAATTGAAGTATTTGATTTTTTTTTTTTCAAAATATGTGCTCCCCCAATTTTATAATACCACTTGTCTGCATGCATAAGCTATTTAATTATTTTTACTATGCAGCTTGCTGTGCTTGCAGGGGACTTTCTACTTTCAAGAGCATGTGTTGCCCTTGCATCACTTAAGAACACAGAGGTACATAAATGTTTGCTGTTGTAATACCTTGTTAATTAATCCTTTTTTATGTAATTGTATGGTGTTGCTGTAAGTTGCAGTTAATTTGTGCTTCGAGTTATCATAAATTTTATGTTGTGGTACTATTTTTTCTTTCATTTTATTAATTGTAACTGTAGATTGATCAAAAAATATAGTGGTAGCATAGATAGAATAGCCCAGTGCTTGATGCACCCATAACTGTATTTTCTGAAAGGTCAGATGTAGCATGCAAGGAGCTTTTTGCTTGTTGATAATGTATCTGTGGATCAAATGCCTGACCTGTATGCATGAATATGTCCATGACTTAAAATCTTGAAAATGACATGACAAAATCCATCTTGAATGATATGTCGAACTATGTTAAACACAAATACTTTGTACTTAGAGGTTTCGAGGATATAATTATAGAATTTGACCATGATAAATTTCAAATAATTTACTTTTTAGTTTATTATTTCATCTAAGAAGAAACTGATTCTATTATTTTAATAAAAGATGTGGAGAAGATAACTTGTATAAATAGAAGATGAATTCTTAATTTTAATTTCACTATCCCTAACATAGTGTCTAAGTTTACTGATATAAGTTCAATGAACCATGTGGAAGGTCTGTGTTTTACATGTTTATCTGCCTTCTATGCTAATTTTTTGACACTTGTAAATATCTTGATTGTCTTTTTCAGGTTGTAAGTTTATTAGCAACAACTGTAGAACATTTAGTCACTGGTGAAACAATGCAGATGACAACTAAATCCGAGCAACGTCGCAGGTGCGTTTTTTTAAACTTTCTAGTAGTGTTGGTCTCTTAATTTTACAAGATTTGTTTCTCCAAATTCCATTGATGGATACTCTCACACTGATGAATTCGAATAAAATTTGTTTTATCTGATTTGTTAGTTATCTTCTGATACAAATGTGGTGTGTTTTGGCCCATTGCTTAAACATTTTTTTTTTTGGATGCAGCATGGACTATTATCTACAAAAGACATATTACAAGACTGCTTCATTGATTTCGAGCAGTTGCAAAGCTATTGCTCTTCTAGCAGGGCATACTGCAGAAGTTTCAAAGCTTGCATATGACTATGGCAGAAATTTGGTTTGCTACAGTTTCTTTTCTTCAAGCTGTTTTAAACACCATATTCATGTGCTATTATTTGTTGAGATGATTGGAACCTGTACTCCCTGTCAGGGTTTAGCATTTCAGCTAGTTGACGATATTCTTGATTTCACTGGCACATCAGCTTCACTTGGGAAGGGCTCCTTGTCCGATATTCGGCATGTATATTTCTTCCGATTTCCTCATCTTTTATCTTATGCATCTTCTTTGTTGCTGGTTGACTTTTGAAAATGATTGAAAAAGAAATCTCACTTGAATAGTATTCTTTGTGATCCACGTAGACTTCCAGATCAGATGTATGTGTTTGTGGTATATGCCAACCTTTTCTCATATGATTTGGCATTTTCTCTTTTGGGTGTCATTCATAATGAGAGCGTATTCTACAGTTGTTCTCTTCTAATCTTTCATACTTTAATGTTAGATCAAACATGTGACTTTTATTAGGGAACCACATTATCACATTAGAACAAAATTTTCTAACTATCAAAACTTTTTGTGTAGTATTATTTAATCAACAACCAATTTCTTTCTTTAGTACCTGGAATATGTGGCTTTATCTTAACAGCAGTTAAAAACCTTAGTTTATCAGTGCTAGATTTATCCTAAATTAGCTCTTTTTATCCTTGTAGCAGCCATGTGGACAATCATGTCATTCGTAACTTGTGGTTCGACTTGATCTGTGATCATTGATAAAGGTGGCTGGATTTTTTCTTTTTGTGTGTGTATATCTTCTTGCTTAACAAGACCCAATTGGACTCGTCTTTATGTTCATGGTCTTTCATGATTTGTGATGAAGTTTTAGCAATGGATGAGGTTCCACATTCAGACTCTATGTTGATCATGGGCCATATATTATGCCCATGTGGTAGTAACATGCTAGTTTCCCTGGCAGCAGTAACATACTAATTTACCTGCCAGGACACTTCTGTTGTCACAATGGTGTATAATGAGCATGACTTTGTATCCATTGGCACACATCGAGAGGCTGTGGCATGCCTGGGAGGCGACAATAGCATGAGCAATCACATGTTGATAGGCACCTAAAACCACGTGTTGCATCTCATGCTTGGGCTCTTATGCATCTTTGCATATTCAAAATGTTATTGTTCGTCATACATTGTGCTTTGTCACCCTGTGCTAGTCGCAGAAAAAAAATGTCCTTTTTCTTTTAGATACCTAAATTGCTGCATCTTCTAAGTGCAAGTCAACACAAGTTCATCAGAATAAAACTGACTGGTTATCTAATATTTTTACCACTGGTGACCTGGCAACCTAGATTCTTATAATAGTGAGTTTAACTACTGTTGAGGATCCTCAAAGAGGCATTTTCAAGGAGCTTCTCTGTGAACCATAAAGGCCTTGAACTAGACTTAAGATGACTAATGCCCATGAATAGATCACATAGGACTTGTGGGAAGCAGTAACTTGCACCTTATGTGGCATTTTATAGGACAAATCTTGGACTTACTCACGGACACCACACTCACACAAATCCACAGCAAAAAAGGTCTTTAATTTTGCATGATGTGTTGTCCGGACATCATCCTTTGAGCTTCTAATTTTCAAATAGCAAAATTAACAGACCGCATAAAGAGGAAATGGTTAATCATAAATCCATGTTTGAGCTGCTATATATGCTATAATTATTTTACTTCTGTTGAGATATGTTCTATCATACAGGGAATTGTGACAGCTCCGATACTTTTTGCGATGGAGGAGTTCCCTGAATTGCATGAAGTTGTTGATCGGGGTTTTGATGATCCTGCGAATGTTGATGTGGTAAGTTTTCCATGACTAATTATCTTTTTATCAATAGGTAACTTTAATATCTCACACAAATTCTGTTAGGAAAGTATAGATGCTGTGTGGATTTTTTTCAATTGGTGGCATATGCATCTCATGCAGACATAAGAATACTTGCATGGTGCCCTAGTCATGTGAAGTTCATGCATTTATCTGTGGTCTTACATTTTGCATGAGAGGTGTGTAGTTAGATTCTGGCAATAATATAACCAGGAACATCCGTGTGCAGCGTGACATCATTGGCTTGTTTAGATTCTGATCTAGTCTTCATGTTTGTCTCCAGCTATGATAGTTCTGCATCATAGAGCTATTGTGGCTGAAGTTAAGTGGCTACAACTCGTAATTGATTGATGCAGAGTCTTGTTAAGTTCTTATCATTTGGAGGATGTGAGAGATTTATATGAAGTGTTAAGCTAGAAGCCCGAGCAGAATAAATGCTGTAGGGACCTATCCGATATAGCTATTATTTTGGTTCCATTTTAATTGCTTCCCATAGAGAAATCAAGCTTTCGATGAGAAACAGAAAATTTGTGGCTGCAACTTTTATGATCTAGATGACAAAAATGAAGGGGGTTCTGGAAACTGATGTTTATTTTAGTTGTTTATAATTCTGTCATGCTTAAATGTGATTTTTTTTCCTGCAGCATGTCTGCTTAAACATGCCATATATTTAGCTTGATCAACCTGCATCCTTTTATTGTAGGCCCTCCAATACCTTGGAAAAAGTCAAGGAATTGAGAGGACAAGAGAACTAGCAGCAGAGCATGCAAACTATGCTGCGGAAGCTATCGAAGCTCTTCCTGAAAGTGACGATGAGGCTGTTTTGGTTTCAAGGCGAGCCCTCGTGGATCTTACACATCGGGTTATCATGAGAACAAAGTAAAAATGCATCTCATGTGGATGAAAAAGAAAGCAAAAGTTGTTTTTAAATAATTTAATAACTTTTTTCCACGACATTCTTTTACAATTTGCCTCGTTTAGGTATAATTTAATGAGGCTGGATTATTTCAACAACGCCTTCACTCAAAAAGTTTTCCTTTTTGCGTCAGATTTATGCTTAGACATGTAGATGGATTATGTTTTTTTTATACTTTTATTTCCCTTTTGTGACCTCCAAAACTCTCTGGTTCACTTACTAAAGTGATTACTAAAGTGATGGAAGAGACCAACCTTTCTTGTGTCACATTTATGGATATTATCCATGTTGTAATTTAGTTCATGACTCTTCTTAAGGTTAATTATATATTATCCTTTGTAGTTAGATGTTTTTAGTATTTCGTTTTTAGATTTAAAAAATTTATATTAAAGTCTCGTAAAACATTCAATTTTATTTGTTCTAATGTTATCGATTTTATAGACGAAAGTATGAAAGCAAGTAGTAAAAAGATAATTATTTTAATAATATATTGGTGGTGGTGGACGACAACATTGTTAGGGGTCGTAGGTGGTTGTTGAGGATGAGAAGAGGGAGTTACAGTGAGAGGTGAGGGTTGAGTTGTATCTGTGTTGGTATCGATGTAATTACTGATTAGTAAAAGAGTCATTCGATATATGTATCGACGTCGTATAGATGCAGAGTGATTCTTTTATCGTCATTCGATATCGATACAGATGCAAAATGATCTCTTTGTTGCTTAGTAATTAAATCGATATAGATGTAAAGCGACAAAAGAGTCTTTGGACAATTGCGTCAGCATTGATATAAATGCAGAGTGGTTCGTACGTCTTATCGTTGATTTCTCTTTTCATTCATAATAGTTGCTTGTGGCCCTTAGCGGAATCATTATCTATCATCATTGATGTCGTCCGTCATTACTAACCGAAAATATTAAAATTATTATTTTTATTATTTTTATATTTATATTGATAAAATTGATAACGTTAAGATAAATGAATAAAAATTTTAATGTAAATTTTTTAAGTCTAAAAATCATGATGTTAAAAAGTCTAGTACATGAGTGATCTATAATTAATCTTTCTTTTTATCTTCAATTTGATTGCAAGATAGTAATGCTTGTAGATGGATTCCGATGCCCTGGCATTGCCCTTAAAGATAAGCCAGCCTGCTTATCCTTCCTTTACGAATAAAATGCTCCTTCTCAACACCAATTATACACATGTAGTTGCCAAATGTGTTTGGAAGCACTGTTCTTAGTTATTATTTAGATTATGGAAGTCAAATTACTACCTAAAACTGACATGATGGTGTATATATTTGACATGGATGATGGAATTGGATAGAAGATTCCAAGAGGCTCCTCTAGACCTTCATCCAGTTGACTAATAATACTTGTGCCTCTTTGATCCTTTGCTCTCCTTTCCCATTTGGCAACCATCAGATGACTTGGCAAGCTTATGAAGTAGAAACTGGCTGGTTGAACACATTTCATTCTATGATAAGTGCAGGTTTCAATCATTCTGGCCAACTTTAAGATTAGTAGAAAAAAGGAATTTATGAGTCCAAACCAAAATTGGACAGGCATTGATTAACTTGGGGACACATTTGACTTTTGCATATGGTCAAAAATCTCGTGTTCCATTTGACCAAGCCTTCCTCCCAAGTTCCAGATTGACTCGGCCACATGTGGAGGAATGCTTGGATTTACTCGGCAGGCAAAGAAGACCCGAAGGCTATATTTATTATCTGGAAGCTGAATTCCAATATTTTATTCGGACTCTTTCCATCTTCTCGTGTGCTTCGGCAACAGAACAATTAACTAGTCTTCTTCAACCTCCTCCTCCTCGTTGTTAGCTTCTGGTCTGTGATCTCCTTGCGCACTTGGGATGCCTTGCTTTGTGCCCTTCGACAACAAGAAGCTGGACGTCAGCTTCTTCGCGTTCCGTCCCACGGGTGTCTTCGCCGACGAGCTCATCGATGCCATGAAGTACTTCTCCTTCCATGCCGAGGATCTCGGTTGCGTCTATAGCTCAGTGTTGAGAAGCATACATGGCAATATGGTATTGCAACCATCCTTTCTTCTTCTTCGCCCACTCCTTGATATAGTTTTAGTAGATTTCAAGGTCCCCGCGGAGTATAAGCCTCACTCTTCTTCTTCTTCTGCTTCTTCTTCTTCTTCTTATAGTTATAATAGCTATCAAGTTGCCTGTAGAAGCTTCAAATTGTTCTTCTTCTGTGTTGAGAAGCATACATAGCTATATGGCATTACAACCCAGCCTTCTTCTTCTTGTAAGTCCCTTCAAGAGTATAAGCCCCAAATTTACATCCTCTTCTTCCTCTGTTGCCATTTCTAGTCATATATTTAATAGCTTTCGAAGTTCCTTGTGGAGTACAAACCTCGAAATCTTCTTCTTCTGCAGTTTCTACTCGTTATAGTTCTAGTATTTTTGGAGTTCCTTGCAGAGCATAATCCTAAAAATTTTCCTTTTCTTCTTCTGTTGCCACTCCTTGTTATAGTTTTAATAGCTTAAACATAGCAATATGGTGTTATCTTCAACCTTCAACTCCTCCTGTAGCTACCCCTTGAAAAAGTATTAGCCTCAATTCTTTCTTGTGTTGAAAAGAATACATGGCACTATGGTTTTAGAGCCAACCTTATTCTTCTTCTTGCCGCTGCTTGTTGTAGCTTTAATACCTTGTTCAAGTTTATTTTGAAAGTTAAGCCTAAGAAAATGATTTGGCTTGCAGATTGTCTGGTATGGTGCATGGTTAAGAAGGTCCCCTGATAACAGGAAGATGTTGAATGATGCTCTGGTGAGTCATAAACTATCATTCCTTATCTCCACATAAAAAAGAAAAGGAAGAAGCTTTCCATGGAGTAAATCATCTGTAATTGTCATGATTAAGATTATCACAGTCATAAACTTGCATTCTTGGGAGTAATTGAGCTCAAAAGATCTGTTGTTGTAGCTCTCAGTGCTAGAAGAGATATCAACTATGGGTGTTCTCCTTCATCATGGCTTCTTTGAGGCTTTCTTTGGGGAGTCCAAAGACGGCAGCTCGCTCGCCAAGTTCTCCTCCGGCGACACCGTCTTCCTGACCGCCATGGCGTCGACGCCTCGCGACGTCGCCGATCTCTCCTACGCTTGCCTGGCCCTTCACAGGACGTTCTTCGCGAAGACCGATGGGTTGTCCGCCGGCGTCCAACTCCGGTGCAACGACCAGCCGGTGGTGGTGGCGCTGTTGGTGTGGAAGTCCCTCCATGCCTGCTACTCCTGGCTGCTCCGCTCCGACTACCGCAACACCATCCTCCCCTACTTCAGCCGCCTCTCTCAGGACCCCCAGTTTGACGTATTCAAGGTGGTGTACGTCAACTGCGACGAGATCCTAAACGTCAGTCCATTTCCCCCGCGGACGATCGGAGGTGGAGATGGCGAAGAACGGTTGGATCACTGACAAAGATCGTGCTGCGGATTCTTCTACGCATGGCGTGCGTGTCGTTAGGGTTGTAGCTAGTGATTATATATGGCCTCAGGCCTACTGTGCTTCTTCGAGTTCATCTTTGTGTGGATTGATTTGCAAGCAACATTTGTCCAAGAAAACGATCAGATAGAGAAGCAAAGCAGCAAGACCAACACATCTCAGCTAGCAAGAAAGCTTTAGGTTTCCTCCCTGAAGCAGCTGAGAGGTTGATGTGCCCACTGCCTTTTACGTGCATGCATGCGTTCACCAAATGATTCTCATGCTATCCATATATATATATATATATATATATATATATATATATATATATATATATATATATATATATATATATATATATATATATATATATATATATATATATATATATATATCAAGGATGCTGCAAAGGAGACGAACCACAAGAATTTGACTTTGTTGTGCGTGGTAAAGGATTCAAGATTTGTGTTCTATGGTTTTGCCCTCAGTCTGCTTTGGATTCTTGAGATTTAGCCCAACATCATTGGTCAACAGAACCTACAAGAATCAGTGAAATGTGTCAAAGACTAACCTACCACCAAAGCAGCCTGACAAGTTCTGATCTTGAATTATGGTCATGCAATGACTCCAGAGCAAGAATTCGTCATCATGAAATAAATAGTTAGATGAAACAAGCAAGATTGTTCTGTCTCCTCGTAAATATGAAATCAAGAAAGAGAAGAGAATGCAGTGCTTATTCCCCCCCATGCAATTTGAGATCTGATGACACAAGTTCTCTTGCTCAAGACATGGAGGCCTCCTAGTCCATCTTTATTGATGATAAGCATGCCCTTTCTGAACACCTTGTGGTCATCTAATCAATTATGATCAGCCATGCCCGGCATATGGAGCTGGTGGCTTGAGATCATCCCCCATCAACCTTGATCTCTTCTCAAATCATCCATGATTTCCTAAACTAATCTTTGTCAAGCCAATAATGAGTTTCTTCTCTCCATTGTGGCACATGAGTTGCTGCAGCTCTCTGTTCATTCCGGGCATGTCTCTTCAGCTATATGACACAAGTTTTAATTAATCAATCTTGGTATCTATCTATCTATCTACATTCTCCATTTGTTTTCTTAGCGTGAGGAAGTGGAGGGCATGGGATGAACAGAGCCAAACATTTCATTCAGCTTAAGATTCTAGTATAGTTTTTCCAAATATGAATCTGGATATGCATGGAAAGGTTTGACCAGTGTCTACCAGAGCAAATGTATGCTCTTTTGAATTTTCAGATGAAACTCAAAAATAGGGTGGATTGAAGTTCCTCAAAGTCAGCCCAAGTGCTGATATCATCGCTGTAGTTTTCCTGCAGTTCTTTCCATGGATGTACATCCAATTCCTATCATTTTTCTTTTTCCTACATTTGATAGCCCACATCTGCTTGTTTACCAGGACTAGTTTGTAGCCTGAATTCACGTTCTGATGAAGTTGTCTTTCCAATTTCTTAGGATCTCTCTCTCTCTCTCTCTCTCTCTCTCTCTCTCTCTCTCTCTCTCTCTCTCTCTCTCTCTCTCTAGGATATAACTCAATGAAGGTGAACCCTTGGCCCCATTGGGGTTCCGACATGAAATGGCCAAATCATTGTTTGCTTCCACATGCATGCCATGCTTACCACTTCCTGAGAGATGTGTCCATGTATGAG
This sequence comes from Musa beccarii, assembly GCA_024322285.1. Classification (NCBI taxonomy): domain Eukaryota; kingdom Viridiplantae; phylum Streptophyta; class Magnoliopsida; order Zingiberales; family Musaceae; genus Musa; species Musa beccarii. The sequence goes on from CM044398.1 coordinate 45,126,393, forward strand.
GGTGGGTGGCAGGTTTCATTCACGTCCACTAATAGATCATCAGCGAGTGTTCATTCGCCATAGCCAAGCTGAAGTTTAAGCTCCCAGAAACAGGTTTCCTGATTGAGATTAGACAGACATGGCTCTCTAAATCCAACTGCAGGAGTTTTACCTTGACTTCAATTCTCTGGATCCGAAGAGGTCATATCTTTGACACATCATATCGATCAATATTTACATTATTTTCTACTCCCTATTTCGATCAGATATGTGCTGTGGAAAATTCTCTCTCAAGAACCAGATCAACAAGTTGAAACGACAGTGCAATTCATACATGCTAAGCCACTTCTGATGATGATGACTTGCGTCAAATCAAACCAAGTCGAGAGAAGCTCTTCCCAGGTGTTCATCTTATGCCACATCTCCCTCATCAACCAATTGACTTTGTGCTACAGAGACTGGATGCTACTTTTTGCCACTGCTACACTGCGAGATGCATACTCCACCGTGATAACATCATCCTTTTGGAGGTAGGGCTTCACATAAACAGTGATGAACTATGTTGGTTTGGACATGCATTAGACTCTATCTTAACAACCCATTTCATATTTTGGTAGGATTGCAAGTAGGAAAAAGTGAACATCACACTTCACAACGCATGGCCTCGGCTTCTTTCCTGTTGTCGATACCCTTTCCATTTGCAACCATGCCACATTGCTTGCCTAGCTATTTTGAAGCATGGGCTCATTGTCACGAAGTCAGCCTTTTCCACATAAACAATGCACTTACTCCTAAAGCTCTCAAACCTTTTAGGGCAAAGCATTGGACGCAGTCTGTGCATGTTTGGGTATTGAGATGATGCACCACAAGAAAATGGTTGCGAATCACTTCACTTGAGAAAGAGTTTAGGTGGCCAATGAGCCTTTTCAAGTTTCAAGATTCCCATTGCTTTGCTGTTTTTTCTGTTTTTAGATGAAGAAGGTTAAGCATTTGACATTTCATGCTGCTTCATTTGCTATCTCTCCTAATGATCAGCACCTTTTCTTTTTCCCTTCTCTATTTTTTTTTTTTTTGTCTTGAATTGGTTGATGCTGACAAATACCGGATGATTAGGTGTCTTCATGAAACAAGCAACAAGTGTTTTTTTTATATTATTATTATTAGATAATGATGATAAATTAATATCATTTTTTATATGAGAAATATTTCACACAAATCATACCTAAATCTCGTTAATAGCCTGAATCACTCTAACCATATGGCAAAGGGGCCTTTTTTTTTTCTTTTTCGATACAATATTATAATATGAATACTCTCTTTCTCTCGCTATATGAGATATTGATTTTTGAGTCGATCTCGTTAGGCATACTCTCGGCATTAGTTTTACGTGATGTCAACAAGTTGAGATGGGTCACATCAGAAAAGGCTCATAATCTATCTCGGGCGGACTTCCCATGAGCTCAGTGAACGATGACAGTGTGTTTTGCTTGAAAGGTGAATTAGGTTAGATCAGACTGACTTCATCAATTATAATATAAATCGTCATCTAATTATCGTGTCCAGATATTGGTTAGAAGGAAGGATCGATGCAAAGAGGCCATCGGAGAGAGTTCACGATGAGTGATGGAGATTTATGTCCGGTGTCATTCAGAGAGCATAAAAAACCACAGGAATCATGAGACACTTTCCATCACGAAGGGCACCAAATCTCAAATCTCCCTCTTAAATAGCAGACACGAAGAAGAAATTGGCACTCCAATTTGATTTCATATTAGAAAATAAAGAAATGAGTATAATACTATTAGGTGAAGATTATGTATTTTGGGCTATGTTATGGTGGTTTTTGATTGTTCAAGTTGGAGTCAATTTTGAGATGAACTTCATCCAAATCTTGCCAAATCGTGTTGAGGTACTTTTGACAACGTCTCTTCGAGTTGACAAATTAGACAATTTAAACAGTACGTGTTAAATGTCCTAAGATGTACCTTCGAGTCCAATGGATGTTCAGAAGTTTATGTTCGCTTGCTAACGTCAAACCCAGGATTATATAACTTTTCAACATGTGGCACCGATCAGGTGTAGCAAGTTGGTTCTATCGTGTCGATTGTGGGAGTCGGTGAGTTGACCATACAAATTTGTCTCGTCAACTACGTGACTCCACTATATTGACCATGGCTGATTTCGTTGTATCGAGCACGTGGTTTCATCATGTAGCCACCGGAGTCGACGTATTAATCAAGTGGAGCCATCGTGTTTGTGATGTCATTTTCATCATAATATGTCATACAAAATATAAGTAGTTTATGTGACATGATATTGGAAGAGATGCCACATGCGACCACTTGCTATTGGTAGAAAGATTGCGATGGACTATAATTTTGATTTAAATATTTGATATTAGTAACTCAAATTTATTAAATTAATAGATTAATTATACGTGACATAAAAATATTTAATATATTGTATCATATATATTTATATCATATTGATGTAAAACACCGAGAGAGAGAGAGAGAGAGCGAGCGAGAGAGAGAGAGATCAGTGTGGTCTGCGTTCTTGGAGGGCGACACGAAGCACCCTATCGAAGTCCATATTTTTTGAGCGTTCGATCAAACCAAGCGAAAGATCTGTGGCCACGAACTGCTCCCGGCTCCGAAAGGTCACTGCGTGGTGCCAATCTCGGTCCCGTGGTGCTTGGTCGTGGAGATCTCGGGTGCATGGTGTTCCAGGTGGAAACCCCGCGGCCGGGGTGCTCGGGCTAGGCTTTGCGGAGCTCTTTGTTCAGGTTCTTGGTCGACGCCGAGGTAGGGTTTGGAGGTCGTGGTTCTCCCCGGAAAGGCGGCTCCTTTTGCTGGTTGCTTTGGAGGGAGCTGCGAAGGGGAGATCCGGCGGTTCTTCCTGCTGCCGTCTTTTTTTTTTATTTTTTATATCACAATGCGTGGGATGATTGGAGTTGTCGTGATTTCAGCTGCTGTTTGAGGTCATTGAAGCTTGGGATTGAGTGAGGTAAAAAGAGTTCATCTTTTTATGGGGTTTCAGCTCGGTAGGTTTGGTTGAGGTAGTTGGTGTGTTGGTTCTTTCTTTCTTTCTTTCTCCCCTTTGAAGTCAGCTTTTTGGGTTTAAGTTTGAGCATCAGGGGAAGGAATATGTAGTGGTTGAGGTGAAGGGTTACAGTCGGTGTCTTCGTCACAAATTTAATAAGCTTGAGAAACTGGAATCTCTCGGATCGGCGATTCTGGTGCTCAGTCCAATATTTTCTTTTGATGTCAAAATTTGCTATCTGTAAACCTAGCAAATGCAGATCGAAGCTTAGTAATTGAAATTGGCCGTTTCTTGCATAGGTATTCCATATGGATTAGGCCAAGCCAATTAGTCTTTTTATATGTCTGATAAGTAGCTTTCATAGATTGAAGTTTACATGGTTTACGAGTAGAGGAGCAAAGCGTTTGAGCGGGCTTTCTAGTGGAAATAGGCAAGGTAAAACTAGGATCCGAGTTTTGGTGCTTGAAGTGCCTGTGCTGAAAGATTTCAGTTTGCTGACAGAAAGGAGCAACTTTGATTGTAAGTAAATAGTGGAGCATGCAATCTAGTGGAAAGAGGCAAGGTACAACCATATCCTTGGGTCAAAAAGGTTCGAGCTTGTGTTGCCTGAAGTGCCTGTGCTCAAGGTTTTCAATTGTTTGCTGACAGAAAGGAGCAGCCTTGATAGTAAGAGTATGTGCTTCCTCCTGCAATAAGCTTCGTCTCAACTACCAAAGATGAGGCTCACATCTTCAAATATCCCCAATCAATCACAAGAAGGTAGCTCTTTACCTGCTTCTTTCATGTTTAGCATGAAAATTATGTTATCAGTTCCTAGTTCTATCGTTCTATGTTAGTCTTGCAGCTCAAATAATAATAATAATAATAATAATAATAATAAATTATATATATATATATATATATATATATATAAGATGTACTAAAAGAATTGTGCATCTCTTTTCTGAATAAGCAACTGGGATGTCATTATTGTTGTTGTTAATAATTATTGTTGTTATTGTTGTTATTTCTAGTTATCATTTGTACTATTATTACTTTATCTATATTCTCGTCATCTGCTGTGTTGATTCTGATTCTTGGCTTTTTTTATGTGCCCTATTATCCAGAAGAAACACGGTGTTTGAACTCTGAGTTATGGCACGCATGTGCGGGACCTCTAGTTTCGTTACCAGCTGTTGGAAGTCGGGTGGTATATTTCCCACAGGGTCACAGCGAGCAGGTCAGTTGTTTTAGTCTATGCTAAATCAGTTTTTATACATTCTAGCAATACAAGGATCTCCAACAATGTTGACATCACCTTCTTGTATTTTTTGGTGGTTTATCTTTCTTAAGTTATGGTGCCCTAGCAACCAGTTATACATTCTGTCGGGCATTTCTTTAACAATTTCCGATTTGTCCTCAGGTAGCTGCATCAACCAACAAAGAAATTGACTCTCAAATCCCCAACTACCCAAGCTTACCTCCCCAGCTGATCTGTCAGCTGCATAATGTTACTATGCATGTAAGCTTACCTTTGATGATTGTGTACCTTCCTGTTTTACTGTCAACTATATAAATGCATTAGATAAACCGAAAAAATGAACAAATGCACATCTTCTACAGGCAGATGTGGAGACTGATGAAGTTTATGCTCAGATGACATTGCAACCACTGAGCCCAGTAATGAACTATATCATTGTGCTTTTGCCTTGCTTGATCACAATTGCAATATCTTTCATTTTTGTTCGTCTATTTGATCTAATATGCAGCAAGAGCAAAAAGATCCCTACCTCCCTAATGATTTGGGTACCTCCAGCAAACAACCAACAAATTACTTCTGTAAGACGTTGACCGCAAGTGACACCAGTACTCATGGTGGATTCTCTGTTCCCCGTCGAGCAGCAGAAAAAGTTTTTCCTCCTTTGGTGGGTACTTTTTTTATTATGTTGACTGGGTTTATTGTGGAGTTCTATAAATGTCTGACAATATCCTGCTCTTACGTGTGGATTTTTGAAGGACTATTCACTGCAGCCTCCTGTTCAGGAGTTAGTTGGAAGAGACCTTCATGGCAATGAATGGAAGTTTCGTCACGTTTTTCGTGGTGTGTACATGTTCTGTTATCTTTTGCTAGTATTATGTGTAATGTGTGTTTTTTAATATGATATTGTTGTTAAAATCTTGTTGATTAACCAAATGGAAGTTGCTGGTACTTTTCTTACCTTATCTAATTTGAAGATGAAATTTTTTATCTTTTATTTACATGAGATCCTGATACTTTTCTTGCCTTTTCTAATTTGAAGATGAAAATTTTTATCTTTTATTTACATGAGAGCCTGGACCTGGGCATTTCTTTAATTTTTCATTGCTTGATCTGTCATGGAATTCTTTCTTCTTGTGTGCTTATAGTTTAAAACAATAGCTTCCCATCTAATCTTACATATTTTGTTGTAGTGTTCTTTATCATGTCTGGACTCTGTGCTTGATTACCGAGGATGTCCTGACCAAATGTCATTGCTAAGCTGCCTATGTCAGTGATTGCTAGTTTCTGAACATAATGTTCTAATTAAAAGTTGCTGTTCTTAATGCAGGTCAGCCGAAGAGGCATCTTCTGACTACAGGATGGAGTACTTTTGTGACTGCAAAGAGACTTGTTGCAGGGGATTCTGTTCTTTTTATCTGGTATCATAATTAAATTTTTTAGCATTTTTTTGTTCAGTATTATCAGTAAACTTGTTTTATATGAAATTTTTGTGTATTTATGTTTAATTGTTACCAACAAAAATTTTGCTTCCTTAGGAATGAAAACAATCAGTTGCTTTTGGGTATTCGGCATGCCAATCGACCTCAAACATTTATGCCTTTGTCTGTACTGTCTAGTGATAGCATGCACATTGGCCTTCTTGCTGCAGCTGCTCATGCTGCTGCTACAAATAGCCGATTCACCATTTTCTATAACCCAAGGTAAATGTGGGGCATTCTGCAAAATGTCTAATTTTCTAATGTTTTCCACATATAATTATCCTATAATATATTTTTTCAGGGCAAGTCCTTCTGAATTTGTGATTCCACTAGCTAAGTATGTCAAGGCAGTCTATCACACCCGGGTTTCTGTGGGTTTGCGTTTCCGGATGCTGTTTGAAACTGAAGAGTCAAGTGTTCGACGGTAAGCACCTTTCTTGCCCCTATTCTTAGTCATTTTGATTCTTTGGTATTATATACTGTCAAGTGTCAACTTTGTTCCTGTTTTCTAATTTTCGTTTTTATGGTCACTGCTTAAGTAATGTGTTTTAATTTGTACTACCTCTTTTGACACTCTATAAAATCATGTTATGACATTTGTACTCTAAATTTCCAGATACATGGGCACAATTACAGGGATTAGCGATCTTGACCCTGCCCGATGGCCAAACTCACACTGGCGTGCCCTAAAGGTAAAGATAATGCAAATAACCATCTATCTAATTTCAGTAGGGACTGCTTCCTTGAAAGAATTGTACTTTTAAAAATCTACGAGGCAGCCTCATCAGTTCTGCCAAATTGATTTATAGGAATACAACTATTTTCAATTGGTCATCATTATTTTAGTATTACTGGTGCAGGTTGGCTGGGATGAGTCAACAGCTGGAGAGAAGCAGCCTAGGGTATCACTTTGGGAGATTGAACCTCTAACAACGTTTCCAATGTATCCATCTTCCTTTCCTCTTCGTCTTAAGCGCCCATGGCCCACGGGATTGCCCTTCTTTCATGGTACTTGTTAAGGAAACTTGAGCAATCAGAACATTAGTCACCTGCAAGCATTTAGCTCTTGGAAAGCCTGATGATCTTCCATGGTAATATGCTTAAAACGTGTTCTAACTATACTATCATTCAACTTGTTGTGCTTTCCAATTTATGTAGGTGGAAATGATGATATCAGTCTCAATTCATGTCTGATGTGGCTTAGAGATGGTGGAAACCCAGCAATTCAGTCATTAAATTTCCAGGGTGTTGGTGTTACACCTTGGATGCAGCCAAGACTTGATGCTTTAATGCTTGGTCTACAACCTGACATGTGCCAGGCAATGACTACAGGAGCGCTTCAGGAAATGAGGACCATAGATCCTACAAAGCAGGTCTCTCCTGCAATGCTTCAATTCCAGCAACCTCAGAACTCAGCTAATATATCCACTCCCACACTACCAAGTCCAATTCTACAGCATGTGCAAACCTTCCTTCAAGCCACACAAGACAATCAGGTCCAAAGCCAGAATCAATCTCAATTTCTTCAGCATCATTTGCAACAGGGCCATTCCTTTGCTCAACAAGGGCAACAGCAAGTTCCACAGCAGCAGCAGCAGAATCTGCATCTGCAGACACCACATTGTCAACAAATTCAGCGGCAGAAGATATTGTCTGGTTATCAAGAAGTACCTTATGTTGCTTCAAATCTTTTACAGCTTAGCTCTAGTTCTCAATCCCAATCAACCACATTGCACATGATTTCCCCATCTTCCCAGCTGAAGGACTTCCCAGATTCTAATGGTAACTCTGTTTCAGCATTCAATGCCTCTCCTCTACATGGTATTTTCCAGCAAATTTCTTCGGAAGAAACATCACAACTTAGTTTGCCAAAATATGGTCAACCAGTTACTTCCAGTCCCTGGTCATCCAAGCGAGCTGCAGTTGAGTCAGGGCTCGCTTTGGGAGCTCAAAGTGTGCTTTCGCATGTAGAACAATTGGGTGCAACACAACCTAATATTTCCCTGCATTCTGTTATGTTACCACCATTTCCTGGAAAAGAATGCTCAGCAAGTCGAGATGGTAACATGGATATGCAAAACCAGCACTTGTTTGGTGTCAGTGTTGACTCATCAATTCTAGCGCAGAATGGCATTCCAAGCCTCAACACTGGTGTTAGTGAGACTTGTTCGACAAATTTGTTGTATGCCACATGCAATTTACCGAGTTCCTCCGGAAATGATTTCCCTATCAATCGAGCATTGAGTGGTTGCACTGGTTTGGATGAATCAAGATTTTTGAGGTCCCATGGGAATGTTGATCAAGCAAATCTGCAGAGTGGATTGTTTGTTAAGGTGAATATTTACTTATTTATTTTAGTTTTAACTTGCAGTTCTCTTATTGGGGTTTCATTTCAGAAAGAGCAAACCGTTGGAAGTGTTGTCTTGCATATAGGTTTCTTCACGAATGCAAGCTTTGCATGTTCTTGTAGTTAATACTCATTGTGCTGTCAAATGATCACAGGTATATAAATCAGGTTCATTTGGGAGGACACTGGACATCACCAAGTTTAGCAGCTACCATGAGTTACGCAGTGAGCTTGGGTGTCTTTTTGGCCTGGAAGGCCAATTGGAGGACCCTTTGAGATCAGGCTGGCAGCTTGTTTTTGTTGACCGGGAGAATGATGTCCTTCTTGTTGGCGATGATCCTTGGCAGTAAGTTCTCTTAATGCCATGAATGTATGATACTCTCTCAAGTAGCTTTTTGAAAATTGCATTCATTAGCAATGGTTTGTAGCAGACTTTTCTCATCTCATTTTTCTTGGCCATCCACTGATGCTTTAATCTGCTTTGCCTTTGCAATGGGACACTGCTTTGCCTCTATAATAGATTTCTACTTATTTTCATTATCTACAGTTCTTTCCATCTTCTTTGACGAATTTGTTTTGGCAATTCATTTATGCTTAATAAGCATTTCTTTTCATTGTTCATTCTAGGGAGTTTGTAAACAGTGTGTCATGCATAAAGATACTTTCGCCCGAAGAAGTGCAGCAGATGGGCAAACAGGGCATAGATTTCATGAATTCAGCCCCTGTCAAGAGGCTTCAAAGTAAAGGATGTGATGACCATGTTAGCCGGCAGGATTCAACAAATCTTAGCACCAGGATCACGTCCGTGGGGTCATTTAAATACTGAAGAGGCAATCTTCTCTTTTCCCGGCCCTACATTTTGCTGCACTCGAGAGTTGGAATTAAGCACCAAGTATGACTACTTGATCTGGTCTATGGCTAATAACTGTATCATATTGTATGTTCTCATAACCTTGATGCATTCGCCAACACTTTTTTCCTTCAGAAGACTGGTTATTATTAATGTAGGCTGTTTCATTCTTCTACTTTCTGATATATCAGAGTGTGTACCTCCTTTTGAGTCCAGATAACTACATTTGCATTAATTTCCATTTTCCCCTCTTCTATATGTCTGACCTCTTTCTTATCCAGAGTTCAAAATCATGTTCAAGTTTGAGATAGATCATTTCATATGTGGAAGGCTACATCCACAAAAGTTTAGAGAGAGAGAGAGACCCCATGTAAGTTGGTTCTTCTCCAAGCAGGAATTGCATTCATTGTAGCAGGGAAGATTGCCACTTCTTCAGGTCACTGGTAAACCCTACTCTCTCTCTCCCTCTCCATGTTCTTTGCACAAGCATCTCTGTCAGTGTCTTTTGATTGCAAACAGGCTGCCCTGCTGCTTTTGCTGATCAGTGTTAGGTTGGTTGAGGTGACACATTGCCACTGGACCTAAAAGTGGGAAGCATGTGGCCTCCATCAAACTCCCACTTGCAAAAAGATATGGACATCTCTTCCCCTTGGCACCTTCTTCCTTCCATCATCATTCTCCCATCCCTTTCCAATCTGTGTTGGTCCCAGTGGCCATGGCCTCAGATCGACTGCTTTTCCAGCTTCATGTTATGTGACGGTAATAATCACTTGCTCAAACTGTTCATCCAACAGACATCAGCAGCATTCCACCTTTCCAAAGCTATTACTCCTGTTTGAAACCGTTCTCTTCTTTCAATCCCTTCTGAAGAAATCTCCTGCACGCTTTGTGGGTGGCATGCAGTCATAGATAGGCATTTTTGGTTTCTTAAGTTAGTATTTGATGATGATAACGATGTAAAAGAAGGCAAGCTTGAGATCAAGATTGTTTAATGGGGATGGTTCTTGGATTTTTTTTTTCCTTAATTAAAATCAAAGATAAAAGAGAAAGAAACCTAAAGTTACAATAATAAAGAAATGGTGATGATGGTTTATCTAACTATTAGAAAGGAGAGAGTAGGTTTGAACAACAAAACTGTACAGCAACCAACAAGTATAAGGATCTCAATATAACTTGGATCGAGATGCTAAATGAGATTAATTATAAAAGATAATCAATAATTAGTTTTATATTTAAATACAAATAAACTTCAAGAGTTTGAAATCATGGTAGAACTATCTGTTTCATCTTTGGAAAAAGATGGATTTGTCTTGTGTATCATAAGATCAGTTTGTTTATCACAAATCAGACATGGATACATCTTGTGCTGACAGGGAGAAGGGTTAAACAAGAAAACTGTAGAGCAAGGCTGCAGCCATGAGATAAATAGATATCAAAACATCAATCCACATGAACTCTAATTCACAGAACACTCTTATCTGATTCATCCCTTTGATAAGATGGATTTGTCGTATATATTGTATGAGCAAAATAATCACACATCAGAGAAGTCGAACAAGACTGTGCAGCGATGTTGAAGCCAATAATAAACCCTCCCCACAAACACTGCAAATGTTTCTTTTACTCTTCATTGTGATGATCTATTTTTCGAGTTGACATCAATGCAGGAATTGACTTCGTTCAAATGGATACCAATAATATAGTGTGTTCAATATTGTTATGGGCATTAAATATGACGTGACATCGGATCATGTGTATCACGCCTGGGTGATGTCATAGCCCCTCCTGCGCTCAACTACGGCCGGGGTTGACTGCCAGACGTCATTTCGCCTCTGCCTCGCCCCAGGTCCGTGCGAGAGTCGACCACGGCATCAGCCTGCGGAGCCAGGCCCGTACACCACCCTCAGACGCAACCAGAAACGCGCCAACCACCCGACATATTTAAGCCATGGAAGAGTAAGGTGAAGGGGAGGTTTTTTGGCCCCATGACTTGTTAACTGGTTCTTGAACTAGTGCCCTTGAATCCTCATCTTCCGAGGGAAGCTGACTTGAGCGTCGGAGGGGTCAGGCGGAGCATCCTCCGACCCACCTTTGTGCAGGAACAGGTCCAGGCGACGTCAGCGTTCCCGATGGAACTTCTCCCTCTCATCCCTTCCCGACCGGGACCCCGCCAGAGCACGACGATCTCGACCGGCCCGAACCCTACCGCGACGACCCCGGAGTCCCCGAGTCACGACCGCTCACTCCTAGGTCACGGTAAAAAGTTATTTGCATCAACAGATTGGCGCTAGAAGGAGGGCCTTGTCAAGAGATCAGCTGCTAAACTCCGACGGGTACCCGATGGAGGGGCCATATCTAGGGGGAGCTTCGACGGAAGCCCCCCTCCCCTCCAGAACATGGGGGGAAGACCCTGCTTCGACTTCGGAACGCTACTGGCGTTTGTTTAATGATCCCGGGCTCCCTCCGCCTGAAGGTGTTCCTCCTTCCCCTTTCCCCGTCACCGCGGAGGCCTTTCGAGATCTCGCCCAACAGGTCCGGGTATTAGCGGACACGGTGCAAGCCGTCGTTCCTCACCTTCCTCGGACGTCAGGAGCGTCGGACAACCAGGGACATGGGCCTCCCCTCCGGGCCCATGATGCGACCCCCACGCCACCGTACTCACCTACGTCCCATCCGGTTTTGGACGGAGGTCGGATCCTCGAAAACCCAGGTGTCCCACCCGAACCCGAAGCGGTATCCTCGGATTCAACGGACTTGTTCCGAGCCCAGCTCCGTTCCATGTGCCAGCGCCTGGATGAGGTCCAAAGGGACATCCGGAAGTCAAAGGAGGAGCAGAGGGAGGAGCCTCACTGGGAGTCCCCGTTCACCAGCGACATACGGGATTACCCAGTGCCCCCGAACTTTCGCCTCCCCTCCATCGATCTTTATGATGGAGCCAGCGATCCGGCAGATCATGTCGCCGCCTTTCGAGCTCAGATGGCTCTATACGGAACCTCCGACGCCTTGATGTGCCGAGCGTTCCCCACCACGTTGAAAGGGCCCGCCCGTGCCTGGTACAGCACTTTGAAGAGTGGGACAATCACATCTTTCGAACAGCTCGCCAAGGATTTCGAGCTGCACTTTTTGGCGTTCGCGTGTCCGAAGCCATATATCGCGCTCCTCCTGGGATTGAAGCAAAAGGAGGACGAACCTCTCTCCCACTTCGTACGTCGGTTCACCACGGAGATACGGGGGTTATCTGACGCACACCCTTCGCTGTTGATGTAGGCATTCATGATAGGGCTGCGACCCTCGAGGTTTTGCTGGTCTCTGGTGGAGCGACCTCCCGCCTCGATTGCAGAGATATTTCAGCGGGCGAATCAATATGTGGCGGCCGAGGCCTGGATGTCGGGAAGAAGAGAAGAACGCAGCGAAGGGGCACCGAACTGCCGAACGAGCGGCGCCCAGAGACGGTCCGTGCTGCCAAGCGCAAGGCGAGCGCCCGACCACTCGCCGGGCTCCCGCCTCCCCCCTTAAATACATCTCGGATGCAAATATTCATCAAGATAAAGGAGAGCGGGATGCTCAAGCCTCCTCGTCTGATGATGAGCCAGCGAGAGTTGACTGATCATACCCGCTATTGCCGCTTCCATCGGCAGAATGGGCACAACACGGAGCAATGCTATGAACTGAAGCGGCAGATTGAGGAACTGATACGGAGAGGTCAGTTAGACTGCTACCTCCAACGGCCACGAGAACCCTCCCTGCGTCCTGAAGGTCCGGTCGAGCAACACATCGATGTAATCACTGGGGGACCAGCCTCCGGAGAAAACAGCACCGCAGCACGGAAAGCATACGCCCGCGCCATCGCGACCAGGGAGCAGGAACCCATCCCCGAGCCAGAAATAACGTTCCCAACGGAGGACTCCGGGCGGCCGGAGCACGATGATGCGCTGGTAGTATCAGCCCGAATTGCCAACGCACAAGTTAGAAGGATCATGGTGGACACGGGCAGCTCAGCCGACATTCTCTGCTTCGATGCCTTCCTGAAGCTGGGACTACCGAAGGACGCCTTGAAGCCCCTACGTTCAGCGCTCACCGGGTTCACCGGTGACTCAATCTCGCCACGAGGTGTGGTCACCTTACCTTTAACACTCGGGGACTCGCCGAAGACGAAAACAGTGTTGGTGACCTTTTTGGTGGTCGACCTACCCACGACGTACAACGCCATCCTGGGGCGACCCACCCTCAACAAGATAAGAGCAGTCATCTCCACATATCATCGGACTTTGAAGTTTCCGACCAGCGCTGGAGTCGGGGAAGTCCGGGGAGACCCTCACGAATCCAGGCGGTGCTACCTGACGGTGATCTCCCTGGGCAAGAGAAGGAAACCAGAGCAGCCCCTCGAAGACCCCCGTGAAACCCAGCGTCCGGCTCAGCGTCCCGAGCCGATGAAGCCGGCGATTGATGTCCCTCTGCAGGATAGTTGTCCCGACCGGAAGGTCGGGATCGGATTTGAACTCGGGCAAGCGAGAGTGCTCGGCTCATCGCCTCCTCCAGGAAAATGCCGATGTCTTCTCTTGGACAACGGCCGACCTCCTGGGGATCGACCCGGAGGTTTCTTAGCACCATTTGTGCATTTCCCCGATCGCACGCCCAATAAAACAAAGACCCCGGGCTCAGGCTCCCGAGCGGCAACAAGCTGTGCAAAAGGAGGTGGAGCGACTCTTGGCGTCCGGCTTCATTGAGGAGGTCAGGTACCCCTAATGGCTGTCCAATGTAGTCCTCGTGAAAAAGCCTAATGGAAGCTGGAGGAAGTGTGTTGACTACACCGATCTTAATCGTGCTTGCCCGAAGGACTGCTACCCCTTGCCTAGGATCGACCAATTTGTCGACTCAACCACGGAGCATGCCCGCTTTTCATTTATGGATGCCTTCTCAAGCTACAACCAGATCCGGATGGCACCCGAGGATCAGGAGCACACGGCCTTCCACACCCCCCAAGGAGCTTATTTTTATGAGGTCATGCCGTTCGGGTTAAAGAACGCTGGAGCCACCTATCAAAGGACGGTAAGTAGGATATTCGCCCAGCAGATAGGGCGAAACATGGAAGTCTATGTTGACGACATGATCGTGAAAAGTCGAACGGGAGCCGCCCACCTTGCCGACCTGAGGGAGACTTTCGCCACACTGAGGGAATTCGGGATGCACCTCAATCCGGCAAAATGCGTTTTCGGCGTAACTTCGAGCAGATTCCTCGAATTTATCATACATGAGAGGGGAATCGATGCTAACCCGGAGAAGGTCCAGGCGATCATCAACATGCAAGCCCCCCGAACCGTCAAGGAGCTTCAGTGCCTCAACAGAAGGCTTGCGGCCCTAGCTCGGTTCTTGTCCCGATCAGGAGACAAGTGTCTTCCCTTCTTCCAGGTCTTGAAGGATCCGAAGAACTTTCGGTGGACGGTGGAATGCGAGGAAGCCTTCGCGCGTCTAAAGCAGCACTTATCCACCCTTCCTCGCCTTACCTCGGTCTCCACTCCGTAGAAGCTCTGCCTCTACATGGCGGCGTCTCAACACGCAGTGAGCTCTGTGCTGGTCAAGGAGGCCCCCGAGAAACAGCACTCAGTTTACTACGTTAGTCATGTCCTGCGAGGGCCGGAGCAGCGCTATCCCCCCATTGAGAAGTTGGCATTGGCGCTCATTCTTGTAGCCCGGAAGCTACGCCCTTATTTCCAAGCCCATACAATCGAGGTAATGACCGACCAACCACTGCGTCAAGTTCTTTCTAAATTTGACGTAGCAGGGCGCCTCCTCAAATGGTCGGTAGAGCTGTCCGAATTTGATCTCCAATACAAACCAAGAACGGCCATCAAAGCACAAGCCCTGGCTGATTTCATCTCGGAATTGACACAACTAGAGACAAAGAGCACGGAGCAAGTTCACAAGGACTGGGTCCTGCGGGTTGACGGGTCGTCTGGCTCAAAGGGCGTCGGAGCTGGACTCATATTGGAAGCCCCCGATGGACGCTCGTTCGAGCGTTCTCTCTGTTTCGGCTTCGAGGCCACTAACAATGAGGCGGAGTACGAAGCGCTCTTAGTCGGCCTTCGGCTGGCGGCCGAGATGCAGCTGGGAGCTGTCCACGTCCTCACCGATTCACAACTGGTTGCCGAGCAACTAAGCGGAGAATACCGGGCCCGGGATCCAACCATGTCAAAATACCTGATGGAGGTAAGAGCCCAGACCGCTAGCTTTTCCCGCTTTACACTATCTAGCATCCCCAGGTGCCAGAATGAGCGGGCGGACCAGCTCGCGAAGTTGGCCTCGGGGTCCGACCTCGGGGAGCATCCCGAGGTCGAGGAACTTGCGCACTGATCGGTGGCTACCACGAAGGTAGGCGAACCCGGAGTCCCAGTCCCCCCGATCACGTGGACACAGGAGATGCGGAGGTACAAGCGCGATGGCATCCTTCCACCCGATGACACCACGGCACGGTGACTCCGCCGAACCCATGCATGGTACTGCGAAATCGACGATCAGCTCTACAGAAGGTCATTCTCTCGCCCCCTGTTACGATGTTTGGATCCCGACGAGGCGGAGGTGGTCCTCGCCGAGGTCCACGGCAGAATCTGTGGGGAGCATATGGGCGGCCGAACCTTGGCATTCAAGATATTGCATCAAGGCTATTACTGGCCCACGTTGCACCGGGATGCCAAGGCCTACGTGCTGCGATGCGACGCATGCCAGCGCCATGCCTGGGCCCCCCAGCACCCCGCAGTCCCACTCACCTCTTTGGATTACGCCTGGCCCTTCGCACAATGGGGGATAGACCTCCTCATACCATTCCCCCCAACGTCCGGGCAGCGAAGATATATTATCGTGGGAGTCGACTATTTCACCAAATGGGTGGAAGCCGAGCCGCTGGCAACTATCACGGCCCGACAGGTCGAGCAGTTTGTGTGGAGAAATATCGTGACCCGATTCGGCCTCCCCAGAGTTATCGTCACCGACAATGGCACTCAGTTTGCTAGCACTCGATTCAGGGAATTCTGCGTGACTTATCGGATACAGTTAAGGTTTAGCTCGGTGGCCCACCCTCAGACGAACGGGCTCGCCGAGGTGACCAACCAATCCATCCTTGACAGGCTTATGAAAAGAACTCTGAGTGCCCGATCAAGCTGGGTCGACGAGCTGCCGAGCATCCTATGGTCTTTGTGAACCACCCCGAAAATGGCTTCGGGTGAATCATCGTACAGTCTGGCGTTCGGCACAGAGGCGGTTCTGCCAGCCGAGGTGGTCTTACCGACTCCTCGGGTAGAAGCCTTTGAAGAACCGACGTCGACCCAGGGAGTTCGAGCTGGGCTAGACCTGCTCGAGGAGCGCAGAGCCGACGCTAACCTAAAAATCTTGGCATACAACCGAAGGGTCGTTAGAAACTACAACAAAAGAGTCCGCCCTTGACCTCTCGGATTGGGAGATTTGGTATTACGCAAGGCTGAGGTAAGTGACCCCGTCCGCGCAAGGGGCAAACTTGCACCTAGGTGGGAGGGTCCTTACCGCGTCAGCAAAGTCATCCGACCAGGCACGTTCCAACTCACAACAATGTCGGGACAGCAGGTGCCGAGGACCTGGAATGTCCAGAACCTCAAGAAATACTTTGTCTGAAGGTTTTTTACGATGAAATCAAAGGCCAAGTGGAAAGGCAAACATTGCATCTACTGAAATTGCATTACTGAAAGTGGATTATCGAAATTTCAAAAGTACAAAATAAGTCCCTAAGAAAGGGAAAGGTATACATAGTCAAAAAGGAAAAACCACCACAAAAACAAGACATCCCTTAAGAATCTGCCCCCTTTAGGCTATCATCAAAGGGAACCTCCTCGGGCATACCTGCCCCCAGATCCTCGGGACGGGAGGTGAAGGGATCTTCCTCGACCGCAGAACCTGGAGGGCACGCCCGGAATTGAGCCAAGGCCACTTTGTATCCGTATTCGTAGGATACTCGGCCCGTCCGGTCCAAACCGAGGAGAAACCCCTCCGACTTCTTGTAGCGCTCGATCGCCTCCCGCTCCCTCTCTGGTCGAAGGCATTCTTCCACCGCAAGTGCTTCCTGGGAAGCTTTTGCCTCGGCCTCTTTAGAAGCCAACTTCGCAGCCAGGTCGGAGGCCTCTATCTTCCGGAGACAGTTCTCCAGCTTCTCCATCCGCAGTAGTTTCTGCAAGTCGGCATGAGATGCGGACGCAGCCTCGAGCTTGGCGGTTAGACGAGCCACTTCTGCGTCCATGTCGACCACCCGTTTCTCGACCGCGGCGACCACCTCGGGGCCAGACCCAACAAGAACTTCCTCTAGTTGCCGGCGTAGTTCGGAATTGCGCTCGCAAAGGCCGCCTATGATCCGACCGACATCGCGTGCCCGGTCGATCAAGGCGGTGGTGTAGTGGAGATTCTGCACAAGAGGGACACGGTAAACTACAACAGAAGGAGAAAATTAGAAAGGGACATCCGAGATGATGCTTACCCACATCGCCGATTTTGCTGACTTGGCAATGAGAGCCTCCGAGGGGAGCGTGTACAAATCCCGAGCTATATCGGGATGAAGCGCCCCCCGGAGGCAGGTGGCCGAAGGGTTTCCCCCAACCCACACTTTGTCCCCACGGGACAATCCACCCCACTGGGCGACCAGAGGGTCGCTCGCCTCCCCGGGAGGGACCTCGCCCATTACCCGAGCAAAGAAGGGCTCATCCCTACCCGGTGGAATCCGGCACAAGTCCCTAACGGCCGGAGGGTGAAGGCTCTTCCCGGTCACCCACTGACTGGGCCCAGCCCCCTCTAGCGGGGCGGGCGCTCCCGGTCGGTTGGTCCGTTCGTCGGTCGCCCCTTCAGGATGAGTCGCCGGTGCCTCGGGATCCGGAGCATCCGTCGCTTTGGATTTTTTCTTCGGTCGCCCCCCCTCGACCGCCAGTGGGGAATCTCCCCCCGCTCGCTTAGAGACCAGCGGCGCACGCGGGGACGAGCCTGCCGAAGTCACCACGCCATGGAATGACTGTAGGTTCACCATTTCTGCGAGAAATAAAGGACCGGTTAGGATTAGGAAGTGGCCATGAACTCAAGCGATGAACAACAATGACCTACCCCGAGAGCGCGGGCTAAGTCCCGCTTCCACAAGCCATCGTTCCGACATATTACGGATAGCTTGAGAGGAGGGAAGGATTGCCCTCAGCCTCTCCAGATGTGCACGCTCCGGCGCTCGGCCAGGGCCATATTGTCGATGGTCCTTAAGGACCATCGAACCCCAAACCCCAGTCCTTTTCACATTGGACATAGAAGAAGCGTCTCTTCCATCCCTTGTTATTTGTAGGGGCACCGCTGACGCGGAATCCTACCCGGGCAGCAAGAAAATATCCCCCCAACCCCTTAAAGAGGCGAAAACACGAGAGGAAAAGGTTTTGGGTTGGGGTGATATCGGCGTAATGGCATTCCCCCAGGAAGGTCACCAAATATCGCCAAGAGTTGGGTGTTATTTGTGACGGCGAGATTCGCCACAGAGATAGACATGAAACGATGACGGGATGTAGGGAGAGATGTAGACCGGCCTCCAGGGCATCGAGGGTCAAGGCGAAGCCCTTAGGAACGGGATCGAAGGCCCGCTGCCCCGCTTCGGGGGCCACGAGGATGTAATCCTCCGGGATGCTGTAGCGCTTCCGGAGGATCCCTACGGAGGAATCATCAAGGGTGGAATCTTGATCATGCGGCCACATTAGGGCCTCCAGCGCGCGCGTCTTCTCCCCGTCAGAAGAACCGTTCGAAGGCAGAGAAGGTGGAAGGGTCGGAGGGCAAGCGGAAACGAAAGGGGAAGAAGAGGAAGAAGCAGAAGAGGAGGAGGAAGAAGCAGGAGAGGAAGTCATTCTTTACTGACCCACTGGCGTGAGTCGATCGAAGGTGGCGAGGGACACGGGGACAAGGAAGAAGGTTCGGAAGAAGGAGGCGGCAAGACTCGATGCGGAGGACTCCACTGATAAAAAGTTGTAGAGTGTCGCAACACGAGCTATTTAAAGACGGAAGCCCCACCGAAGGGGCTCCGTCTCCTCGTCTCCCAAAGTGGGCAACAGCGTATGACCCTGCAGACTTCCCACCTGTACCCCGTCGGGCAGTCCAAACGATGGCCCAATATTAATGGGGACGCGACATGGCAAGCGTCCAGGAAGGCAACTTGGGCAGCATGCCAACGCCTCCTCGATTCCAGCAGTTTCGCGCGTGACAGCGGTTTTCAAAAATGGCGCAAGAGCGACGGCTCGACCATCAATTTTCTGGGTCTTGAGCGGCGGCTCGACCCCTCATCCCGAATGGTGGTTCGGTTCTCTTGGTCTTGAGCGGCGACTCGACCATCGGTTTTCTAGGTCTTGAGCGGCGGCTCGACCCCTCATCCCGAACGACGGTTCGGTTCTCTTGGTCTTGAGCGACGGCTCGACCATCGGTTTTCTGGGTCTTGAGCGTCGGCTCGACCCCTCATCCCGAATGACGGTTCGGTTTTCTGGGTCTTGAGCGGCGGCTCGACCCCTCATCCCGAGCGGTGGTTCGGTTCTCTTGGTATTGAGCAGCGGCTCGACCATCGATTTTCTGGGTCTTGAGCGGCGGCTCGACCCGTCATCCCGAACGGCGGTTCGGTTCTCTTGGTCTTGAGCAGTGGCTCGACCATCGGTTTTTTGGATCTTGAGCGTCGGCTCGACCCCTCATCGAGCGGCGGTTCGATTTTCGGGTCTTGAGCGGTGGCTCGACCCTCATCCCGAACGACGGTTCGATTCTCTTGGTATTGAGCGGCGGCTCGACCATCGTTTTCGGGTCTTGAGCGGCGGCTCGACCCCTCGCCCCGAACGGCGGTTCGGTTCTCTTGGTCTTGAGCGCGGCTCGACCATCGGTTTTTAGGTCTTGAGCGGCGGCTCGACCCTCATCCCGAACGGCGGTTCGGTTCTCTGAGTCTTGAGCGGCTGCTCGACCATCGTTTTCTAGGTCTTGGCGGCGGCTCGACCCCTCATCCCGAACGGCGATTCGGTTCTCTTTGGTCTTGGCGGCTCGACCATCGGTTTTGGGTCTTGAGCAGCGGCTCGACCCCTCATCGAACGGCGGTTCGGCTCTCTTGGTCTTGGCGGCTCGACCATCGGTTTTACGGATCTTGAGCGGTGGCTCGACCCCCTCGCCCCAACGACGGTTCGGTTCTCATAATATTATATATATTGTGCCGCCGCTCAAGACCAAGAGAACCGAACCGTGCGTTCGACGAGGGGTCGAGCCGCTGCTCAAGACCAAAACCGATGGTCGAGCCGCCGCCAAGACCAAGAGAACCGAACCGCCGTTCGGGATGAGGGGTCGAGCCGTCGCTTAAGGCCCAGAAAACCGATGGTCGAGCCGCCGCTCAAGACCAAGAGAACCGAACCGCCATTCGGGATGAGGGGTCGAGCCGCCGCTCAAGACCAAGAGAACCGAACCACCGTTCGGGATGAGGGGTCGAGCCGCCGCTCAAGACCCAGAAAACCGATGGTCGAGCCACCGCTCTTGCGCCGTTTTTGAAAACCGCTGTCACGCACGAAACTGCTGGAATCGAGGAGGCGTTGGCGTGCCGCCCAAGTTGCCTTCCTGGATGCTTGCCATGTCGCGTCCCCATTAATATTGGGTCATCGTTTGGACTACCCGACGGGGTACAGGTGGGAAGTACGTAGGGTCATACGCTGTCGCCCACTTTGGGAGACGAGGAGACGGAGCCCCTTCGGTGGGGCTTCCGTCTTTAAATAGCTCGTGTTGCGACACTCTACAACTTTTTATCAGTGGAGTCCTCCGCATCGAGTCTTGCCGCCTCCTTCTTCCGAACCTTCTTCCTTGTCCCCGTGTCCCTCGCCACCTTTCAGTCGACTCTGTCGCCGTAGGTCAGTAAATAATGACTTCCTCTCCTGCTTCTTCCTCATCCTCTTCCTCCTCTTCTGCTTCTTCCTCTTCTTCCCCTTCCGTTTCCGCTTGCCCTCCGACCCTTCCACCTTCTCCGCCTTTGAATGGTTCTTCTGACGAGGAGAAGACTCGTGCGCTGGAGGCCCTAATGTGGCCGCACGATCAAGATTCCACCCTTGATGATTCCTCCGTAGGGATCCTCCGGAAGCACTACAGCATCCCGGAGGATTACATCCTCGTGGCCCCCGAAGTGGGGCAGCGGGCCTTCGATCCCGTTCCTAAGGGCTTCGCCTTGACCCTCGATGCCCTGGAGGCCGATCTGCGTCTCTCTCTACATCCCGTCATCGTTTCATGTCTATCTCTGTGGCGAATCTCGCCGTCACAAATAACACCCAACTCTTGGCGATATTTGGTGACCTTCCTAGGGGAATGCCATTACGCCGATATCACCCCGACCCAAAACCTTTTCCTCTCGTGTTTTCGCCTCTTTAAGGGGTCGGGGGGATATTATCTTGCTGCCCGGGCAGGATTCCGCGTCAGCGGTGCCCCTACAAATAACAAGGGATGGAAGAGACGCTTCTTCTATGTCCAATGTGAAAAGGACTGGGGTTTCGGGGTTCGATGGTCCTTAAGGACCATCGACAATACGGCCCCGAAGCTGAGCGCCGGAGAGCGTGCACATCTGGAGAGGCTGAGGGCAATCCTTCCCTCCTCTCAAGCTATCCGTAATATGTCGGAACGATGGCTTGTGGAAGCGGGACTTAGCCCGCGCTCTCGGGGTAGGTCATTGTTGTTCATCGCTTGAGTTCATGGCCACTTCCTAATCCTAACCGGTCCTTTATTTCTCGCAGAAATGGTGAACCTACGGTCATTCCATGGCGTGGGGACTTCGGCAGGCTTGTCCCCGCATGGGCCGCTGGTCTCTAAGCGAGCGGGGGGAGATTCCCCACTGGCGGTCGAGGGGGGGTGACCGAAGAAAAAATCCAAAGTGACGGATGCTCCGGATCCCGAGGCGTCGGCGACTCATCCTAAAGGGGCGACCGATGAACGGACCGACCGACCGGGAGCGCCCGCCCCGCTAGAGGGGGCTGGGCCCAGTCAGTGGGCGACCGGGAAGAGCCTTCACCCTCCGGCCGTTAGGGACTTGTGCCGGATTCCACCGGGTAGGGATGAGCCCTTCTTTGCTCGGGTAATGGGCGAGGTCCCTCCCGGGGAGGCGAGCGACCCTCTGGTCACCCGGTGGGGCGGATTGTCCCGTGGGGACAAAGTGTGGGTTGGGGGAAACCCTTCGGCCACCTGCCTCCGGGGGGTGCTTCATCCCGATATAGCTCAGGATTTGTACACGCTCCCCTCGGAGGCTCTCATTGCCAAGTCAGCAAAATCGGCGATGTGGGTAAGCATCGTCTCAGATGTCCCTTTCTAATTTTCTCCTTCTGTTGTAGTTTACCATGTCCCTCTTGTGCAGAATCCCCACTACACCACCGCCTTGATCGATCGGGCACGCGATGTCGGTCGGATCATAGGCGGCCTTTGCGAGCGCAATTCCGAACTGCACCGGCAACTAGAGGAAGTTCTTGTTGGGTCTGGCCCCGAGGCGATCGCCGCGGTCGAGAAACGGGCGGCCGACATGGACGCGGAAGTGGCTCGTCTAACCGCCAAGCTCGAGGCCACGTCCGCATCTCATGCCGCCTTGCAGAAACTACTACAGATGGAGAAGCTGGAGAACCGTCTCTGGAAGACAGAGGCCTCCGACCTGGCTGCGAAGCTGGCTTCTAAAGAGGCCGAGGCAAAAGCTTCCCAGGAAGCACTTGCGGCGGAAGAACGCCTTCGACCAGAGAGGGAGCGGGAGGCGATCGAGCACTACAAGAAGTCGGAGGGGTTTCTCCTCGGTTTGGACCGGACGGGCCGAGTATCCTACGAATACGGATACAAAGTGGCCTTGGCTCAATTCCGGGCGTGCCCTCCAGGTTTTGCGGTCGAGGAAGATCCCTTCACCTCCCGTCCCGAGGATCTGGGGGCAGGTATGCCCG
This sequence comes from Musa beccarii, assembly GCA_024322285.1. NCBI lineage: Eukaryota > Viridiplantae > Streptophyta > Magnoliopsida > Zingiberales > Musaceae > Musa > Musa beccarii. Next base: position 45,149,272 of record CM044398.1, read on the forward strand.
AGGAGGTTCCCTTTGATGACAGCCTAAAGGGGGCGGATTCTTAAGGGATGTCTTGTTTTTGTGGTGGTTTTTCCTTTTTGACTATGTATACCTTTCCCTTTCTTAGGGACTTATTTTGTACTTTTGAAATTTCGATAATCCACTTTCAGTAATGCAATTTCAGTAGATGCAATGTTTGCCTTTCCGCTTGGCCTTTGATTTCATCGTAAAAAACCTTCAGACAAAGTATTTCTTGAGGTTCTGGACGTTCCAGGTCCACGGCACCTGCTATCCCGACATTGTTGTGAGTCGGAACGTGCCTGGTCAGATGACTTTGCTGACGCGGTAAGGACCCTCCCACCTAGGTGCAAGTTTGCCCCTTGCGCGGACGGGGTCACTTACCTCAGCCTTGCGTAATACCAAATCTCCTAATCCGAGAGGTTGAGGGCGGACTCTTTTGTTGTAGTTTCTGGCGACACTTCGGTTGTAGGCCAAGATTTTTAGGTGAGCGTCGGCTCTACGCTCCTCGAGCAGGTCTAGCCTGGCTCGAACTCCCTGGGTCGACGTCGGTTCTTCAAAGGCTTCTACCCGAGGAGTCGATAAGACCACCTCGGCTGGCAGAACCGCCTCTGTGCCGAACGCCAGCCTGTACGGTGATTCACCCGAAGCCGTTTTCGGGGTGGTTCGCAAAGACCATAGGATGTTCGGCAGCTCGTCAACCCAGCTTGATCGGGCACTCGGAGTTCTTTTCTTAAGCCCGTCAAGGATGGATCGGTTGGTCACCTCAGCAAGCCCGTTCGTCTGAGGGTGGGCCACCGAGCTAAACCTTAACTGTATCCGATAAGTCGCGCAGAATTCCCTGAACCGAGTGCTAGCAAATTGAGTGCCATTGTCGGTGACGATAACTCTGGGGAGACCGAATCGGGTCACGATATTTCTCCACACAAACTGCTCGACCTGTTGGGCCGTGATAGTCGCCAGCGGCTCGGCTTCCACCCATTTGGTGAAATAGTCGACTCCCACGATAATATATCTTCGCTGCCCGGACGCTGGGGGGAATGGTCTGTGGAGGTCCATCCCCCATTGTGCGAAGGGCCAGGCGTAATCCAAAGAGGTGAGTGGGACCGCGGGGTGCTGGGGGGGTCGGGCATGGCACTGGCATGCGTCGCATCGCCGCACGTAGGCCTTGGCATCCCGGTGCAACGTGGGCCAGTAATAGCCTTAACGCAATATCTTGAATGCCAAGGCTCAGCCGCCCATATGCTCCCCACAGATCCCGCCGTGTACCTTGGCGAGGACCACCTCTGCCTCGTCGAGATCCAAACATCGTAACAGGGGGCGAGAGAATGACCTTCTGTAGAGCTGATCGTTGATTTCGCAGTACCATGCCTGGGTTCAACGGAGTCGCCGTGCCGTGGTGTCATCGGGTGGAAGGATGCCATCACGCTTGTACCTTCGCATCTCTTGTGTCCACGTGATCGGGGGGACTAGGACTCCAGGTTCGCCTACCCTCGTGGTAGCCACCGATCGGTGCGCAAATTCCTCGACCTCGGGATGCTCCCCGAGGTCGAACCCCGAGGCCAACTTCGCGAGCTGGTCCGCCCACTCGTTCTGGCACCTGGGGATTCTAGATAGCGTAAAGTGGGAAAAGCTAGCGGTCTGGGCTCTTACCTCCATCAGGTATTTTGACATGGTTGGATCCCGGGCCTGGTATTCTCCGCTTAGTTGCTCGGCAACAAGTTGTGAATCGGTGAGGACGTGGACAGCTCCCAGCTACATCTCGGCCGCCAGCTGAAGGCCGGCTAAGAGCGCTTCGTACTCCGCCTCGTTGTTAGTGGCCTCGAAGTCGAAACGGAGAGAACGCTCGAACGAGCGTCTATCGGGGGCTTCCAATATGAGTCCGCCCGCGCCTTGAGCAGACGACCGTCACCCGCAGGACCCAATCCTTGTGAACTTGCTCCGTGCTCTCCGTCTCTGGTTGTGTCAATTCCGAGATGAAATCGGCCAGGGCTTGTGCTTTGATGGCCGTTCTTGGTTTGTATTGGAGATCAAATTCGGACAGCTCCACCGACCATTTGAGGAGGCGCCCTGCTACGTCAAATTTAGAAAGAACTTGACGCAGTGGTTGGTCGGTCATTACCTCGATTGTATGGGCTTGGAAATAAGGGCGTAGCTTCCGGGCTGCAAGAATGAGCACCAATGCCAACTTCTCAATGGGGGGATAGCGCTGCTCCGGCCCTCGCAGGACATGACTGACGTAGTAAACCGGGTGCTGTTTCTCGGGAGCCTCCTTGACCAGCACAGAGCTCATCGCGTGTTGAGACGCCGCCAGGTAGAGGCAAAGCTTCTCCAGAGTGGAGACTGAGGTAAGGCGAGGATGGGTGGATAAGTGCTGCTTTAGACGCGCGAAGGCTTCCTTGCATTCCGCCGTCCACCGAAAGTTCTTCGGATCCTTCAAGACCTGGAAGAAGGGAAAACACTTGTCTCCCGATCGGGACAAGAACCGAGCTAGGGCCACAAGCCTTCCGTTGAGGCACTGAAGCTCCTTGACGGTTCGGGGGCTTGCATGTTGATGATCGCCTGGACCTTCTCCGGGTTAGCATCGATTCCCCTCTCATTTATGATAAATCCGAGGAATCTGCCCGAAGTTACGCCAAAAACGCATTTTGCCGGATTGAGGCGCATCCCGAATTCCCTCAGTGTGGCGAAAGCCTCTCTCAGGTCGGCGAGGTGGGCGGCTCCCGTTCGACTTTTCACGATCATGTCGTCAACATAGACTTCCATGTTTCGCCCTATCTGCTGGGCGAATATCCTACTTACCGTCCTTTGATAGGTGGCTCCAGCGTTCTTTAACCCGAACAGCATGACCTCGTAAAAATAAGCTCCTTGGGGGGTGTGGAAGGCCGTGTGCTCCTGATCCTCGGGTGCCATCCGGATCTGGTTGTAGCTTGAGAAGGCATCCATAAATGAAAAGCGGGCATGCCCCACGGTTGAGTCGACAAATTGGTCGATCCTAGGCAAGGGGTAGCAGTCCTTCGGGCAAGCACGATTAAGATCGGTGTAGTCAACACACATCCTCCAGCTTCCATTAGGCTTTTTCACGAGGACTACGTTGGACAGCCATTGGGGGTACCTGACCTCCTCAATGAAGCCGGACGCCAAGAGTCGCTCCACCTCTTTTTGCACGACTTGTTGTCGCTCGGGAGCCTGAGCCCGGGGTCTTTGGTTTATCGGGCGTGCGATCGAGGAAATGCACAAATGGTGCTGAGAAACCTCCGGATCGATCCCCGGGAGGTCGACCGTTGTCCAAGCGAAGATGTCAGCATTTTCCTAGAGGAGGCTGATGAGCTGAGCCTGCTCCTGCCCGCTGAGTTCCGAGCCGATCCCGACCGTCCTGTCAGGACGACTATCCTGCAGAGGGACATCGATCGCCAGCTTCATCGGCTCGGGACGCTGAGCCGGACGTTGGGTTTAACGGGGGTCTTCGAGGGGCTGCTTCGGTTTCCTTCTCTTGCCCAGGGAGATCGCCGCCAGGTAGCACCGCCTGGATTCGTGAGGGTCTCCCGGACTTCCCGACTCGGGCCACCGGTCGGGAACTTCAAAGTCCGATGATATGTGGAGATGACTGCTCTTATCTTGTTGAGGGTGGGTCACCCCAGGATGGCGTTGTACGCCGTGGGCAGGTCGACCACCAAAAAGGTCACCAACACTGTTTTCGTCTTCGGCCCCGAGTGTTAAAGGTAAGGTGACCACACCTCGTGGCGAGATTGAGTCACCGGTGAACCCGTGAGCGCGCCGAACGTAGGGGCTTTGGCGCGCCCTTCGGTAGTCCCGGCCAGGAAGGCATCGAAGCAGAGAATGTCATTTGAGCTGCCCGTGTCCACCATGATCCTTCTAACTTGTGCGTTGGCAATTCGGGCTGATACTACCAGCGCATCATCGTGCTCCGGCTGCCCGGAGTCCTCCGTTGGGAACGTTATTTCTGGCTCGGGGATGGGTTCCTGCTCCGTGGTCGCAATGGCACGGGCGTATGCTTTCCGTGCTACGGTGCTGTTTCCTCCGGAGGTTGGTCCCCCAGTGATTACATCGATGTGTTGCTCGACTGGACCTTCGGGACGTAGGGAGGGTTCTCATGGCCGTTGGAGGTAGCGGTCTAAGTGACCTCTCCGTATCAGTTCCTCAATCTGCCGCTTCAGTTCATAGCATTGCTTCGTGTCGTGCCCATTCTGCCGATGGAAGCAGCAATAGCGGGTACGATCAGTCAACTCTCGCTGGCTCGTCATCGGACGAGGAGGCTTGAGCATCCCGCTCTCCTTTATCTTGAGGAATATTTGCGTCTGAGATGTATTTAAGGGGGGAGGCGGGAGCCTCGACGCGGAGTGGTCGGGGCACTCTGCCTTGCGCCTTGGCTGCGCGGACTGTCGCTTGGACGTCGTTCCCATTCGGGCAGGTTCTGGGTGCCCCTTCTGTCGTTCTTCTCTTCTTCCCAACATCCAGGCCTCGGCCGCCACATATTGATTCGCTTGCTGAAATATCTCCGCGATCGAGGCGGGGGGTCGCTCCACCAGAGACCAGCAAAACCTCGAGGGTCGCAGTCCTATCATGAACGCCTGCATCAACAGCGAAGGGTGTGCATCAGATAACCCCCGTATCTCCGTGGTGAACCGACGTACGAAGTGGGAGAGAGGTTCATCCTCCTTTTGCTTCAATCCCAGGAGGAGCGCGATAGATGGCTTCGGATGTGCGAACGCCAGAAAGTGCAGCTCGAAATCCTTGACGAGCTGTTCGAAAGACGTGATTGTCCCACTCTTCAAAGTGCTGTACCAGGCACGGGTGGGCCCTTTCAACGTGGTGGGGAACGCTCGGCACATTAAGGCGTCGGAGGTTCTGTATAAGGCCATCTGAGCTCGAAAGGCAGCAACATGATCTGCCGGATCGCTAGCTCCATCATAAAGATCGATGGAGGGGAGGCGAAAATTCGGGGGCACCGGGTAATCCCGTATGTCGCTGGTGAACGGGGACTCCCAGTGAGGCTCTTCCCTCTGCTCCTCCTTTGACTTTCGGACGTCCCTTTGGACCTCATCCAGGCGCTGGCACATGGAACGGAGCTGGTCTCAGAACAAGTTCGTTGAATCCGAGGATACCGCTTCGGGTTCGGGTGGGACACCAGGGTTTTCGAGGATCCGACCTCCATCCAAAACTGGATGGGACGTAGGTGAGGACGGTGGCGTGGGGGGCGCATCATGGGCCCGGAGGGGAGGCCCATGTCCCTGGTTGTCCGGCGCTCCTGACGTCCGAGGAAGGTGAGGAACGACGGCTTGCACTGTGTCCGCTAATACCCGGACCTGTTGGGCGAGATCTCGAAAGGCCTCCATGGTGACGGGGAAAGGGGAAGGAGGAACACCTTCAGGCGGAGGGAGCCCAGGATCGTTAAACAAACGCCAGTAGCATTCCGAAGTCGAAGCAAGGTCTTCCCCCCATGTTCTGGAGGGGAGGGGGGCTTCCGCCGAAGCTCCCCCTGGATATGGCCCCTCCATCGGGTACCCGTCGGAGTTTAGCAGGTGATCTCTTGACAAGGCCCTCCTAGCACCAATCTGTTGATGCAAACAACTTTTTACCGTGACCTAGGAGTGAGCGGTCATGACTCGGGGACTCCGGGGTCGTCGCGGTAGGGTTTGGGCCGGTCGAGATCGTCGTGCTCCGGCGGGGTCCCGGTCGGGAAGGGATGAGAGGGAGAAGTTTCGTCGGGAACGCTGACGTCGCCTGGACCTGTTCCTGCACAAAGGCGGGTCAGAGGATGCTCCGCCCGACCCCTCCGACACTTAAGTCAGCTTCCCTCGGAAGATGAGGATTCAAGGGCACTAGTTCGAGAACCAGTTAACAAGTCATGGGGCCAAAAAACCTCCACTTCACCTTACTCTTCCGTGGCTTAAATATGTCGGGCGGTTGGCATGTTTCTAGTTGCGTCTGAGGGTGGTGTACGGGCCTGGCTCCGCAGGCTGATGCCGTGGTCGACTCTCGCACGGACCTGGGGCGAGGCAGAGGCGAAATGACGTCTGGCGATCAACCCCGACCGTAGTTGAGCGCAGGAGGGGCTATGACGTCACCCAGGCGTGATACACAGGATTCGATATCATGTCATATTTAATGCCCATAACATATATATATATATACATATATATATATATACATATATATATACATATATATATATATGTATATATATTTGTGGCAGAGCTGTAATTATCCCCCACTGCTCCCATTTCGTCGGGGGTGGCAAAAAGTCAAACGTGCGTAATCCATTCCTCCCGACGATGGCAAAACCGCAATTATTTGCAGCTGGCCGTCGCCGACCACAAGAGTCAACCATCTTGTCCATCATCATTGGCCAGCACACGGCGATCTTTCCTGCCTTCTCGTGCGAGTGATTAATATGTTATATTCTTGATCGTTTGCATATATCAATCCTTCTTGCTGCTGGATTTCATCTCCTAATAGCAAACTGGATATCAGTTCTTGCGGATAATTCTTGGAGAGCATCTTTTTCTTGGGCTGTTTAGGTTAGGAACCGCTAGGGTTTGGATAAAGTTGGGATCTTGATTGGATTATCGGCTCGTTTGTGGTGGATCGATTGGGGTTTCTTCGTCGCCCTCCTTCTTTCTCCCTGACCCGTGTGGGGCATTCCTAAATGTGTAACTTCGTGTGGTTTCTTGACTTTGTTTTCTTTATTCTTCATTTGGCTCTCGATGTCTAGTGCTGTTTGTCCAGTTTGGGCTCGTTTAGGTTTCTTCTTCGCCATGGCGATCTGCTGACCGTGCTTGCTATCGATCAAGGAAGTGATCTAGACTATCGCCCTGGAGCGTCTTGTTTCTTGGATTGAGATGGCCATGGCGCAGAGTCCATGAGATTTTAGAGGCGATTAGGGTTTAAGTTCGACTGTTTAAGGGATTGTTTGAGATGGACTGCTTGAAGCTGGGTTGGAAAGCTGATGGATTTCGTCGGCAAAGGCAGGTATGTTTTCTGTGCTTCTTGTTTATTAGTCTCTCACTTCTGATTTTGATGAACAAAATGCCACAAAGCATCTTTGATTGGTGATTAAACTCTGCTGTTTCTGTGAGGGGATTTTTATTGAATTCGATGTCTGATGTTTAAAGTAATAACTCTGGTGAAAAAAAGAATCAAATCTTTTGTATGTTTGTGTCTGTTTGGTGGTTATTGTGTTTGTGTTATCCAAAAATTGTTATGCTTCAGCATCGAGTTTGAGATATAGTGGATTTTGCAATGCAAGTGATAGTAATATTTGATATTCTTCGAGCCAAATGACAGTAATGTGTTGTTCTTTGAGCAAAATGATAGTAATATTTGATATTCCTCAAATATGAACTTCATACTGGCTATGAAGTTGGGTATGTAATTTCGAGGAGAAGAAGTTGTTTGTGATTTAGGATGCTGTTTATTAACTAATAATGAAGTTGAATTTATATTGTAGATCAACTTGTTTATTGGAACTGAACAATCTCTTTGTTAAGTTGCATAAAAGGAATTGATGATGATGTAATTGTGGTGAAATGTTCATTCCTGAGCCAAATTCTTGATTGGAAATAATATCTTATGATCCTCATGCCTTTATGAAATTTTTTCCAAAGTGATGGTATCGATACAGCATATTTATATTGAGTAATGGAGACAAAAAAAAAAAAAAATTATTGATTGTTTCTTATTATGCTTTCTGGTCATCATAAAGTTGACAAGATTTTCTTATTTGTTGAGATTGTCAACTTATGTTCTGGAGGAAGATGCAATCAAATTCTCTATGTGAATTTACCGACTCGAGACTTTTTCCCTAACTAAAACTATAGTTCTCGTTTACCAACTCAAAATTTTTCCTTTACGTGATTTAATTCCACAGAGTTAAGGCACTGTTAAGCTTACCGATTCAGGCGAATAGTATCCACAAAGCTGTGGTCATCTATCTTTGTTTTGATTTTAACCTTTTAGCATTTGTGTGTATTATCATAAGTCCATGAGTGCATGCTTGCTTCAGAATTAAATTTAGACCACTGTTTTCGAGTAAAGGATTTACTGCTCAGTTAAGTCAATTCTTTGTTAACAAAGTTCAGTAATCATTAGAAATATGATTTATGTTTCCGTTTTAGGTTATGCACAGGTGATGCGACTGTTGAAGTTGGGGAGAAGATCTTTCTACTTCACAAGATAATAATTCTTCATTAGTCATCCTTATTAGGCTGTTAATCTCAGGTTGTGCAGAGTTTATATATTCTGTTCAAATTCAAAATGAAAACATAATGACATCTTTTTGTTGAATCATTAATATTGATATTTGAGAACAAGGAAATTAAACAATAATTATTCTGGCTTTTTCTACTGGTTCTTTTTCAAAGTTCAAACTAAATGCTAGAAGAATCTTATAGGATGTAAATTGCAGTTTGATTGTTGCAGTTCCTCAATTCCACTGCCGGGCTTATAATCAGCACTGGTCATACGATTACAAATTTAGTATTTGACGAACTCATGTTCCTAATGTCAACGACAGCAACAACAATGGAAACAAACATCGTGCCATCGACGAAGGTGAGTGTCAAAATCTATTTCCTTCAACAGTCTATTATACACAACATCGAAATGTTTCATTCTTGTTTATGCCAAGGTAAACAGGCACATCCATGGCTGCTTACAGAAGGGTGCCAGAGGGAAGAGCTATGCCAGCCGATGAACTGCTAACCAGCGAGAACAGTGGCTGAAGGTGAACTTTGATGACGGTGTCTGAAAAAAAAAAAAAAAAAAAAAAAAGAGTGCTCAAGCATGAACAAGAACTCGACACTGTTAAAAGGTTTGATAAGGGCCAATTAAAGCTTACAATTCACAAGAAACAATTGTCGACAGGCATGTAAAGACTCTGCAAGGATCATGAGCATGCTTTTTTCTGATACAAGGCAGCAGAGCTCTCAACCTTGTTCAGAAAGGGAGATGAAAGCCAATAGGAATCCATCCTTCATGGTCCGTGTCCGGTCACTGACTTGTGGCTTCAATGACATTAACATTTGGGTCAACATCCTAAAGGCTATATGAGTGTGATGAAAACTTGGTTTCAATACGATGCATGCATCAGTCGAGAGTCAGTAATGATTAGATATATGATAGATGCATGGATGAATGAGTTCTATTTGATCCACAATTTGTGAGAATTGACCATGGACTGGTGTTTGTTTGATGTGGTAAAATGCTTTCTTTGTACAAAAGTTTAGAGAGGAAAGGGAACAGTTTTTTTTTTTTTTTGCCCCTTCAACCTGCTAATAATATAATTTCATTTTAGCAAGAGATTTGATACACCATCAATCTTATCTAATTCATTGGCATTATTATTTTTGAAAGGATATTTACTCTGTCAGCTCCATTAAATTTCGAATCAATATTTTGACATCATTTTATTATTTATCTTTATAAAAAAATAACTAATATTCTCGACCATACTTGTCATGTTAACATAAGCTGAAGGAGAGAATATTTTTTAAAATTTTTAAAAATATTCTTCCCATCATTTTACAAATAATAATCTTTCGGGGATACAATGTTTTTTTTTAGGTATGAAGTGCAAACTTTCAAAAAGTGGGTCGATTTGATTTGGTGTGGTGACGTGGGTTGATGATCAATTTTAATATTGATACCTTAGTTATTTATAGATTAATTTTTTTTTAAATTTTAGCCAAATGTCACTGTAAAATTTAATATTCTACCTTTTCTTTGAAGGAAACGAAGAAATAAGGATTCGGAGGGTTATCAGACATTTTCCAAAGGGGGTTTGTTATATTTAGATCGAGAAACTGCCTTCGCTTGCTGCGTCTTCTTCCCCCGAGACTTGCTCTCGCCCTCTCTCTCTCTCTCTCTCTCTCTTTTCAACACCAAACACTCTCTCTCTTCCTCTCTGTTCCTCGATCATGTCGTCGGTAAGTGCATCTCTCTTTCTGGCGCATTCTTATGGGATTTTTTTGGCCAAATTTTGTGTTTGCGCGTGTCTCGTTGCGTTCGGTTAAATAAACTTTCCTCCTTTCTTGTCGAAATCGACTGATTTCTTCTTTTCCCATCGTGATCTGATTCTGTTTTGGTGGAACCGTAGTCTACCAATGTTTTGAAATTGGTGAAATTGTATGCCTATATTTTTTTCCCCTGTAGGAAATATTCGGGCAAATTATAATACCTGAAGATTAAAAATGGTGCGAGATTTCTTATTTCTTGGAATTGAATCGAAGATGTCGTCCGTAAAGTTCGAACGGCTTAAAATTCAGGAGTCCTTTGAGCAGGCTTTCATCTTGATTTGGACCACAGAATGTTGCAGAAGAGAATAGTGTTGTGATGCATTTATTCCTTCCTGTAAAAATTTGTTGTTTTCATGAATGTGTTAAAGCTGGTAATGTTAGTTAGATTCATGTGGATATCGATTTGAGCTTCTAACTGCCCTTATGAGATTCAACCCATGCAATTTCTTTTTGGAATATCTGCATTTTTTACTCATTGTTTGCATGTATTCCTTCTATTTGATTGCAACATAGTGGTCATTAGCTTCTCTTATCACCACAATACATGATGCTGAGATGCATGTTCAGTCTCATCAAAATGCTCTATTAAGGATGATGGTAATCGAGGTTAAAAATAGAAAACTATTAGCTAAGCTGATTTGAACATTTTTGAATGCACCATTACGATGGGCTAAATTAATTTCTTTTTCGGTTGTTGAATAACATTTCACGATATTTCGTGACATCATCTTCTAGGGAGCTTAGTGGTGGGAAGAAGGATTCATGTAGCTGATCTAAAATAGTTAAAAACAAGGAGGACTAGTCATAGTTGTTGTTGCATGACATGTTTGCATAGGATACATATTTTTCATAATTTCAGACTAAGAAGAATATTTGCATTGATTCAATTTGATGTAGATATAATTGTGCTCCTTTTTTTTTTTGGTCTAGTAGTTAAGTGACACATTGTGTAGTTGCAAAAGTTAGAAGCCTTCTACATTTGTTTTCTCTTTCCATCTGTAATTTTTCTGTAGGTGCGACAGTTCTGCTGCTCAATCTACAATAAAGTTTCCGCAGCTTGTAGTTTTGAGCCTTTACTAAGCTACCCATTTATGTGTTGACTTAACATTCATGCCTTATTGTATACTGTTCATGCTTTCCTAGCACAAATGCATTAATTTAATTGAGGATGGAAAGATTAGGAAGTTATGAAGTTACCTTGAGAAGCAAAGGTACTGAAGAGCACTTAAATAAGATGTAGGTGAAATCTCAGGGAATCATTTCTTCTATGCAAGCATTTTTATCGTCCCTGTGATGTGTGTTGTAAGAGAAGATACACAGTGGATCCTCTTTGGCTTCTAAATGTTGTCCCCAATTCTTTTCACCATGTTTTGAGCAACTTCCTGGGTTTATAAGACTTGTTTCTACAAGAGGATGAAGATGCAGAGTGCCTGCTAATGTTTTCATTACTAATACCATTCAAATGCTCGGTAAAGCTGAACCTAATGCATTGATTGTGGGGTATTCTGCCACGCTAATTGAACGTGTCTGTTGCCCGAATAAGTCAGAAACAAGTGTCGGATCCTTCGGTCATCTTTGCTTGAATCTGTTTAATCTGCTTGTTAAAGAATTAATTAGCTATTGTGTGATCTTCATGGTCGTGGTGGATGTTTGTAGTTACTAGAAAAGATAAAGAAATCATAGTTGATTAGATATAAATAGACAAATAGTATTAATGGTATGAGGAGCGTCAGACCTAGAAAAGCTTAATACAACTACAAATAAGAATTTCAATGCTTTTAATTTAACTAAGAATATTATCTTTTATATCCATATGGTGACATTACGGTTTGTTGTTGTTGTATGTTCTTCGTAGCTACTGCTTGTCTTCTTTTGTGTTTTGCTGTTCCTATTTCATTCTGCCATGGTGTCAGTAGGTTTTACATGCGGTCTCCCTTTTGAATGCAGCAGGAGAAGGGTCGGCCACTGCCCAAGTTCGGGGAGTGGGATGTCAACAATCCTGCCTCGGCTGAAGGATTCACTGTCATATTCAATAAAGCTCGAGACGAGAAGAAGACAAGTAGTAACTCTGCTGCTCCAGCTTCACCAATAAGAAATGATGTAGGTGGTCTGAAACCAGAAGTCACCTACCAATATCCAAGAAAAAGTGTAAGTTTCTACCTCATTTTTCCATTTAAGATGATCTAATCTGTACTATTCTATCAAAAAAATCTTGTTAGTGTCAAGCTTCCATATTCTTATTCATCCCAATTGTTATTAGCCAATGATGTTATCCTTGAAGAACTTGTGCGCCGAATTAAAACTAATCTCACTAACTTCTTTGTAACCATGGACTCAGAGCAAGTGGTTTTGCTGTGTGTAAGTGCTGCTGCCGGAGCACGAGGGAAAGTTGTGGTCCATGGTTAAGATGACAAGGTCGGCCTACTTCTACCTGTGACGGTGCTGCCATGTCTCATGGTCTCTCTCTCTCTCTCTCTCTCTCTCTCTCTCTCTCTCTCTCTATATATATATATATATATATATATATATATATATATATATATATATATATATATATATATATGTGCATTGTATAAGAACAAAATAGGAGTGATGGATGGAGAACCTTTTGCATATAGTTTCATTTGGCTTTGTTATATACTTTGTGGTGAGGTAAACTTCTAACAACTGGGTGGGAGTTTTATTGGGATATTTCTCCGGTGATGAATAATGTTCCAACTGTCCTTGCCCAAACCCGTTGGTGTACATGGAGCAGCAGGAGCTCTGCATCAGCCTTACCATACGAATCTGAGGTAACACCTTCTGCATGTGACGTGTGATGAATGCAACCTCGTCACTTGTGGAAATCTTGTTTAACCGATGATCACCTTTACAAGGATCATAAGCTGATCCTTCTACTTGTTCTGTAGGTGGTCTTTCAGTTTCCAGACACTACGAAATCGCATTAACTCGGTTGATGTCATAGAAGATTATTTATATATAGACAGATAGAGAGCTGAATCTTATGCTTGAAGGGACCCTGAAACCATAAAAATAAGAACTCGAACATGACTATTGTAATCTCGAGTATAAATCTTTTAATGCCTTCAAATAGAGACAATGTTAAGTTTGTAGGAAGAACATTAATAATTATTTAAATGATGATTAATTATAGATTATCTCTTCTAACTAATTATCTTTTGAATTTTGGTCTCTATATTTAAAAATTTATATTGGCATTACGAAACTTGATGTATCTACATTCATTTATCCTAATATCATTAGTTTTGTTAATAAAAATATGAAAACAAAAGGCAAGAAGATAATTTAAACGTTCTAACTAATTATGATAGACAATGTTGGTGGTGATGAACGACATTGATGGTGACGAACAACAATATCGTTGGGGGTCACGAGTGACTATTGTAAATGAGAAGAGCGATGATGAGAGGTGATGATCGTTTAGCAACTATATCGATGATGACATAGATGCAGAGCGATGTTGCTCACATCGCTCTGCATCTACGTTGATGTCGATGCATGAGCAACACCACTCTGCATCTGCATCGACGCTAATGCAAATGACACCAGCACAGATGTAGAACAACTCTCACCTCTTGTCGTTCACATCGCTCTACATCTACGTCGACATCGATGTAATTGATGAGCAACGTCACTTTGCATCCGCATCGACGCTAATGCAGATGACACCAGCACAAATGTAGAACGGCTCTCATCTCTCGTCATCGCTTTCCTCATCCACAATAATGACCCATAGCCTCAAGCAATGTTATTATTCGCCACTATCAATGTTGTCCTCTATCATCAATCGAAAAATTAAAATTATTTTTTTATCTTTTGTTTTTGTATTTCTGTTGATAATACCAATGTCATTATGATAAATGAATCTATATGTTTCACTTTCGTAACGATAGAAATGTAACGATAGAAATGTCAATGTAACTTTTTAAAATATAAAAATCAGAATACTAAAGATAATTAACTACAAGAGATAATATGTAATTAGCTCATTCAAATAAAAATACAAAACGCGCAATAACAAAAGAGTTCAAACATAGTTCTTGCGCCATCCTAACCCCCAGGTTCTCTTGGTTGGCAAAGACCATCAAAGAATCAAATGAGCCATCAAAATTAATATAAACAGAAGATTCAGCTACCACATAGCAATTCTAGATCAAAGTAAAAGTGAATTATTGAAAACATTAACATGAATCAGGTGCGGTGAAAAAAGAGTTCAAACATCAAATATGTGACAACCCAAGCCAAATATCCTTGGCTTTTTGGTTCTCTTGGTACATAAAAATCATCAAAGAATCAGATAAACATTTTGCAGCACAAACGAACCAGGATCTTGAATGAAACACATTTAATTGGTGTTTTGGTTCAAAACCAATCACTCAAGCATGCATGATAGCAGATGTTTAAGGTCATCAAGCAACCAATAACCTATGGGAGAACAAGTACTACTGGTTGATACGAACCAGAATTCAACTTGGCAATGGTGCCTGTCTCTTCGGTGCAAAAAAATACATTTCAACCAGATTTTGCAAAATGCTCGAAATGCAATTCCCACCCCGCTGGGAAGTTGATGCAATACTAGCAAATCTGCTACTAACAGTTGACGCAAAATTACGAAAGCAACTTCAACATCAACATGGACCAGAACAAGAATTCGGTAAAAGCAACACCCAGAAAGTGAATTCATGATTAAAACTTCATTAAGAAAAATACAGACAAGGAATCAAAACATAGAAATTCTGCAAAACCATGATGAGGATGTTTTTAATTCTTAGAATTTACTGTCACTGAATGCAATCTCCGAGATATTCAAATGCTTGCACAAGCTAAAATTTCAATATGCGCAAGATAGTTTCAGTTATGCTACATGCATGCCATCCCCTGCTAATATTATCATGCACATGAATAATCTTTCACCTATTCAAATGCCTGACTATTCCATCAGTAAGTTTTAGTTCCAACCTTTTCGCGACAACAAAGTCCAGTTTTGTAGTATAAGTATCACAGAAAAAAGGAAAAAACGACAGAGCAAAAAATGGGGAAATAATCAGATAGACTACAAAAATCTTTAACATTGCAATCTCAATGATTTGATGTTTAAGATGATCATTTGCTGGACTGTCCGGAGGCAGCTTCCTGCTCAGATCCATGATGTTTTCCTGATAGGATCCAGCCTCATATCTATCATTTCTGCTGCTGACTGGGCTCATCTGATCCCCGTTTGCAGCCTGACTTTTCAGTATAGTTGGTGAAGGTGGATGTAGGAAAGCTGGAACATGAACAGGACAATTGGCTTGACCAGTCCGAGCCACTAACCCAATACAATAGAGAATAATATTCCCTACAAAGAAGTATGTGCTATGTGCAATCTATCATATTCAACACAGCAATCCCATGTTTCATCACCATATGAGTAGACAAATGAGCATCTACTCCATATAACTCCTACTGCATGCATCTTTAACCATGTTGGTGAAGCAATATTTTCATCCATGCTGGAGATGTAAGGGGGGAAGACACAACACCAGTACTTAGACCCATAGCCCCTCCTTGCTTTAGTCTACTCATCGTAGCAGATTAGTATCAGTGGAAGACAGTTGTTCTTGGGCCATCGCCCACACTGCACATTATCATTGTAAAATATATTACAAAATTTTTCCATGTCAAAGACAAGCAAATTTAGCATGTAGAAAAGTATGTAATCATGCTTCAGAATTAACCGGGCATCTAAGACCAACATCTGCTGAAGCTGCCATGACTAATTTAGCTTGCATCAAGGTTGCTACAAAGGGTTAGGATTCTGGATTTGGCTCTCTGATTCTTGCTGCCTATCATTTTCAGCTTCAGAAAGGTTTCTAGATTCTTGCTGCTGCCTGCTATCATTTCGTTGTTGTGCCAAGTGTACATGTCGCCTATGCCTCCATCTTAGAAACTCAACAATCAAAGATTTCGTACTGATTGCAATCCCAAACCCAGTGAATGAGGAAAGTAAGACTGAAATAACAGGGCTTACTCTTAGCTGCATAATTAACAACAAGAACCAATTTTCACCTTCAGTTGTCAAAAGTGAAACCAAATATCTTGGCTGCCAAATTCATCTGAGAAAGTAATCTTACCACATTATAGAAGATATGAGCAAAGAGGATTACGATTGCAAACTGGAAAGATGCATAAGCCCAAATGTAGCTCTTGGTAACTGTAAATAATAGCTGTCAATAATGTTTCGACATAGAGCTAAATCCATGAAAACTATTGTGTTAGTAATGATACAATATAATCCAAATACTGTAGACACAAAAGCTAATAGAAGAAATATAAATAACAGGTGAAACATAAAAGGAAAGATAAATGACAAAAGCCATATGAACATGAAGAATGATATGTTACCCATTACTGAAGCTATCATGGAAGAAAGGAGACCCAGAACACAAGAAAAAGGCAAAGATACAGCAAGAGCACGCGAGCCCATTTCAGTAACCTGTTTGATTTAAAAGTGTTGGTTTGAATCATATGGTAAAAGCAAGTTCATAAAACTAAATTGAACTAGTGCTTTACAGGACTATGTCTTACTAAAAGTTGCTCCAAGAAGCAGAAATAGGCAAGCATGCTGACCATGACAAGCACAGGGAGATCCTGCCATACCCTGTCAGATGGTGAAGAAAGATGAATTATAGCTTAAAAAAGTAACATCTAATAAGTTAAATTGACTTCTGTGCATTATAGAATTGCATTCTTTTAATGTGCAAAATGCAGGTCTCAAGTGGTTTTGGTATTATTTTCATACAAAAATTGCACAAAAGATTGGTATGCTAGCTACTGCTTCATCTCACATCATGTCAAATATTGGTATTGTGTGAGCAATATCTTCTTCACCATTCATGAGAGATAGTCTCCAAGTTTGGTACAACTTTGTGGCCATCATCTTTGGCTCTCCATCACAAATTGGAACTAAAATGCTAGGTTCTTATTTGACACCCATTATGATAGCATGGGCAGATAACATTGCATATTTGATGAATTTCATGTGACAACAAATGCCACAGAAATATTACTTGTTTGCATAGACAACATGAGAAAGCTGTCATCTCAAGGTTCAATGCATTATAAATCATTGCTACAATCCATATGCAATTTTCCAACTCCCATTGCCCAGCTTAATCTAACATATTACAGCTAGAAGTCAGTTAAAATAGGCTTGATTCCATCCTAGAAATCCAAATAGCTAAAAAGAACCAAGATGACTACTAGTTTGCATGTTTATAGCATTTCCTACATGGAGATTCAACAAAATTAGCACTGCCGTGCCTAGTCCATGTAACTCTGACAAGAATGACATGACAGCAACCTTATGATTTAAAATAGTCTATAATTATAATCATTAACTAATACAATTGAATCTTATCCTAAATGTGAAGATGTTTAAGTTCAAAGACTCACAATGAAGTTTTGACAGAAGAAAGATTCAAATTCGATAGGAAATTCAGTTACAAAGCAATTGCAATGCACAGATGCAAGTGTTGGGTTCAGGAAGTACATGGTTGAGCAGAATCAATATTTGCTGCTCATATATATATATATATATATATATGTATATGTATATGTATATGTATATGTATATTTATATATATATATATATGTATATGTATATGTATATGTATACATATAAATATACATATACATATACATATATATATATATATATACATACATATATATATAATGTTCATACAGATTTGCTCCAAATTGAATAGCAAAGCATTGAGGAAAGTCAATAAGTTATAAAGGATTATCAAAGTATACCTGTAGGAAGTAATTTCTTGTCTCCGAATTGCATTTGATGGGTGCCTATTAACTGTTTGTGGATTCTGTAGTCTCAACAATGTTACAGGTAAGTTTTGCACTTCTTGCTTGCACACATCACATGTCTTATTACCCTTAATACTAAACCATTTAACAGCACATTCTTGGTGTGCAAGTGCAAGTTCTCCTTTGCAGCTGCACTCCATTTTAAGTGTTTCTCCTTCTGTGAGCTCAACAAAACATATCCGGCACACTGCCTCTTCTTCTGGAATATCTTCACCTTCATCTTCAGATACTGCAAACACAAATACAGCATAAGTAGTAGTTCCATCATCTGTATAGTAATGAGTATATTCACAATTTGGATTAGATATTAAACAATGCAGCTATATTTTTTATTAATGTGGATTAGATTTCAGTTACTTCTCCAGATCAGTGAATTTGATTATCATATCCAGATAGGGTGCTTCTTGAAGATAGTAAGAAAACCAAACACTGATGACCAGAAAACGTCCTTGAGCATGAATTTCAATAAGCAACTCAATTTGTAGAATAAGACCTTAAAAAGAGTACCATTAACAGTCTCTATAGCATCATTTTCGAAGGTGTTGTTAACAGCAACTGGATGAGGGGTTGCTACAATAACTCGGACAAATCCTGTTGAATCCGTTCTCTGTAAACTTCTGCTCTTGGCATTCCCAGGTACTGAAAACGAGCGTCTGATTTGTGTCTGCAAATTTTTCTTCTGTTGGAATCCAAAATGCACAGTGAACAGTCTCAGAGTCCTTGATTATATGTAACAATACAGAGTAATGAAAATATAAACTCTATAGCCTTCAGTTGAATACAAATTGCCAATACAAGAGAGTCAGATAAGCAAGTTCCACTGACACAGTTATATTGACCTCATACAAAAAAGATAACAGTTAAAAAGGTAGTTTTACTTTTATTAGAAGAATGTTGAAAGAATCAAGACCAGATTGCTTGGCAAACGCTGCCAATAATTAGGCAAGCACTTGGAGGGATACAGACCATTCAACTAACATTTCCATGGACAAAGTACCAAATGTCTTGGTATGCATATTGTCAACTACCTTGAGAAAGCAACTAGTTAACCTTCTTCATAAAAGAAGAATAAGATAAAAAATCGTGTAGAATATAATACCAAGACAATTAACTAGTTAAAAGAAACAGCATGAGTGAATGACACTAGAAGGTTGTTCATGCAGAACAGTGAACAAAGAAGACTTACTTCCAGATTAGATAGATCAACCACATGCCTTTCCTGTGTGGAAGATGAATCTGAAATCGCAACTGGTGTCACAGGCAAAGAGTGTGCTCCTTTGGTTGAAAAAGAGGAAAAGACCTTGGTAAAAGAAAACTGCCTCGACGTTGATGGTTTGTCTTGTTTTCCTTCTGAGGACGGTTTTCCAGGAATTAGAAGAACAGTTCTGTCACCCTCTGGAGCTGAGCTTCTTGTCTTTAGACTCCGTTGTGGAAAGAAACTTCTGATGGATGATTTTGTCCTTGTTGAACTAGGCCTTGGTGGTAAGCCTGCTCTTACCGAGCCAGGACTGGACAAAGTATATGACCTTGCAGAAGACAATGAATTTTCCAAGGTTCTTTGGGGTATTTGCAAGGAGGTAAGGTTTGGTCGCCGAGAGTTAGGAGCTGACGAAATCTCTTCCCTGATGTTTGCATTATGGTCAGATGACTGCAAAGCCATTTAGGACCTTGAAATTATTTACATTTCATATGACTAATGCTCAAAATGTTAGAAAATACTATATAATAAAACCCAATAAATGGCCAAACTGCACCATTTATCCAACAATTCATCAAGAAGAAAACCAGTATTAACAAGACCCTAATGCAGCAATGAAACAAACAAGAAAAAATGGTCAACCAATAACAACTAGAAAAGCAGAAAACCATTTAATTCCTCAATCACTTGTCTCGTTGACAGATAAATCGTGGTAGCCATTGTTGGAATCCTTCCAAAACTATTCGTCCGTAGCTGCATCGCCCATCTCCAGATTCTTACCATGACCCAAATGCCTCGCCACTGATTAACCCAATCGTTTTCACTTTGCGATTTTAGGCAAACGTAACTCTTACCGTCGGCAACCCACACTCATGAATATGATAGGGACGAAGAGACTCATCACTCCATAAACCCAAACCACAAATGACACGCATAAAAAGATCAGCTTTTCTCCACGGTCAATCATATAAAGCACCTTTTTTGAGCCACAACATAAACGAACGCATCCACAAATCCCCGTCGGAGAATCATCAAAACTCGTCAGAAACCCAACAAAAAGAAATCGTTTTACGACAGGAATTACCCTCTGATCTCGGCCCCCTTGCGGCGACGCGTCGGCAGCAAGATCCGGCGGAGATGCTGAATCCTCCATATGAAAATGAATCTAAAATCAAGCTTCCGAAACGGCACCAAGTAACTCGCAGGAAGAACCCTCGATCGGGAGATTTGCCGCAGCGATCTGGAGGACGGCGGAGGCGGCTTCCGCGAAGGAGAGTGGGGCGGCCCAGAGCAGGTCGGATTCCCGGCATGAGAGTCCAACGAGTGTAGAAATAACGAGTGAAGCTGATGACTTACGCCGTGTGGGACCCTCTAAACATATCCCTGGGGATTATGAATTGACTTTACTATCCTTGTTCTCAGACGAAAACGTTTTCCTGTCGATATGAGCTTGAACCACCTCGGTCGCTCAGTTCATGTTTTGAAAACACAAAACAACAACGACAACAACATGATTGCCAAAAATTTTGATAACACCGAAACAGGGGTGTTTTGGTAACTTTATTGGCGCTGGTAGTGCCTGACACGATGGTCGTACTGATTGGAATGCGTGCAGCAAACGTCACGACCGCAAGTGAAATGACGTAAACAGTCATACGTGGAGTGCCTGTATTGGCAACCAATCAATACAGTGATTTGAGCCCTTTTTGGTCATTACAATTCCCGGAGTAGCCGTTCCCACGTCACATATTTTCTCGGGCCCCGCCACAGGCCCCAGTTGTGGACTCCACTGCATGACCGGTAAAAATGAGGGTTGGTGAATTTTCCCAACAACCATTTTCGCATCAATTGTGTCACGACAACTGCAACGACTCTGAAGGGCTTAAACATGGTTGTGATTCGGCCCATTCGGCTCGATGTTTATCTGGACCGGTTCTGGAAATCTCGCCACCGGCCTAGTTGCATCATTAGTTTGATCAAATCACAACCGTTCATTCTTATATATATATATACATATATATATATATATATATATATATGTATATATATATGTATATATATATATATGCATATATATACATATATATATATATATATGTATATATATATGTATTTGTATATATATATATACACACACACACATGCTGTAAACCTTAAACTGGTGCTTCCGACCTCCGAACTCGACGACGCTGCCGCCGCACCGGGAAAAGAGAGCGGGCGAGATCGCGACGGAAATCATCGCCGGCTCCGTTGTTCCGTCGGGATGAGAGCAAAGGTATGGTGGTTTTGGTTTTGTTTTACGGTATTCTTTGTTCCTTTATCGTTTCTGTTTTGAGATCCGAATCGTTTCCTTGTTTCTCTTTCTGGGAGAAAATCTTTTTGGAGATGTTTGGGATCTTTTCAATGTGAATTCATCTGGTGATAGTGTATGTAATATTTGAGACGAAAAGTGGTTTCTTTTGGGAGAATAAATGTTCTACTTCGGGTTTTTTTTTGTTGGATGATCTTCTAGATCGACTCTTGGTAAAATTATCCGTGCGTTGTTTTTTGTCTTCATTTGGGAGGAATCAAAGAGGGATGAGCGAAGATTTGCTCTTCGTGGAACGTGGTTTTGATTTGTTTGAAGAATTTGGAAGTGTTTTCTATGCGACAATTTCTGCCGTCATTAGTTTTCATTGGTTGAGATGTATCAGAAGTTTGTTGATTTATCGTCATTTGTGTGCTTCTTTTTATCGATCATTATAGCCTTTGTTGTGCTTTTGTCGCCAAATCACAGCCTTGATACAAGATACAGGTTTGTTTACATTCTCTTATGTGCAAAGATTGATCTTACTCTATTCTGTCCTGCTCTATATATTCAAAATTGTGCTTTGACTATTAGTTCTTGCAGCTGAATCATTTTATTGCTGCAGTGGAAGAAGAAGCGGATGCGGAGACTCAAGAGGAAGCGACGAAAAATGAGGCAGAGATCCAAGTAGTAGGTGTCCATGAACAGGACAATCATGCACTTCTCACCAATGCTTCTCATGTTGTGACATTTGTGTTGATGGGGTTTTGCTTAGTGGCTCTCTAATGCTTAAAATTTGCACTCAGTTATTAGCTTTTCTTGTTTTTTTTTTTTTTACCTTATCGTGTGTCTCTGTAGCTGTTCCTTCTCAACCTTTTAATGGTGCTTGCTTTAATTCTTAATCATGTTTGTTTTTCTATTATGGATGAACTTTGCGAAAGAAATAGAGTTCATGTTGATTAGAAGTGGTGCTAATTTGAGATCCCACTGGAAGTGCATTTTAACAATATTGGTAAAATCCTACATCGGAGATAGGAAGACCATTGAATTTGTTTATCTACCAAAGTGGGTTTACTACCTTACATTTGAGCTTAAACAATCTTGACTTTGTGGTTCTAAATCTATCAACAACAGGCTAATGGGTTTGTATCCTATCGGATTGGGTCATAACAAATGGTATCAAAATAGACCTAGTATTGTGTTTGATAAAAGATCCAAGTAGGAATAGACTCGAGGTCTTTTCCTATAGTTTTGAGGTCATTTACTACCTCTTCTCGTACTACTATTCCACTAATAGTAATCATTTCACTTCTTCTATCACATTTGTAGGCTTCCTAAGCATATCTACATACTATCTTAAATGATTCTTCCTTGTTTTACCTTCTATCGAAATAATTTGTAATTGTCTCTATCACATTTGTAGGCTTCCTAAGCATATCTACATACTATCTTAAATGATTCTTCCTTGTTTTACCTTCTATCGAAATAATTTGTAATTGTTCACGAATGAGAATATTTCTTTTCCTATTTTTCCTAGTAACTTCATACATCTACCTCAATATTTTCATATAAGCAATATAAACTTTTTATATATGTTGTTTTTTAATCATCCAACACTAAAATCCATAAAGCATTGATGGACTAAGTATCTTATAAAATTTTTCTTTTAATCTTGACTTAAATGCTTGGTTTTGTGACAAAATATTTCTTTAGTAGAAACATATGCATGATTTAGACATTATGCATTGGGTATTTGATTTATTGCACTTGAAGGGGTGGAAGTCTTCTTTTGAGTGCATTTTTGTAGGACTCGGGTTTCTTAGCCCAAGAATTGGTTGATCTAGTTTCTGTAGAGTGAGCTCTTTCATCTTTCTCGATCCGAAGGAATGGCATCATATTTTGGATCTTCGGAGAAAAGCTGTGTTGTTTTTGTAGCATGGATGTGTTTGAGATTCTGCTCAAAGTCTCCAAGCATGCCTGACATACATGTGGGAGACCTCAACATCAGGTTGAACACATTGCCTTCTGGTGAATGAATGAATATATTGTCTTCTTGAGAAGAACATATTGTCTTCTGGTGAACGAATATATATCTATATATATTTTCTTCTTGAGAAGAAGAAGATGTTGTCTTGTGGTATTCAATCCCAATTCCTATCAAATTTGTGATGCTTTTTGCCAATAATTTTTATTTTGTTAAAAAATTCTTACTTATGACTTTATTGCTCACGATGCCTCCACAGGTTTGTTATTGCCAATTGCAATTTCATCCATGTAGTCTGGTTCTCTTATTTCATGATTATGAAAGATTTTACCTACCAATTGCGTATCATATTAATTTGCATTTGTTATCCTCAAACTTACTAAAATATGAATGTACTAAATGTGTTATTTATTATTATCGACTTGTGGGAGCAGATGCAATTTCATCTTTGTATTTTCTCATCATTTCTTCTTCTGAATCATTACTAGTCGGGATCTGCATGTTCTTTGGCTTGGCCAGTGTGGTGTCCTCAGTCTTGATGTTCTTGATCATTTCTTTCATTAAATTCATCTACTGTCTTTGCATCGGAGAAATCCAACGTTGCCTCGCTACAATCATGTTTACCATCTCCAATGTCTTGATGTTTCATGTAGCATCTGTTCTCTATGAAATAACCATAAGTTGCAGGTTGGAGACTTCATTTTTGGATAGTTTTGTCTTCATGCAATGATACGCGTATGAGCTATGATTACAAGCCGAAAACAACCATGCCCTAATCAAAATAATACTGCCAAGCCTACTACAAGACTTTTGTGCACTGGATATGGCATGAAAAAATTGAAGAGAGCAACCATCGGATGAACACACTTCTGCTACCAACAATCATTAGATTGTGTGCTGTGGATGATTCTCCTGTGGTTAACTTCATGTTGCTCACTCTGAGTAGAGCTCCGATTGTCATCGTCCGCATCTTCACCTATGCTTCCTTCATCTTGCTCATGTTGTTGACGGTAGTAGTAGTTGCATATGAGTTGCTTGCCCTCCTATTGTCATCTTCACTCTGGTAGTTGCAGCTGTTCTTCCTTCTTCACAACTTTGATGGCAGTGCTAGTAGTTGTCTATGAGTTGCTTGCCCTCCCATCGTCATCTTCACTCTGGTAGTTGCAGCTGTTCTTCTTTCGTCACAACTTTGACGGCAGTGGCCGTCATGCATCTTGGTAGCGAAGCAATTGGCATCCAGGTCTTCATGGTCCTGTGAGTTTTATGGCTGATGAGGCCTTCGACCAGCGAGGGATTCAGCTCCAAGTTAGGCATTGTCTTAGTGGCAGAAGAGACTCAATTTATACTTTCCATTCAGCCTATTATTTCCCAAGAGATGAGATCCCATGAAAAAATCCTTTACATACTATAAAACCACATTGATCCAAAGAAAGATCGATCATGTAAATTTATGGCTATATGGGCTATCAGATTCTTTCAGCATTCTGCCACACCGAAAAGAGAAAAACCAAACATAACAGCACACTGCTTCTACAGTTGAATGTCTTCAAGTGACAACTCTTGTGTGAATCAAACTAAGCAACAGCAGTGTTAAGGCCTTCCACTTTTTCAAGTCCACATCTTGGAGGATTGGTCAGGGTGACCCATAACCATTCCGATGTGATTTCTGCCATCTCCATGCAATCGAAAGGCTCTTTTCAAGATCAGTGTAATGTGCCGTCCAATTGAGCTCACGGTTGATCTTTGAAGGGTCACTGTAAACCTCGGCATAGTCCCCTGGTCTGCGGCTGAGGTACTCAACCTTGATGTCTGCGCCTGTTGCTTTCTTGCAGGCCTCGACAAACTCTTTCACTGTTATACCTGAGACAACACAGACAGGTTCAGAAGACACTGAGATGCAGCATGCACACTGTCCCTGCATGAGAGAAGTAGAATTACCTTTCCCGGTACCGACATTGTAGATACCAACACTTCTAGGCTTTGCATTATCAAGGGCTTTCACATGAGCATCGACGAGATCCGTGACATCAATGTAGTCTCTTATGCAAGTTCCATCTCTTGTTGGATAGTCTGTTCCCTTAACCTATAGATGACGAACAAAAGATGAATTTACCTCTATTTGCATTGGAGATTTACCATCTAACATGACATTTCCAAATGAGAATATACCTTCAGCCCCGGTATGATGCCTAATGCTGCATCAAAGCATGCACCAGATATACGTCCATGCTCTCGTAGTTCAGGCCTGGGAGCTTCACCTAACCTTCCTTCTGGATCTGACCCAATGACATTAAAATATCTGAAGGAAAAGGCATCAATCTTATTCTGTCAGATTTAGTGGTTTAAATTATTATTATTAGCAACAGACCTCAGAATCATAACAGCCATATCTGAGTTTTTTGAGAAATCCAGAATGATGTCCTCTGCCATTTTCTTGGCCTTTCCATAAGGGTTGATGGGAACCTGCAGTTATGAATCTTATTTAAGTAGCACGATCACAGGGCACAACGTATACAAAAAAAAAAAAAGTATTGCTGATATGAAATGTAGCTTCAATTGATGATAAAATAAGAAAGAATCATTTATGAGACATGCGCTAAGGATATATATGTATATATACATATATATATATATGTATATATATATATATATATATATATATATGTGTGTGTGTGTGCGCGCACGCGCGTGCGTGCGTGCGCATGTGTGTTATAGTTAAAAGAGATAAAATAATTATTATTGATGGTTTGAGAAGAGGTAGAGTGATGTTTAAATAGACTTAGTAGAAGTATACATAAAAATTAAATACTCTTAACCAATGTCTACAATACCGTACCGTACCGGAGTTTCAACACTTCTTCGGTATGGTACGGTACCGAATACCGAATGGTATATTTCGGCATATCATTCGGTATATATATTTATAATTATAAATATTATATATATAAATAAATATTATATATAAATATATATATATATATATATTTTTTTTCTCGAGCGACATCGCCCGTGCGACGTTGCCTTGGGAAAAGCCCGAGAAGTCAACGGGCGACGGCGCCGAGGCAACATTTCCGAGAGAAGTAAAAAAAAAAGATTTTTTCTATTAAAAAATACAAAAACCGACGTCATCCATGCGAAGTCGCCTCGCGAGACGTTGCCTTCCTTCTCTCGATGACGTCGCCCGAGGAGTAGGCACGACATCCATATTAAAAAAAGTAAAAAAAAATAATTTTTTTATTAAAAAAATTGTATCAATCGGTAACGGGCGATCCGCGTACCGGTATCCTGTCGGACGGTATGTACCGCCCGTACCAAGTGATATTATTCGGTATTGCAGACCATGCTCTTAACTATGGATATGACCTTTTACGGGTTTCAATGGTGATAAAAGGTCTATGTGGTCGATCACAAATTTGTTGATCATATGTAACAAGTGCTACCTTCTAAATGTAAATAACAAATGTTGCTTAGAAAAAAGCATTCAAAAAGGTAGAGGCAAAGCCAAGATTTTATTTCAAAAAGGAAAAGAACTTTATGGAGTATGTGCCCGAGGAGTTGTTACGTATGATGGATATGATATCATATATGAGCGATTAAAGAATTGGGATGCAATGGATGACCAATCATGATCCACTATATCACATTTGAGATGGTAAAGCTACCAGTAACAAAGTTTGATAGGGTGCATATAGTTTTCAGGAAAATGAAGCAAATCAACTATAGGCAATTATACATAGATAATGCATGAACAATAGAAATAAATAAACAAGTTACCCACAGAGGTGCAATTGGTATAAGATATCAATAGAACATTAGTGGCTTAATTAACAATAAAGGCTCAATGAATGTATGATGATGATCATGAGGAAGGCCAACTACAGGTTACAAGAATTGGTAAGACTGAACATGATGAGAACATAGACCTAGCAGTTCATGTGGATTAATTAAACTACAATAGGATGATGATGAAGATAATTTAGAGTAAGGATTGAAATTTTGTACCATACCGATATATGAGTATAACTAGATATACCGAAAAATACACTAAAAGTGGTACTATATATATATATATATATATATATATATATATATATATATATATATATATATAAACCTTCGATGGCATTATTCCACCCTATTCCTATCCTATGTGCATTGATGAAGACAATCTATCTAAGTCATGCATAGATAGTGCCTAAATGTGAAGTTAGACGTATAGGATCACTAAAAAATATATATATAATATATATCTTTTTATATAAAAATAAAAAATCAATATATAAAGATATAAAAAGATACATATATGACGTACCGAGCGGTCACCTCGTCGTCGTTGCCTCATCATCGTCACCTCGTCGTTTCATCCTTCTTCTTGTCACCTTGTCTACGGCCTTTAACATCAAGGAGGTGGGGAGAAGAAAGACGACATCGATATAGGAAGGTTCTCCGTGTGGCAGTAGTGGACGAAGGAGACCGTTCGAAGATGAAGGCCGGGGTCTTCACCGCCTTCCTCGCGGCCGCCTCTTCCATTGCACTTGTCACCACCTCCCCTAATCCCCGGGCCTCCAGCTCCCCCTCCACAGAGGTATGACTCTCCTCACTGTTACCTTCTAGATCGGGATCGTCGAGGGAGGGCGATGCCAGATTGAGCTCGTCGAGGGAGAGCGATGCCAAATCGGGATCGAGAAAGGGCATCGATGACTTCGCAGTACTCTTTCTTGACACTTCTCCGTCTTTTTCGAACGCTCTCTTCTTCCTTGCCCCGCTTCGTCGTAGCCAAGATGATACCACCTAGTAGCGAGCGGTACGTGTGCCGATTATCTGGCAGACTAATACATACCGCCCGTACTGAACGGTACAGAATAGTATTAAAAACCCTACTTTAGAGAGACTATGGTTGGTGAGAAATAGGGGGTAGTCTCTCTCTCTCTCTTGTTTTAATATTATTTCTTTTATTATAAAAAACAAAGGAAACAAAAATGTGAGAATGTACACTTCATCACTACTTATTTAAATATGACTTTTGCATCTAATGATGCTATTATGAAATGGAACAATAAAACCAAGGTATGCAATACCAACTGGTACCGCTCGTACCGGGCGATATGTACCGGTCCGACAGGATACCGATACGTGGACCGCCTGCTACCGATGGGTACGATTTTTTTAATAAAAAAATATTTTTTTTAGGTTTTTTAAGTTCAGGCGACGTCGTTGAGGCTGCGGCGCCGAGGCATCGCGAGGACTTCTCGGCGCGTTGTTAAGAAGGAAGCGACTTCGCCGTGCGGCAACGTCGCCTCGGCGACGTCGCCCGAGAAGGAAGGCGACGCTCCCGAGACGACGTCACACGGGCGACATCGTTTTTCCATTTTTAATAGAAAAATTTATTTATTTTTTTTACTTTTCGGGCGACGTCGCCCGAGATGGGAGGCGATGTCTCCTGAGGCGACGTCGCCTGTTGACATCTCAGGCGTTGTTGCCGAGGGCGAGGTCACCGAGGGAAAATATATATATATATCTATTTATATATATATAATATTTAATAAATATTATTTATAATTATAAATATATATACCGAATGGTACACGAAGCATCTTGTTCGGACACTTTCTGCATCTTTGTACCATCTTTGGAGAAGTGTCGAAACTCTGGTACGGTACGGTAGTGCAGACCTTGAATAAAACTGTATACTCTACTAACCTGAGGAGTTTCTTCTGTAATGGCCATTTTTTCTGGTTCTCCATAAGTAGCACATGTACTTGAGTAGATAAGAGTTTTAACACCATGCGCTGCCATAGCCTCAAGAACTGCCAAAGTGTTTGCTGTTATATTGTGATAATACCTGTTACAGAAGAAATCAAAAATTAAATAAAAAACTATATAACTGAGGTATTAAAGTTTTACCAGTTTTACAAGTTTGCATATTGGGTCAGTCATAACATCTCAAAGAAAAAGCTACACAAGTCAAGAATAGTGGTGAAAACAACAAGTGACTGAAACATCACTAGAGTGACACTAATAAGGAGAAAACGAAAATAGTTCCAAATGCCACATGAATATAAAGCAATCTTAAAAAAAAAACAATGAAACACCAAGAATTTTACAGACATCACCAATGCATGATCACCACATGAAAAGGAGTACTTCCATAAGAAACAAGCCAAATGGCCTCAATCAAACCTGAATATGAAACTCTAGTTCTATTTAAAAACTAGAGTGACAACATAAAAACAAGCATCCAAATAATGATATTATACCACTGCAATCATGAATTCTAACAACACAGCAGTTCTCAAACTTTTATTGATCAAACCTCGATGTAACGTGGGACCATTTCACATCTGAAATGGCACTATATAAAAACTTTTGTGATTGTAAACTATAGCACTAGAAAGATCCTTGACCATCTGCAAAAGATCTCAGATTCATAGCTCCTAACTATGCAACAGATCATATGTGGACATACTATGTGGTATGGGTGCATCACTGGTATCTCAGACATAAAGACATGTAAATACATAGATATGCAGAATAAAATGATGGAATTATCTAATGTTTGACGTTTCACTAGGACCAGTATAAAACGGGTGTTATGTACCAGTCCGGGTGTGAACCAGAATGCGGACCACCCTTGCCTTGGGTGTTCCGGACCAAATACTTGAGGGCTTTCATTCGTGAGCCTTCTTCGTTCCAAACACGAGGACTTCCCATTTCACCTTGTGTAGGTGCTCGTCGCTGCCTGCCACCCATCGTGTATTGCCGATGGGTACGCTTCTTCCTCATCTTCTTTCATCTTTCGTCCTCTTCGTTTCTACTCTTTCTTTTTCCTCCTCCTCCATCACCCCTTCCTCTTCTCTTTCTTCTTCATATTCGAAACACCAATTCGTATTGGTGCACCATGTGTTGGTACACCAGTAACGACTGATATGTATCGGTCCAACCAATGATCAATACAAGTTTTGTACGTGAAATGACGGTCCATTGACGTTAGGTACACAAAATGGTGACCCATGGAAATGGAATTATCCATGTGCATTTTCATTATCATTACATAATTTCTATATCTTTGAAGCTGTAAGGTTAATGACAGATCAATCATAGTCAAATATTGAAACAAAACAAAATTACAAGAAAACATGACATTAAGATAAGTCTCAAGGACATTCAAAGTATCAAAAGAGCAAAGATTTATAAATCCATACATACATACATACATACATACATACATATATATATATATATATATATATGTGTGTGTATATATATATATATATATATATATATATATATATATATATGTATATATGTATGTATACATATATGTATGTATGTATATATATATGTATGTATATATATATGTATATGTATATATATATACATATATATATAAGGTATCAAAAGCCAAATGCAGGTGATAGAGAAATACAACAATGAATTTACTACAATAATAAAGTTAATAAAACCCACTCTACAATACAAAGATAATGTAATTCACAATACCTTTTTCTGCCTATATGAGATTATTGCAAAACAAAAATTCAATAGAATACCTAAGAGGTTCAAGCATGCTTTCTCCCACATAGGCAACAGCTGCAAAGTGCATAACAGCATCAAATGTATTTTCTGCAAATATCTTGTTAACCTAATATATCATGTCAAAGAAGGAACTTAAAAACCCATTTTATGCAAAGATATATAGAGAAAATAAATTGTAGCTTGCTGAAAATTCAGATGGTCAGGATACAGCTTTTGCATTGCCTAAATCAGCATAAATAAATTGAAGTCTCCCAGGCTCAGGAAAGAGAGCCTGGAGAACTTTAATGGCTCCAATATTTCCCCTTGAAAGGTTATCCTACAAAATACCATGACAGAAAGAGTAGCTATTACTAGAACATACTTGAACCCCTTCATACAGTGATCCAATCATTGTTCCATTATGTTTCCTAGGTAAAATTGATTTACCACTACGGTCACTCTATATGAATCCTTCAACAGTCGAAGTACAGCATGTGAGCCAATATAGCCAGCACCTCCTGTTACCAAGACATGAGTTGCCCCAGGTACATGAAGAGATAACTGTAGGAAAAGAATAAATTAAAGAAATTATAGGCAATTTAAAGAGAAGAATCAAACAGTTAAAATCAGGTTTAAACTAAGAATTCCAAAGTGAGTCCATGTTTGAACTTTATCATAGAGACATTAGTGATGAGCTGGTGAACGATAGAACAATATCACTACCTCAAGGGAAAATATAGAGGAATGTTTTGTATCTGTGTTTCTTTAGAATATTAGTCAATAATCAAAATCTGATACTTTTAAATGGAAGTATGGTTTCTAGAGCAAGGATAATATTTTTATTTGCATGTACTACGCCAATCTATGAAGCATTAATATGGACAAGCCACGAAAGCAACATGATATGAACAAGCAAACATGGCTAATTTAATAGAAACATTAATGACATGGCATGGACAAGGCAACTAGTAATTACATATCTACAAATCACACTTCTAATTTTATACTAAAAGTACATATAATTTATAGCCTGTTGTCATTGTTGTATTACATGTAACTAAGGATCATTATATAATGTAAGCTAATAACAATTATTCATAACATATTTAATGTACAGAAATTAAAGAGATACTCAGAGTCAAAGTAAGTTAAAAGTCCAAGTTTATTAGATATTACCAGTATTTGATTATGTTGAATATTTTTGTAAATGACTTTTCTACACAATTACTATTCTATGATATAAAAAATGTGTAGATAGATGAAAGTAAACTATTCATCCAAAACTAAGGTTTGTTCAACACATATATGCTATTGACATTAATAGTATCTTAAGATATCCAATCCTCCAGAATGCCATGGACTATAATTGAGTTATAGCTTTTCCCCAAATCCAAAAAGATCACTAATTATAGAAACTTAGACTTGTGAAATTTGTTGAAGAGTAGCAACCTACCAAACTAGCACCACCAGGATCCGTGGATTTCTTCGTTATCAGTATGCACAGGACTATCAGAAAAACCGCAATAAAAACTTTCCCAATAATATGAGGTTTATGTCTTGAATCTGAATAGTCCATTACTGCAAAATCAAATCAATTAGATCTTTAGAGAGACTACAGATTGGGAAAAAAAATGATGGAATTAAAAGAATGATCTAAAGGAAGGAATATTTGGGAGCATTTCACAGACTAAAATTTATAAGATTTCAGTAAATTTCAGTGACACAAAATAAGCCAATGATAATTACATCAATAATCTAAGCAAAAACACAAATAATATATATTGAGTAACCGATAATACAAAATGAATAAGGAAAAGCCAATCAGTACCTGTTTCCAATTAATTGGTAGGCAAATGTGACACTGAAAAGGTTGCTAAAATTTAGGGTGATAAGGGCCCTGTCTCTCCTAAGAAGCAAATTTACAGTTGCCAACGAGAGAAAGAAAGAGCTGTAGCAAAGTCAACGATAAATCAAGTTTAGGTTGGCAAGGAATGAAAATTTCTTTTTTCTCTCAAAATTGTAAGCCTGGGATTCAATATATTAAACGAAAGGAAAAAAAGAAACAATTTCTGCATGCTAGTCTGCCGTTCAACTCAAAGCTATTACCACAAAGAAAACCAATATCTCAGTTGCACTAGGATTTAGAAATAGGATAACACGAGAAAAATGCTAAATTGTCAACTTAAAAGAATGAGCTCCGAAAAGGTTCGCGTCAAAAGAAGTTTGATGATATAAGGTCAACAAACAAGAAAGAACCCATCTTAGCCACACACAAGAGAAAGAAAAGTAATTAGGAAACTGAAATGTCAAAGAAAACAAGAACAAAAATGACGCTTCCATCAAAACAGAACAAAGACACGCAACATTTCAACAGCACCAAGGAGAAGAGTGATGCGATCCTACAGCCAGACAGGCAAGATTACGAAGAAGGATATATCTTGAGAACGCAAAATCCAAACGTCGATCAAAAACCAATAGCCACAAAAGTAGACAATACCAGAGGAAAATAAAAGAATCAAAGTGAGACATTCAATATTCCTTCGCCACCAACAAATGTATACGAGACCAAAAAGAGGAATCAAATTGCGACTTTTAACATCCCTATGCCACACAAAACCCAAATCTCAATCAAGAACCACCAGCCACAAATGTATACGAGACCAAAAAGAGGAATCAAATTGCGACCTTTAACATCCTTGTGCAAGCAACATAACCAGAATGAATTCCCCAGAAGACCCAGCATAAGAAACAAACCGTACAAGGAAGGCAAAATAAGCCGCAAGGCAACATCCCACGACGAAACGGAACAGCATAAGGCCACAAAATCCCAACCGAAACGACACAAAACCAGCAGCGAAGAATCAAAACTAGGCAATATAAACTGGATAAAAAACGAGTCTTGGCGAAGGGTACCCGGCGACGCGAGTCACATGAGAGGGAGATGGAGGAGAGACCCCCGAAGAAAGGAAAAGGAAAAAAACGAAGGCATGAGAGAGAGAAAGAAAGCGGGACGAGTCAGGTTGGACCTCGGAAGAGTTGAAATTACAGAGAGAGAGAGAGAGGGACGAAGAGGAAGAGCAGCAGAGAAATCGGGGGGGTGGGGGGGTTGTGGAGATCTGCTGCATCTTTCTCGCATCCCCATGCTCTTCCCGTGAAAGCTGCACTCGCTTTCAAATGCAGGAATCCTTTTGCCAATTTCAATTTGATTGGATAACATGCATTCATCTTTAGGTAACATCGTATATTTATATTTATATTTACATTTAATATCCCTCCAAAATTAGTTTTTTTTAAATTATTTTTTATTTATATTTAAGATATATGTATATATATCACAACAACAACAACAACAACAACAACAACAACTCCTATTTTATCTATTATTAACATAATAGATATATGTATATATACCTTTAGAGTCAACTCCTATTTTATCTATTATTAACATAATCACATTGAGACTACATTCAACATTAATACTCAGTAACGATAAGTCTGATGAAGAATATTTTTGGTTGGCAAGATTTTAACTTGTTTAAGATGCTGAATAGTAATAAACAATTAATTGCCTTTAACCAATTGGTAAAAGCAATAAAAAGCCAAGTACTTAATATCGTACACACACACAGCGTTAGTTGATTGGAGATGCAACCGTTTCAATTTTTTTTAGTTTATAATAACTCATAATCCTTTAACATTTATTTTTATTAGATCCGATAAAATAATCTCATAAACTGGCTCAATTATCCTTCATCACATTCAGCGTCAGTATGCCAGGCATTGCGGCTAACGATGCAATGGTTTCAGCAAAGTCTCACTGCGAACCACGATCCAAGAATCTGACAGCTAATGCTGCATAGTTGTCAGAAAGGAAAGCTGAAATAGATTTTGGATAACAAGTCAACACATTGTAGAAGTCAGAAGAATCTGTCGACAAAGTGAGTCAACACATTGGAGAGAGTGATTTGTAACATAATAATGCTCAAGTTGATTTGGGCTCACATGTCAACATGCAGGTAACATGGCAGAATCCCTCTGCAAATCAAAGAGTCAACACCTTGGAGAACTGGTTAACAGAAAGAAATGCTCAGGCAGATCTTGGGTCAAATATCAACATGCAGGTAAGCTGGCAAAATCTATCTGCAGACCAAAAGTCAACCACTAGATTTTAGCTGGCTCGTCAACATGCGGGTGAGGAGGCATTGGTGGTAGTGAAATCTGCATGAAAACCATGAGTCAACACAATGGAGGACTAAGAGACCGAAGCTAAGATTTTGTTTCGGAGCAACACATTTATATTGCAGTTAAAGAAATGGATTTGAATGAATATGTGGTTATAAAATACTTTTGTGTGCTTGATAAGTAATACATAAAACTATTATATTTTTAAATCTGCATTGATATAAGTGTTGTTTGATAAAATTGTATTTCAAAAGTTGATTGAATATTTTATGATAAATTCACCCTTCTAATATTTTTAATATTTATTCAAATATATATATAGATATATATTTAAATTAAAAAGTAAATAATAAACTTATAAAAATTTCATATGACCCAAATATATAATAAATAAAAATATATTTATATAAATAAATAAATAATATTTTTTATTTTGTAGAAAATATAAATTATGTTGGTTTATTACTAAATAATTTTGATAATTTTAGATAAAATCATAAAAAAAATTTAGAATTTAAAAAATGATATTAACATCCCGCATATGCTATTATGAGATGGCATCAACATTTGAACATTTTTAATACACTATCTAAGCTAGATATAATTTGAAGAAAAAAAATTCACTAAATATAAATTCATATTTGACATGTGCATTGGATGCTCAAGGCACATTTCAAATATGTTTTTAACAGAAAAATTTAGCTCACATGTCAACATGCAGGTAGGTTGCCAGAATCTCTCTGCAAACCAACAGTCAACACATTGGATAAACTATTTAACATGAAGGAATGCTTTAGGTAGATTATGGCTCACATGTCAACATTTCAGGTGAGGCATCAGCCATATAAAACATAGACAAAGTGTGGGTCATTTTTTTGTGTGACTGAAAAGTTGGGAAAAGTATGAAAAGGAAAGTTGGTGGTTGTCAACTTTAATTTGATGGTAAGAGAGAGAGAGAGAGAGAGAGAGAGAGAGAGAGAGAGAGAGAGAGAGAGAGAGAGGCATCATGGCCCCTCCCTTGGTGTGAGTTGTTTTAGATGCCAAGTTCTTTTCATGCTGAACTTGTCAGCTTAGCTTTAACAACTTCTGGATGCAGAAGACAACCATCTGGAACGATAAAGGGCAGTGTAACACCACCAACCATGAAAGCAATTGCATACCTGTCGTCGTATGTTCAAGGTTAAAGCCCCCTTCAGACCAAAAGTTTGTGCAACTTCTAAACTTTATAGCCATTCAGAATAGAAGTTTCTCTGTAACTATAGACCATTTGAGAATGACTCAGAATTCACAAGAGAACAAAAGATAAGAGACTTCCTCGAGCATCAAGCATAAAGCAAAATTTGCAACATTTTATGGTCGCACTACAATTATGGATCAAATCCAAAGAAGGATTTCAACTCCTAAAACCCGCACGTCAAAAGAAGCAGTTGTTGCTGAAGAAGGCAGGATCAAAGTGGCTAAAGCAACCAACGAGACAAGAACTAAAAACAGAGAAAGCTACGCCTGGTAGATGACCACCAGATCCTCAAAAAAGAGCAGAAAAGAAATGCTTAAAGCAACAGAATCTGTACAGTTCCTATCCCTGTCCATCTGGGGTTACAAATATGGAGCACCCAAATAAGCTCCCCCGGAAGAAAACTTCCATCCAAATCCAACAACGTTCAAGAGCAGTATATGAAAAGAAGCGTAGTAGTTGAGCTAATAAAAAGGACAACATGACAAGTATATCTGTTCAAACTCGATAAAAGTTTTACCGCTTTCCACCTGCCAACAGCTTGCCTTGGTAAGGAAGCAGCATGTATGTGTGATGTTGCCAGTCCGAATGTTAAGGGAGGATCACA
This sequence comes from Musa beccarii, assembly GCA_024322285.1. Lineage (NCBI taxonomy): Eukaryota > Viridiplantae > Streptophyta > Magnoliopsida > Zingiberales > Musaceae > Musa > Musa beccarii. The sequence goes on from CM044398.1 coordinate 45,186,197, forward strand.
AAAAGCCAAGTTACTTTTCATCATACATGTGAATAGTCAATACTCCAACCAGAAACTCAACTGAGGAGTTACTGGTTCATTGCATCCCCAAGGAGAATTGTGCCTAGTAGCAATCATTGTTCTCCGAACAAAATCAAGTAACAGCTCACGCTGATGTTCATTATTATGAGGAAGACCTGAACATAACAAGTCCACAGGCACATCCCTAATTATAGCTTGGGTGAATTCTGGCCCAACAACAGCAGCATTTGGAGCCTGCAACGTCAAGGACTGCATTATAGTGTCGTATGTACTTCATGAGGAGTCTAAAAAAAGGCATCAATCGATGCTTGCCACACTGTCACGGACATTTTGTAAATGGCTTGTTCGGTGTAATACTTATACATGTCCGTGTCCCTTTTTAGTTTGTTCCAACTTGTAAAGCTTGTAAAGGGCTCGCCAAAGGCGAAACGTCCCATTTGAGTGAGTTTGGCAGCCATTGTCAGCTTGTACAGAAAGTTTGTGTCATATGGACACTTGTACTAGATTTTGATCTGTAGTGGATCAATCTTATACCTTTGTTGTGCAACCATTCTGAGCTTGTGATGTCCATGGTTGGAATTTGCATTGTTTATAAAGTGTTTGCTGAAAAAGTGGCTTGTGGATCCCGTGTGAAGCGCTTTCGTTGTCCCGTCTTCTCTTTTGCAGGTCCTAAGGGATCGTGGGAGGTCGGGGAGGCTGACCTTTGCGGATTGACACGCAATGGTACCACACGGCTTAGACAAAACCAGCTAAGTCCGTGATAGATGGTATCAGAGCGGGACAAGCCCACTTAGAAACACTTAGCATGCAAACGTGGGGGACCTAGCGAGATTGCGTTAAGGGCAACCAACACGCGCGACCGTTTAGGAAACGGACTTGGAGTTATAGGGGAAGGAGTCGCTCAGAGGAGCGGGCATCCGAGAATGGCATTCAGAAGAATGGCCAACCCTTCGCGCAAGAGGCACCACGAGGACAAACAAGCTACGAAGAATTGCGTAGCGCACAAAGGTCGGGATGGCTGAGTTCGAGCAGTTGCTCGACGTTGGCACCCAAACTTGACGGTGCTCGAGGCAAACGTAGTGCTTGGCAAAGGATGAGACCGTGCAAGCCGAAGTGAGTTGTTCAACGATCGAAAGAGTTGGGCAAAGCTCACAGAGGTGAGGGGAGTTGCAAACTTAAAGGAATTCGATATTCATTCAAGGCCTTGCATGCGGACGATAGAATGTCCGGGGCCATCCCAAGGCGGCCGAAGGTCGACGCCATGGAGCATTCAAACTTTCTCTTCGGCATGTGCAGGATACTTTCGTAAGAGGCTGAAATGTGCAGCAGGTTCAGCATATTGCTAGACCCAGAGGGGTGCAATGCGAGCTGTATTGGCGAAGTATCGCAGTCTAGCAAGTGCATTTGCAGAGGCAAAATTCGACACAGTTTGTTCAACAAAGGCGGAGTAGTCCAAGGGGATGGTGGTCTCCAAAACTTCCAGAGGGAAGGATGCGAAGAGAGAAGTTGCTCCAATGGGGCAGATATCCAGGAAGGATAAGTCCCGATTCTCAGAGGGAGAATCATGTGCAATGAATCGCACCGGTTGAGGAGTACCTCAAGATAGAGCTCGATAGATCGAGTAAGCGGCGAGGAGTCGTCGCACGATCTCGTAAGTGGTGATGCGTTAGTGGATGCATAGCGAGATCAAGTGGGGGAGCGACCCAAGGCAACACAAAGCGAAAGCACACTTAGAACCGATATGGAGATCGAACTCAACAGAGGGTTGACCCGTGAAATGGTGGACGTGAGGGCTACCATTAACGCAATGCAAATTGAGAAGCGGAGCAACTTGGGGGATAACTTGGTGATGTACCCAAGCCGCATGAAGAGAGTTGGCATAGAAGATAGAACATGGAGCGGAGGCTTAAAGCTTTCCTTAGACAGAGGTCAAGGGCATGGACTCTTGTAGAGACAAGAGTAGGATCATGTCGTCCCATGGGTTCTCTATTCTGATGGAGTAGACTCATCTTGCATGGTACCAAAGACGAAGGGAACTTCGAGGCATATGCACCTCATCTCGGTGAAGCATTTGACGAAGGAACTAAAGCGATACAACTTGCAGTGGCGAAGTTGGTGTTAGAAGGCCTTGGCACGGGGCAAGAGGATGCAGAGGCAGTTACTCTTGAAGAATATGCCACAGTGTTGCTATTCGAGTTGCCATGAGGAAAGCGGTGCGCAGCGGATATTGTGCTGGTAGGGGCAGAGTCCCAGGATCCAGACAATGATGCACCAATTTCAGTGAAGTCAGGGGACTTTAGAGGAGCTACTAGGCGATGGACTGTCCTAGAGCTAGGCTTTGTCCGAGTGTGACCCGAGAGTGGGTGGACGAAGGTCGATTGCCAAAGGAGCGAACAGAATCGAAGGTGGCGAAGGCCCTGCGATATGTTGGCGGAGTCCACACATAGAGATATCGTAGTTCGAGTTCATACCACAGGGATCAGAATGCAAGGAGATGTCACCAGGCGACGACATGATGCAGCGGATCGTGGTGGAATGGTTCATGGCAAGTCGACACACACAGTGAGTCCCATGGGGGGACTAGATCATGCAGAGGTATGATCGGGAGCGCGACTGGGAGCTCCATTTCGATGAACAACACGACGGCAAGAAGGGCTATGGATTCAAGCAGTGAATGCCATGGTACCGCAGAGGCAGGTCTTCCGTGCGTGCATCGAATGAAAACCTTAGGTATCAGCTTATGGAGGCTGTGCACTATCGAGGAAGTTTATATGCAAGTACTAGTGAGTCCTATGGGGGGACTAGATCATACAGAGGTATGATTGGAACGGCTGAAGAGTTGGACTACTTCAGAGCTCATATTCGCTTAAGGGAGCCCGGCAAGTCAGAGGACAAGGCCGAGTAAGCGAACGTTGTGACCAATGAAGCTAAGGAGAACAGAAGCGGTGCAAACCCTGCAACATGAATGGCGGTGGCCATACATGGGAGTTACAGTCTGTCTTTCCAGCGACCAAGTGGAACTGCTCAGAGAACACAGAGGTGTCGAAGCAGGTGGTCGAAATAGGGTGAGGAAGCAATGACGAGTCCAGAGGGACTCAGCTACCCAAGATCAATTATCGGTTAGATTGAAGGTGGACTCGGAGGAGTGCCGCAGAGGCAGATCTACCGATTGTGAAGAAGGGACGTAGATGCGAGACAACGGATAGTAGTGCCATGGGCAATGCAGTGCCATGGTACCGCAGAGGCGGGACTTCCGGGGAGTCATCGGTCCCTTGCTCTCATAGAGGGAGAGCGCTTGGTCGTGATATGGGCCGTGGAGGAGGAGAATGCATTGGCAAACTCCATGTACCAAGACAAGGCTGAAGGGCAAAGGCCAGAGAACTTCGTAAGACCGGTGTCAATAGACTTTTCATCAAGATAGCCGTGAGTGAAGGACTTCGGGTCGATGCAAGAGTGCATGACCAAGGATCGGAGCAGGCAGTATGCGGTTTGTACCTTTGCTACTTAGAGGAGTCGGCGACAGAAAGGATGGAGAAGGCGGTACAATCCCAAAGGTGACCAAACTTATCGGAGACTTACTCCAAGTTGGAGTGATAACTTCTTGCATTCCAAAAGTTCAATGGCAATGAGAAGGCGAATCATAGTAGCTGACTCAGCGTAAGGATTGCAAACACTTCAAGTGCTTCAGAAGTATGAGCTAAGAGCAGGCGAAGTCTAGTAACCAGCTTGACGCACGAAATACAACCTCAAAGAGGCGGGCGAAGTCAAGTAACCTTTGCCTTCTCAACTCCCAAGAGAATGGGCGAAACCGAGTACCCCAGCTCTCTTAGTTATCTAGCAGAGGAGCTCTGCACAAATTTGAAGACCCTTCGAAGAGACTAATGGAAGACGACAGTTGTCAAGTCCTCACCAATGGTGATCAGTGCTACTGAGAGTAGATTGTCCGCTTTATTTTCCAATTGAATGTCAATCGAAAGCGGAAGTGATGCGAACCTACTTGGGCAAGACAACTAAGCGAAAGAAGATTCGATGGGCAAATTTTACGGAGGAAGGACCTGAGAACTTTAAATGTTGCGAGGCGATGCTCGTTAAAGCTCCAACAAGCATCTATCCAGTTCAAGACACAAGAAAATTTTGAAGATTGGCACACATCAAAGATGGTCTTTTCCCTTCATCAGATGAATCCGTAAGAACCAGCAAGGATCAGCACAACTCTGCCAACCCCACACCAGAGTCAGAGTCATTGGCGAGTTGAAGCAGCATGGCGGATTAAAGTTCGACGACTCAACAACAACAAGCAGAGAACAATTGGGAGCCAAGGGGCGCATCGCAGCAGGAGCAGAAGATCAAAGATCCAACAAAGAAAAGAAGTTACAGCGTCAGCAAGGGCTTCGACGAGGACGTCGAAGGAATAAGTGGGGGAGAATGTCACAGACATTTTGTAAATGGCTCGTTCGGTGTAATGCTTGTGCATGTCCGTGTCCCTTTTTAGTTTGTTCCAATTTGTAAAGCTTGTAAAGGGCTTGCCAAAGGCGAAACGCCCCATTTGAGTTAGTTTGGCAGCCATTGTCAACTTGTACAAAAAGTTTGTGTCATGTGGATACTTGTACTAGATTTCGATCTGTAGTGGACCGATCTTATACCTTTGTTGTGCAACCATTCTGAGCTTGTGATGTCCATGGTTGGAATTTACATTGTTTATAAAGTGTTTGTTGAAAAAGTGGCTTGTGGATCCCGTGTGAAGTGCTTTCGTTGTCCCGTCTTCTCTTTTGCAGGTCCTAAGGGATCGTGGGAGGTCGGGAAGGCTGACATTTGCAGATTGACACGCAATGGTGCCGCACGACTTAGGCAAAACCAGCTAAGCCCGTGACAATACGTTTGCGACTGGGTATGCTGCAACTTTTAGCGGTATCATGGCCAGTTACAAGCTCTGTTGCCCTATCAAGAACAGATTTTATGACGACGGAGGCACCATCACCAGCATGACTTCCAAGTGGACAAAGAGGTGGCTGTTCTGAAGAATAAACAACAGCAGCTAAGCAAGCACTGAGAGCATTGAGATCCATGCTATGTATCCATGAAGAAATACTCTTGACAATATTAATTGTACTTTCAGCTGCACTAGAATCCAATGGCGGCACACGCCGAATAGAAATCTCAGGTGGCAGAAAAAAGCCATGCAGACGACACAGGTGAGCTCACTGCCGGGCATGAGATGCTGAAGGTAGCAGGAAAGAAGTTTCCGGCCCCTTGGAAGAGAGACTACACGAAGAAACATGATCACTGGAACTGGCGCAGAGTGGCTAGAGTTGCTTGGGCCAAGTAAATCAACTAGCTGAAGCAATGTGGCAAGCTCTTGTAGGAAGGTCTCCCTCTTCCACCTACTACGATGGGAGCCACCATCCTGCGGCTGGCAAAATTGCAGCAGGCGATCAATGTCATCTACATCAAGTACAAGGCAATGGCCATGCTTGATGGTGATTCTAGTAGCCAACATAGGCACTTGCTCTGGAGTCTTCAAATAAGATTTCCGGTCAACGATGTTACCCATTGATGGTGATTGTGATTCAACTTCAAGAAGAGGCTGGGGACCATTAACGGAGGAGGAGGGCCTCCCAAGAGCAACCACCTGCAGATGTGCAGGTGATTCATCCTCGGACTGTGACACATCCTTGGTGACATTTGGGCAGAAATGGTGCTTTAGATTTGATCCAGCAGATCTCTTTGCTAGGCAAGCTTGGTGATGGTAATCATCTAAGGGTCATTGCTTTGAGTTGAGCATTGCTGCAAAATGTTCCCGAGCTCTTTAGTCGTCATGTGTTTTGAATGGAACCTTGGCCACTTCTTTTCGATCTTCTGGCTGCCACCATGGTGTGAGTGATTTGGGGAAAACGGTGGTGGTGCACCAGGTGGAGGGAATGAAGTCCGAGAAGAGATTGACACATGAATTCGTTCATCAGGTTTGTATTCTTGTTGCTGTTCAGGATAGGAGGAGGTTCTGAAAGTATGTCTGGAATCCGAAAAATGACCTGAACGAGGATGTGGATGTGACCAGCCCCTTTTACCCCCTTGGACATTCTCAGCATCTATATGCCGATCTTGCTGGTTCAAAAACTCTGGGTTCTGTGCCAAGGCCGCAGTGGATGAACCTTAAAAGGCAATGTCTCAGTCAAAGAGGTCCATATGACCAGATTGTTAGAAGAATCTATGTACATAGGAAATCATTTTTAATCAAAGAGTTACCATACTAAGGATATCCTACAGAAACTAGTCGGGTCGAGGATTAGCTTGATGCAGAAGAAGGCAGAGTATGAGAAGCAAAAATGATAAGATAGGAAAGATCATTTGATCATGCCATTTAGATGATAGATACTCCCACCATCTTAAGCAGATTTTTCGAGGAACCTCTTGAGATTCAAGAACATGGACTAGCTGAATATAACATAAAGGAGAAGTGTCATAGTGAAGCCCTTTTCCAAGCTAAAAGACCTCTACAGACAGCAAATATGTACCACTGTTGTAAATGCACCATTGCAAGGGTGATGATATACATGGAGTACAGTGTGCTTTCAGTTTAATAATAAACAAACCGTATATATTTATCCAAATCCATACTAATACACCGGTGTACTATGAGCTACCATACCAACATATCAAATATTTTCTCTATGTTCGTATCAGTTAATTGAGGCACATGGAATGTAAAACCTCAATCATATCCAAGACAAGTTGGAAAAGAAAAACCAAAGCTAGATCCATGATAAAGTATTGCTCTCCACTCAATTTGTATAACAAAAAAGGGTACCACTTTGCAATAAAATCTACAAGAAATAAATACAATTACCCAAAATGCATAAAAGAGAAGAAAATATATACCAGCATTGGCTAAGAGCATGCTTCATTGGCATTTTATTCACTAAGTAGGGCTTGAAAATACAAATTAGAAAGTTAATAAATGAAATAATACCACTCACTTGCCCTAGGAAAAGATCATCTCTCACCCATTACTCCTCCACTCCTTAGTCGAACTGTATCCTTGCGTGACTGATAGGCAGAAAAGCATAATTAACAAAATCACTTGTTGTAGCATGAAAACATGGACATTTGAGACTTAAACATATAAGCCACAGATGGGTATGGAAAATATATTCATATTTATCTTCATAGATTCACCTACCTAATACAGTTTTTATAATAATTAAAAAACTGACAAGATGACACCATTTTTTAAATAATAAAATTTTAAGAAAAAAGACAAATCTAATCAATTTGTATGTTAGTCTTCCAATTTATACTATGGATTGTCTTTCCATGATACAAATTCATTAGCTTGCCTTTTTATACTTGACATGATAAAGACAATCGATAAAGTATGCTTGTAATGCACACATCAAATGTAATAACATGAGCACATGAACTATCATTCCCAAAACATAGTGATCGACTGATGAAATCAGATTGGTATCAGAGAGTCAACTGAAATAAATGCCAAAACAGAAGGAACAGACCCACCAAAGACCATGGAGCAAGCCATAATAATAAACAATAGGATGAAGATGTCTCCACCAATTAATACAACCAAATTAAGATAAACTAGTAAGCATGATGATTGAGTTCTCCTACTGAGTAAACTTACTTCTACTCTATTCACCAGGGTGAAAATTTGATCTTCCTCCTCATCGAACACAATACGATGGAGATTAACGCTACCAGTGTCATCTTGTAATCCCCCCAACTCAAATTCATCGAAGAGACCGTCTCTAAAAAATGCATATAGTGATGCATCAAATTGAGCTTTATCTGCATAGGGTAAGACCCTATAAAGATGATAAAGTTACACGGCGAGGCAAGATTCATATGACAAAGACAGCAAACCCAATTCTCTAATCAATAGGGCGTTGCCGAGCATAGCGTATCCACCACCAAGAAAAGAAAAAAGGAGAACAGCATAGGGAAGAAAAATCATGTGTGGCAAGTTCGTCATATAGGCATTAGAACCAACGACGGACCCGCCGCTCAAAAGCAATCGCCCACTTTGTGATCTCCTGCAGGCCTAACGCAAAAGACCCAAGCAAAGACTCCACGAGAATCACAAGCCCACCTCTCTTCAACCCAATCCAACAGTATGTCACCATCAAGAACCAATCTTTTCGGTCAAGCCGACCCACAAGACCAAAATCCCCAAGAAAACCGGAGAAAGAGAAGACGAATCTCATCTGCAAAGCGAACGCTCGAGCCTGCAACCCCGTTGCCAGGGCCTTTTGTCCTCCGAGGCCCCACCCTTCCCATCGACCACCGCCATCAGCTTATACCCTAGCGCTCGGGTTCACCACAGACATAGGCAAAGAGATCAAGAACCCTGAATTCCATCCCGCCTGTAGGATTCGGTGACGCCGGAAATCTGCTAGCAAACAAAGGATGCAATCTTGATGGCCTCCACTTCAAAAGATCAGAATTCCAAGAAACAATATCAATGAACCCCAAAAGGTAAAGAAATAAGAAGAAGAAATTATTACTGTTTTGACAATTAACAGAGGGGGAGATGATGGGAAGGAAAATACTAAATAATTATTTCTAAGGTTGATTTAAAGAGAATGTGTGAGGTAGGAAGAATATTATTCAATGCTGATTTTTTTTTTATTGTGATGAAGGAATATTTTGTTATATTCCATAAATTTGCTCTTGTAATTGTGTTCTTCATTTTACTGCCTTTGATTATTTTTTTATTTTCAAATCACTATAACTTCAATATTCATATAATCCCAAGAATCATATTGTTGTTTTTTATAACTTTTTCTGTATGTATTATAAGGAAATTGAGCTCATTAAATGTCAAACTTTAACATCGCAGATGGTATGCAATGCCAAAATATTAAATAGATATCATCTAATAATTTTATTAAAAAATTAAATATTAAATGGTATGCAATACCAAAGTATTTGCATGAACTGATCAACTGTTGTCTTCTCATGAATTGCTACATGAACTGAGCAAGCTAAGATTTATCTTCCCCATAAAATGAAGCATTACATCAAGCATAAAAAAACCTCTTGAGGATGACAAAGAAACCAGCCAATAGATCTACTGACTTCATTACTTATCTCCTGCCCTACTTCTCTTTACTTGTGTTTCCATCACTAGCAAAAATGTGTGTTGCTCCATTCAAGATGTAGGTTTCCTCAATGTACACTAGCAGTTCAAATGCAATGGAGCTGCATGAGAACAGCCGCTGCACTCCATATACACCCAAAACCTTGTATGCTTGATCCTCCCAGGATCTGTCATTGGCTCTGTCCGTATCTGATCATAATGTCTCCGAAACAATTGCATGAAGGAGAAGGGTAAAGAAAATTTGGCCGCAAGCTTATTTGTGTGGTTGATTGTATGAGTCAAGTTTGTGAAGCAGAAACTGGTTGTGGAAGTACAAGTGCACAAAGGCTGGCAGGAGGTGTTGGGTGGAGCTGAGCTTTTCAGGGGAAAGTGATTGGTCTTGTCATCGTGACACTGCACTGTACTGCCAGGATTGCTGCTTACAGCTCGATTAAGATCTGTGCCCTCGGAGAAAGGTGGCCATGGCGGTGTCCTTGAACTCGAGTTTAGCAGGATGAGTGATCCATGGAATGTGCATTGCTGCCGCCGACGCATGGCTGAGGAGAGAGGCGTTCAGGTGACTGGGACGAGGAGAGCGAGGAGGTGCAGGTGGGCGAACGCCCCCCCTGAGCTGACGTTGTGTGCAGTGTGAGGTGCGTCGTCCCAAGGCCACCATGTCCAGTGGTTGTCTACGTTTCAGGGCCCACCTCTTGTCTCCTTTCCCTCTCATCCATCAGCTTCCACACTTTACTCTCTTGTCCTCTCTCTGAGCTTAGCTTTACCGTCAAGAAATTACCTGTGAGTGGGAGAGACTCTACATGGTTGTGTCTCTATCTCAAGGCTAGGGTACATGTTTCAGCTGATCTCCTTAATTGAAGCCTATTCGCTTCGGAACAAGCTATTCTGCCCAGCATGACATAAAGCTTCAGGTTCTCCGAGTTCTCAGATCTGAGCTCCTGGATCGTGTCTTCTTCTTCTTCTTCTCTCTCTCTCTCTCTCTCTCTCTCTTTGGGTGATGGGCATGGAATTCAAGTAAGTCCCAGGATAGTCCTTTCTTTCTGGTCATCATCACACACAGCTCAGGAACTAATCGTCTCTTAGAACAGTGCACTGAAATAGAGAAGTACCTGCACTTCCATCGTCTGCTTTGGTCGTCTATTTGGTCTCAGCCACTGGCCTACTCTTTCTCCAGCTAGATTGCAGTACCGAGAGAGGAAATGGACTTGGATCAGCAGATCAAGAAAGGGAAGAACTTGGTGGAGATGTCCTCGTGTTCTTCTGGTTACTGATCGTTTCTGGAAGATCAAGAAAGCTGGTTGAAGCATGTCGTCGGTTAACTCCGATAGCTCGGGCAATTCAGGCGCTCCAAAAGGCGGCGGCGGGGGCAGGCCGAGCCGGTACGAGTCGCAGAAGCGGCGGGACTGGAACACCTTCAGGCAGTACCTGCGGAACCACCGCCCGCCGCTGGAGCTCTCCCGGTGCAGCGGCGCCCACGTGCTGGAGTTCCTCCGCTACCTGGACCAGTTCGGCAAGACCAAGGTGCACACCGCCGGATGCCCCTTCTTCGGCCACCCGCAGCCCCCGGCGCCGTGCCCGTGCCCCCTCAAGCAAGCCTGGGGCAGCCTCGACGCGCTCGTCGGCCGCCTCCGCGCCGCCTTCGAGGAGAACGGCGGCCAGCCGGAGACCAACCCCTTCGCCGCACGCGCCGTCCGCCTTTATCTCAGGGAGGTAAGAGACAGCCAGGCCAAAGCGAGGGGGATCGCCTACGAGAAGAAGAAGAAGCGGAAGCGGCCGCCTCAACCACCGCAGGGCCACAGCCCGCAGTCACCGCTTCCCATGGTGGCAGCTGCTGCTCCTGCCATGGCCTACGGCCGGCGGGCGGCCGATCTGAATTTGGTAGACGGCGGATACACACACCACCTTCATGAGCACCTGATGATGCCTGCCATGGATTCCGGCAGACAGTTGACAGCGGCTGCCGCAGAAGCCCATCCTGGCGGCATAATGCCACTCTCAGTGCTCAACTGAACCCTACACTGTTCTCCCGGAGGAATTTAGTGCTACTATGAAGGTTAGTGTGGTGGATCTCTTCATGATATCAAACACTTTGCTGGATCTTGCGCTGTATAATGTACATCTTCTTCTGATGGCTATGTATTTGCAAGGTAATTAATTAGGGTTTGTTCTAAACCTAAAATAGGTTTGCAGTGGCTTGAAACCTTGGTTTTAAATGCTAGAATAATTTGCATGAGCCATTGCTCGATCACGAAGTCATGAGCATCTTCTTCTTTGAGCTAAAGGGAGTTTCAGCTTAGCTCCGAGAATTAGCCTCTCTCTTTCATCAGCCATGGCCAAAGGAGACACCCTCTTTCTAGTGACTGTTTGCTAATAGTTTCATATTTCCACCAGCTATCATGATGAGATGACCTTGGAACAGTAGGTGATGAGGATCACAAGGAGGTAAAAATGAGTTGTACAGCATGCTCTCACTCATAAACCCAACGCATGCACACCGCATTCATCTTCCGCTGGTATCCACAGAATGATGTTTCATCCTTCTACAGATTGTTCTTAGGGATTAATGACCCAATTCTGAACACTGTTCTTCCGCCCATGGAATGAATGCTCTCTCTTCGATTAATTCACATCTTTATCTTTTGTTATCTTCAGTTTGTGGATTACTACGTCCAATTACACTCATCCGTGATCTCTCTCATGTGTTCTTTCTCCTCTTCGTATCCTTGTTTGCTCTACGATGGGGTCAGCTTGACAAGAACTGTTGCTTGAACAGAAAACACTGTGCAAACAAATATATGAAGCGAAAGGAAGAGAACCATAGTAATTCTATCAATAGAAATGTGGATTGAACATTTGTCTTCATCTTTTCTCTTGAATCGTAACAGCATTGGAAACACCAGTCCTTTTGCCGTATCATATTCCTCTCTAGTAATAGTTTTCCTTTCCATTGGAAATTAAAGGTACACATGGAACTAAAGAAATCACATCTATATTTATCAAAGTTTTACACATTAGAAAAAATACTATGTGCCCTTTTTTTTTTTTTTTCTTTGTGCTTTGTTTCATCAGACATTTTCCGCACACTACCAATCTATCTGTCACATATATTTAAGATTTGTAACACTTGTCATCTAAGGAAGCTGTGTCTATAGAGAATGAACATGAAATTTTCTTGTATCTATATATTTGGGAGTTCACTGTAATGGAAACAATGAGCATTAGTGTAAAAACAAAAAACGAAAAATGGTGTGTATAAGATTTTTCCTCTCAAATCATATTAAGCTTTCAAGAATATTTATTGTAATGATACATCAAACTGCACATCAATTCAACTTAGAAACTTAAACTTTAATTAAACTTCAATTCAAAACCATATTTCAAATATTTCAATCCCAATCAAACTCAAACTTCTTATCCCAACACTATATTAACCTGTAGTTCTGTAAGGTGGTGCAGCATCTCCATCTTCTCATCCACAGGACATGGAAGCTTCGGTGGCTTATTTCAGTGTGTTGAGAAGCACCTGAAACAACATCAAGCAATCCAGAACGAATGCTTTTGAACTCCATATCTATAACTTTGTTGTTCTTTTGCATCTGTCTCCGAAGGATTTGGTCAACATTAGCAGAGATTGATTCGTGTTTGCCGACATGAACGCATGAAGGTATTCGTCACAGTCATGGAGTCTTCCGCGGATGCGACAGTACCGCTACACTTCCCAAGCCCTCTCAGAGCCCTGACATGCTGGAACTCATCACTCGCAGGTGAGAGATCATCACAAATAAAGCAAGGCGTTTGGGGAAGATCTTTAGGGTCACAAAGCAGTGCTCTTGCCTGAACACCATCATCATCTGTCCTGCATGTTCTCGGCCTGTTCAAAGTGAACATGGCAATTGTGATGGCAGTGAAGCCTTCAATGATAAGTATCATGAAACATGTCTGAGGTCAAAGAATCTGTACCAGAACAGTACAACGGAGAGGCTGACAGTTGCAGTTTTTTCCTATCCTTCCTCCATCTAATCCTTACACACCAAGCATCCAAGAAGCAGGCCTCTTAACCTAAGCCATTCCCCAGGCACACTGTTCTCATGGGACTTTTTACATTCTCTGCTGCTTTTGTTAGGAGGGTAACATTCTCAATGTAGTTGCTACCATCTAAAATGCCTGTTTCTATAAAAATAGATTGCCGACGGTCTTGCGGTATGCAGAATGGTGAACGAAGAACCTTAGCTCTTAGGTCAAAGAAGTAATAATTAAGCTGACAAGATAAATCTTCGTAAGAAAACTTCACCTAGTGATGGTCCTGAAGATGAGAGCCACCACTTTGGAAGGGGAGGAGAGTCGAACAGTCGTCTACATGGAGATCATGATGATGCAACATGTGGAGGGCAACCATTAAACATGAAGACTAATGCTCTTTTATGATGAGTGCTGTTCCTGATTCTTCCAATGCAATCTTCACCTACACTCGTGAATACAGCCAACAACATGCACCTAATCTTCACTGCTCAATTATGGATCTAACATGATATATACCCCCTCTCACTCTCTGATTTGATGCAGATTTCACACCAACAACAACAAGCAGGCCTACCAACTCCATATTTCAAATGCAGGTCTTAGGACAGTTCACCCTATGAGTACTGCAGCTAACCCTAGCTGCGTGGAAGACGGCGAGAAGCCAAAATTGACCTTCACAGGGGGACCAGATATGAGCTATCTTGTCTTAATGAGACAACAGCCTACCTTATGCATACTTGGAGCATGGTGGGATCTAACGAGGACAGACGAGAGTAGGGTGCCGAAGCTATATATCATAGTCCCATGTAAACAAATTACAATCTTCCTTATCACAATCAATAAAAGGAATCAAGTAGATTACTTTGCTTCAAATCGTCTCATGTGACCAATCCTTTAATTGTCTCTTTTATACGCCATTCTCCATCCTTTTCGGTGTTCATCATCTCTCTCTCCCCCTCCAAGAAGAATACTATATGACCCCCTTTCTCAGTCCCTCATCGGCACCGCTCCAAGCAGCATCGAGAACAGTGCTTTTATTAATGGTCGTTGATTTGACGTTGATGTGATGCGTCGAGGGGTGGGGAGAGCAACACTGCACGCCTGAGTGCATGGTGGGCCGTCCCACGCCCAAACTCCACCCGGATCGATCCCCTATCTCGGCCAGACAGGGAACACTCTTTTCTCCTCTGGGAGGCGACCGTTCGTTTTCGGCGCATAAAACCTACTTCAACAAGCCACAAATCTTCTCGTTTCCTGAGTCGTCGATACAGCGGATCCTACAAATCGGGTGGCCGACAGGGTTCCCATGACGTCTTCGGGCTTTGCTTTTCTGTTTCTGTTTCCAGATCGTAGTACTCAAAAAGTATTTTAAGCTTTCGGTTGCCTTGCAATCCGGCAACACGATGTGCGGTGCGCCGCCTCAGTCATCCGTCGATGGAAACATTTTGACCTTCGACTTCTCTTAGCGTTTGCCGCAGCAAACAACTGTTGTTCCTGAAGAACGCTCGTAACATGCTCTCTAATTGCGTCATCTGCAAGATGACAGGGATAGCAGCAGTCCGATTGATGTAGAGTGTCACATCACCGTTGCTGGTTCCTCTCACGCTCTGACCTAAGAACAGAAGGGTCATCAATGGAGATACTTCTCCACGAGGCTGATGGCCCAACTTGTCTCCAAGAAACTCCGGATGCTACATGAACGATGCATGACTCAGCAAAGCTTGCAGATCCAATGGACATGGGGCGGCGTAGAAGGAGAGGAGGCAGGAGCCCTTCGCTTGCGGGCTCATCCTCGACGACGCATGAGATTGGCTGACATGCTATCTCTACAAATGATTGTGAGCATCAGCGAAGATGCATACTGAGTTGCTGTAAAATGGCGCCTTGCACCCACCTTTTGGTCATCAACAAGCGCCAAAATATGGAGGAAAAAACAATGAAATCTCAGATTGGCTAAACAGTAATCCGACATTGACGCCATGTCTAAAACATTCGTTGCGTGATTTATCTCACCCTCACTCTTCTACATACGTGGAAGACGGATCTTCCAAAGGCTGGGCTCGGGGATCTATGCTCGCATTCCACGCGTAGCCACCGAGACGCAAGAACAGGCAGGCTGCGTGGAGCAGCCAGAGCGTGTTCTCCTGTTCGTGAACATGGCGGCAGTCAAATCTCGTGTCTCGGGCAAGGCAGCTGCGCAGAGATGAACCCCTGGCAAAATGAATAAGATATCTGCTGGTGTTTGACTCGTCCACATCATTGCATCCCTAAAATATACGGCAAAAGGCAATGCCGGTTGATTAAAGGGAGCAAAGGCTGGCTTGCGTAAGCCATGCCAATGCCATCAACGGTTTGCAGGAAATGAAGCTAAACCCACTGGCTTTGGGTTGATGACTTTGTGCTTCTTGGCATTACATGGCCATTCGATGTTGGAGTTTGAAGCGGCGCAAAAGCCACCAGCTGACCTGCGGCTAACAACAGTGGCAGATGTACTGCTTCCGATGATCATAACCCCTCAAAAACCAGTGCTTTGATGCCCTAATCAGCACAAGATTTAGCAGTCATCGAGAGCAAAGTCGCCTATCATTTGAATGTAGTTGGACTCGAATGAAATGAAAAGGACAATCTTGATTTGCACAACAAGATGGAAGTATGGGGAATCGAATCTTCTATTCTGTTTCAGTTTGAAGACTCAGATGGTGCCAAAAAAAATGGAAGCCTTGACCACTGAGTTCATGTCATTACCTCAGTCACTGAGATCCAAACATAGCTCTAAACCATGGCTAATCTCCACTAGAACAGGAACAATGCATTTGGCATTGGAGGTGTTCATGGAGATCTCTACTGGCAGCAGTGTGATTTGGCAGAATCAAAGTCCAGTTCCCCATTTAAAGCAGATTATGGAGTCTTTTATCCACTCAGACATGTCTAACTTAACAATCTCTTGGGCCCAATCAATTCCAGGATTGTAGCCACAACTCACCATGTTCTTCACACTTGGATGGGACAAATTGAGACTTTGTGCTGTTGATAAATCTAGGTAAATCTACTGGCTGTGAGTTGATAACTTTAAGCATGGAATTTATTTGCAATACTAAAGTATCGAAAATTAGGATCAAGTTAGGTTGATCAAGATCCAGCAATTTTATTTTTGAGGTAACTAATATTGCTTTCTCTTTTGTGTTTTTTTACTTCTTAGATATATAGCTCTTAGAAATATAGAGTACAAGGAGAGAAAAATGATTCCAGCATCTACTGATACAATTCATCGATCCAACCATGAAGTGAATCTGGCATTGACCTACCCACTACTAAAACCTCACGAGTGACAACACCCTCCGAGAGTTGCACTTCTATGTTCAATGACTGGCATAACAAATTGAGGTGAAAAATGCTGCGTAAATGCTCTCTTATTCAGATCTCAACAACAACAAAGCAAAATTTATTGCTGCGGTAACTTGAATCTTTTTACCATGTGAGCTTCCATCACAGAGAAGAGATAAAGAACAAAAACTTTGCTAGCATTCAATAACTGATTTGATACAAGTTTCAGGATTTGGGCATAGCTCTCTCATATCAGTGAGGCATTGGTTCTCCAAAATCTATTAAATCACGGTCATGGATGACAAAACCACAATGCCTGATTAAGGACAATCCGTAAAAGATGGCATGACACTCAAACTCAAATTCGAGAGTTATGTTTGACACAAACTTCGCATGAATACAGACATAATTCAATAGTCTAAAGAGACGTAGAAGTATGTCCTCCATCACAGAAGCATAACCAAAGTCCTCCCATACCAGCTGAAATCAAGATAAGAGCACAAATTCTTTTGATAGAAGCAACTCAAGCTGCCTCCCCTTCCTCTCCCTATCTACTTTCACGTAATCTTCCACACCAGCTGTTGCATCATGTTCCTGCTGGTACTTGACTATCACATCCTTCAGTGAACCCCATCTCGTCCATGCCTTCACCTGTATCCCAATGCAAGAAAGTCTTCCTCCTGAACAAGCCATGAACTGCTGGTTGACCCTCCTGAATTGTCTCTTGGATGGAAGTTGAGTTCCCAATGAACGTGGATGCCTTCTTCACCCCCTTGGGTGGAATGTCATATATACACAATTGACATTGCTTGGGATCTACTCGACAAAGTCGGAAGAATTCTTGTTTTGAACATTGATCATCTGCTCGTCGACCTCCTTCGTGCTCATCTTCCCATGGAACATGGCCGACGCAGTTAGGTACCAACCATGCCAGGGATCAGCAGCACACATGTTCTTGGCATCCCACATTTGTGGGGTCAACTCAGGAACAGTGAGGGTCCTGTGTTGCTGGGAGCTCCTCAATGTCAAGGGTGAAAAACCTATGATGAAGAATTGCCTGCAGGGAGAGAAATCAAGTTTACAGCAAGCTTCGGAGATCATAACCAAGATAACCAGATAACTGGAGGCAGCATGTGACAACACTCGTTATAGCAGGGACGAGATGACTTAAATCACTAACTAAAGCATAACAAAAACAATAAATAAACAAGATAGGACAATAAGCAGTATGGACAGACCCAAATTAAACAATCGATATAGTGATTCTTTGGGGTCACAGAGAATTTAGAACTTCAGCATACTGTCATTTTATATTATTCAGTCTGGACCATCGTACATGTTCTCAATAACAGAAAAAAAGAGATGACTTGAAGCTAAAAGTTAACAAATGATAGCCTTTTTTCTTATCAGATTATCTAATGGACTAACAATAGATGCACGATATGCTGAAATGAATGAGGACATATACTATATAAATAACAAGACAGCATAAGAAAGTATTAATGGAGAACTATTCGGTAGAATTCCTAAAAGAAAAGGAATAAAGAATTGTGCCAAGACACAGGAATTTGAAGAACAGTCAATTAATTACTAATGTTAACAAAAAGTATTTTGTATTAAGATTTAAGACAAGGCACGATATGCTTAACCAGAGGAAAAAGGAAAGGTGATTGAATCTGAAAGTAAAAGAAGAAAAGGCAATATGTTATGGTTGATCTTTTTAAGTTTGGTACAATGAATAATGGTGAAGGATGCAATTTCATTAAACAATAAAATAATATCATAGAAATGCAGTCATTGCTTACAAGTAGGGTTCGGAAGCTTCAGCATCCAGAAATAACTGTCAAAGAGTGCCTTCATTGTCCAGGACCATACATTCATCAAAATTCTGATCAAGCTGATGTACTGAGAGAGTGGCATCATATAGCTCAACAACTGTATCAGAAGCCTTTGGTGATGAAAAACAGCGAACGACAGCATCACGTGATCTGGGTATTCTTCTCTGATCTTAGAGACAAGAAGGGTGCCCATGCCAGAACCAGTTCCTCCTAAAGAATGGCAGACTTGGAACCCTGCAGAACAACATCTAAGAATTAGTAACCATGATGCTCTGTCCGAAGAGTTGGATAACAAATCTGATTTAGGCTTGATAGTTCATTTCAATGTGAGGTTGTGGACCATATCTGAAATAATGAACTGTGTACTAAGTCATGTAGAATCTTTTAAATATGACAGAGAACTATTGTGTACTAATGTTGAGTGTGATTCTCAAACACAGAATACCTCAATGCAACTGCATGCATGATGCATCTACAAACACTAAAAGTTAAAGTTTGATAGCATAAACAACATGGGGAGGTAAACATTTATCATTTAAATCTTTCAGATGGCCATGATCTTTCTGAATCTGACAACAGTTGGACAATGAATGACCCATGTTTTAGCTTTCAATTAGTTCTTATTACAACCATCTTCATGCCAAAATCATCTCCAGCTTTAAATAGCTTCTGATGGAACCAGGCAACGGACCATAACTGATTCACATTCATACAGAAATGCACAAAGAAAAACAGAAATATAGAGAACTTAGTAGCCAAATTAGAAGTAAGCAGAGGGTTGAAACTTGAGAGACAAGAAAAGATGTGCATGTTATTTTCCTTTGATGCAAAATACAAGAAACTAATTCAACAGTAATTTGAAGAAAGCTACCCCTTTTCAAGTGGGATGTAGCTTGGGTTGAGATCCATGAGCACTGCAAGTGGGATGTAGCGACCGCCACTGGACATGTTGTTGTATATATTGATCCACTCGTGCTGGACGTCAGAGTGCCCATTGTACCTACCGGTGCCATCGATGCCGTGCTCATCGGCATATCATCCTCAACATAGAGCCAAGTCCAGAAGAGAAGAAAATGAAAGAAACCACAAATTTGGTATTGTTCAGGTTGCTGGCCATGGTGCTGCTGTTGGAAGTTCTTGGAAAGGGTTGTGGACCATCACCCAAACACAGTGGTTAGTTAACCTGCACCCAAAAACAGTCCAGCCTGATCTGGTTCAGGTGCTCGCTTGAGCTGCCCAGCACTTGGCTCAGGAACATGCCAGGACTGCGCCCAATGGAAGACATCTTCTAAACCCAAATTGAGGCGCTCAGGCCTCACCTGACCTTGCCCGGGCACCCAATTGAGGAGTGCAGTCAGATTCATCTTTACTTGGAATGAGAAGTTTGGTATCATACTTGGATTTCACTCAAAGTTATCTCCAGCTGAAGCCTCCCAATTTGATCTTTATATCGCTTCTTCCAGCTTGAAATCTCCCAAATGATTTGATTATGTTACATATGGATGCCCTATCCAAGTTGAACTGTTCTTTCATTCTTCCATCTCTGCTGCTTCAAATATCAGAATCTAAACCTGGCTTGAACAAAACACCACAAGAGGTCATTATTGCCAGAGTCCAGAGTCCTGTAAAATCTATATATCCATCTTCTCTATCCCACCTCTAACAGCAGAGCTCTCATTGTTTTTCCCCTTTTTCCTTTTTCCCTGTGCTCTATTAGAAACTAAGATGTTTACTTGCATACTCCTGATTGCTCTCCTTGCACTAGCTTAACAACCAATTGCTTCTAATCCAACTCCTTCACAAAGGCCTCCCCGTGGCTGACATGTTGAATGGCACTTATCTAGCTGCCATTGCCCCAAAAAGTAGCATGCACTTGTGTACATACATGAACATAGATAGGTGCAACTTCTTTGTTCGATCCCTCAGAATTTTGATGTTCCATGGTACATGAATGATGAAAGAATTACAAGTCAATCTGCAGAAGGATGTCTCAGTGCAAAAAGAATGATATGTGAAGACTTGAATGACTGATCCCTCTTTGGTTGAAAGCAGAGAATAAAAGACGGGAAGAAAATATTAGGCTGAAGAAACAGCATCAAATATCAAACACATATGACATAACACCTGCAGAAAAGATTCCTGCTCAACTCTGCTCCTCAAACACTAATTATTTCCAGAACAAGAAACTCATTTAATTATAGAGATAAACCGATAAATATTTCAAAAAGTAGCTTCCAAGATAAGCAGTAACCATTTAAAAGAGACATTGAAAGCATATATATATATATATATATATATATATATATATATATATATATATATATATATATATATGTATGTGTGTGTGTGTGTGTGTGTGTGTGTGTGTGTATATATATATATATATATATATATATATGTATATATATATATATATATATATATATACATCAGTACATGCATAAGTTAGCTAGCACATATTGTAGCAGGACATCATATAAGTTGCAGTAAGTCAAAAGGAGAAGTATGCATAATTAATAATATATACACTGAAAACTATCATTTGTACACTATAGAAGCATTATCCAAAACTAGCCTGAATGCTTCTTCAGTTTGGACAGAACCAAGGCAACTTCGCAGCCAATACCGCATAAATCAACATTTTTTTGCATGTTGTTCTTTCATGGGAGTGACAATAATGATTTCATTTCATATAAATTGACATTTCTCCTCTGTGTTGTTGCTTATTAAGTTGCAAAGTCTAGTTAATGAATGGATAGGAGTATATGTACATTCCCCAACTCAGTTTCAACTCAGTTTCAACAGTGTAGCAAGGATGCCACCCAATGCCATGTGCTACAAAGTTGTGTCTACATTACAACAAATATTAAATGATTTATGGTCTTTTACCCAATTATCAAGCCTATTAAATGCATGCATGTATTGATCCAAGTATCTTCTAGTACTACTAAAATTCTTTCTAGTATTGATCAAGCCTATTAAATGCATGTATTTACCCAATTATCAAGCCTATTAAATGCATGCATGCATTGATCCAAGTATTTCCTGTAAATTCCGACATCAATGTGACAGAAAGGTCCGAGCCCTTTTTTAACTCAGTGAATCCCACCATCCACCTTTTCCTACAGGCTAAATGTTATGCCCTGACATGACTTTTTAGAAGTGCATAATCAACCTTTTAGAAGTCCACCATATGATGCCATAATCACATGGCTAAGTAGGGAACATTAAGAATTTCAAAAATCAAAAGTGAACATTCACAATGAAAATCTCCTATGCAGTAGACAATCAGGAAATAAATATAAATCATTAAGCAATAGTCACACATTATAGTCATATCATACAATCCGTTCACACACATAACAATCATTTAGTGTCATTATGCAGCACTAGCATAAGAGCCTGAACACTCAATAGATGCACTCTCCCAACCTTTGATGGAGATGCTCCATCATGTTTTTGTAGTAAAATAGATGATGCAAATCCTCTATGATCATCATGTTCTCCTCCTCCCCTCTTCTCTTCCTCTCACTTTGGTTTGTACTAGCATGCTTGTGTACTAGGTGTCTCTATGCTAGTGCATACAGGATTTCTATTGATCTGCCCATATAGTTTTGTTAGCTTCATGGAGTCGGTTCATACATAAGTGTGCTACACATGTTGCATAAACATCCATATCTATCGCCAAGCAACTCAACCTACAGGTTGGATGGTTACCTAAGGTGCTTAATAAGAATATGATATAAAATATAATTTCCTTCAAACATTTCGTGATCCATTTGCTTCTACAACTTCACACTAATTTAACTAGTGTCTCATATGAGCGAGACTCGGTCAAATGCCTACTTTTTTGACATCATGAAATTCCATTCATCCCATATACAAATAGTACCCCAAAAAATGTATGAAAATATTATATAATTTTACATAAAGTTTGTCGATATTTGATTGCATTTCAAAAATTGGGAGTGAGAAGCACTTTCCTTAATTTAAAGAACCATAGGAAATATGCATGGACAACTAAATTAATAATAAAACTTGGAAAAACAAAATCTTACCATCCATTGAACGTAAGGTCTGGTTCTTCAACCGGGCAATCTATCTTCATAATTGTTCCTTGTTTTTAAGAAATGAAGTTTCATAAACTCAGTTATCCTGTATCAAAAGATGCAAAATCAATTTCTGTCAGATAACAATCAACAAGAAAATATGGAATTGACAGCTAAGAAGTTTTCTTTGTATTGAAGCATCCAAACAAAGCAAGCACAGATTGTTTGGAAAGCCAATCCCAGAAGTAGTGTATTATTTAAAATGAATGCACAAGTTTTATATTCTTTATTGTTAATTCATGAATATGATTTCTTGAACATAAACTACATGTCGAAAATTGTCCATCAGCGCATCCAAAACAAATTTATGAAGACAGTTGGAAAAGATAATCAAACTGTAGACCATTAAATATCCATGAAAATGACCGACCAGTTTTTGTACAAATGGTCAATTGGTGAAGCTCTTGCACGAATTATGCTGCTTCCTTGTTGGTGTTTTAAATAGAAAGTGCCTTAAGTATAACTGAATCTGTATACTAAAGACTTTCACTGTATAAAGGATATCATAGCAACAAAGTAATAACTGTAATAATTGATGTACTTGTAGCACAATAAGAAATAAGTAACGCCAAATTCAACAAGAAAGTTAATAACAGAGAATAAGTTATAAAAACATATGATCAGTCAAACGCATTATGAGCACAGTACCTACCTTTGAAGCTTTTTAAATCTAGCTTCAGATTAAATATTCTTGATACTGTGATTTACCTCCAAATAATAAAAATAAAAGAAGAAAAAGAACACAGAATAATTTGGCTTTTTTTACCAACCATTCCCCTCTCACCCCCCAACCCAAAAAAATATTTGGAACCAAGACATCTTTTGCATATTGTTACTGTAACTACACAATTCTTTGACCTAGTATGTATTAAAATAAATAATTTATCTCAAGGACTAAACAATATTTTTCATGTAAAAAAATAAATTGAAAGAAATAGAAACAAAAAGATGCTTTTTTTTAAAGGATTGGAATCAGATCCATTATTTAGGCGTCCTCCCCGTAGAAAATATAAACATCATTTAAGACTCTAACCAACATAATGATTCAAGTTAAAATCCAACCATCCACCCAAATTCATTTCCATGTGATTAAATGGACATAAATCCAAAAGCCACCCCACCTTTATTATAGCCCTTTATGACCTGACTAAATCAATCCATCAGCATTATTTACACCGTAACTGCATTGCATAACTCAATCTATTTTAGACAGGTGAGCCAACCACCTCCCCACCTCATTGTGCAAGGGCACCCAAAAAGTGCAAGTCTTGCACAGGCAACATCATATCTTGAATTGATCACTGAGCACTACACTAAAAAGCACACAGAATCCAGTGGTTGCTGCCTCCATATGGTGAACTGATGAAGCTTCGGTCAGTACCTCATAAATGGCCATTATAAAGTCTCAACTGTCTTCCCTTCATCAATGCACAATATGACTAGAGAGAGAAGTGAGGTGATGCCATTTATATTTGTTTAAAGACTGAGGAAGTTTTGATGAGACTCGGACCCACTGAAGTTAAGAGAATTGATGAGTCTGTTGGATCTCTTCATAGATTTGTGATCCATCTTAAATGCTTATAACTCTTTCCTTTGAATATGACAAATACCTGACTTTTATCTTTTTACATTTTATAATCCCACACTATACATATACAAATAACAATTGCAATCAATTTGATCAGATAGCTCTATGACTTTATCACATTTCAATGGCCCTACTAATGGGTCTAGAGAGTGCAGGTTGCCATGCGAATGTTGCACGCATGAATAATATATACTATTACTACAAAAGCATGACGCAGCATTATTAAGCAAAAAACACTCACAAGTTTGGCACATTGGGAATCTGTAACTGATAGACAATTCTGTTAGATACAGCAAAAGATCATTGTGAGAGGAGTTCCCAATACTCAGGAACAGCTCAGAAGAATCAGGGGAATTTTTTACTAAATCATTGTGATATGAAATTTAGTTCAGCAACAAATTCCACAAGTTGAAATGCCACGTGCAATGATGAAGTATCTGGTAAATCATTACTGCCAGAGATACAGCAAAAGATGGTCGCAAAACCCAATGACTTGGACAATGATCACAAGAGTCTTTGCAGTGATAGAGCTACTGCAAAGATGACGTGGAACACAAATATTTATCAGATAAAATGATGATCATTAGAAACTTTGTGATCAATGATCAGAAGAATCATAAGAGTCCTTTTAGTAAATCATCTTGTACCTTTTCCCCAAAGGATGTGCCACTGTAAAAGCTGAAGAAATGATATGAGAAACAACATACAGAAATGTAAAACTAACCTAGGCGAACACAGATATACCTAGTTATATCTATGTGTGATTCTTCAGAGTTACACAGCATTAGTTTTACTGTGATCAAATTTGACAGACTAACCAAAACAATTTAGAATTTACAAACAAGCTTGTTAATTAATGTGGAACCTGAACATCAAAAGTTAAAACAGTTAAATCATTCTATAGAAAATAGAAATATTTGCTTTCAAAATTAAGGATTGGTACAAAAAGTAAAAAATAATGACAATTCATCACACTATTTGGAAGACAACTGGCATACCAGCAAATAAGATCAACAAAAAAACCTTGGCATTATTGTGAAAGTAACCTTTGCTTTAGAGAAAAAGTTTGTAAGTAATAAATTAATTATCTCCAAGAGAGATGAATACATTGAGAAAAGCTTATTGTTCACAAATATTCTTATTCTTCTTTTGTGCCATGCCAACCAGGTTCTCATAAAACTTGCAGGTTACATAGTTCGGCAGCTTAATTTGCATGTCTGAAATGTAACTAGATTATTTTCAAAACTGATCCTTTGTAAGAACTCTCCAGTTTCTTGGGAGATTTTTGGCATGCATCCTGCTTATCTTAAATTTGTCTAGATCAGTTGCATGACCAATCTTTTTCTTGGCACAGCAAGAGTTTCTGTTTTCCCAAAGTAATCCACCTTATCTGACTGTCCAGTAAATTCACACCTTGTCTCCATTGGAATAGAATTTCTGTTTGCATTAAGAAAAGGTGTCTTCTGCATTCTCCTCATTTTCATCACAGTAGCTATGTACAGATCCCTTCAAACATTACTCTCTAATTTAAACAAAATCTAAATATTTATCTGTTCCTGGTAATCAGATGTTGATCATTGCCTGTGTTGACAGGTATTAGCATCCTATTAAATCCAACCACCATACCTAAATATGTACCACCTTCATGACCTAACTACCAGTATGCTCCAGATGGTACCAAACATGGATCAGTATCATCTTTGTATCAACAGAAGTCATAATGATGCTCATTACACCATTACAATCATGATATATTAAATCATTCTGCCAATACCTCTGAAATATCCCTTATGATCTTTCATAAACCTTAGAGTCTTATATCCATCATAGGTTCCTGATAACCATTGGACAAATGAGAATTTTATATGACTGAGAATATTAGGATATTTTCATTAGACAAATTTTACCAGTTTACAGGCATTGTTTGCTATATTTTGGGGAGATCTTTTGCTGTTAAATTTTAGTTACCAATGCAGACCTTATATGGTACAACTTTACAATTTTCCACAACAAAACCATGTTATTGGTATCTATATTTTAAAAGGTCAACTACTATTCAGATTCGTTAGCTACTTGGCACCTTATATACCACTATAATGCACTACTATCAATAACTGACATATGCTATTCCATTGGACATACAAGTAAAACATCTAACGAATGCAATTGTACCTGAATCCTTCCTGTACACAGTTGCAGATAGATTCAGCACTGATCAATAGGAGATATAGTACATGAAGCCATACCAAAGCTGGACATCAAAAAAATGAAACCATTACATGCACAAGATTTGCACATAAAAGGTTTCTTCTATTCTCAGGATTCACACAATTGGAAGGTACTAGACTACATTACACTCCTGGAGTTTTCTTCCTCCCTCTTCCTAGGATTCATTAACCATTGACAAACTCTGCCATGTATCAATAGTCAATTATTAAATAACTGTATCTGTGTGGCTTATCTAATGATCCACCCTCAGAATTTTTCATTTATTGACACCATTAATGTTTCCCATACTTGCAGTCATCTGAAAGCAGTATATAAATGTATAAAGGCGGCTTCTTTCTGTATTGTTATGTGAACTCCTTTGAAGCAATAATCTCCCTTCTCTTCTCTTCTTTCTCTACTTTTGCTTGATGATTTGGGAGAGGCTGTCAATGGCAGCGGAGGTGAGCACGTTGTCAAGGATGCGGAGGGGTTATGAGGAGGAAGGAGGCGTGAAGAGGGAGCTTGTCACAAGGGATTTGCTCGGTGGCGGCGGAGCAGTGCTCGGATCTGCGGAGGTGGGTCTTGAGCTCCGTGTTCCAATGGGTTGGGAGAGGCGGTTTGATCTATTGGTACGTTCTTGAAGCTCGTGCTTCTTCTTCTTGTCTCTTCCCAGTTGGTTGTTCCTTTGAATTTGAATTTGAATTTGCGAAACATGCAAAAAGATTGAATTTTTATGTTAATTGATCCTTTTTGACCGATCTAATCCCCAAGTTTTCGTCGTAGTCCTGCTGGAAATCGATTCTTTCATTCGAATTCTGCTGAAACTTTCATCGTTTCTTCTGTAAATCCCTCGACTGTAATCAAATCAAGCACCGGCTGATACGGAATTTCCCGAATGAAAAGAACAGCACTTCCCACAGAATAAACCTATTATATTCCATATTTATCATTCTTTCTTATCCTCTAATTCCGTAATTCTCGATCAATTGCAGCATGGAAGGACATACCTCGAGAAGCGCGACCCTGATCCGGTACCGTCTTGTCTCCACAATCTCAACATCGCGCTACCTCCACCGTCCACCGCCGCCCTCCTCCCGCAGCTGGACGCGGCGGCGGCCGCCGCGCCCTCGGCGTACCAGAGTGTCTGCACCCTGGAGAAGGTGAAGTCCGCCCTCGAGCGCGCGACACGCCGATCCGACGGCTCCCCTTCGCCGCGCTCCTCGTCGACCACCACCACCACCTCCTCCTCCTTCTCGGTGATCAAGCGGCGGGCGCCGGAAGAGGACGGCCCCGGCCCTGGGTCGCTGATGGGCGGGAGGGGGCGGGCGGCGGCGATGACGGTGGCCGGGTGTCCGGTGTGCCTCCTCTACGTGCTCGTCTCGTCGGTGGACCCCAGGTGCCCCAGGTGTGCCGTGCACGTGCCGGTCATAGGCGAGCACAAGAAGAGGCCCAAGTTGGACCTCAACTCGCCAAGCCGAGATGGTGATGATGACGACGAGTTGAAGAAGTCATATTTGTCTTTGCAAATAATATAGCATAAATGTATTTATATTTTAAATCTTGGTGGGGAATATATGATGGAAGGAAGAGAGAGAGAGGGAGAGAGGAGTCATGTGACATATATTTCTCGACCACCTAATTTTGGTACTTTTTTTATGCTAGTGAAAATCATGAGAATTATGCAATTCCATCCAACTCATTCAACATCCCAACCATGAGATTCAAAAGTAAAATAAGAATTATGAGACTCAAAATAGTAAAATTTTGGGTAAATTTCACATATGTATATACGTATTATCACTTTCAAAATTATTTATCTTCGATAATGATAACAAGTTTGTCTCAATTATTTTTTATCAGCTATATGAAATTTATATTATAATTAAAAATTATGTAAGATAATATTATTAATTAAATTAAAGAGTATTTAAATCTCTATTTATAGTTTCAAATAAATTCTTATCTACTTCTATCTCTACTAATTTTCTTTGTATATTTTCATGTATATATAAGTAAATTTTTGAAAAAAAATCCTAGTTAATTTTTTTTTTTGTAAATTGCTCTTATTTTCAAAAATCCTTACAGAGCACCCTTTCTTTCGGATAATTTTAATTTTATGCCTCTGTTGTTGGCTGCCTACACCTCCTCGCATAAACCATTGATTGTTCATAACCTTTATCTATCCTTGGCAACCTTACCTTTCGATTACTGTCTTTGTGGTTCCATTATCATCCTTTGGTGGAAAGAGCTGTGAGCAAGAATGACAAGGGCAAGGCACACAATCCTCAACCAACGATAGTTGTTGGCCAATGAGGACTCAGGTCATCACCTAGAAGCCAGGTTCTCGGTAATCATCACATACACGATGAGCAAAGGGTTAGAGAAATGCACATAGAGATAAACGATTAAGGATGGACAAGGGAACAAGACCGGTGGTTGATATAATGGAGCCAAAGATAAAATAAACTTTTCTTAAAAAAAAAAGATTTTTGCATGGATTTTTGAAAGTGAGGACTCTATGAGAATTTCTTAAAACTAAAGATTTTTCCTGAGAATATATATATATATATATATATGTATATATATTCATAATTATATAATTTACTTGTTAGTTGAAACTCTAGAATTGCTTCAAAACCCTTTAAAACTTTGTTACGATTATTTTTATTTTTATATTTCAAGTACAATAATCATGGCATCTGTTTCACGATAAATATGCCCTACCTGTTCATGCCGAATGCACCATCCGCTTCCTTTATCCTGACAATGCCTGATTTGAAACAATTGGTTCAGCTAAACTTAAGGGCAGCTTAGAGCTTCTATTTCTCCAATTTGTGAGCTTCCCACAACATGTCCAACAAAGTAGAGTTCCCTGAATGAGCTTTCTCAACACCGCAAGTGGTGCTGAAGAATTCATGCATACCAAACTCGATGACACAAGATAATTCATGCAGCAGACACCAAAGAATTCTTATTTGCTGTAGTAATTCCATTAATGCATACAAGGAGTAAGTGATATGGTGAGTCAAGAAAATAAACACAACTTGTACAGGCTCACTTACCGAGACAAATCTTAGATTAACAAGTAAATAATTTAATCTATACTCACCCACATTCTTGGTAGTACAACATGATAGAAAAAATGAAGATGAAAAAGAGAAACCTTGAATAAAAGTAAAACATGGTTAAAAATATAAAAAAGAAGACAGAAAGGTAAAACATGATGAAAAAGAAAAAGAATAAGAAAAGTTGCACCTATAAATGAATGCAGGAAGGAAAGTCCATATGCTTACACCTTGCATTCTTCATGAAAGACCTATTCTATTCTCAGCCCGGCAACTTCCAAAACCCCACCACCAGGCAAACGAAATACCTTGAATCTAAATCCCCTGTAAGTGATGATTTACATTCTATTAATGGTACATAATTTTATTTATATTTATTTATGAAGAAAGATTAAGGACATGTCGATCATTCGAAGCACATGCACTTGATGACAAGAATTCTGCATTGTGCTAGGTACTTTCCGCAAATGCTACACCCATTAAGACGGTGATGCCGCCTTCAAGGTCGCCTACTTCCTTACATGTAGCCTGTTGTCCACCGCTGATGTTAAGACACAGAAAAGAACATTATAATCATGTTGGAAGCAGCATCTTGAATGGATGCTACCTCTGGACAATCTTTTCACACTATTGTAAGTGGTAAAGTTGCATTTTTCACATCTGGTGTTATCAAGCCAGAGTTGCCTTTTTACCCTTTGCATCCCTTGACTGCAAGAGAAAAGAACTAATAAGTCATATAGAATTGCACTTTCATGTAAATGACAATGATTTAGAGCAGGTGTACAACACAGGACTGTTGTTAACAAAAAAAAGAAAAAGAAAAAGGATAACTGGTACATCTGATAGAACTGGATGGTTGATACTAAATTACTTATTTGTTAAAGAGAACAATAATCTAAATTCCATTTGCCAAAACTAGCCAAATTTGCGAATACAATTTGTGAACCAAGAGATCAACCAATAGATCTGTCTTGGAAGCCAATGGAAAATTCACCAAGTACTTTTAAAACAGGATAACAGAATCCATAAGAAGGCGAATTTATGTTAGTAACACAACAAATCTGAATGGTACTTAATACTTAGGGTATGCAGTTTCGAGCTGTACCGCCCGGTACGGGCGGTACGTACCGGTCCGACAGGATACCGGTACGCGGACCGCCCTCTACCGGGCGGTACATATATTTTGGCCGATACGGAGGCGTACCGAGCGGTACGGAGGCGTACCGAGCGGTATACCGACCGGTATCGAGGTGTACCGACCGATACCGAGGTGTACCGATCGGTACGGCCTAGTATGATACCATCGGTATATCATAGCGTACCAACGGTACGCATCGGTACGTACCGTACCGATCAACTCTCGGTACACCGGTACGGTACGGTATTGCGGACCTTGCTTAATACATTTAAATGTGCAGCTATTAAGACATATCAGTGCGGAAGAAGAGCTACAAATAAAGAATGTGTTTGATTACATTACTAAATGTATCTCTTAAGCGCCTTTAAAGGTTAAAACAATCTTTATGAATTTCTTTGTACATGAATTGCATCTACTCCAGATTAAAGTTATGAAGGAACCTGTGCAGAAACAGACTTCTTTGACGTCAGGAACTGACTGTAAATCCTGAGAAGCCGGCGCTTCTCATCCTCTGAAACAGAAGGCCTAGCCTTTGAAGCAACAGACATCAGAAGCTGAGTGCTGATGACAGGGATTTTCGGATAGTTGTCACTGTTTCCACTATCCAGAAGCTCATGAACTGATGCAAGCTGCGCTTCTGAAAGGAGCGCTTGGAGGTCCGCACCACTAAAGCCTTCAGTGATTGATGCTATTGTTTCCAGATTAACATTGCTAGCCAAAGGAAGCTAGATCCATTCAAGATGAATCAGTCAATATTTCCATGCAACAAAATAAAGCAGAATCATCCATAATTCAGAAACAAGCAGAAATCATTAATATTCTGTTGTTTCAAAAAAAAAAATGCTAAAATAAGACATCTGTATAAATGCTTGTCCACACAACTAGGTAGCCAAAGATGTACATTGTCTATCCTTTACCCAATTATTGTATTTGTCCAATGACCATTGACCAGTTGCTGCTATGACATACTACATAGTGATTGATTGTTTTATGGCCAAACAAATAGTGTCCAAGATTGGAGGAAAAAAAACTAATAATTGGTATAATGATGAAGTAATTGTGATTCGAACCACAGATAACTTAAGAACATTGGTTAGTGTTTGTTCATTCCAACATCATTTCTATTATACACCAAAAATTCAACTCATCTGTAGTCAACTTATTAGCCATAGTTTCCCTTATGGAGCTTGATCCTTTAAAATTGACTACACTGCACCCTTGGCCGCAAGAATTAAATGTATAATGATGGCATACGTGGGCCTGAAAAAAAAAAAAACTGTTGAAAGGAAAAGGTTTTTAGTAAATGCATCTTCGTATATGCCACCATGTCATTTCCACTTCAAGCTGAATCTCTAGTTGTTACCTTCATGGGCACAGCAAAACATGAACTTATTTATTGGTTCTAAGGTCCAATAATATAATGTTTCTTTAGATTATTCATGATGCACACCTATCATGGACAGTGAGACACTGGCAGAGATCATGAGCATTTCTTATCAGCAATAACCAGCAATAACAGCAAGAAAATTGGACAAGTACTATGAGGCCTGTTGTATGTTACCCATTATCTGAGCAACACAAAACAGTTCAATGTAGACTTAAAGAGACATATCGAGAAATTCAACCCTAAAAAAATGGTTAATATCAAGAAAGGCAGAGAGACTGATCAAAATTATTTTCTCTCTCTGAAAGAGTTCATCTTTCTTCACATGAAAGTTTCAGGATGGATACTGTAACTCCTTATTTAGTAAGGTCATATTGTCCTGCAAAGTTACACAACAGCTCTCTTTATTGCCCATTGAACTGAGGCAACAAGATTCAATTTACTTTAGCACTACTACTAAGATGAAGTAATATTGGTGGCCTTGGGACTAATTTGGTTAGAACCTACTCAGCCATGTTTTTTTTCTGGGCAAGCATAATAGACAGTTTATTGACCTTATGTCAGCCAAATATCATCTGAAAAGGAATTGGTGGTGTTGCTGAAACATATGCCTGATGGAAGCTAATTTATAAGGAAATGAAAAAAAATAAAACATCTATAGAAGGTTGGCAGTATAAGGTAAGGTTCACACTATCGTAATCTAGCTACCACTACCATTAGTACAGAACTTTTTACTGGCAATTGTAACCCTATCCTAGTCAGTCACTTTGATTGCAATATTTAGTCCTGGATGTTCCTGGTTATATTCAACTTGAAAGACATCATTCCTGATATTTCTTGTACACCGTATAAATGCACATGACAGCAGAATTTGAATTTCTCTGTAGAGAGGTCTAATAAGCGATGCATCAGATTCAGCTAAGATCCTGAGTGGAAATTCAATAAGAGAACCTTTAATAGATCCTCAATCAAAATCTATTTTTGGAAAGCTCTCCATAGGAGATTTAAGAGGAACAAATGGCTGCAATAGATGGACAAATCAGACTCTATTCTTTACATGTAAAACTGTTAATAGAAAAAAACACATTTCTGTTACATGGTAAATAAGCCCCTGAACTGTTGATAGCAGAACACATTTCTATTACATGGTAAATAAGTCCCTTCTTATACAAACTGATCATGCTGAAGTAGGATAAAACTCTTTGAATAAATCAAATTTCAATGAGTCAGGAAGAACCACTGGAGGTCAGCATGCCCATTTTTATTGAATTACTTAGCTATAAAACTCATAAGACACTGATGTCAGGGCATGATAAAGATTCTGCCGACAGTGACAAGCATATAGGAGATGAAGCATTTGCACCACCACAAGCAATATTGATGTTTCCACATTTGATGCTAAATTACTTGTAATTCTGTATGTCGTTCCTGTTTCAGGAACATGCATTTTATATCAAAGACAGCCTCCCCCTCTTCTATATCACAGCGAGAAGCTTGCATTTGCAGAGCTTCCTTATAGTCGGGGTAATCTATAAAGTAGTTCAGCCGGAGGCCACAGTTAAACTCCATATTCCTTTTTAATGTGATAAAAAAAAAGTGACAAAGGTTACAATCTGATTCTTTTGAAACCTCCATTTTCAAATAGAACTTGTTAAAAGCCAATCACATTAATTGATTTGAGAGGCTTTGTCATCAGTGCTTCATGCCTAAAAATAGCTACAGTTCATGATCCCCAAGCATTCTAGCTACGAAAAATTGATGCATCCACTTACAAGACAGAAACAGATAACCAAAGGAGCACACAGATAACCAATGGATGGAATGCTAACCTTTCTAGACAGAACCTTAAGAATATCCAGCCGCTCATGCCAAGTTGGAAAATCACAGTAAAGAAGACGATCAAGCCTTCCAGGTCGTAGTAGTGCAGCATCGAGTAGATCAGGCCGACTGTTGAATGATGAAATATTTAATGGATTACAGAACTAGCAAAACATACAAGCAGAACGATGAACTCAAAAAAGCAGTCAATGCTGCAAGTAGAAAAAGGCAGATCCAGTGGACTTGAGAAACTAAAAGACAGAGACTAAATGATAAGATAATCCACTGAACTTAAGATTAGAAGACAGTTTGATAAGACTGGCCACTATTTTCCTGTCATCTATCACTCAGGATAGGCTCTTCTGAAGAACCTAGCATCATAATATTGCATTTTCAGTGAATTGCACTGAAGATTATCATCACTAAATAACTTAATTAAATAATTGGCACAGAATTCTTACCTCTGGAAATGGAGCAAATCTTTGAAAAATGACTAATAGAAGCTTATAGAGAAAGTGGCATATAAGTGCACCAACAAATCCAATATAAAAAAAATTGCAGCATCTAATACAAAGAAGTATGCCAAAACTAAAACCACAACAGTAAAGTAGGTCATACCAGGTGCAAAAAAGCATCAGTAATCAGAGACAACATGCTCATATCCAGAAAGAATATTAAAGCAGAATCTTAATTTCACAATGCACCAAATTGCATTAAATACTAAGATGATAGCACTTGGAAAAAAGATACTTATCCAACTTCAAAGCAAAATGTGTGCTTGTGAGTTTGCCATCATAGTTCTAAGACCTGGCACCCCACTGAGCTAATACAATCTCTCATTAATATACTTGGATAAATGATAATTCGTATGCAAAAGCAATGTTGTGCTTTCCCACCAGTCTTACTTTATTATGTTCTTACTGAAGATTTACTTTGGTGACCACAGAAATAAATTCTGAATTGTCAATTATGTCAAGGAATTTGGTGATTGAGAAATTAAGCATTGGGTCATAGAAGACATATGACTAGAAAAGTATAGCTTATTAATTGTCAATTATAACGGGAAATTTGGAAATTTAAAATACACATTTTCTCACTGAGTACTCACCTAGTAGCAGCAAACACAAACACCCCTGTTAAGGTTTCCACACCATCTAATTCAGTTAGCAGCTGCACATAATGAAACAAACACGATAGTTAATAATGCCCACAATCAGTAGACAATAACTGCAGATTACTTGAAATATTGAAACAGAACCAAGAATTGGTTTTGACAGCCAGCTGATGAGCCAACAATTAACCTGATTAACAACACGATCTGTCACTCCAGTATTATCGTGCCCCCTCTTTGGAGCAATAGAGTCAAATTCGTCAAAAAATAAAAGGCAAGGAGCAGCAGCTGCTGCCTTTGAGAATAGGTCTCGGACCTGAACAGTATAGGAAACATTTAAAATCTTGCTTATCATATTACAGTTGTCTTGGAAACCAACAAAGACTAAAAAACATTGAATATGAGAAAAATAAAGTGAGTAACGTTTAGAAGGAAAGAATTGAAGACTAATGAACCAAGTAAAAGAAGAGTCTGGAGATGTAATGCCGAATATATATGTAGATAGATGCATCATATTGCAAATGATTGGTATTCATAATTGCTGGTTATCAACATACTTCTTGCATACAAGATTTTCACATAGGAACTTAAAGTGACTACTAGTGCCTTACAGCTTGCTCAGAAGCGCCAATATACTTATTCAGTAATTCAGGCCCTTTAACAGATATGAACCTTAAGGAGCAAGCTGCTGCAGCAGCTCCTACAATATGAGTCTTTCCGCAACCAGGAGGCCCGTACAAGAGAACATTTGATCTCAACCTTAATGGTGATTGAGCAAAAATACCAGGGAACTTTGAAGGTAATTCAATCATCTGCAATTACAAGGAAAATGAATTAAACAGTATGCAAAAACAGACTTCTGTTCTGCTATTATCTAAAATCACCTGTGAGGCACGAGACAATATATGAACAAGACAACTGCAATAGATGCTTCATGCAAGAGACAAAATCACTGAAAGAACCAAACTTAAGAAAAAAATGTTTATGCACCAAAAGGAATTAAGCACCAAAAATGAACCATGAAAATTATACTGCCAACTCCCAAGCACCAACTTAAGCCTATGGTCTAATCTCACAAAAAAAAAAAAAAACAAAGAAAATAAAATGGAGGCCATACAGACCTCTTGAATAGCATTCCGGATATCAGCAAGTCCACCAACATCATCCCAGCCACTGCGCCCACCTTCAGAAGCAGCTTTTGTGAGACCACGCATAGCAACTGGAATAAACTCATGCATTGCAACTGAAAAGTCTTCTTTCAGCAAAACAGGTTGAGTATCTCTATTGGTAATACTGGAGGGCAAAAAACGATTGACAGCAGCATGAACAGCCCTATCAACCAAGATTTCCTGCACATATATTAATGCATTAACAACACTCAGCACTCTAAATACAGCATGTAGTCTTGAAGTATCAGTGATAAACACTATTATGGATCTTGACAACCTAGATGACAATTAGCCTCAATTAACGATAAACAGAGATAGTGAAACAAACTGATGGAAATGGTGCACAAATGATAAGCCCTGTCCACATTAAAAAAGGTTTCACTAAAATGAGATCTATGTCACAAAGGACAAAGGACAAAAAGGCACTGAGACATATTTGATGGAGAAGTGCAACTCAATATTATCTATGAAACTCAAGGAATACACAAGCAAAAGGAGGAACTAGTAAAGAAAGGGCTTACACAAGGATATAGAAAAAATCAGATGACTGGCAACATAGCCCTGCTCTCCAACACAAACATGGTAAGAGCTACTGTCTCGACCAACACAGCAGCATATTAAGTTATTAACTATGTATAGTTGGCTATAACAACCAAAATATTAAGCACAAATGGACAAACATGGATTCAAAGAAATATGTGCTTCGAAACAAAGTCAACATCTACCAGCTGTTAAATTGAGAACAAGCTGTCATATATTCACCAAAACTAACATCATACTCAACGGATATATCACAAACACCACAAAACATAAAGGGAAAAAAATAACTAAAGAAAAAGAACGTAATACCAAGTCATAAGCATCATATCCATCACATTTGGTAGCAATTTCAGAGACCACATCATCAGAACATAGTAAAGTGCGTTTTTCAATTTCGTGCTTCAGTATTGCACCACGTTCTGAGACAGCAGGAGAAGCAAGCTGAACATGGAAGTCAAACCTCCCTGAGAAAAAATATTTAAAATATTCAGTGTTTTGATGCAACAGATGAACCAGCTTCAGCATAGACCTTTCTTTTTTGTGCAAACAGATGAACACAAAACCTTAAATTTCATAAGTTTCAGTACATGACTGAAGTAAAAGAACCTGAAGAGCACAAAGATTGGGGTAAATTCTGAAGAGACTGCACAGAAGCTACAAAAGCAACAGGTCCATATCCACAAGAGTTCCGACTCTTCTCCTATTTGGCATAGACCAGAAAAATAAGTCAGTGCAACACAAAAGGTAGCCTAGTAACATTTAAGTTTTTAGGTTGCAGCCAATTAAATTAAATTGGCACATCAAACTGTCCAGAGAAAACAAATAATCAGTGACCAAAGCATACCCCATACTCGTCTAGAATATTGATGAATAAATTCACTAGAGCAGTAGCCGAACTGGATGGTTGATATCCTTCATCATCAGAAGAAAATGAAATTACATTGTCTAGATCATCAAAAATGATGATGGAAGGTGAAGAACCAAGAGCTTCAGATATGTAGCCTGAAATTGCTTGCCGGACTGTTTGTCTCTTTTCAAGAGCAAGTTTTGAACAGCTTATATAAACTCTGCATGTCATGGTTTTCATCAGGGCTATAAGTAAAAAGAGAATTTTTCCCATGCATTTCTTCAATTGTTTAAATGATACTTGAAGCTCAGTTTCAGTTCCACCAAGCAAATAAAGCATCATTAAAGAATCAGCACAGCTGAAACAAGTTCATTTACTTACATGTGAGCTAAAATTTCTTCATGCTCATCAAAATGCCTAGCAACAGCCTTCATTAATGTAGTTTTTCCTGACCCCTGAGTTCATTCAAATACTAGATAAAAGAACTAAAAATATTATCCAAGCATAAATACACCATAAATCTGTTGCACAAAATCTGTTACTTGCTATAGTGTACGGCATATGAACCTCCTCTCCAAATTTAGCTGTAACTATCATTTTAAAAGAATATCAAAAAATAATTTGTGATTTTACTTATGACAAACATTTCAGTGCATCATGAATTTGCACTTTAGTGAGCCTGCATGGAGATTGGTCTTGCTTGCTAAGTGGTTTAAGGTTCATCTTCCATAACCAATGAGATTTTTCATCATAGCTCCAGGCTACAGTCCCAAATATCATTATCATGTTCTTCAATAACTATTAGGAGGACCCAGTAGAGAAAAATCTCATCTTACTTCAACATATATCGTTTCAAAATTTCTGTTAGACCTAAAACTAGAAGGCATCCGACAACGGAACAAAAATCACCTTTAAATACACTAATAGAGTTAACTCTAACAATCACAGTCAAGTAAATCAAACTGAGCTTTAGTAATCTATTGAATAGTTCTCCTGCATGAGAAAATCCAACAATGGATGACCTTATCTAACCACAGTTTCCATGTGGGTTTCACTAAAACACAAGCATGCCAAGCATCACATAAGTATGCATAGTCACAAACAATCAGTTGTGTTTAACATGACACAAATGACTTGAAGAAAAGGAAAGGGCTTAATATATTGTTGTCAGCAAACAAGAGAGACAAACAAAATTTTATCCAAAAATAGTGAAGCACCAGATAAACTTTCTTACAGGAGGTCCATAAATAAGCACATGCCCGGGAGATGGAAGATCATATGCATAAAACAATTTGCCAGAATTTGGAGATAGAAGGATGAGCAATCCTGAAAGAAATCATGAAACATAAAGAAACTGTTATCTGAAGACACTCTTATTCCACCAAAACTCCATAGTATTTCATCAAGATCACCAGCACAATTGAAAATACTTACTATTAATAACATCCAAAATAGATGTCTCCAACCAGCTTAAAGAAGATAAGGTTATATTAAAGTTCCTTTTGAAATCATTTTCTGAAATCGAGTCAAGAGATACAGGGTCCCCCAACTCCAATTTTCCAAGTGCCAGCTCCAAGTCATGCAAATCATCACTGTTTTTGGTTACGGTGCTGATATCAAACTCAAAGCTATCATGCAAATCACCCTTTGATGAGTCATTAGAATTAATTCCGAGTAGATACAGAAGCTCAACTCTATATTCTGCCCCCCCATTTTCTCTCTCCAATGTACCTTGGGAAGGAATATTTTCTTTCTTTTTATTATGATCAACTATTTCAAAGTGAAGCAATGTTTCATTTGATAAAACTACAGAGTCAACCTTCATTTGATCACTTTGAGATGCAACTGCACTTATTTGTCCAATAACCCATAATTTGATAAGCAGATTTTTCTCCAATTTTGTTCGAAAAGTAACATTGTCATCATCTCCACGTAGAAGAGCTTCATGAGACAAAAAAGAGAAAGGACCTTCATGATGCGACCAGTCTGCCGTATCTCCGTTGCGGAAAATATCTGCATTGGAAGGCATGCCTTCCTGCCTAAGAAATGTGTGCCTCTCGAGAATACCATTTCCAAATGATTTAAACCGACAAGGAGAAATTTTCATTGAAAGGATATCCTTCTTTGAACTTCTCAAATAATTCTTTATATAAACCCCTGAAAATGAAAGGTAGCCTTCTCAGTGTGCAGCAACATTTATTTGTAAGATAAACAAATTTGGAGACAGCAACTCATCATTTGTCTTAAACTCTTTGCTTGTCCCCAGTGTCTCCATTTAAATTCTTATGATTAATCTTTTGTCTTAAACTCTTCAAACATAATGTTGAAAACATATAAATATAACTTTTAATAGAAAAGAATGAGAAAATTAACATACTTTATGAAAGTTCTAGAAACAGGCATTGTCACAACCCATCTAATAGATCGACTGACTCAATAATCTTGGAGGCTTGATTCCACGTGGCCCAAAAGTACTTAAAATCTGAATTTCCAGTAGTAGACCCATCTAATCATCTAGATCATAATTCTACTTTATGTCATGAAGTATCTCATGGCCCATTCATTGGCAACTTTCCCTTATTTGGGCTCAATCATGTAATATCTAAAACCAGTCCTACAGCCTACTGATCCAATAACTTGCATATAGTAGACAATGAACCACATGGCCAAAAAATGTATTATTGTTGTAAACAATTTCTTGATATCAAACATTAAATCTAGATAAAAAAGATTTGCCAAAAATATTCAACAAAATTAGAAGATCAAATCTCACAAATCAATTGAAAAATAAGGACAAACATGATCAGAAAAAAAGAATTTCATAGCCACAACCTTAAAATCATTTATCACATCATTAATATTAGGAGAAATCATCATGACCCAAGTGGCCTATACCGCTCTCCTTTCACATAATGACCTCTTCTTTCGTCATCAGCCTCAGGCTGACATCCTAAATTGATGTTAATATTGAAAGGGATTTAAGAGCAACTGATTTTCCTTGATTATCTAGAAGAAACAATACTAACTAGAAGCCTTGCCCAGCTCAACCTGTTATAAAACCATACATCAATCTCTCAAACTGCATTATGTCCGAAATTCTTTTTGCGTGAATTATGGTATATGGACATCCTTATACAGCCCAACGGGTGTTCCTTTTTAATTATTCATATCTAAGGAACTCCCATAGATCAGATAATCAGAACCGGAGGACCAACATAAACTGCTACACAAAAAACATAACTAGCATCTTTCTCAAACCCAACCAACAACCAGCAAAGTAATATCACAACTCGTGTCGAATAACATATAAATTTTAGATCTAACGAAATAAAGTCAATGTTAAAATAGCTACGATTAAATTATCAAAGGATTCTAAGCTTCAGAAATCACCTTATCGAACTAACATGGGAACATCATAAAGAAGATCCCAGGCTCCATTTCCAAAAAAATGGCAACTCAAGATAAAAATTAAAGTACCACTAGTGTCGTCTTCTACTAACATTGTCTCAAACAACAAAACAAAAGGAAAATAAGAACCAAACTGTTAAAACATCAACACCTAAACAATATAGTTTTGTGAACTTACATGAATGTACACCAGATCCTATGAAATAACGAAGAGATTGAGGAAGTATCACATGGGCTTTTGCTACTGAGTCAGAGTACACAATATGAACAACAGTATGTCTTGGTTTCACCTTACTAGCTGTGAGAAACCCATTATTTCCTCGCTTAGCATTAATAATATCATTTCCATTCTGCATGATCTCCTTTTGCTGTAATTTAGGTATGACTGTTGCTACTTGAAGATTCTCAAATGAAAACTTCTTAGCTGTTTCTGGATGTATAAAAGCCACAGAAGTGAGAAACACCTGA
Source organism: Musa beccarii (assembly GCA_024322285.1). Lineage (NCBI taxonomy): Eukaryota > Viridiplantae > Streptophyta > Magnoliopsida > Zingiberales > Musaceae > Musa > Musa beccarii. The sequence goes on from CM044398.1 coordinate 45,227,362, forward strand.
AGCTCAACATCTTTGAACTCAAATTTATGTACATATTCCCTGTTTGGTGCTTGTACACGTAAGAGTGCCTTCATCCTTAGCTCTTCTTTTGTTGAATTTTGCATTTCGGCACTCTTGTGTGCAACTACTCCGTTTTTGCGCTTCTTTGGTGCAACAGCAACTTCAGTTCCTGGTACAAGTTGAACTAAAAAGCACCAAAACAAAATTATACTTATCTAATCATTAGAAAAAGCAAGAAAAATATTTACAAGTTATCATCTCCTGAAACTTAATACTAGAGATCAGGCATTGCTGTCTCGCTTGAAACGGTACAGTTTGGGTGGTATGTACCAGTCCGGGAGTGGACCAATACAGAGACCACCGTGTTTTGGGCACTCTGCATTAAAATAATAAAAAAAACAAAAAGTGATGGGCCCCAGTTCATTTCAGGATTAAAAAATATATATTAGGGCTCTTCTTGTGTATGAAGCCATGGCACTGCCTCTTTGATGCTGCAGCGGCGAAGTGCAGCAGCACTGCCTCTTCGCCGCTGCAGCAACGCTACCTCTTCGCTAATTCGCCACTGCAATGCTGCAGCGGTGCTGCCTCTTTGTCACTTCGCCGCTGCGATGTTGCAGTGGCACTACCTCTTTGCTGTTTCACCGCTGCGATGCTGCAGCGGCACTGCCTCTTCGCCGCTTCGCTGTTGCGATGCTGAAGTGGCACTGCCTCTTCGCTACTGTGATGCTACTGCTTCCCTTCAATGCTGCCATTGTTGCAGCTGCTTCCCAGGCATCGCTGCACTAGTCCTACTTTTCTTTCTTCTTTTTCCTCCTATGTTCCTCCACCGGACCTTCCTCTTCAACCTCTTTTTCTTCCTTGTCGAAACATCGGTATGCACCAGCGTACCGTGTGTTGGTTCACCGATACAGAGTGGCATGTGCCGTGTGGCCGACACAACGGCTCAGACCAGTAAGTCAAACCTTGCTAGAGATAGCTCAGGAAACTATTGAAAATTAGAAGCATTTAAGTAAATGAATGCCACTCATCTTGTTATCAAAAAATCGACAGAGGAGGGCACTCTTGGAAGTAAAAAAGGGACAACTTCTAAGATATCTTACATCATGTCAGATTGTAAGGAAAAGAACATCAACAAAGAGTAGATGGAGATTAATTAACTAAGAATGTTAAATAAAGAAACATAAGTAACACTACCACCAAAACTTTGGGAGAGAAATATTGAACAGTGAGAGATATCATTATTATATAAATGCCAAGACTAGGCTACGTCGAAGAGGAATAGCATCCTTGTGCAAGAATGTTACGAGTGTAGAACAAGAAGCTCATACGAGTGCTCTTCTGTGTTTCATGGTTTTGCACCAAGAAAGCCTCACCTAGACTAACGTACTTATGACTGATTAACAATTGGATCTGTTTTCATATTCATTTACATTTTTCAGCTGTCTATGAGCTATCATCTTTGTGAAGAATGGTTATAGATTCCCGCATTGATTGTTTCCTTTAAGAAAAACAAAAACATATAAAGAACGACTGAAATCCCAAATTACTGTTCCAGTAAGCAACAAAAAGTTCAAAAATGTTTATATCATTAATGATGTGGACATTTTCCTATTTAAACAGTGGCCAAATTTTTCCTAAGCATCAAATATACTTGACATCACCAACAATACCATATTTGCAAATAAAATTGATTGGTGGTTGGCTCTTCGTCAGTGGCACATTAAAACAGCAAGAATTAATATCCAATATGATCATATATAAACTTCAACCAATCACAAAGTTCAGATGGCTTTCCTAACATAACGAACCATAAGCCCATAAATATGTTTGTAATAGCTTGAAGAGAGTAAAAGAAAATACATGTTGAGAAGCTAGAGTGTACTAGAACAAACAGGAACCACTTATATTTCTTAACAACGAATTCTAGTGTACCACATGAAGGCATTACCAACTGAAGGACAAAAGGAGCTGAAGATTCTTCTGACATTAATTGTTACTTAAGGGCCTAGATTGGTGCACCCACATGTTACATGGAAATGGGAAAAGTTCTTAGACTTGCAGGAAAAACAAGAAGGATGAACACAATAATCCCTGGAAATACAATCATCAGAAATAACTGCAGGTATTAATGAACAGCACTTTCTGATGTTATTTAGCAGCATAATATTATCCTCTGATGGTCGTTTTATAAGAATGCCATGAGGCTTAGTATGAACAGATAAGACTAATAATGCAGTCAATTCATGCATACACAACAGAGTTTTTTAGTGTCAACAATTTCTGGGAATAACATTTACGTTTTTCAATGAATGGTCTAAGTAATCACTAAAAAAGAAGTATCTAGATCGTAAACGACAAATGACATGGATGTAGAGCACATGATTGTCTTTTTCTTACCTACCGATTTCTTAGGAGATGTAGAGGCCACAAGAAATTCCACCACAACATGTCCATGCAACCATAAAGGAAATTTCATCCCCTCATAGACGATACCAACCTGCATTTAGTAACAAAAGTGCATGTGAGATGAACGGGAAGTGCAGAAACAAATAGATTAGTAACACTCTTACCAGATGCGAAGCCAGCATCTACATCATTTCTCTAAATGGAAGAGATCAAAGCATGAAAAGGACAGTATCTTTGTGCATGGATCCATGGTGGAAGTGAATATCTAAGACATACTAAACTAATAAATTATCTGTTTGACAACCATAAATTATCACTTAGTGACACAATACTATGCCTTTTCAGGCCTAGGGAGGATACATTTAAGTCCTGGTATTTAGTGGTGCAACTAGAAAGTATAAAAGATTGACGATTAAAGTGCAACTCCATGCTGCACAAACTAGCTGGTATATACCTTTCCACAACAGAGGTGGCAATGGAACTTGCCGTGACAGTATATTCAAACTGGAAAAGCACATGGACATACACATGAGATGGTACATGGGGGGATGACTGCTGGTGCAAAAATGGCAAGTCATCAGTCAGGTAGGACCCAAAAATAACAATTTTGAAGAAGAAAAAGTTTATCAGAAAAATCTTATAGTTGAATTTAGAAAAAGCTGATACTTAGAATCATCTACCATTAAACCTATTTGCCAAGTAATCTGGATGCCATAAAATGCTTTTAAAGTTCAACTCACTTTATCAATGCTATTCTAATCTATGCTAAAAGCAGATCATGATCATCACTTTTCAAGGAATAATTCTCCCTCTTGTCACGGACTTAGTTGGTTTTGCCTAAGCCGTGCGACACCATTGCGTGTCAGTCCGCAAAGGTCAACCTCCCCGAAATCTCCTACGATCCCTTAGGACCTACAAAAGAGAAGACAGGACAGAGAAAGCGCTTCACACGGGATCCACAAGTAAACCTTTCAGCAAACACTTTATAGCCAATGCAAATTCCAACCATGAATATTACAAGCTCAGAATGGTTGCACAACAAAGGTATAAAATTGGTCCACTACAGACCGAAATGTAGTACAAGTGCCCACCTGACGCAAACTTTATGTACAAGCCGACAATGACTGTCAAACTCACTCAAATGGGGCATTTAGCTTTTGGCAAGCCCTTTACAAGCTTTACAATTTAGAGCAAACCGAAAAGGGCACGGACATGCATAAGCATTACACCGAATAAGCCGTTTACAATTTGTCCGTGACATTCCCCCCCACTTATTCCTTCGACGTCCTCGTCGAAGCCATCATTGACGCTGCAACTCCTTACCTTTGCTAGATCTTCAATCTTCTGCTCCTGCTGCGATGCACCCCTTGGCTCCTAGTTGTTCTCTGCTTGTTGTTGTTGAGTCATCGAACTTTAATCCGCCATGCTGCTTTAACTTGCCAATGACTTTGACTCTGGTGTGGGGTTGGCAGAGTTGTGCTGATCCTTGCTGGTTCTTGCGAATTCATCTGATGAAGGAAAAGACCTTCTTTGATATACGTCAGTCTTCAAATTCTTCTTATCTCTTGAACTGGATAGATGCTTGTTGGAGCTTTAACAAGCATCACCTTACAACCTTTGAAGTTTTCAAGTCCTTCCTTCGCAAAATTTTTCCATCGAATCTTCTTCCACTTAGTTGTCTCGTCCAAGTAGGTTCGCATCACTTCCGCTTTCGATTGGCATTCAGTTGGGAAATGAAGCGGACGATCTACTTCCAACAACACTGATCACCATTGGTGAGAACTTGACAACTGTTGTCTTCCATTCGTCTTTTCGAAGGGTCTTCAAATCTGTGCAGAGCTCTTTTGCTGGATAACTAAGAGAGCTGGGGTACTCGGTTTCGCCCATTCTCTTGAGAGTTGAGAAGGCAAAAGTTACTTGACTTCGCCCGCCTCCTCGAGGTTGTACTTCGTGCATCGAGCTAGTTACTAGACTTCGCCTACTCTTAGCTCACACTTCCGAAGCACTTGAAGTGTTTGTAATCCTTGCGTTGAGTCAGCTACTGTGATTCACCTTCTTAATGTCATTGAACTTCTGGAATGCAAGAAGTTATCACTCCAACTTGGAGCAAGTCTCTGATAGATTTGGTCGCCTTTGGGATTGTACCACCTTCTCCATCATTTCTGTCGTCTACTCCTCTGAGTAGCAAAGGTACAGCACCGCGTACTGCCTGCTTCGTTCCTTGGTCCTGCAATCTTGCATCGACCCGAAGTGCTTCACTTACGTCTCTCTTGATGAGAAGTCCATTGACACTGGTCTTATGAAGTTCCTTGGCCTCTGCCCTTCAGCCTTGTCATGGTACATGGAGTTTGCCACTGCATTCTCCTCCTCCACGGCCCATATCACGACCAAGCGCTCTCCCTCTATGAGAGCAAGGGATCAATGACTCCACGGAAGTCCCGCCTCTGCGGTACCATGGCACTACTATCCGTTGTCTCGCATTTGCATCCCTTCTTCGTGATCGGTAGATCCGCCTCTGCGGCACTATGACACTCCTCTGAGTCCACCTCCATTCTAACCGATGCCCGATTTTGGGTAGCTAAGTCCCTCTAGACTCGCCATTGCTTCTTCGCCCTTTGTCGACCACCTGCTTCAACACCTCTATGTTCTTTGAGCAATTCCACTTGGTCGATGGAAAGACAGACTGCAACTCCCATGTATGGCCTCCGCCATCATGTTACAGGGCTTGCACCGCTTCTGTTCTCCTTAGCTTCATTGGTCGCAACGTTTGCTCACTCGGTCTTGTCCTCTGACTTGCCGGGCTCCCTTAAGCGAATGTGAGCTCTGAAGCAGTCCAACTCTTCAGCCGCTCCGATCATACCTCTGCATGATCCAGTCCCCCCATGGGACTCATTGGTAATTGCATCTGAGCTTCTTCCTCGATAGTGCACAACCCTCATAAGCTGATATTCAAGGCTTTCATTCAATGCAACCTTCGATGCACACACGGAAGACCCGCCTCTGTGGTACCATGGCATTCACTGCTTGAATCCATAGCTCTTCTTGCCGTCGTGTTGTTCATCGAAGTGGAGCTCCCAGTCGTGCTCCCGATTATACCTCTGCATGATCCAATCCCCCTCATGGGACTCACTGTGTGTGTCGCATTGCCACGAACCATTCCACCATGATCCACTGCATCATGTCGCCTCCTGGTGACATCTCCTTGCATTCTGATCCTTGTGGTATGAACTCGGACTGCGATCTCTTCATGTGTGGACTCCGCCAACACATCGCAGGGCCTTTGCCACCTTCGATTTTGTTCGCTCCTTTGGCAATCGACCTTCGTCCACCCGCTCTCGGGTCACACTCGGACGAAGCATAGCTCTAGGGCAGTCCGTCGCCTAGCAGCTCCTCTGAAATCCCCTGACTTCGCTGAAATTGGTGCACCATTGTCTGGATCCTGGGACTCTGCCCCTATCAACACAATCTCCACTGCGCACCGCTTTCCTCAAGGCAACCTGAATAATAACACTGTGGCATATTCTTCAAGAGTACCTACCTCTGCATCCTTATGCCCCGTGCCAAGGCCTTCTGACACCAACTTCGCCTCTACAAGCGGTGTCGCCTTAGTTCCTCCGTCAAATGCTTCACCGAGATAAGGTGCATGTGCCTCGAAGTTCCCTTCATCTTTGGCACCATACAAGATGAGTCTGCTCTATCAGAATAAGAAACTCATGGAACAATATGATCCTGCTCTTGTCTTTGCAAGAGTCCATGCCCTTGACCTTTGTCTAAGGAAAGCTCCAAGCCTCCGCTCCATGTTCTATCTTCTATGCCAACTCTCTTCATGCGGCTTAGGTACATCACCATGTTACCCCCAAGTTGCTCTGCTTCTCGATTTGCATTTTGTGTTAATGGTAGCCCTCGTGCCCACCATTCCACGGGTCAGCCCTCTGTTGAGTCCGATCTCCCTATCGGCACCACGTGTGCCTTCACTTTGTGTTGCCTTAGGTCGCTCCCCTACTTGATCTCGCTATGCGTCCACCAACGCATTGCCACTTGCGAGATCATGCAACGACTCCTCGTTGCTCGCTCGATCCATCGAGCTTTGTCTTGAGGTACTCCTCAACCGGTGCGGTTCATTGCACATGATTCTCCCTCTGGAGAACCGGGACTTATCCCTCCTGGATATCTGTTCCATTGGAACAACTTCTCTCTTCGTCTCCTTCCCTCTGGAAGTTTTGGAGACCACCATTCCCTTGGACCACTCCGCCTTTGCTGAACAAACCGTGCACTGTTCTGCCTCCGCAAACGCACCTGCTAGATTGCGACTCTTCACCAATACAGCTCCCATTACACCCCTCTGGCATGCTGAACCTGCTGCACACTTCAGCCTCTTATGAAAGTATCCTGCACATGCCGAAGAGAAAATTTCAATGCTCCATGGCGCCGACCTTTGGCCGCCTTTGCATGGCCACGGATAATCCATCGTCTGCATACAAGCCCTTGTATGAGTATCGAATTCCTTGAGTTTGCAACTCCCCTCACCTCTGTGAGCTTTGCACAACTCCTTCGATCGCTGAACAACCTATTCCACCTTGCACGGTCTCATCCTTTGCTAACCACCTCGCTTGCCTCGAGCACCGTCAAGTTTAGGTGCCAACGTCGAGCCACTGCTCGAACTCAGCCATCTCAACCTTTGTGCGTTACGCAATTCTTCTTAGCTTGTTTGTCCTCGTGGTGCCTCTTGCACGAAGGATTGGCCATTCCTCTGAATGCCATCCTCGGATGCTCGCTCCTCTGAGCGACTCCTTCCCCTACAACTCCATGTTCGTTTCCAAATGATCGCGCATGTTGGCTGCCCTCAATGCAGTCCCGCTAAGTCCCCCACGTTTGCATGCTAAGTGTTTCTATGTGCGCTTGTCCCGCTCTAATACCATCTATCACGGACTTAGCTGGTTTTGCCTAAGCCGTGCAGCACCATTGCGTGTCAATCCGCAAAGGTCAATCTCTCCGAAATCTCCTACGATCCCTTAGGACCTACAAAAGAGAAAACATGACAGAAAAAGCGCTTCACACGGGATCCACAAGCAAACCTTTCAGCAAACACTTTATAGCCAATGCAAATTCCAACCATGGATATTACAAGCTCAGAATGATTGCACAACAAAGGTATAAAATTAGTCCACTACAGACCAAAATATAGTACAAGTGTCCACCTGACGCAAACTTTATGTACAAGCCGACAATGGCTACCAAACTCACTCGAATGGGGTATTTAACCTTTGGCAAGCCCTTTACAAGCTTTACAATCTAGAACAAACCGAAAAGAATACGGACATTCATAAGCATTACACCGAACAAGCCGTTTACAATTTGTCCGTGACACTCTGGGCAATAGAAGTCATGATTGGGTTCTCTTCTCTAAAAACCACTTAGTTTCAGCTTCTCCATTATCCAGCAACATGCTGATCTTCAAATGTTACATAATATAATTTTTTTTCTTTCTATTTTTTCAATTATGTTGTCTATGTAGGAGTTACGACCTTGTGAGATTGCTCAAGCCTCATCCTGGTCGTTGTGATAACTAAGCATCGAATAATGTATAACACTACAAGATGCAAAGTGCTTCACCGTATGCATACTTGATAACTAACAAAACAAAGTCATAACTAAGTTTTCTTCTTCCCTAAGAAAGCTCCTGGTTTCGGTTTCTCCATTATCCAACAACAAACTGATCTTCAAATTTTGCATAATATAATGATTTTTGACCTATGGTTTAGTGTCATCTATGTAGAAGTTGCAGCCTTCAGAGAATGCTTGGAAACCAAACAGGTTGTAATGACCAAACACCAAAGAGTACTCAGCATTACAAGGTTCTAATTGCTTCACCTAATGCATGATCATTGAAAGGTTCAACACACAGTATACCGCTTAGTATGGGCAGTACATATCGGTTTGATAGGGGACCAGTACGGGTGGTATATAACAAAAAATTAGTGGTATGCACCATCATACCGTAGTGTCACAGACAAATTGTAAACGGCTTATCAAATATAATGCTTATGCATGTCCGTGTCTTGTGGATTTGTTCTTACTTTGTAAAGCATGTAAAAGGCTGGCCAAAGGCTTAACAGTCCTATTTGAGCGAGTTCAGTGACCGTTTTAGGCTTATACATAAAATATGTGTTATGTGAACACTTGTAATAGATTTTGATCTGTAGTGGACCAATTTTACACCTTTGTTGTGCAATCGTTCTGAACTTGTAAAGTCCATGGTTGGAATTTGCATTGACTATAAAGTGTTTGCTAAAAGGGTTGCTTGTGGATCCCGTGTGAAGTACTTTCTCTGTCCCGTTTACTCTTTTACAGGTCCTAAGAGATCGTAGGAGGTTTCGGGGAGGCTGACCTTTGCGGACAGACATGCAAGGGTGTCACACGACTTAGGCAAAATCAGCTAAGTGCGTGACAGATGGTATCAGAGCGAGACAAGCACACATTGAAACACTTAACATGCAAACGTGGGAGACCTAATGGAGCTGCGTTGAGGGCAGCCAGCATGCGCGACCGTTTTGTCACGCACTTAGCTGGTTTGGACTAAGTCGTGCGGCACCATTGCGTGTCCATTAGCAAAGGTCAGCCTCCTCGAAACCTCCTACGATCCCTTAGGACCTGTAAAAGAGAAGACGGGACAAAGAAAGCGCTTTTCATGGGATCCACAAGCAACCCTTTCAGCAAACACTTTATAGCCAATGCGAATTCCAACCATGGACATCATAAGCTCAAAACAGTTGCACAACAAAAGTATAAAATTGGTCCACTACAGACTGAAATCTAGTACAAGTGTCAACATGATGCAAACTTTATGTACAAGCCTACAACGACCACCCTCAAATGGGACTGATAAGCCTTTGTCCAACCCTTTCCATGCTTTACAAAATAAGAACAAACTCGAAAAGACATGGACATGCATAAGCATTACATTTGACAAGTCGTTTACAATTTGTCCGTGACAGTTTGGGGGAAACGAACATGGAGTTGTAGGGAAAGGAGTCGCTCAGAGGAGCGGGCATCCGAGCATTACATTCAGAGGAATGGCTAATCCTTCGCTCAAGAGGCACCATGAGGACAAACAAGCTAAGAAGAATTGAGTAACGCACAAAGGTTGGGATGGCTGAGTTCGTTGACAACCAAACTTGACGGTACTCGAGACAAGCAGGGCGCCTGGTAAAGGATGAGACCGTGCAAGGCGGAGTGGGTTGTTCAGCGATCAAAAGAATTGTGCAAAGCTCACAGAGGTGAGGGGACAAACTCAAGGAATTCGATACTCATGCAAGGGTTTGTATGCGGACGACGGACTGTCCGTAGCCATCCCAAGGCGACCGAAGGTCGGCGCAATGGAGCGTTGAAACTCTCTTCGACATAGGAAGGATACGTCTGTAAGAGGCTGAAGTGTACAGCAGGTTCAGCATATTGCTAGACCTAGAGAGGTGCAGTGGGGGCTGTATTAGCGAAGAGTCACAATCTAACAGGTGCGTTTGCGGAGGTAGAACAGTGCACAGTTTGTTTAGCAAAGCGAAGTAGTCCAAGGAGATGGTGGTCTCTGAAACTTCCAGAAGGAAGGATGCGAAGAGAGAAGTTGCTCCAATGGGGCAGATATCCAGGAGGGATAAGTCCCGGTTCTCCAAAGAGAGAATTATGTGCAACGGACCGTACATGATGGGGAGTACCTCAAGACAATAGCTCTACAAAGCTCAACGGACCGAGCGAGCAGTGAAGAGTCGTCGCATGATCTCGTAAGAGGTAATGCGTTGGTGGACGCATTGTGAGATCAAGTGGGGGAGCGATCCATGACAACACAAAATAAAAACACACTTGGAGCCGATATGGAGATCAGACTCAATCGAGGGCTGACCCGTGGAATGGTGGGCACGAGGGTCACCATTAACTCAAATGCAAATCGAGAAGCGGAGCAACTTGGGGGTAACTTGGTGAAGCACCCAAGCTGCATGAAGAGAGTTGGCATAGAAGATGGAGCATATGGAGCGGAGGTACGAAGCTTTCCTCAAACAGAAGTCAAGGACATGAACTCTTACAGAGGCAAGAGCAGGATCATGTCGTTCTATGGGTTCCTTATTTTGATGGAGCAGACTCATCTTACATGATGCCAAAGACGGAGGGAACTTCGGGGCACATGCACCTTATCTCGATAAAGCATTTGACGGAGGAACTAAGGTGACATAGCTTATAGAGACGAAGTTGGTGTCAGAAGGCCTTGGCACGGGCCAAGAGGACGCAGAGACGGATACTCTTGACGAATATGTCATAGTGTTGTTGTTCGAGTTGTCAAGAGGAAAGCAGTGCGCAATGGAGATTGTGCTGGTAGGGGTAGATGCCCAGAATCCAGACAATAGTGCACCAATCTTAGCGAAGTCAGGGGACTTCGGGAGCTACTAGGCAACGAACTATCATAAAGCTATGCTTCGTCCGGGTGTGACTCGAGAGCGGGTGGATGAAGGTAGATTGCCAAAGGAGCGAACAGAATCGAAGGTGACAGAGGCCCTACAATGTGTTGACGAAGGTTACACATGGAGAGATCGCAGTTCGAGTTCATACCACATTGATCAAAATGCAAGGGAGATGTCACCAGGAGGCGACATGGTGCAGTGGATCGTGGTGAAATAGTTAAAGGCAATGCGACACACACGAGACAGTCCCATGAGGGATAAGATCATACGGAAGTATGATCAGGAGCGCTACTAGGAGCTCCACTTCGATGAACAACACGACGGCAAGAAGGGCTATGGATTCAAGGTGGGAATGACATAGTACCGCAAAGGCGAGTCTTCCGTGCGTGCATCGAATGTTGCATTGAATGAAAGCCTTGGGCATCAGCATATGAGGGCTGTGCACCACCGAGGGAGAAGTTCATATGCAAGTACTAGTGAGTCTCATGGGAGGACTAGATCATGTAGAGGTATGATCGGAGCGGCTGAAGAGTTGGACTGCTTCAGAGCTCATATTCGCTTAAAGGAGCCCGACAAGTTAGAGGACAAGGCCGAGTAAGCGAACGTTACGACCAATGAAGCTAAGGAGAACATAATCAACGCAAGCCCTGTAACATGATGGCGGAGGCCATGCATGGGAGTTGCAGTCTATCTTTCCATCGACCAAGGGGAACTGCTTAGAGAACACAGAGGTGTTGAAGCAGATGGTCGAAAAAGGGGCGAGAAAGCAATGACGAGTCCAGAGGAATTAGCTACCCAAAACCAAGCATCGGTTAGAATAAAGGTGGACTCAGAGGAGTGCCGTAGAGGCGGATCTACTGATCGCAAAGAAAGGGACGCAGATGCGAGGCAACAGATAGTAATGCCATGGGCATGGCTACGCCGTGGTACCGCAGAGGGGGGACTTCCGTGAAGACATCGATCCCTTGTTCTCATGGAGGGAGAGCGTTTGGTCGTAAGATGGGCCGAGAAGGAGAGTGCAGGGGCAAACTCTATGTAGCATGACAATGCTGAAGGGCAGAGGCCAGGGAACTTCGTAAGACCGGTGTCAATGGACTTATCATCAAGATAGCCGTATGTGAAGGACTTCGAGTTAATGCAAGAGTGCTCAACTAGGGAACGAAGCAGGCAGTACGCGATCTTATACCTTTGCTACTCAGAGGAGTAGGCGACAGAAATGATGGAGAAGACGGTACAATCCCAAAGGCGACATAGTGCAGCGGATCGTAGTGGAACAGTTCGAGGCAATGCGACACACACGAGACTGTCCCATGAGGGACAAGATCATACAGAGGTATGATCAGGAGCACTACTGGGAGCTCCACTTCAGTGAACAACACGACAGCAAGAAGGGCTATGGATTCAAGGAGGGAATATCATGGTACCGCAGAGGCGGGTCTTCCGTGCGTGCATCGAATGTCGCATTGAATGAAAGCCATGGGCATCAGCATATGGGGGCTGTGCAATACCAAGGGAGAAGTTCAGATGCAAGTACCAGTGAGTCAAATGGGAGGACTGGATCATGCAGAGGTATGATCCGAGCAGTTGAAGAGTTGGACTGCTTCAGAGCTCACATTCGCTTAAGGGAGCCTGGCAAGTCAGAGGACAAGGCCGAGTAAGCGAAAGTTGCGACCAATGAAGCTAAGGAGAACAGAATCGGCACAAGTCCTGCAACATGATGGCGGAGGCCATGCATGAGAGTTACAATCTGTCTTTCCATCGACCAAGGAGAATTGTTTAGAGAAAACAGAGGTGTTGAAGTAGGTGGTCGAAAAAGAGGCGAGGAAGCAATGACAAGTCCAGAGGAATCAGCTACCCAAAACCAAGCATTGGTTAGAATGAAGGTGGACTTAGAAAAGTGCCGCAGAGACGGATCTACCGATCGCAAAGAAAGGGACGCAAATGCGAGGCAACGGATAGTAGTGTCATGGGCATGGTTACGCCATGGTACCGCAGAGGCGAGACTTCTGTGAAGACATCGATCACTTACTCTCATAGAGGGAGAACGCTTGGTCGTGAGATGGGCCAAGGAGGAGGAGAATGCAGAGGCAAACTCCATGTACCATGACAAGGCTGAAGGGCAGAGGCCAGGGAACTTCGTAAGACCGATGTCAATGGATTTCTCATCAAGATAGCCGTAAGTGAAAGACTTCGGGTCGATGCAAGAGTGCTCGACTAGGGAACGAAGCATGCAATACGCAGTGTTGTACCTTTACTACTCAGAGGAGTAGGCGACAGAAATGATGGAGAAGACGGTACAATCCCAAAGGTGACCAAATCTATTGGAGACTTGCTTCAGGTTGAAGTGACAACTTTTTTTGCATTCCAGAAGTTCAATGACATTGAGGAGGTGAATCATAGTAGTTAACTCAACGCAAGGATTGTAAACACTTCAAGTGGTTCAGAAGTGTGAGCTAAGAGCAGGCGGAGTCTAGTAACCAGCTCGACGCACGGAATACAACCTCGAGGAGACGAGCGAAGTCAAATAACCTTTGCCTTCTCAACTCTCAAGAGAATGGGCGAAACTAAGTACCCCAATTCTCTTAGTTATCCAACAGAGGAGCTCTGCACAAGTTCAAAGACTCTTCGAAGGAACATAATAGAAGACAATAATTGTCAAGTCCTCACTAATGGTGATCAGTGCTACTAAGAGTAGATTATCCACTTCATTTTCCAATCGAATGCCAATCGAAAGCGGAAGTGATGCGCACCTACTTGGACGAGACAACAAGTAGAAGAAGATTCGATGGGCAAATTTTACGAAGGACCTGAAAACTTCAAAGTTTGCGAGGCGATGCCCGTTAAAGCTCCAACAAGCATCCAACCAGTTCAAATGACATGAGACATTTGAAGACTAGCACATATCAAGGATAGTCTTTTCCTTCATCTGTAGAATCCGCAAGAACCAGCAAGGATCAGCAAAACTCAGCCGACCCCACACCAAAGTTAGAGTCATTGGCGGGTTGAAGCAACATGGCGAATCAACACTCAACTACTCAACAACAATAGCGGAATGCAAGTGGGAGCCGAGGGGCTCAATGCAGCAGGAGCAGAAGATTGAAGATTCAGCAAAGGCGAGAAGTTGTCGCATCAGCAAAGGCTTCGACGAGGACGTCGAAGGAATAAGTGGGGAAGAATGTCACGAACAAATTGTAAACGGCTTGTCAAATATAATGCTTATGCATGTCCGTGTCTTGTGGGTTTGTTCTTGCTTTGTAAAGCATGTAAAGGGCTGGCCAAAGGCTTAACAGCCCCATTTGAGCAAGTTTGGTGGCCGTTTTAAGCTTGTACATAAAATATGTATCATGTGAACACTTATAACAGATTTCGGTCTGTAGTGAACCAATTTTATATCTTTGTTGTGCAACTGTTCTGAGCTTGTGAAGTCCATGGTTAGAATTTGTATTGGCTATAAAGTGTTTGCTAAAAGGGTTGCTTGTGGATCCCGTGTGAAGCCTTTCTCTGTCCTGTCTTCTCTTTTGTAGGTCCTAAGAGATCGTAGGAGGTTTCAGGGAGGCTGACCTTTGCGGACGGACACGCAAGGATGCCGCACGACTTAGGCAAAACCAACTAAGTGTGTGACAGTATGTCAGTACATTAGTATGGTTCAGTACATGCTACACCAATAGTTGGACGATGCACCGGTGAGGCAAACCATGGATCATTGATTAACAAAAGAACATATAAAGAAGTATACTTCTCATTGCAAAACGAAGCAGTGATGGAAGCATGAGCAGGAGAACTTTCTGGTCTGCAGATGAAGCCCTGAGGCCATGCAGCTTAAGACTATGGTTGCCCTTAGAAAGTAGCAAAGCACTTTATTTGATTAACCTGAAGCCAAGTTACTTGTAAATGAGGGCAAAACAATGAAACCTATGGAACTCAGCTTCTGGGAGGGAAGAAAATAGAAAGCTAGCAATTGACGGACTTAAGCCTAAAGAAGAATATTTAATCTTCCACACGATTGAATCCAATATTAGGAAGAAAAAAAAGATTTGACTCATTGGAAAGAGAGTGAAATATAAATTTTACTGTTATAGTAATGACAAATAATGTATTTCAGAAAGCCCTGAAATATCCAATCTCAACAGAGAAAGATCCTTAGGATGTGAAGCTACTTTATTGAAGCAACTACACTGCTCTAAATTGAAATAAGTGAAGATAAATGAACTATGTCATTACTATGAAGAAAAAAGTAGTTGGCATATTTTGAGATACACATGTAACCACCACGTAACAAAATTAAATATACCTGTTTCAAGATAGCCTCTTCAGCAACTTCTGAATTAAGCTCCAAAATCTCCCAGTCATCCTCACTGCTTGGCTCTATATTGACAAATACAGCTTTCGGTAAATTAGCAATGGCCTTAACCTGTACTTTAGAATGATCTGGTAGAGAAATACATTCTGCCAGTAGCTGATCAACCTGGAAAGCTTAATCTTGTAAATCATATGCAAGCATTAGAAAAGGCAGAAACTAACAAGTAAGCTTTAAGAGAGAGAAGAATGACTAAGCTTCACCATGGAAATTGTGTACATTACTGAAACCATGTCAAGTTGAAGCTTGAGCGCAAGGTTGTCAAACTCATTTTTCTACCTAGGATCATGATGCAGGTCACAAACTCGGCTCATAAGTAGATAAGATCCTTATAAAATCATATTATTTGAAGATACATAAATATACTTAAGGAAATTTATAAATATCTTTTGTTAAGATTTAGTAAATCTCATACATTCTTAAATTAGAAATTGAATTTTCATTACAGTGAATGCACAATCTCTTAATTGGATGAATAATAATTTTATTGTTTTGTGTCTCTTTTTTTTTACAGGTTCACAACAGTTCGATTGATCTCTCCACTCAATATAGGTTGGGTTTAGGAAACACTGGCAGACTTTGGATACCATTAGTTAACACATGATGATTTGTAATTAAATACAAACTAAAAGAATAATTGACAATTATAGTGATCAATCAAAGTCAAACAACCCAACATAATCATTAATAGAATATTACAGGTTGGCAGTGTGTGTATCTAAGGAATGATTAGGATGTAAAATTGGAGAAAATACATTTTAAATTAATTTGAGGATAAAGACAAAAAATTAAATAAAAATTAGACAATAAATAAAACAAAATTAAGAAGAAGGATATTGCGATGTCTTTGATAGCGTGACTGAGAGGATAGACGATTTTTAACGCCAAACAGCTGATAGGTGCCAGAGGAGACTGAGAGGACAGCAAAGACTTGAACTTCGGGTAGGGTTTAGTGATGTAAGTTGACTGAGCCAAATCAAATGGGCTCAGTTAGATTACGCTCAAATTCGAATACGATCTGTTAAATCAAACTTGGGATCAGTTTTAGCAAACCAGAACAGGTTCAATACACCTAGAACGACCTAGCGAGCACATGGGCCAACTAGCACCCAGGCCCAGTGCAAGCTTGTGAGTCACTTGAGCCCAATCGCCCACCCTAGTTGATTAAGGTACTCAATCCTCAGCTTCACCTGAGCACCTCTTTATGACACTAAGATGAATGAAATACACGTAAAGATACAAGCAATGGTGATAGGAGTCTGCATAGTATGAGCAACATGGTGAAGATGGCCACCATGTTATCGAAGAATCATCAATTGCTCAAGGCACGAGTAGCGGCTTACATTGAAGTTCTTCATATAAGAGATGCCAATGCCATGGTCTCATAAGATGCCAAGTTCAATAGCCTCGATTCATATGTTTTGAAAGCTACAACACCATCGGTTCCACTTGCTACGACTCTTATGTGAATGAGGACAACAATCCCAAAGCACATAAAAGGGTTTACAGTAGATCTTCTGTAGGTGCAACATGATGTAGCATTGAGACAACTATGGAGATGCCGAGATGCTGAATGACATCATAGCAAGGCAATGTTGAACTTGTCTTATGTGACAACATTCGATGAATATGATGAAATAAGTGGTGCAGATTATCAAAGACAATTGAGGACACCACATTACCTAAAGAAAATGCAAATCTTGAGAACAACCATAGTGGCATGTGCAATGATCTTGATGCCCAAGTAGGATTTGTAGCAATGATCATTGTGAGAAGGAGAACAAGTGTATTCCTTTAAAGAAGGCTACAGAGCTGGATTTTCCATTCACTCCTTAATGAATGTCAAAAACAGCATTACCAGATAATGATTTGTTTCCGAATTGGAAGAAGATGGTGTTGGTTTACTCAACCCTCAACAGGGGCTTCAAGAGATATCATGATCACTTGGAATACAATATCGACTTCAGTCTAGGTGATCTCTAATCATTCACAGTGTGTACATGTTGTTGTCCAACATAAAGACTCGTGTCCTTAGCATATCTTTGTGGTTTATGCTAGTATTTATGTTGTCATTCACAATAATTTTCAGAAGTCCCTCGCCCCTATTAATTACAGTACTTGATGTATCATCAAGGATTTTAATTACATCTTACATGTTGAAGACTGAGAGTTGCTAACATTTGTCATGTTTGGATCCTTTA
The DNA here is from genome assembly GCA_024322285.1 of Musa beccarii. NCBI lineage: Eukaryota > Viridiplantae > Streptophyta > Magnoliopsida > Zingiberales > Musaceae > Musa > Musa beccarii. The sequence continues at coordinate 45,244,773 of CM044398.1, forward strand.
AAAATCAATATGCCTTGCAAAAAAATAGCATCTGGACTGATGCATACATACATATGCATGTTCATGATGCCTATTTAGTTAAAATCAACAGTTATCCACATTCAGTGTTATTTCCAAATAAATTAAGTAATCATGTAACAGTCAGAAAGACTGATGAACAAAAACCAGGAAAGCATACCAGAGTACAAAAAATTTATTTAAGAAAGTAGATGGACTGCTTCAATAACTTCCAGGAATAAATATGAAAGAAGGAGAATATTTAACACGTGTACAAGAAACAACAAAATAGAAAGAACTCATGTACAACGACAAGAAATATCATTTTCTGGGAGCAAACATATGAACACTGACTCAATGGAATATTGCCATATTTTTCAAGAAACCCAACTATAAATACCCAAATAGATGAGGTGGCAAGGAGGAGTTCACTTGCCAATAAAAACAACCCTAGAAGTTGTTCTTGATTCAAAAAGAAAATAAATAAGAACTTCCAAAATAATCCTTCATTTATGAAATCAAAAGAAACACACTGACTAAGGGAACATGTCAATAAGAAAATGAGGGAGCAATATTTAACCCAGATGCTTAGAAAAACCACAATTTCAAGAAACCCATGTACGACTATCTCAATTTTTTTTATCAAAAGTCATTTTGTTTGTCTAAAGAAGTTTAAGCAAGAAACAATATATGATCTGATCTATATTCTTAAACTCCTGCCACAAGTGGATGGCAGACCGGCTCAGGCCAAACTTTTGGTGCTTGAATTGATCAGGGATATATTTCTTTTTAATGCATAGCCTAGATAAAATTTGAACACAGAATCTTCTGCACTGATACCATCTTAAATTTTTAATCAATGTCATCCCATCTAAAAGCGTGAGTTATTGGACGAGACATGGTCTATGATTTTATATTTTTAACACTTTCCTTCACCTGTGGTTGACATGCTCAAACCCAACACATGAAACTTATTTGTTATTGCACGATCGGGATAAATTTTCAGCTCAACATTTCGCTCTCATGTCCTCTAAAAGCCTAACATGACCTGAATTTATATTCTTAACATATTATCAAATGGGTTGCTCTTTTGAAGGTAAACACACAATCACGTTCAACAAACCTATCACGAAAAACCAGCGCAAAATGGTGGAAATAACGGGGAATTGTTCTTCAAATCCCCCAGAAAGGTGACCTAGAAAATTACTCTTCGTACAACAAACTATAAAACAAAAAATCTTTGGTTTGTATTCAAAAGAATATCCAAGAAAAACGAGACTTGACGACGATTGGAGGCTAAATTCAATTAGTTTGGCAATCGAAAGAAGAATAGAAGACTGAATGATGGGGTATGACCTCGATCGCGGCGGATCTGGAAGCGGAGCCGGACCAGGCCAGGTTCCAGCAACCTCCTCCGGAGCGGGATCGCAGCTCCAGGGCAAGGACCGCGGGCAGGAACCCTCCCCTCGTCTTCTCGAGGGTTTGGATGAGAAAGAGGGGGAGAGAGACGAAGCAGCTCTCAATCCCCCCAACCGCCCTCACTTCAAGCTCCATCTAATATCGCCTCCCCTCTCTCTCTCGCTCCCTCTCGCGATCGATTTCTTCCGCATTGTAAATGTTGACGTTTTACAGTCAAATTGAATAGGGTGGACTTAAGGATGGAAACGTGGGCAGTTCTTGGCCGTCTGATCAACGTCGCTTACATGAATCTTTATTTTAGTTTTAATTTTGAGAAAATTGTCCTATATATATACATATATATATATATGTATATGTATATATATGTATATATATATATATGTATGTATATATATACATATATATATGCATATATATATATATATATATGTATATATAATATTCAATTTATATATGTATATGTATCTGCAATATTTAAAATTATTCTATAGAGGTATTTCCTTAATTATCATTAACAAATCAAAATTCAAGGTGATCGTAACAAGTAGCAATATGCTATGTGATTGATCATGGGAACAAGCACAAGGAGCTTTTAATTCAGGTCTTGCAGTAACACTCAACACTGCTTGTGATTCTTGTAGGAAGCATATAATGTGATATTGATCGAGAGAGGCATGAGATATAGATGGAGTTAATAAAAAAAAATGATTAAAAAAAGTGTAAAATAAATATAAGCGATTTAACATGATTCAAATTACTTCACTAATGTCATTTCTGTCTGCACAAGGAGAAAAAAAATAAAAATTTGAATCGATATAGGAAGTCATAATCGGATGACAATCTCCCCGGACAAAACCCAAAAAAATTATCCAAATACAACAAAAACAAAAAGTAATAAAAATTCTAAAATTACTATTCTTGACCAAAAGCTGACTAACGTTGACTATAGTCAACTTTACTTCTCTCTTCTTGCAATTGCTATGACAAGCACAGTGGTTGGCCAAGGATGGAGATCGACGACCAAAGGTCACGTCGAAGAAGATGTGGAATTTTGGTTACAGTGGTGAGAGATCTCTTTTATGTCTTTCTCACACAACCTTTGCTGTTCAACGAAGCTCCATTTACAGGAGCAAGGGAAAGCAGTGAGTCACGCTCGCAAGCGAGGAGGAATGATGCTAATGGCTATGGAGGTGGTAATGCTAGATTTCAGTAGCTATATATATGTTTTATCAAATGTTTTGTATGTTTATCTTTTGATTTTATTTATATTTTATATAACATATGGAGGGTTTACAATTAAGTTTAATACTCTCATTTTTATTGACTTGTATTGTTGTTTCAATTATGTATATGCAAATTATATATTAGCATTATATAAAAGTAAAACCATCTAAAAGTAGATGACGTAAATAATCATTTTGAGTGTTTTTTATTCTATAAAAAAGTACAAAATATCAGTATAATACTCTAAAGTTACTGAGATAACACATAATTGGATGAGGTTTTTGTTACTTAATTCATTATATTATTCCATAACAGTATCACCTTAAACCTTTTGTCATGTGATTATTTAAAGTTTTCAAAATTTATATTTGTAATCTGTATTATCTATTAAGTATCTATTTATGGGATCTAAAATATAATATTTTTTAATTTATTTTTTCTACAAGTTATAAGGAGGATGATTTTTTATCGACGGAAACATAGGGGTGTTGTATGATTTAGATAAATTTAACTAAATTGATGACAATTCTCATATATAATTTTTAAGCTATTTATTTTTTTTATTCTTTCCCTTCAAATAATCTCTATTGGTCCAACACACCATCTTATCATCCTGATATGGTTGTTTCACTTTAACTCCTTGAATTCTTCAATCTTCTAGGTCACTCTCTTTCATTGTTTTACTTTAACTCCTTGAATTCTTCAATCTTCTAGCTCACTCTCTTTCATAATGTGAGACGATTTTATTTTAAGCAATTAATCATATATATGGCTCATAATTTAATTAGTAAGATATATTAAAAATAATAATTAGATTCTGATCAAAGATTTAAATACTGATATTTATTTATATTTAAATCTTAGATATTGATTAAAAAAATCTAAAATTTCTTTCTCTCTCCTTTGACGTATAAATAGGTATGACATCTTATGTATTATAATAAATTTGGAAGTACAGCTTCATTAATAATGATGGCCCCATGTAAGATAGGAGAGAGAGGTGACAATTGCTACTTCTAACATGGATCGACGACAACAACATTAATTTGATTCAACATTAGCATGTTAAATAAATGTACATAGGTCTCTTTTCCCAAATCCAAGATAAGTTAGATTTTAATCCTTGGCATGCAAGTTTCTTTTTTTTTTATTAGAGACATTTTTATCAATTAATATCAAAGCCATAAGTTAATGAAATCTAATTATCTTAGATCATAAAAGAATTTTACATCTATTTGGAATTACTATTATTTCATTTTTGTTTCATAAAAATAATCAGACAGACCTAATGTTTGTATTAGATCTATGTTCTTGTTATTACTCTTGCCTACTTATGGTTAATACAAATTTCCTTGCATATCGGGTGGAACAATGACGAAAGGGTGCTACACGAACTATGTTGACGGGTTACCATCGGCAGTTTACTATCCAAAATGGAGGATGTTGTCACACAACCAAGGACGACAGCTTACTATCGTTAAAAGTGAGTTGATTGGTTGATGACCAACTATGGTTGTTAGATTTGCTGGAGTGTGATAACGCTACTACGTGTGGTAGAGTTGTTGCTACTATTGATGGTAGCCCAGCAAAGGACGAGTGACCTATTGTGGTTGTCGGTTCTACCATGGGCAACGGTTGCTTTAGGTTGTGGATGTACCGTACTATAATCGATTATCCAACATACGATTGGAATGGATGTATCGTACTACCAAGGGTGATAGTGTTGGAAAATCTAGAGGCGACTCATATAAGCAGTGAAAGAACAAAAAATAAAATAAAATCCTAAATATTCATGAAAAGTCTTCATCGTCGTGCGAAGATCGGTGCATAAAAATAAATTCGTGTAATCGAAAATTACGTATGTAAGAAAAATAGTACCCGAGGAGATCATATATCCCTGAAAATCCTACAGATCTGTGGGGAAGGATGAAAGAGGTCAAACATCCTCCTCTCTAACGATAATTCGCACGGTAGGAGCTATGAAGATGCTTCTCACTAGGGAGAGGAGAATAGGATGTGGCCACCAGGAAGCCCTACCTATGGACCTTTGGTTCCCTCCTATTTATAGAGGCTTCCTATAAACCCTAATAGATCCTGCCCTATTGGATCTCTATCTAATTACCCAAGCTTAGATTAATAAATCTCTATCTAATAATCTATTTTAGCTCTTATTAGATCTCATCCATGTTATTTAATAATTCAGGGACTTATTAGATATCCAATAAGATAGGAGCTCCGACAGATATCTCATATTCGAACCTCTACTCATCGCAACACCTATCATATGTGTGTGACCCTCTAGGCCCAATATCGAGCTAACCGTGAGTCATACCTGTCAGAACTCCTTCTAATTCAGTGAATTATTATCTCAATAATAATTCACTCGACTCATCGATTACGAACGTACTAAGCCACTACGCCGCAGTCCCTATACGATAAGGGGAATTTAATCCTTTGGACCTATCTATCCTCAGTTACCATATACCTATAGTCCCTTATCCATCTAATATTTCAGAGATCGTATATCGGGTATAGTATTGTCAGGCCCATACAGTTTCCACTTGAGTCTTTCTTTGATCAGATTCTCCCGAAGAACTCTTTTTCTCTCAATCCGAATGACCCTGGTTAGATATTTGCCTGAGCAAGAGCACATGAGATATTCCTCTCATGATACCGAGAGTAGATGATTCTCTATTGACACTAAATTACCTTCGTAAGGTTGGCTACAACTCACTATAATCGATTATACTAGATCTGAAATTCTCAAACCTATAAGTCTGGTATCAGAGAGTGGAGTACTCATACAAGACATCCTTAGTATCTTAAGTCTTAAAACCAAATACACTACTAGGGCTACGGAATCACTGTTTGACAACAGGTATCATTAATCATCCAGCATTCCATAAGTGGATCAATCAGTGAACTCATTCTCCAATGAGCACCTGCATTGTATCCTTAGTGCCCTCACACAAGTAGCTATGAGACCAGCCACATCCATCATATGGACGGGTATATAGCATACTAGTCTGTCCGGTTATCTCGATGTCCCTCTCAAGTAACCTATGATCGGGATTATATAGGATATGTATTTAAAGGTGAATCGGTCTCATTATCGTAATCTCATCATGATCTGATTCTCATTGCACAGATCCAAGGACATCACATAATATACACATAGATAATGTGAGAAATATCAGTAATTATAAGTAAAGAGATTGATGTAGTATATTACAGGTGTCATCGCTCACGTGATTGACTTGTAAGGCACCTATAACTAACAGATAGTTGCTTGTTGTCAGAAGTTTGTTGATTGGTTGATGACCTACCATGTTTGTTAGACCTGCTCGGGTGTGACGGTGCGGTTGCATGTGGCAAAGTCGTTGCTACTATTGATGGTAGCCTAATAAGGGCGATGACCTACTGTGGTTGTTGACTATTACGTTGGCAATAACTACTATGGGTTAGATCGTGCCACGACTGTAGTCAGTGATTGCTTTATGCAATGACACAGTAGAGGTGCGACCATCATAGATGCATCGCGGAAGAGATGTCGCTTCTCGAGTGTGATGCTCAGACATTGTTAAGGGTGTTGAAAGGCTGATGTTTATTCTTAGTTGTTATTATTACCTAATTGTGCTTATTAAAATTTATACTCAATTATTATTATGTTATTTTATTGAATAAATTTTACATAATAATAACATTAAAGAAAAATTAAGTAAATACTATTTATGATTTATATCCCTAAGTTTTATCTAACTAATAACCATCAAAATGACATAGGTTTATAGGATGTGAATGATAATAAATGACCTATGTTTCATTTTATATTTTTGTTGATCTTATAGCAACTAAAGCAGTCTAGATTAATAGATTTATAAAATTATATTAAGAAATTAATCGTAAATAATAGTAAAAAAAATATTACATTGACACCTATAATTAAAAAAATTATATAATCCCAAATGAGAGTCTTCTTAAATTAATTATATGATAGAGAAGAATAATATCGTTCTGGATAACCATGTAGATCAAGGTTGCATAAAAAAAGATAACAATACTAAGACACGTAAATCATATTACTCTTCTATAATTATTATTTTTAAATGAACAATAAATGTGTCAACATTGTACTCAAAGAAGAAATATAAATAATATTAGTAGTTCATCATAATTTGATAACTCAAAGCATTAATATAATTTCATTTTATAATTTGAGCGTTCATTCCTTCTTTATATACTCAAGCATATAAAGTTTCAGTTCTTTTTGAATTAAATTATTCAAAGTAGCTTAAGTATGTATAATTTACACTAAGAGTATTAGATCTTGATTTAACATTGTTTGTTGAAAGATCCATATGTATCACTTATAATAACACTATAAAACAAATAAATAAATGAACACTTAAGAAAGATCCAATATGCTTAGTTTGATATTCATGAGAATGATGATTACAAATAATATCAAGGCTTAATTACCACCAACTAATCATACTGTGAAATGTTTCAAAACTATCAAAGAGTGTTTTAAGACTACTGGCAAGTCATTATCCAGCACCCTGATAAAAGAGCTGACTTTAGCTTAATATTATGATATTAGAGGAATTAGAGATCATACTTTCTATGTAGCCAATAAAACTACTAAGGTCAATACTTTGGGATGTTAATGAGTCTTTTATCGTACTATTCATTCTTAATTCACTTCCTACATAAATAAATATCTGTGTGCTCGAAGAACTAGATTAAAACAAAAAAAGGCTCATGATGTTTTTTCTATTTCTTAATGACCTAGTAACAAGAATGAAGATAAAACATTATTTACCAAAAAAGCCTACTGGGTTTGAAAATTCTACTTGGACTAAAAAAATGTTTCATAATAAAATATCACTTTTGTGACAAGAAATGACATATGGAGAAAGATTGTGCTAACATAAGGCTTGGTTCGAAAAACAAGGTAGAACATTTATCTTCATATATTTTGATTCAAATATTACTAAAGTTTCTTCTAATACTTAGTGTATGAATTTTGATGATTTAACTTATGTTACTAATAATTTGCAATAAGTCTTTCCATAATAGAAACTAAAAGAATATGAAAGATTCATTATTATAGGGAATTACCTCTAAGCAAAATTAGTATTAGTAAGAACTTATCACTTATGCCTCAAGATGAATCACTTGATAAATCTTGAATTTGCTTTCTATGTTCCTTTAATTTTTAATAATTTAAATACTATTTTTAAATTAGATGACTTAAGATATACTCTTTCTTTTGGTATTGAAAATAGCATATTTTATAATTTAATAAAATTTAGTCTTAGAATTATATGTGATGGTTTATATAGAATTAATTTGAATCTTGAGTTTAAAAAAACTTTAACAACCCTACAATTAGATGTTAGAATGAAATATAGTTCCATTAATAAAAATTATTTTATCTTGTGGCACAAATGTTGGAGACATATCTCTAAAGAAAGGATTGAAAGATTAGTGAATGATAAAATTTTAGAAAATCTAGACTTTATTGATTTTGATGTGTGTGTATATATATTGTATTAAAGGAAAAAAAACTAAATACACCAAAAAATACTATAAGAAGTAAAAAAAAAAACTCCTTGAGATTATTACATATTGATATTTGTATATTACTCCACTTTTTTGAGAGATGTATATCTAGTACGTGAAAAGTCTAGCTATTCACATTCTTGAGGTATATATATATATATATATATATATATATATATATATATATATATATATATATATATATATATATATATATATATATATATATGAATATATAAATATAATATATATAAAATGAAGTCAAAAATAATTAGATAAAATGATCATGAGATCAGATGTGAGTAGTGATTTCTATAATGAATATGATAAATTGAGTCAAAATCTCGACCTGTTTGATAAATTCTTATGCTCAATATTCATTATCGATAGTACCATAATAAAATTGTATTATTGAAAGATATAATCATATCCTATTCTTACTCAATACGAAGTAAAGCACTAAAAACTATAATGTATATCTTGAATATGGTCCTAGCAAGCTAGTTTCATTAACTCTATTCAAGTTATGGATTAATAGAAAATATAGTTTAAGGCATTTATATATTTAAGATCGTCCAACATAAATAAAAGTCTTTAACCCATATGAAAACAAATTAGATCTAAAAACTATTTTTGAATATATTTAATTAATTATTTAAAAAAATTCAAGGGGTGTAGATTTTATTTCTCTAACCACAATACCAAAATAGTTGAGTTTGATAATATCAGATTCCTATAATCTTTAAGATTTGATATTGAGAAAATACAAATTGATTCTCTTATATTATTTTTTATTTAAGAAGTTATTATTCCTCAAATTACTAAACAAATTAAGAAAAAATGAATAATATGATGACATTGATGAACTTCGATATGATGAAAATATCATTACTAAAGAACTTATAGAACAATCACAACCAACACCTTTAAGAAGATCTCAAAGAGAAATGAGACTTATCATTTCTGATAATTATATGATATATATAATAATTAAATTATGATTTAGGAATAAAAAAGGATCTTTTAATGGTTTCATAGGCTATGAAAAGTAGTGGTTCTAAAAATATGATATGATACCATAAAAGAAGAAATAAAATTAATAGACAAGAATGACATATGAGAACTCATTGAATTATGTAATAATTATAAAATAATTAATTATAAATGGGTCTTCAAGACTAAGTTTGACTCAAAAGATAATATTGAAGGATATAAAGTCAGACTTGTGGTAAAAAATTTTACTCAAAAAGAATATATTGATTATAACGAGATAAATTTTTAATTTCTAAAAAAGACCTATTAAGAATCGTTATTACTTTAGTAGTTAATATGATCTTGAGTTATATCAAATTGATATAAAAATATTTTTTTTAATGAGAATTTAGATGAAGAAATCTATATGGAACAACTTGAAGGGTTTGTAAAAAAGAAAAAAAGAACATTTGGTTTGCAGGCCTAAGAAATCTATTTATAACTTTAAACAAGCTTTTAGATAACGATGTATAACATTTCATGATATCATTACTTTTTTTGGATTTAATAAAAACTCTGTTGATTAGTGTGTGTATATATATATATATATATATATATATATATATATATATATATATATATATATATATATATATATATATATATGAAGGTCAATGAGAGTAAGTGTATTATTTTGATATTGTATATGCATCATATCCTACTTGCTAGTAATGATTCTCATTTGTTGTACGACATCAAGAACTTTCTTATCAAGAATTTTTAAATGATTGATATGAATAAAATAGTTTATGTTAATGGTATAAATATTACTATAGATTGATCTCAAAAATTGCTAGAACTATCTTAAAAACAATATATTAATTAAATCTTAGAGAGATTCAATATGCACCATTGCTCGTTGAATGCTAAGCCTATGACTAAAGATGAAAATTTTAGTCTAAGCCAGTGTCCTAAAAATGATGTGGAAAGGAATTAAATAAAAAAGATTTTGTTTATATACACAATTGGAAGTCTACTATGTGTTTGAACTTGTACCATACCATATATTAGTTTTATAATTAGAATATTGAGAAGATACAAGAGTTACTCAAGAATGAAGCATGGGAAAGCTATAAATAAAATTATGAGATATCTGCTAGGGATAAAGGATCGTATGCTCACTTATAGAAAGTTTGATTAGCTATAAGTGATAGGATATTAGCATACTAATTTTTCGAGTTGCCTCGATGGTAAGAAGTCTACTTTAAGGCATATATTTTTGCTAGCTAATAGGATAATTTTATGAAAGATTGCTAATCAATCTATTATTACATCATTGATAATAAAAGTTGAATTCGTGACGTGTTTTAAAATTACTAATGAAGTTTTATGATTACAAAATTTCATCTCAGGACTTGACGTAGTTGACCTAATTGTCAAGCTACTGAAGATCATTTATGATAACACTAGAGTAGTTTTCTTTCTAAGAATAATAAGTACCTAAATCGTTCGAAGTATATTAAGATAAAGTATTTATTTATTAGACAAAAAGTCAAAAAACAAGATGTGTCAATTAAGAATCCGAGTATCACTTTAATGATTGTTGATCCATTAACTAAGATTTTACAGCCTAAATTGTATAAAGAATATATTCTTAAATTGGGTCTTGTGAGCAACTTATAAAATATATTTTTATAAGGTGATACATGTCTAAGTAATTATTATAATTGACATTATTGCTTGGCGCAAATAATAGGTACTATTTTTATTATCTCATTTTTCACTTATTTATTTATATATATTTATACGTGTATGTGATAACAAAATTATTTTGGTAATACAAATTATAAAAATTATTATATACTATATCAGGAAGAAATGATAATATTATAATATAGAAGAAAGTATGACATAAGTGATATATAATCACATGTCTCACATTGATAGTTTGACTTAGTGTAACATTATGGTATTTGTCAGATCTAATGGTATGTTTTCTAAAATTATGCACATATAAATAATTTTCAAAACTTAGAATCCAATCAAACAAAATTATTTTAGAAATAAAATTTTATTTTGTTAGTATAATTTTTGAATGTTTATTTGACGTCTCTTTGCTTTATAAGCCAAGTGAGAGAATTTAACCATATATGTTGTTGATAACCTAATTGATAATGATTAGATTTTGATCAAAGATTTAAATATCAATATTTATAAAATTCAAATCTTGAATATTGATATTGATGAAAAAGAATATTCAATATGCATTTCCAAATCCTTCCTCCTCTCGTGACAATATTAAATAGACATGACATTTTGCATTCTATGACGGATTTAGAGATATCACTCGAGGGTTAACCGATAGTAGCATCGAGATATTTCGATTCGACATAATCATATCTTTTTTAGAATTAAAAAAAAATTTAATCCAAAGTTTTGCATATCAAAGACAATTCTAACGGGCAAATCGACAAGAAAGCCGACCACAGATTTCCTGAATACAAAGAAAAAACCATGGTCTCATTTCAAAGAGAACCTGCTGACAAAAAAAAAGTTCAGTAGGTGGTGTTACTCGGACATGACTCGACGAAGATTCTGAGCTATCTCCTTCCACCTGCAAATTTCTTTGCCGCTTGTTACGAATCAGTGGCAGACTTTTGTAAAGCGGTAAATGTATGCTTTTTCTTTTTTCTTTTGCTTTTGTTGATAGTGCAGAAAAAAATTGCGCAGGTAAGAGATAAAAAATCTCCACGCATCTTTTCGGATAAGATGATAATATTTGATGCTTTGATCTCAGCTAGCAGTGCATGCCGGATTGGGAATTTTGGATTCTCAATTAGATTATGAAAAAAAAAGACACAGAAAAGAAATTTACAAGAGCCTGTGGACTCTGTCCTCAATTCGGTATTTAATTATTTTTGCATAACAAAGAATTTTATTTTTTTTCATGAATATATGTAAATAGCATCGAATTATAATGTGCTGTTCGTAGGAGAGCTTCCATGGCACTAAAGGTGAGAAGCCACCTCCCCTGCCTTGGTTGGAGAATGACTTGTGAAGGAAGGAAGGAACGGCATGGCAAACTGGGTACATCGTCTTTGATAAAGGAAAATATTCTCTTTCTTGTCATATAAAGGAGACGGGAGAGGAGGACACATGCAAGCAGTGCAGTGCCAGTGACGAAGGCAGCCGCGGCCGAGATGAGCCTTCAGCGACATGCTGTGGATTGCGACGCATCTCACTGGGCTGCTGATCGTACCGTAAGTGAGGAAGATCGCGTAGTGGAGATTAGAGTTCATACTGCATGCAGTACTCCATCTTAATATGCACCGATAACATTTTGAGATTGTTGATCTAATTGTTGTTCTTGCGTCACGAAGCTCGAGTAGCTGCTTACGACTCTCCAGAGAGAAAATTCTCGTAGTGGTCGATAAACTGATTTAGTGTTATGACAGGCCTTTGAGACTGATATCGATATATATCAGCAGACTTTAACACTGTTGATCTTATTCTCGTTCATGCTTGATGTTATCAGGTGAGGCATCAAAAAGTTAGCTCCTTGGAATTATGCTAAAAGCAATCTTCTCATAGTGTTTTATAAACTGATTACCCCCTTTTTTTGAAAGAAAAAAAAAAGGTAAAAACCATATTCCAGGCTTTTGAGGCTGATATCTCTACTGAAAGTTTTTTTGTAGATGAGCTACATCCATGAAGAACTTGTCTTTCCAACAGCTCTACAACTGTTGCCCGTGCAGGAATAATGTTCATGAGATCAAACAGCTATGCTAGAAACTATAAATTCTCATGATGAGTTCTTTTCTTCCTTTGTGGAACAGCAAGAATGGGTTAATGCGGCTGAGCACATAATTCACATCCCAGCAAAAGCCATGAACATAACTTGGGGCCGTGATGGAAGATTCTGGAGGTGGAATGAGCTTCCCAGGGATGAGCAACCCAAGGATTTTTCCAAAGATGACCTATGGTATGGTTAACATTCACTTTGTTCCACCTCATACATGAAGATAACCTATGGCATGGTTAAGATTCACACACACAATTATTCCCAAAATAAGGAATAGTTCACTCAACTCAACCAAGCAACTAAATTCACTCTAGATCTTCCAAGGTTCAGGTGGTCTTTGGTTGCTTGCAGCTGAAAACACCTACGAATAACAATTGCAAGCAAAAACAAGTGCATGAGGAGGTAAGATGAGAGAGGACAAAGAGAGCATCCAAAGTCTGCTCGTAACACCACTTTAGAATTTGACGAGCATACTGCCATTAAGAATTTGGGCCAACAATTCAAGTTGTGACCATGATGATATCTACGGCTTGATAGTGTTATTATTGGCAATCTGGGCAGCTTAGCAAGTTAATCGATGCGATTATGCCACAAGTACACATTTCATCATCAACTCCGCAAAGTAATTTTCTGATGTGAAATGATATTAGGAAACTTTTGAAGTCACTAACTAGGTGTGGCATTGACAGCGTTGCAGAGCTCATTCAAGTGAATTGGCTTGAAGCGAAAGGGACTCTGGACCTGGCGAAGCGTAAGGCTGACCTCTCTGATTTCAAAGTTTGTGAGATCGCGTACCACATCAAGTTCAACATTGATGCTTTTGGGTGGAGCAAAGCCCCTGTCACGTTTGAGCTGTCCACTCCAGACGGGCACAGGGAGAAGAGAAGTGAGATCATGGAGTCATACAGGAAAAGAAGCCATGAGTGGCTTGAGATTCCTGGTGGGGAGTTCAAGTTACCCCAGGACATGAAAGGAGAGGTTGAGTTTGGCATTTCTGAAACTGAGAGCCATTGGTGGAAGGGTGGTATGATCTTTGCAGGTGCCTCTATTAAGCTTAAAAGGGACAACAGTCAGACCTGACTCTCCAGTCTCTGATTTCAGTGCACCCTTCAGTACATGGTGCTCTGGTTATATGAACTAAATTTGGGTTGTATGGTGCTCTTATGATGTGAATTAAATTTGGGTTGCCTGGTGTTCTTGTGATCTGAATTAAATTCGGGTTGTACTTTGTAACATTGTTGCCATGATGAGTTGCAGTTCTAAAACTAGATTTGCCAAAAACACACAAGTTCGATTCAATAAAAAGGTCTGCATTTGTGGTTTGTGATTGTGTTCGAGTTATGAAAATGATGTAATCAGTTCCTACTCCTTGGATGAAACACTTTCTGAAGCATGGCAACTGATCTTTTTATATGAAAACAGAGCATCAAACATCTATCACCTACTTCTTCCTTGTGGATCCTCTTTTTTTTCTGTCTGGGAAGAAAATTGAAATCCACAGCTTGGGTTGTAGTTTGAAACATTGCTATGATGAGTTGCAGGAGAACAAGGGATGTTTGATACTGTGGACTTGGATCTCCAGTTCTAAAGCAAGATTTGCTCCAGTACATAAACTTTGATTCAACACAAAGGGTCTACATTGTGGGTTGTGATTAAGATGTAACACTATAAGTTACTTAAGATCTAGAGAACCGACACTTCTCCAACCATGGAATTAATTCCTACTCAAATATGAACTCAATAACCCAGAATTTGGGGATTAAGACCTACTTCTTAAGACACTATGGTAACTTGCTTCCTTGTGGACCCCTTTTTTCCCTTCCTTTGAGGGAAAAATTGAATCCAAATTGTTCCAAAGCAGATAATAAATTCTGTCAAATTGTGCCAATGACGAAATGAGTATTAGCAAGCTTCAAAACCTATGGAGAGCAAAGAAGTGAGCTGTCAGTAAGTTCTACTGAACAATAGTAGCAACCTCAAAAAGTTACTGATCAAATAAGCAAAAACCTGTCTCTTTTCAGAATATTAACAAATAGCACAAGGCATTATTTCTTAGTTACAGGTGAACATCTACAAGCTCATATACAGCAAAGCAAGTTGCATGCTGAAGGGTTGAAGTAAAACAAAACAAATTCCTAACCCAAGATGAAAATATAGACTCCTTAAAGCTTGAGTCTCACAAGGTAAACGTAAAACTTGCAACAAGAAAATCAAAGCCCCGGAAATGATTTTGTAAATCATATTCCCTTATCAACTCGAGCATTCGAGAAAAGAAATGGGGTGGTTTCACGATGAAGACACTGGAAGTCCTTAGCCCATGCTAATATCGCTTCCCAAGAATAACACCAATGATCATTGATACCAAGGCCACTCCCAGGACGAACTTGAAGGCCGTAGCTCCTGAATGCTCTTGGACAACAGATGCGTTTGGATTTACAGTGGAAGCCACTGTATCCCGGTGCACCTTGTCACTTCGTTTCTTGCTCTTTCTCCTTGACAGTGTTGAGGTGTCCAATCCAAGGTCTCTTGATTTCACCTCAGTCACATCCTGCACCTCTAACTGTGAGGTTTCATTCTTCACCTGCAGGGATAGAAGTGTTTCCAAAATAATGCCATAAAGAGAGAGAAACTTGACCTACCAAAATGATTTAGTTGATCTTACCTCTTGTGCACTAGTTGTGCGAGCCAACTGCAATGTGTTCTCAAGCTCTGCAATCTTCTTTTCCATTTCAGCAGTTTGCGTCTGTTTAAGTCTCAATTCATTAAGTTCCACCTCAAGAAGTGTAAGCTTTTTGCTTTCTTCAATAACCTGCGAGTTCCGAAGAAGTCATATACAAAATGCAATCTTCAAGATATGTGCACTGTATGTTGCAGATTTTGAAAGATTGATTGCCTCATAAAGTTACTAGCAGAATGTGGATGACACTTTATGAACATTTATAGGTTCTATATGAGTATCTAGGTTGATTCTTTTTTCTCAAACATATTCGTATACAAATCTGAAGGTATATGAACCAACATGTATGTGCCAACCTTCTCCTTGTACTGGTTTTCAGCTTCTAGTAGCTTCTGCTTAAGCTCCTCAACTTGCTTTTCAAGAAGTGTGGCATGCTGATCCTTTGACTCTAATGCATCAAGTGACTGCTTCAGGGAAGCTTGCCTTTCCAACTCCTTTTTGGTGTCCAATTCTTTCTGTAAAACGTAATCACTTAGACAACAGAGATCACTAATGACAATCGAAAGTCTATATGAAACTGAAGATTGATATATATCAAAAGAAACTTGATAACACAAAACAAACTAATGTAGCATATATCTTGGCATCATTATGTTCCAATAATACAACAAGAAAACCTTGTCTTGTTTAATGTTCACAATATAAACACACACACATAACACCATATTTACATGTACCCAAAATGTTGTGTTTCACTTGTACATTCTCCTGCAACTATAAAAGCACATTAGCAATATCCTGTAAGACACACATATTAAACTTCACATTTACAGATATGCATCCAAATTCTGCATTTCTGCATGCATGTTCTCCGAAAGAAGATATACGTTTGCATACTTATGTTATGTTTCAGGTATGTCTGCCGAGTAGTTGGAAATGATGGCAGACCCCTTTTTCCTCTGTGTATTTCTTGAAAGATTAACATGCAAGCCATAATAATTAAGGTGCATGTATATATTCATACACAACAAAAGACTATAAATTGGCCACAAGGCAAATTGGCACCAAATATGTGTGGTTTACAAGGCAATTAGTCACCCTATAATGGAATAATCTTTTCAATTTAGCTTTTGATAATGCTAAAAGTTATGAACAAAAAAAAAAATGTCTTCTTAATATAGATGGACTAAATATACTTCTGAATGAATAATATGACCTACAAGAAGGGTTAGAATTTAGTCTCCATATCTGACTCTGACAACATGCACCCTTATGTTTTGCATGTTACTGTCAGCAGCTAAGTTGCCTGTGCAGACAAGCATCATCCCAATTGATTTCTACCAATTTGAAGACCAGGACTACCTAAAACAAGCCTGATCTTAATAAAAATTGATCTAGATTGCCAGTTCATATGGTCTTAAGACAGGAATTTCAATGTCAGGACAATTTGATTCTACTTCCCAGAATCCCTTCCTAATCCATATACACCTATTTGATTCACTTTCTCTTTCAAGCCTGTGAATTGTGGTGATCACCATCTTGAATTTGATTTGTTGGGCATTAAGTCTTCCACATATGGGAAATCTCTATCTTCGAGTTTTTCTTCTAGTTACAAGACAATCTTCAAACTAAGAAACATACCTCAGCTTCAACATACAGACAGGTAACTATTTTGTATTACTACCATAACAATTTATTATTGTTTAGAGATATGCTATCAGAATATATTGGATCAAAACAATGTCCATTAGTTTTAATGTTTTATTTACTGTGTGATCCTATTAGTATATATCATAAAATTTTTTGCTTCTCTCCCCTTATTTTTGGTTCTCGTGGATCTTACTCATATGTTTTCTTATAATACTTTTCATCCAACACCTGATCATCTATACCATCACCAATCTAGACAAAATCACCTTAGGTGAGCCAAAACATTGTGTCCCTCTACAAGTTAGGCACTTAAAAAGTCAAAAAGTTTTAATACTACGATACCATTTGTTCAAATCTTATTCTTTTCATCAAGTGAAATTACTTGCACTTTGGAATAGAATAGTTGATGACTGAAATTGCTACAGCACAGCATTCTTAACTAAATAGATATAAAACAGTAGCCAGAGTTCAGTGAGATCCATAATATAAACATATTGTATCACTAGAACTATGCTACAAAATTAAACTTCCAGAAGTCAGCAGAGTGCCAAATTAAATAATACATGTAATGACTGCAAGATGATTAATATGAACAGTCAATGAAGCTACAAGTGCAGGTTTACCTGTTCTGTTATGGTTCTTTGTGCTAAATCTAGTTCCTTAAGAATTTCCCTTAATTGCTGATCTAAAGCACCTTTTTCTTGGAGTATGCTTGTCTGCTCCTCTACTTTAGCAGATAGTACAGCATCCTTCTCAGCAGCTGCAGATGTCATGCTCTCAATCTGAGAGAATCAGAAAATCATGCAAGCTTCAAGTATCAGTAACTAAACTTTCTATTGCTGCAAACCAACGTCTTTTGAAGTGTAAAAAAGTTTAGGAAAGTACCTCTTGGCTATAAGCTTTCTCAGCTGCCAACAGCTTTTGTTCAAGCTCCTGAATCCGTTCTTGCATAAGAGATTTCTCAGCCAGCTCTGCTTTAAGATTTTCCACAAGAGAGCTGAGAGAATTTTCCCTTGCTTCCTGTTCACTTAGCTTTTCTTTGAATTGGATATTAGTCACCTCAAGTTCTTTCCTTTCCTTTTGCTGCATTTCACTGAGCATGCTGTAGTCTTTTGTGACAGCGGTTATCTGCAATGATACTTCTTAGATGACAAATCCATTTCCCAAGATGCGCCGTTCACAAATGTGAAATACAAGAAATCATGCTCCCAAATTACAAATTATTTGTCATAGAAATTTAAGTATCTGATTTTACATGGATATGACTGTATGTATTTACCAACCTGTGATTGGAGTTCCTCTTTATCAGAGTGATGAAGTTGCCGGAGATCCTCCAATTCTTTCTTAGAAGCATGTAGCTGTATGGATATATCCTCTTTCTCTGTAACGACTGTGTTGAATGCTACTTGTAACTCATTCAGTTTACCATCATATGTTGCAAGCTCCTCAGAGAGACTCATGTTTTGACTGGCTAAACCTTTATTCTCGGTTTCGAATTCATCAATCATGCCTTTCAACTGCTCCGTAAGTCCTTCCAGATGCTGTAACTTAACAAGAGCCTCTTCCAATTCACCCTTCTGATTTGCTGCAACAACAGCTGACTCACTAGCTTGTTCTTCATAAGTTCTCAACTGAGTTTCGAGTGCAAGCAGCTTCTCATTCAGGTCCCTGGCTTCCAAATCTTTCTGCTTGTATTTCTCAATAGCTTCATGCAGCTGGTCTTCATTTTCTTTAAGACGAGATTCAGTCGCAAATTGAAGTTCCACACCTCTTGAATGTTCATCAGTTAATTGTGCTATGGTGCTTGCATGAGAGGCGAGTTGCTCAACAGTAGCCTCCTTCGCGGCATGTATGGATTTCAACAACTCATTTAGCTCATTGACTTTTTGCTGATGAGCTTCCAGTTCGTCCTTGATCTTTGAGTTTGTCATAGCCAGCAACTCATTTTCAGAAACTGTCTGTTCACCTCTTAGATTAGCTTCCATAACATTTTGCTTAAGCTCTTCAATATTGTTCCCAAGAGAAACCAGTTTCGTTGCATTTGCCTCTAACTCTGTCTTAAGTGAGGCAACATTTTCAGTAGCTTCAACTGCCTGTTCTTTATAAAATGCCAATTGTTCTTCAAGATATTTTAACTTTTCATGCAATTCTTCAGCTTCAGACTCCTTTTGCTTAAAGCTCGCTGCTGCTTGTTGGAGCTTTACCTCTGAATCCTTGGCTAAAGATTCATTTAATGAATTCAACTCTAGGTTTCTTGCAGTAACTTCCTCTATAGCCTTCCCATGATGTTCCAACTGTTCTCCAGCATATCTTAGCTTCTCAAGTAGCTCTTTTTCTTGAATATTTGAAGCCTCAAGTTCTTCCTGAACACTTTCCACTTTCTCTCTTAAATGTTTCAGCTCATTTTGCAACATCCGAATTTGATTCTCAGATTCATAGAGTTTTTTCTCATGACTACTAGACAAGTCTTCAATTGTTTTTCTTTCTTCCGTAACTATATTTAGGTTATCTGTCAACTCCCTCTCCTTCTCATTTGCAGCTTGCAGCACAGCTTCAAGACTTTCTGTTCGTGTCTGATATGCTACAAGTTCTGTAACAAGCTCCGCAACCTTACTGCTGTATTGCTTGGATTCAGCCTCAACATCTCTATGTTTTGCCTCTGTGATGCTGAGTAGTTGCTCAAGTTCCTGTGTCTGACGATTGGCAGCTTCCAACAACAGTTCCAATTCTCCCACTCTCTTTTCAGAATCTTCAGCTCTGGAGTGAGATGAATGAAACAAATCTTCTAGCTCAAGATTGCGGTCATGTGTTGCAGTAGCATGTCCCTCATGTTCCCCGCACTTTTTGACAAGATCATTGATCTGCAGTTCAAGTTCTGAGTTCCTTGAAAATGACTTGCTCAAATTTGATTCCAATTGGCCAATCCTATCTTCATAACCCTCAAAACGGCTTCTTGACAATGCATTTTCTTCCTCCACTTCTTTCAACAAAGCAGTGAGCTGTGATATTTTCTCATTAAGTTCGTTCTTCTCATTATGCGCATCAAGGTATTTAGTCTCTGCAGAATTCAAATGTTGCTCGAGCTCCATATTGCTCTTCTCAGCGAATGCCAATCTCATTTCAGTCTCCTTCAGCTGTGATCTGATAACCTCTTCATCTGCATTTGCTGCCTGGAGCAAACCTTCTAGCTCAAGGTTTCTTTTAGTAGCAGCCTCTGTGGCCATTCTGGATTCATGATGGAGCTGTTCAAGCAATTCCAGCTTTTGCTCAAGCTCCTTCTTATGTGAGAATTCTTGTGATAGAAGTGAGTCTGTTTTCTTGAAATTCTGATCAGCCATATTTAGCTTGGCCTCCAATTGGCTATTAAGTTCCTCAGTCTCTAACAACTTTGTTTTAAGATCTGTCACAGTGCTCTCTATAGATTCCTTTTCTACTGTCAAGTTCAACAAATCATTTCTTATACTTGATATCTGCACTTCTTGGTCCTTGAAGCAAGCTTCAGCCATTTCCCTTTCTTTTACCTGCTCCTGAAGATTCAGTTCCAATTCCTCCAAATTAACAAGCTTTGTTTGGAGATCTTCTCTTGAAGCAGAAAGCGTATTTTCTAGTGCAGTTACATCTGCCCTTAACTGCTCTTCAGAAACTTTTTGCAGATTTAATTCTTCAGTCAGTTTATGTATGAAAGAATCTTTAGAAGCAAGGTTCTGCTCCAGTTTAGCTATGTCTGATTTTGAGATTTCTAACTTCTCCTGATATTTTGAAAGCTCTAATGAAGTACTTTGAATTGCTTCTTCAATATGTTCTTTTCCTGCAAATTTCTCATAGAGTTCCTTCAACTCCTTTTGTAAATTACTCATTTGATCCTCCGTCTTTTTTGCAGTCATATGTGCCAGTTCCAACATCTTCTCTAGATCCAATACTTTCCTTGATTCTAACTCTGCTTGTGTACTATTATGTTTACTCAGTTCTTCGAGTTTATGCAGCTCACCAGCTGAGGATAGTAACTCTTCTTCAAGTGCTTTTATCCTTTCCCTTGAGATCTCCAGCTCTGAGGACAACCCAGTGAAAGATTCCCTGACATCTGTAAGCTCCTTATGCTTCATATCTGTAGCTTTTAGTGCTTCCTGAAGGGATTCAAGCTGTAAATTGTACCTCTGTTCATCCTCTAAAGCCTGATTTTTCATCAATTTCTCTCCAAGTTCCAGTTCCTCACAACGCTTGCTCATTTTTTCTAACTTGTCAT
Source organism: Musa beccarii (assembly GCA_024322285.1). NCBI lineage: Eukaryota > Viridiplantae > Streptophyta > Magnoliopsida > Zingiberales > Musaceae > Musa > Musa beccarii. The sequence goes on from CM044398.1 coordinate 45,266,322, forward strand.
TTGCAAGATCGAACTCAGATTTTAGGAAGGCTTTTTCAGCTTCTGAACTATTTAGTTTTCCAAGGACAGTTTCAAGTTGAAGCTCCAGATCTTCGATCTTCTCTTTCATTTTAGTAAAATTGGCATTTGCTTCTGAATTGCCAGATTCATGATTGACAGTAAGTAAGGTTTCCTCCACTTCCACTATCGGATTGAGCAGGTGGGAGCTTTCTTTTGCATCTACTAATATTTCCTTCTCTACCTTTATGAAGTCCCCATCAGATGCAGACTCCTCCTCTTCTTTATTTCCTTCTTTTCTCAGTAAGTCTGTATCACCATTCGTCAGTCTTTCTTTTTCATTTCCACCTACCTGTGATTAAAATATCCTCAGAAAAAACAAGTATATTTTCTTTTAGCAAAACAACAAGTAGGTTACTTTTTAAATACTTTTACTTGGCTGAGCTCTGTTGTGCACAGTGGCAGTGAAGTTCAGAGTTCCCAGTCTGTAAAATTGATATGACTTTGCTAGAAAATAGACATGTGACTTGGACCTTGAGGTTTTGCAGACATCGATATTCAGGAATTACATCAATACATGGCATGTCCAAAATCGTGGAAATCACTATTTGTCCTAATTCTAGTTTTGTTTAAAATTTACAATGATTGTTTCCTTTGGCTCCAGTATACAAGAAGTAAGATTTTCTTCATGTAAAGGTTACTGAAGGCCTTCGGAACTAACTGCTTAAAAGAGAAGCAAAAGAAAGGAACAAAGTTGGGGAAACACTCATGATGTTGGTAGATCTTGCATTAGCTTCTTGTTACTTAATTTCAATTCTCAGAAGATCAAAGCCTAGGAGCTAATATTTATATTGCGCATGCAATTTTATAAAGTTTCATGCTCATTTAATCAGGGCCAACACCATTTATACGGCCTCCACATTCACCCAGGGAAATGCAACCCAATAAATTAAAGGACATAACTTGTACATCTACTGATATATACAATATGTACATGCATATATACATACATACATAAATTTAAAGCTTAATTAATATAGGATCAATGACAGCTCTAATGGAGCTCATACATGACCACTATATCAGGCAAAAGCCCACCATCATTGATGTATGGTGTATGCAGATTAGTGATCAGTCCAAAAACAAAAATGCTTAGGTAGGTTTTCCTTTTTCCAATAAATCAAAAGGAGGCAGGGTACCTCCTTTACAAGGAAGAGAATCAAGAGATGATTCAGTGATGCAGTTACCCAATTCTGAAATTGAACAAAAGCAGACAGTTTTAAAATTGTAATCCTTTTGAAGACTTTTCTGATTAAAAATGTCTGGCTTACGTTACTGCAGCAAGATATACACTTTTGCATTGTTTATAGTTACACAAATAGAAGTGCTCATAAGAAGGAACGAAATGATTACTGATGTATTAACCGTTTCAGACACCTTCACTTCAATCTTGTCCGAACTTGCTTGCAAGTCTTCAGCCATTTTATCTTCCTTATCCCAGCAAGGACAACTCCTTCACACCTGACAAAAACAAAAAAACAAAAAGCTGCTTATGCATGCATAAATGAATAACAGAGATCGTACCAGATAAAAGTAGTGCTTTTAACCAAAGAAAATGGAACTGTAAAACGTTTCATGCGCAAATAAGTAGGACTGCATTATTGGAAATATTGCCTTAGCATTACCCAATAAGAAAGATGGTGTCTTAATTACCCACCATCAGTTTCATTTGGGACCAATTTTGATCCTTGAGAGAACAACCAGCATCATCAGATTCCGTTTACCATCCACTGGAACTGGTCAAACTGGAATGCCAGTGTGCCAGCTGGGCCACCTAAACCAATTAGGCTGAAGCGGTCCTATATATTATGCAAATCACATTTGCTATCAACTAAGTTTTATCAATGACTCCAAAGGCTTCATCAGTGAGAAGGATGCAGAGATCTGACTGCGATCAACTAAGTTTTCTCACTTTGGTTGCTTAATTGTTTGTATGCTTCCTGTGTTGTTTCTAGAGAACGAATCAAACACAAAGGAGCAATACAAATGTTTGAACAATTTCAGGAATAAAAAGATCAAAAACAGTGGAAGTTTCCACCAAGAAAATGATATATCTAGTTTCCAAAAGTAGCTAAATTCTATAAAGCACAGTAGTGATCGATGAAACATTTAGAAAACCAACCAAAAAGGGTCACCTTCGATCGAACGAAGCGGCACAATTTAAAAAAAAAAAAAAGAAGATCCGATCTTTACTACGATTTATAGAACAAAACCAGAACTTTCTACAGAAAACGATCGATCCGGTTGAGAGCCTGCATCACCCAAAAACTTTAACCTTGCATTATCAAAGATCTTAGCAGAAGACGAAACTAGGCATCAAGATGTTCGAAGACCAAAAAGTAAAAGATGAACTCGACGCTGGATCAAGAACGAGGTAGCTCCGGAGACTAGCCTTGATGAGATCGAGTGATCTCACGATCCGAGTCTTGGCGCCGATCTCGCCCTCGGCTTTCCTTTGGTCGAGCGAAGATTACAGAGGGAGAGAGAGAGAGAGAGAGGTGGGAGAAGCGTGGGCGAATCTTTTTGTACGAGAACGGCAACAAGGGGAGCTCCCCGGGGGCCCGCGTAGTCCCGTCACCGCAACTTCCAAAGTCCGGTGTGGTTACCGCTTGGAACAATGTTCTTAAAATTACGAAAATGCTCTTACGTAAACTACGGTTAATTTGACGTTGGGACTAAAATGACCTCAACAAGGATTGACTCCACAGTAGCCATGAGATGCTGATTTTGACTTGGTTTGTAAGGTTGATTATCTTGGTGGTAATTCCAATCGACATAAATTTTATTCTTCTTCTAAAATATTACTCCTATCTTTAACTTTTTTAGGTATAGATTAATACTTACAAATATATCATGTATATATATATATATATGTATATATATGTGTATATATATATTTATGTATATATATGTATATATATATATGTATGTTAATTTGCAACATGAATATACACCACTATTTTTTTTTCCTTTGCTAAATAAGTTGATGGCTTTGAAGAGGGAATAAAAATTAAATTAAAATTGTCAAAGGGGAGGAAAACTGAAAAATAAGCCAAATTGAGATGAGATGGCAAACCACAAACATTGTAGACAAAGAATTAATAATGTCATGGATACATATACACTTCCAATGGATGAATATATCAGAATTGATTGTAGATGGACCCATTAAAATCTTAATTTTTTTTTGGAAAATAGGCCTATATCTATATGAAAACATAAGATTATATTATGATGTTGGATTTCCTTTGTTGAAACATAAATATGTATAATTAAATAAATTTAAACTATTATTAAATTAACTAATCATTCTAATATCACAATTCAATGATCATTATTTATTAATAATAAAAATTTTAAAAATAAAATTTTTATTATGCGTCATACAAATTATAATAATTCTAATATCAAATATCTTAAATTATAAATAAAAATTAATAATAAAAATAGAGAACCTACCTCTCTTTAGAGATTTTCTTCTTGAATTTTTTTTCTTCTCAATTCTCTTACAATTATAATCAGCGAGAAATGAGAGAGGGGGAGCCCTTTTTATATACGAGAAGGAGAGCTCTTCCCAAAAGGTAAATAACAATTTAATTTTTTATATTTTAATTTTTACATACAAACATAGAATTGTAATATATATTTCTTATGGTTTACATACAAAAATAAGATCTTAACTATTCTAAAAAGCACATCACTCATTAGGAAATAAATTAATTAATAATTTAATTGATTGACAAAATTCCTAACTTGTTCACATGATTAATGTAATCAATTTTAATCATTTGTTTAACTATACTGTACAAACTAGGAAGTTAATAATTTAAATAAAGCAACATATTATTTATGATAATTTGATTTATGTTAAGGGAGAAAAAATTATTGGCGATTACAATAGTAATGCCAAAGAAGGTTTTCGTTACTAACCTTCTTGTTGGTGGTGATTGGCAATATCATGATCTTCGTCTTCATCTCCTTTGTCATCCTTATAGCCAACAAGAAGCAAGAATAGCATGAGCCATAATCATCTAAAGTGATAATAAATGAATGTCACGGGTGGTGGTGGGGGTTGGTGTGTGGTGGTTGTGGGGGTGTTCATTTTGAAGATAATGTGATTGTTGGCTTCTTACCAACAAACCTTTAATGGAGTATTTGTCTAATTTCATTAATTAGGATAAGAATTGTAAACCCTCCATGATATAAGAAATGGTACTTCAGAGAAAGCTATATTTATAATTTCAAACTACATTGTAACTAAAAATAAGAATTAATTAGCTCAAACCTCATTATGAATATAGAAAATTATCAACAATAATCCTAAAATATGTTTCAAATATAAGTATACTTCTTTCGAATAACTCTACTAAACTTAGTTATCTAGACTTAAAGATCTTAACATCTTAACAATATTCACCAACAAAACCTTCACAATATTCACCAACAAAACCTTCTTTTAGTTTTAGATTATCGATCTCTCTTTTTTTCACAAAAAATAATAAAATTCTTATATGGTGTCAAAAATATAAATATATGTAATTAATGAACAATAAACCATTTTCAACATATAAATATGCAAAACCTGTGAAAACTCTCACAATGGTAAAAACATGCAAGACTTGTGAAGAGTCTCACAATGATAATAAGATTAGCACATCAACAAGAAAAATTAGTTTTAAAGAAAATTATCACTTTTTCCTTAAAAAAAAGAGAAGTTTGTCATTGGAGAGGGAAGAATTTTGCCATCGATGAAAATACTATTGCTCATAATTAGAGAAAAGAAGTCGATGTCAATTGTGGCGGCTACTCGGATGCCATCATTGATGAATGTTAATATTGTTTGTAGTGCTGCTTAATATTGTCAATGCAATTGCTACAAAGAAGTTGGTGTCGAAGAGAGCAAGATGCTAATGTCATTTATAAATACCAAAAAGAAGTAGAAGAATTTGCCATTGATATTCATTATCAAAGAGGAGCAAAGATGTTCGTCATCTCGAAAAAGGGAGGAAACTATTTATGTTTGTAAATACTAGGGAGGAGTAGAGAAATTTGTCATTATCGTTCATCGCCACCGAAGAGGAGAGGATGTCACTACCATTCGCAAATACTAGAGAGGAGTATAGGAGTATATCATTGAAAAAGAGTAGTGGAGTTTGCGGTCATTAGAGGGAGGAGGATGTCATCGCCATTCGTAAATACCAAAGAGGAGTAGAGAAGTTCATTACCATCAAAGAGGGAAGGATGTCGCCACTATTCGCCACTAGAGAGGAGAAGAGGAGAGGAAAGGAGCATTGGTTGTCGATTACACTAGGGTTACACTTACTCAATGTAATCCTAGTGTAACCCTCTTTATCTTTTAATTCAAACTTGACCTGATCTGCTTCAAAGAATCCGATTTGAATCTATTTAACTTGGACCATGAGTGTAATCACTATAGAGAAGTTGATGTTAGAGAGAGCAGGATACTATTACCATTTGTATATACCAAAGAAGAGTAGAGAAATTCACTATTGACATTCATTGCTAAAAAGGAGCCTATCGTCATTCATAAATATTAGGGAGCAACAGAGGAGTTCATCATTGTTATTCACCACCATCGGAGAAGAGAGAATGCCGCCACTATTCGTAAATACTAAAGAGGAGCATAGGGGTTCATCATGGGAGAGGAGTAGTGGAGTTTGCTACCATCAAAGAGGGGAAGATGCCACCATCATTCCCAAATACTAATAAGTAGAGAAGTTCATTACGATCAAAGAAAGGACGTTGCTACTATTCATCATTGGAGAAGAGTATGGGAGAGGAAAGGAGCATTGGTTGTCAATTACATTAGGGTTATACTCATTCGATGTAACTCTCGTATAACTCCTTTTATCTTTTAATTCAAATCTGATCTGATCTACTTCATAAGATCTAATCTGAATTCCTTTAACCTAGACCACTACTTCTATTAGACCAAACCCACCCTTGGATTGGTCATATTTAAATTAGGTCATTGGGTTCAATAAAAAAAAGTCCATGATTTTAAGGATATTTTTGATATTTTAAATAAAAGAGGTGTGATAAAACTTAAAAATAAGGATGTCATCTCCTAAAACCTTATTATTAAGATTTTTTAGGTAAATTACTCCCTTTTTTTCTATCAAATCCAATACGACAAAATGGGATGAGTTATTAACAAAGGCCATGACAAATATAAGAATTCTGATATAGAATACAATATTTTAAATAGACTTGACGGTTGATGTTTTCTAAAAATAATATATATTTTATTTATATATTATATAAATATGCAAAATATTTGAAGACTCTCACAATGGTAATAAAATTAGCACATATACTTAATGGATACAAGAGAAATCAGTTAAAAAAAATTATCAATTTTACTTGAAATAAAAAGGAGAAGTTTGTCACGGGAGAGGGGAGGATGTAATCATTGATGAAGGCATTATCGTTCATAGCCAGAGAAGAGATAAGGCCGTCATCACTCGGTGATATCGTCGATACAGTCATAATAGAAAAGTCAATGCTAGAAAGAGGAGGATGCTGCCATCATTTGTAAATGCTAAAGAAGAGCAAAGGAGTTTACTATTGATATTTGTCGCTCTAGAAGAGCATATAAGTTTATTATCACCGGAGAGGGGAGGATACTATCGTCATTTATAAATATTAGAGAGAAGCAAAGGAGTTCACCATCGTTGAAAAAGGAAGAATATTGTCAGAGAGGAGCAGAGAAGTTCACCATTATCAGTCATTGCCAGAGAGGAACAGTGGAGTTCGCTATCGTTAGAAAGAGAAAAATACTATCATTATTCATAATACCAAGAACAGAGGAACACACTATTGTCAAAAAGGGGAGGTATGCTATCACTATTTACCACTAAAGAGGAGTAGAGGATGGGAGAGGAGTGTTGGCCATCGATTACATTAGGATTATACTCATTTGATATAACCTTTGTGTAATCCCATTTATCTTTTGATTCAAATTCAACTCGATCTACTTCATGGGTATTTGATCCGGACTATAGTTTTAACTGAACCAAACCAACTCTTGAATCGATTAGATTTAAATTAGGCTATCGGATTCAATAAAAAAGGTTCATCGATTTGAAGGATTTATTTGGTATTTTAAAATTTTTTCTGACAAAAATAACTATGGGTTGCATCTCGTAAAACCTCATAAATGGGTTTTATTAAGGTAAATTACCTTTTTTTTTTCCTATCAAATTCAATACTATGAAGACCAAATCAGATGCGTTGTCATCGAAGACCATGACAAATATAAAAATTCCGACATAGAATCCAACATTTTGAATGGACTTGGACGGTTGATGATTTCCAACAACAACACATCTTTCATTTATGTATTATCGTATCACATATTTATATTGGACTTGGTATCAAAGGTGGGCAGCTTCGGTGAGCAGAGGGGGTGCGGGGGAGGTGGTGGTGGGGTGACTTCTTGACAGGGAGGAAAGGGAGGAGTGGGGCCCGAGCTCCACCGACCGAGCCGACCTCGCCACCTGCTTGACAAGAAGCCATTGATGGCGGCTGTCTCTTTTTGCTCCGCGATTTGGCTTTTGTTCTCTTCCTTGCAAGAAAAAGCATGCGCTCCTTTTCCCCTGACCTCAACCTCTGCCGCCCCTCATTTGACCAGTAGTTCGCTGGTGACAGATTGAACGGCTTTTCTTCTTTGCAGAAGAGTAGGAGCTCCTCTTTTCTTTGCTTCTTTTCTTGTTCCGTTTCTGACCTGCATTTCTCTCTGCCAGCCTTCACTGACCGGTGTTAGCTGGTGACAGATGAATTGGCTTTATTAACTATAATATATTTATGGATCTTAGATTTGTTGATTGGCAGCTGCGATAAATTATGCCAACCCTGTTGGGTCGATCTGTTGTTTCACGTTCATCAATTTTACTGAATGAAATTGATTTAGAGGATGTTGGGATGATACACAGCTGATACATGGACACTGTCGAGTAAATTTGTTCCATGATCATCACTGAGTGAATCACTTCTGTGAAAAAATTTGATTTGGAGGGTATTTGGATGATCCAAAACTCATATATGAACAAGAAATGAGCTGTTCATCATTGTTCTGATCCTGTGATATCAGATCAACCATAAAGAGGAGGGTGCAAAAATTGGAAAGGAAAGTAGTACCTTTTATTCAGCTACCAGAGAACAGTATCGAGGAAAATGAATCTGATTTGGAGGGTATTTGGATCATCCATGGCTCATATATGAACAGGAAATGAAGTGTCCATCGCTGTCTTAATCCAATGATATCGGACAATATTAGGAGGAGGATGCGGATGTAAGGATAAAAAGAAAATGTAGGGTCTTTCATTCCGCTACTGAAAACAACAATGAGTAGAACTGTTCCACCCAGACCTCATTGATGAACAAGAATTGAAAGTGTCCATCATGGCCTTAATCCAGTGATCTCTATCAGACCAAGCATAAAGAGAGAGATTAAAACCTTTTCTTCAGCTTCTGAGAACTATATTGAGTATAACTGTTTAAAGTCCATTTCTGAATGGTTTTGATTTGAAAGATATTTGGATCATCCAAAACTCACATGCTAAGTGGAACACGAAATGAAGTGTCAATCACTGTTCCAATCCAGTGCTATCAGATCAAACATAAAGAGGAAAGGAGAACAATAGCGAGTATTTGGATCATCCAATGCTCATGTATTAACACTATTACGGTTTTAATCCAATCATATCAGCTACTGAGAACATAATTATTCGATCTGTCATGAGCCGTCTACTGGTTGAGTGAACCAAAACACCTCTCAATGACAGCCACAACTGTGACTAGCAGCTGAAGAGGAGTGCGTTCTTAGTCCATGAACTATGGGTGGTTTTGCCCACTGAAAAGCTTTGTCTTCTTGTCATCTCATGGAGCTAATATTAGAAAGCTTTTCCTGTCATCATTCACGAGGGTAAGCTTTCCCAAAGCTAAGTTGGGGCCCAAACCAGGCCTTTATATATATATATATATATATATATATATATATATATATATATATATATATATATATACACACACATGGGATCTTTTTTCAATAGCTTGAAAATAGATTAAATGGAAATCCATTGTGGTTTGGATACAATGGACTGTAATTTTCTCTCATAGTAGATTCAAAACATAATTTAATATGCAGTTTGGAGAGAGAAAATAAATAAAAAGAAAGAGGCAGAATAATTTTTTTATTTATCTTTCTACATATATATTTTCACAAATTTATACATCCCTATAAAATCTAAAAACTTGTACTTATGTAGTTAAATTCTATCAGTTGATTATTAATTGACCTTATTTTTAAAATTTATATTATTTGATAGTTATGATGTTAAAAGTTTTAATTTTTTATTTCATATATTTATAATTCAAACTAGCTAAAATGAACCATAATTAGTGGTTGTTGATGGTTTTTGTGTGGATGCAGATAATCTTAAAATTAGCCCCATATATATATATATATCCACACACACAAAATAACTTATGGGTAAATATGTTGTCTTAAAAAGGAACAGAAATTGTCTTAATAAAAGATTAAAGAAAAATAAACAGGTTCAGTGAATCAGTACCGTTGAATTCGAACGGATGAACGGACGGACGAGATTAACTCATCAAGAAAAACCCCACCTTTCTCTGTCTCTCTCTCTCTCTCTCTCTCTCTGACTCTCCAACTCCACACCTTCAAAGTTCGGGAACATTGCTCTCGCCTCCTCTTCGATTCTCCTCTCCATCGTCTTCCGTTCATCAAAGACTTCCTTTTTCTCATTTTAACTCACAATATCTGACCATTTTAGTTGAGGAAAGGTTGGGGTCCGAAAAGGGTTGGATTTTACCACAAAATATATCTTCTCGGAGAAATTTCAAAGAAGGCGGGGCCGAAAATGAGGTTTGGAGTTGTCTTCTTGTCTATCTTCCGGATTTCAGTTGGTATTCCATAGATTTGTAGTTATCTGCCCCGCATTGGGAGGATCTTCATGCAAACTGGTTGCCCTTAATCGATTTCTTGATGTAGGGTGATATTCTATTTTCTGCATGAATCATATCTATGTAATCCAAATGTGGATAGTTAACAAAATGAAATAAAATGGATTTGATATTGATCTTAATTGATAACTTCGAATCATTATTCTATTGGTGAGATTTAGAGTAAGCTGCACATATTGCATTACCTAGCAGGAATCTGGAATGCATTATCAAATGTGGATTAGGTAAATGATGGTATGCAAACTTGTACAGGATGTCATACTGTCTTTTACATTGGCATAGAGCAAAGGGCAGTGTTGACTCTGAACATGTATCTCAACTACCATCCTGGTCTGCTTTTATGTTTAGAATGAATTAATGAACATATTTAGCATATATAGCCATCCTTGGAAAGTTCTCTAACTTCAGGTTTTCTGCAAATTGAATGTGTTTTCTGGGATGACCAGCCAACAATCAAAATCTATCAGTTGCTCAGTTGTACCAGCTTTAGAAAAAGTATGCTACTTCCTGTTTAGCAAAACAAATACATGTTAATTATTGGACCATAGTGTCTTTAACAAGATGCAGTCTATTCTTTCGAATTTACAGAAAAAAGAGAGGCTTCAAGCTTGTTCAGAGTCTCGCGTCAGTTGTAAAGTGCATACTGGAAAACTCAAGATCCATTTGATTCTCTTTATTAAGTTCTGGATTAATATGAGAACCAATTATGTAGATGCCACTGGCTGTCTTTTTGTATACTGTTTAACTATCATTCTATGGTGATATAAGACTTATGGTTCGACTGATCGATTTGTTTTCTGTGCCTTCAATGGATTAAAAAGGCAGCACCGTGGAAAGAAACTCGACGAGTGAGGAAGAGAGATGCAATTCCATGACTTGGAGGATAATTATTTCAAGTGCCAATTTACCATGACAGATCATCAGTAGCTGAAAACCTATGCACAGACTTGGAAAGACAACAAAAACAATGGAAAAGGTTAAACTGCAAATTGAAATGGTTTGAACTTTGAAGAACAGCTAGATACACTATGCACAGAAAATATGAAGGTTATTTCGCTATGTTTTGATCTATGTGAGATGCAAGTTATGATTCATGTATGTTTAATTATGATTGATAACAAGTCTCCATTTATGCACATCTAATATGACTTAAATAATGTAAAGAAATACATGATTTGTGTGTGATAATTAAAGTCTCTCTGACCAGGCATATATTTGGCCATGATCTGCTTCACTGTTCACCAGTAAGAAGGTTTTAGAATTCCTGACATGAATAGTATGAAAATGTAAAATTCGAGACTGATACGAAACATATGCTATAATCCATGTACTAATCAGACACGGCTTGTGAACTTATTTGTACATATTATTGGGATCTGATAATGCCTTTATAGTTGTTTCTAGTAGTGCTAGAAAATAGTTCTGGAATCACTATATGTTGCTAGAACAACTAAATATCAGCCTTCTTACCAACAGTTAGGCATTCTAGTTGCCTGAACAATTGCAATGGTCACACTTATTTTCTTAACATGCAATGAAATATACTGTATTCCTAGAAGAAGAACTGTTGCTGGAACTCGAACTGTATGATGAATTTTTAGGCACTTGTTCAACCAGCTTCTTCAATAGCCTAAAAATTATGGGTTTCATGATTCAGTTGTTCTGGAAAAGCTTCTTGCCAATAAATGGTACATTGACTACACTGCAATTACAAATGAGTTTGAAGATCTTGCCAAATCTGACCTGGTGGATCCATGCAGAGTTTCAAAATGTGCTTTTCCAAACTGCAGAATCAATGTCTTAACGACTTAGGCTGTCAAAGTGGAGAAAAGAAGGAAGATTACTTGCTTTTTCTTTGAAATGATGTAAACCTTGCAATTCCATCAGCCAGGACCCAATACTGCCAAACTGGAAATTATAGCTACCTGTCTTGCTGATTACTTGGGGATGACAACGGGTGATGATTGTTAAAAAAACTCTGAAATATGAAAAGATTTTTCTGGGTGAAGAGTGTTGCCTGATACAGATATCCTAATGACTCTTCCAAAGTGCAGAATCAATATCCTAATGATTAAAGCTGCCAACGTGGATAAAAGAAGGAAGATTACCTGCTTTTCCTTTGGCTCCTTGGATGACCTAAACCCTGCAATTCCATCAGCCAGGACTTAATACTGCCAAACTGGAAATTCTAGCTGCCTGGCTTGCTGATTACTTGTGGATGACAATGGATGATGATTGTTAAAAAAAGCTCTGAAATATGACCAGATTTTTTGAAATATGAAAAGAGTTTTTTGGGTGAGAGTGTTGCCTGATACAGATATCCTAATGACTCAAGGTGAGGGGGGGACTGATTTCGGAAAAACTTTATGCGTTAAAAATAGCGTTAAAAAGTTTTATCCGATGAAAGTGATTTTAGTAAAGAGGATTATTCGAGTGAATACGAAAAAGAGTTGAGAGAAGGAGATTGAAAGATTGCAACCAAATAAAAATTGAAATACGATAATTTAAAAACTTACACACCAAGAGAAGCACGCAATGATTTATAGTAGTTCGATCAAATTACCTATGTTCACTTTCGAAATCTCCTCCTATGAGATTCTTGACTTTCACTATCAATCCTTGTTAAAGGGAAAGGATCAAACACATCTCTTACAGACTTTTACAAGTGATTCACACTCTTTTACATAACTTTTATGAGTGAGACTTCGGGAGGTGAACACTCAAGCTTTCTAAGGTTGTTTCACTAGAGTTTTGGCTCAGTTTTTATCACCTCTTAATGTGCTTAGCGAACTGAGAAGTAAGGGGTATTTATAGACTCAATTGACTTTAAAATTGAAGCCAAAGAGGTCCCATCCCGGATTTTCGGGTGCTGGCAGTAGCATCGCGTGGCACTGACAGTACCACCGCCAATTGACCCTAGTTCTGTCAATGTATTGGGCGGTACCATTGCCTAGTCTAGCAGGACTACCGCTTGACAAAGTCTCGGGCTCTGTGAAGGGGTGGTACCACTGCTTGTCAAGCGGTACCACCGCTTGGCAAGTAATAACTATCGACAGTACCACCGTTGACCTGGGCAGTACCACCGCCTAGAGCAGCTGGGAATTTGTTCCCGAGCGGTGCCACCGCCCTAGTCTAATCTAGTTAATCTACGAGCCCAATTAGCCCCTACTAGGGTTTGAAGGATTAACACCTAATCCTAACTCTAATTATATGCTATGACATTAAGACAGACAAAGCAAAAACGTTAACTGGCACATCAAGTCTTCTTCTGGTGGGCTTCCAGCGAACTTTCAACAGACTTCCGATGAACCCTCGAACAACTTCCGGTGGACTCCCAGCAGGCTCCCGGACTTTACGATAACCTTGGTGAGTTCCGACGAGTTTTCCTCGGCAAGCTCCAATCTTTCTTGATGGACTCCGTGAACTTCTGACAACCTATCGGTAAGCCCTCGATTTATTCTTAGTCAGTTCTAGCAGCACTTTCGATGAATCTTGGGACTTTCGGTGGGCTCTCGAACTTCCAAGGATTTGATCGCACTTGACTCTAGCAGGTCATTTTGCTTTACGTTTTCATTACTATCGTAGTTAATTCTATATACTTTTCTCAATAATATAGATTAGATCAAATAATCTATCAATTGATTTCATCATCAAAATCTAAGATTCAACAATTTCCTCCTTTTTGATGATGATAATCAATTGATGACGGAGTTCACCTTAACTCCCCCTATCTATATGCTATATTTTGAGAAATGAAACACTTGAATTCAAACCCCTTGAATTCAAGCCCAACTCGATAAATTACATACATTCGTCATGCTCAACTAGCATGTTTTTTTCATTCCTAAATACGAAACTTCATATTTTTCACAATTCGAAAATGATGTCAAGGCATGACATCCATTTTCAAGTTCAATGTCGAATGATGATGTACAATCATTATTTCGACAAATGATACTAACTATAATTTTGAAATATAGCAAGAATCAAGTAATATCAAATAGTTCAAGAATTTAAGACATGATATCAATTGACGATACATCATTTAATGATGCACAAATGAGAGCTAATCATATCAAGGCAAGATATCAATTTAAGTAGTATGATACGATAATGATCATAGAAATATTTTCATAAAACATTTGCGATACATATGATACATTCCATTCAATTACGAGACACTATAATCATTTACGATACATTACATATAATTGCGATACATTATGATGCTTTTAATAATAGCAAGCATTTTATAATACAACAAAGCATGGCAATTACGATACATTACAATACAAAGCATTTATCATATCATCAAGTCATCAATTCAATTTGTCATATTTTTCTCTCCCTTTGTCATCAACAAAAAGGAAATGGGCTATTGATACCACTTGTTGTGATAAAATTTTTGTGAAGGTGTCAAAAGGATAAATTCACAATTCCATCAAGAACACTTAAAATTCATCAAAAATTCATATCATAGATATAATTCAGCATTAAGAGTTAATTCAGCAAAAATAATTTGTGAAGTGGAAAAATGAATCATTCAAGTCAATAAAAAATCATATAAGAATCGTTTTCACCAAATAAAATTCGTGAGGTAGAAAGGAGAGATCATTTCAGCACAAAGCTTATGATATATACTTAAAAACTCATGAAAAGAGCATCCAAAAATTCATAAAGGGCTCACAACATAAAGAAGAATTCATGAGAGCTAACTTGGCATTTTCATGGAAAATTCATCAAGTGGAAAACCACCAATCAAGCCATGAAAAATTTATAAAAGTTTATGACATCCGAAATCTTTACATTAATAAAATTCATAAAAGTTTATAGAAATTCATAGAGTTAAGAAACCTAAATAAATGATATTTGAATTTATTTCAAGAGAGTTTTCAAGCTATAAAAAAAATTGAGAGCTCCTTCTTTTCATATAGAGTTCATGACATTAAGATATGTATAAAAGAATAGTTTCATGTGTCATGAAAGCAATTTTGTTTGGGTTATCAAAAAATTATTAAACTTCAAGTTTCATGATACGAAAGTGTGAAAAGTGAATCATTCATTCTTGCCAATGGAAGTAGAGGAAGTATAAAATGATAGAATCAAATTTACCAAGTTATTAAATGAGTATGATATCAAAAAGTCATCAAGTGCAAATCATCAAATGTATATAATTCTAAATGTCATCAATAGATGAAACAATAGTATCAATTCAAGATTTGGAGGAAGATGAAAGCTTCGTTGAAAAGATAGCACAAGATAATACGAAATCCGAAAAGATAATACCAAGATGGGTGAGGGATCAAACTAAGTTCATGAAAATCAAAAAAATGATAAGAACTCAAAAAATTTCAAAAAAGAGACAAACTCAAGCAATAGGACAATTTAACATGCCTAATTCCCTTCTAATGAAATCAAATTGTTCTTCATTTAAGGGTTTTGTAAAGATATCCATCAATTGATGTTTTGTATCAATAAATTCTAGAATAACATCATTATTATTTACATGATCTCATATAAAATGATGCCTAATATCAATATATTTAGTTCTAGAGTATTGAATGAGATTTTTAGTCAAACATATAACACTTGTATTATCACATTTTATAGGAATATTCTTTAAGTGAATTCCATAATCTTCTAATATATTTTTTATCCAAACAACTTGTGCACAACACGCACTTGTGGCTATGTATTCAGCTTCGGTTGTCGATAGTGCAACTGAGTTTTGTTTCTTGGAAGTCCAAGAAACAAGTGCATGTCCTAAAAATTGACATGTTCCGGATGTGCTTTTTCTATCTATTCTACATCCGGCAAAATCTAAAACTGCATAAGCTATTAAATCAAAGTTATCAGATTTTGGATACTATAATCCTATGTTAGGGGTTCCTTTAAGATATCTAAGGATTCTTTTAATGACTTTAAGATGAGATAACTTAGGATTTTCAAAAATGGTCCCTAAGGCCTTAGAATAGGTTACTCCGATTGTGTCTAAATCCCATTGGCCTTTAAAATAACAACCTCTACTCTTTTTGATGATTCATATTAGATTGTAAATCGTGCTATCCGTAATTGAAATTTGATTTTCTAGAAGATAAGTTGATACATTATTATTTTCATCTACGTTTAAGTTGGTATAAAACAACTGAACTAGCCTAGGGTATATTAGTTCGCCAATTTATAAAATGGGTAAGACATCTAAATTGGCAAACCAATTAATAGGTTCTAGGTTTTTTAATTCAATTAGATCAACATGCTTACTCTTGTGTACATTTCTAGTTTCAAAACTAGGATACCTAAAGACATTTTCACTAGAGTTAAATAGGGACGGGTTATATGAATCTCCTTCTTTCCTCTTTCCTTTATCTCTAGATGATCTCCTAGGAGCCATTTGTCTACAATTGATGATAATGAATGAATAATTTTAAAAGAGCAGTAATGTATTAAGAGTTTAAAGAGAGAATGTTAAAGAATACCTTAGTAGAGATTTCTTAAAAAGATAGTGGTCTTGATCCAAGATTTGAGAAGTTGGAAGCCTCTCTTGGTTTTTTTGAGAAGAAAGATGGTGATTGAGAGGTAGACGAGTGTTTTTGGAGGCTGCAGCAAAGGTTGGGGTCGGTTCTACCGTCGGCCCTAAAGCCCTTTTATATAAAGGGGCTCTCAGGTAGTGGCATCGCTTGAGAATAGAATGCCCAGGTAGTGCTATCACTAGTTCTAGCAATGTCACCATTGGCACCCTGACTTAAATAATTTTCGGGGGCAGCAACACCTTGATTTTTTGATTAATTGTTCTTCCTATTATAATATTGAATTGGTTAAATTTATTTGTCATAAATTTGATCAACATTTAAGTCAATCTAATCCCTCACCATTTATCAATTTGAATAAACTTATCATGATAAAAAAATAATCAAAAGAAGATATAGTAATCATCAAAATTAACAAAGGTGAGTTCGTAGCATCAAATGAGAACATGATTCATGCATTAGGAGCATCAAGTCATCAAGATCAAGAGAAAATTTGAGTATCAAATGCATTCAAACCATCAATGCACAATACATTATGATTTAAATAAACATTATTGATTTAAATAATTTGAAGGATCTCATTATAGTTCAATTCATCCACTTAAAACTTATCATTAAAATCACGTTCAAGAAGTTCAAGGGATTCATAAAATAGATGAATTTATAGATCTCAAATAAATGAAAAAATATATTTTCTTTTAAGTATTTCAATTTAAGTGATTTGACTTTTCATAGGAATGTTCAAAATTTTTATACAAAAACTAAGTATCATCATATAGATTCAAAACAACATTTCATCAAAACCATCAAGACTAAAAACACATCATTCCAAAACATAGGATTTCAAATTGTAAAATGATACAAATGTTCTCATCGAAATTATTTTTCAAGAGACTTAATGCAATTATGGTGCATAAACAAATAATGTATTAGCCTTAGTAATTATGGTACATAAATAAACAATGTATAACACTCAAGAGACTTTCATTATCCAAGCTAGTGAGCTTGATAACAATCATGTATTGTATTATTACCTGCTCTTAGCTTGCGATGGTTAGGATGCCTACAAAAGAAGATTTTGGGTACCCATTTGACTTTGGGTGCCTCAAAAATTGTTCTACTAATTTTGTCATTTTGCATTAAATTATTTATGGTCCCTTTAAGAACCCATTTCAATTTATGTGTGCTTGGTTTCTTGAATGGATATTTGTAAACAACATGTCCGAGTTTGTAATAAAAGTTGCACTTTGTGTGTGGTAATATATGCAACGTAGGTCCTTTAATGAAAGTGGTTGGATTTCGGTGAGATCCACTAACAAATCTGATTCCACTTCTTTTGTAAACTTGACCCTTATTAGTAAAAATAATGCTCAAAGACTTGCTACCAACCTTGAATTTATATAAGGTTTCTTTAAGTAGTAAATTTTCTTTCAAGTGTCTCTAAGTGTTTACACTTAGAGCAAGGAGGCAAAGGAGTATTACATTTAAGGTCTTCAAATTTATTAACTAAGAGAGCATGCTCTTTTTCAATAAGCTAAACTTTCTACTAATTACTCTACATTCATCAAATAATTCATGAAATATATTTGAAAGCTCATCAAAAGTTCAATTTTTATTAAGTAAATCACTTACCTCTTCTCCGATAGCTATCAAGGCAAAGTTGGAGACCTCCTTATTGGTTGCTTCTTCATCTTCGGAGCTACTTGAGTCATCTCATGTTGCCTTTGTTGAATCTCAGATTTTGATGATGAAATTAATTGATTGTGTTTTATGGTCTAACTACGTTTTGAGTTACGCAGGTCTACTATCGATCAGGATTAGACGATTGATGCTGGAGGAATTAACGTTACGTCGGTGATCACGTCAGGATATTGAATGTCGAGCCAGAGGTTTGGTCGACAATCGACAGAAGGCTTCGTACGTCAGGCATCGGGTCAAGAAGAGCGTGTTGTGCCAAGGATATCGGGGTTGCAGAGGTCAACCGTCGATTGGGCAACAAAACACAAGAGAGGACGATGTGCCGAAGAATTGGACGAAGCACCGACCAATGACGTGCCGGGCAACTGAATGTCAATTCGTGTTGTAATAACTGTTTAGATCAAAGTAGAGTTTTTGTTTGTATGTGTGCAGGATTAACTACGATAACGATAAAGATGTAAAGCAAAACAAAGTATTGGAAGACAAGTGTGATGGATCGTTGGGAGTTCGAGAGTTCGATAGAAGTCCAAAGATTCGTTGGGAGTGCTGTCGGAACTGGCTGAGAACGAGTAGGGAGCTTGCCGAAGGGTTTTCGGAAGTTTGCCAGAAGGTTCGTCGGAAGTTCATGGAGCTTGCTAAGAAAGATCGGAGCTTGCCAAAGAAGCTCGTTGGAACTCGCCAAGATCATCGTGAAGTCCAAGAGCTTACCGGGAGTCTGCAGAATGGTTTCTGAGGGTTCGTCAGAAGACCGCCGGAAGAAGTCTTGACTTGTTGGACTTTGTAATAGCTTAGGAAATGTCTTTAATTTCGTAGTTAGCATGTTAATTTGGGTTAAGATTAGGTATTGATCCTATAACCCAAGTAGGAGCCAATTGAGCCTTATTTTGGATTGGTTTGGGCCGAGATTAAAGCCCAACCAATGAGCTTGAAATGCCCGGGCGGTGGCATCGCCCAGAGCCCGAGAGCCCAAGCGGTGGCACTGCCAGGGTGGGCGGTGGTACTATCATTGGCAAAGCAAGCCCAGCGGTGGCACCGCCAAGATAATCGTTAGTGTCAGACACTGACAGGTGATGGCACCGCCAGCACCAGGAAAAACGAAAGTGATTCAAATTTGGGCTCCAAATTTGAATCCTCTTGAGGCCTATAAATACCCCTTTTATTCATGGTTGAAAGGGTGTTTAGAATTGAGAAAGAAAAAGGGAAAACTCTCTTGAAATAGTGTCAAAATCTTTCCTTTGAGTGTGTTCTAGTCCAAGAGAGGGGTAAAAGGCCTTGTAAGGATTATCTCCTAAGCCCATCAAAAGGAGAGGTGCTGTAAGGGAGTTCATCCTTGCTCATTGGAAGGACGATAGCTAGTGGAAATCCGATGGCCTCAAGTGAAGAGGAATCGGGAGTGGACGTAGGTTGTATGACCGAACCACTATAAATTGGTTTACGTTTATATTCTTGCAATTTATTTTACTGTAAACCATCTTCACTTTGATGCTCTACCTTCTCATCTCCTTCTTACGTATCAATTTACTTCTAAAGCATCTTTCGTTACGAATTTAATCGAAGTATAATTTTCAACATACGGAGTTTTTGAAAGTTGTTTTAAATCACCGAATTTATCATTCTTAACCGCTGCACTAATTCACCCCCCCCTCTTACTGCCACTCGATCCCTAACAATTGGTATTAGAGCCACATTATTTTTCATTCGGATTTACACCCGAGAGAAATGGCTCTTCATGGCTTTCAAGAGGGCTTTTCGGTTATTCGTCCTTTGTTGTTTAACTGGTCAAACTACACATATTGGAAAACTCAAATAAGAGTTTTCTTGTTTTCAATGGATTTGGATTTGTGGAATGTTGTTGAAAACCATTTTCAACTTTCCTCTAAGTCAACAAACGAATGGTCGGATTTAGAGAGAAAATCTTTTTCTTTGAATGCTAAGGCTATGAATGCCTTATTTTGCTCTTTAGACAAAAACGAGTTCAATCATATTTCTTCTTGCAAAACGGCTTTTGATATTTGACGGACACTTGAAATCACGCACGAGGGAACTAGTAGAGTCAAACACTCAAAAGTAAATTTCTTATTACATGATTTTGAGCTCTTCCGAATGACACCAAACGAAACTATCGGTGATATGTATACCCGTTTCACGGATATCGTCAATAGCTTGAAAAGTCTTGATAAATGTTTTTCGAACTTTGAACTCACTAACAAGATTTTAAGATCACTTCCAAAAGTTGGGATACAAAAATAACAGCTATTCAAGAGTCTAAAGACTTAAATGATTATCCTATTGAAGAACTAATTGGCTCACTAATGACATATGAAATGAGCCTATTGGAACATGATGAACATATGAACCACCTTCTAAAGAACAAGAAGGATTTGGAACTCCGAACTATGAAATGCCACTTGAGTGATGACTCAAGTGATAAGGACAATGAGAACTTTAAACTTCGAACACTAAATCTTAATAAGTTCATTAAATAAAAATCTAAAATAAACAATGAACTTGAACGGAGGAAGAGGTCAAAGAAGAGGAAGGCACCCACGGAAGAATCAAGTGACAAAATGACGAATTGGGCTTTGACGGGTTTCTGTTGAATCTCGAATTTTGATGATGAATCTAATTGATTGTGTTTTATTGTCTAACTACGTTTTGAGTTACGCAAGTCTACTATCGATCAGGATTAGATAGTTGATGCTAGAGGAATTGACGTTGCGTCGGAAGTGATCACGTCAGGATATTAGATGTCGAGCCGGAGGTTCGGTCGATAATCGGCAGGAGGCTTTGGACGTTAGGCATCGGATCAAGAAGAGCGAAGTTGCGCCAAGGATATCAGGGTTACGGAGGTCAACTGCTGATTTGGCAACAAGCTGCAAGAGAGGACGATGCACCGAAGAATCAGACGAAGCGTCGACCAATGACGTGCCGGGCAACTGAATATCAATTCTCATTGTAATAATTATCTAGATCGAAGTAGAGTTTTGTTTGTGTGTGTGCAGGATTAACTACGATTACGATGAAGACATAAAGCGAAACAAAATGCCAGAAGATAAGTGTGATGGATCGTTGGGAGTTCGAGAGTTCGACAGAAGTTCGAAGATTCGTTGGGAGTGTTGCCGGAACTGGTCGAGAACCAGTAGGGAGCTTACCGAAGGGTTTTCAAAAGTTCACCGGAAGGTTCATCGAAAGTTCGCGGAGCTTGCCAAAAAAGATCAGAGCTTGCCAATGAAGCTCATTGGAACTTACCAAGATCATCGTGAAGTCTGAGAGCTTGTCGGGAGTCCGCAGAATGGTTTCCAAGGGTTCGTCGGAAGACCGCTGGAAGTTCACTGGAAGCTTGCCGGAGGAAGTCTTGACTTGTCGGACTTTGTAATAGCTTAGGAAATGTCTTTAATTTCATAGTTAGCATGTAATTTGGTTTAGGATTAGGTGTTAATCATATAAACCAAGTAGGGGCCAATTTGGCCTTGTTTTGGACCAGTTTGGGCCGAGTTTTAGGCCCAAACCAAAGTGCTGAAAAGTGTTGGGCGGTGACACCGCCCAGTATCGCCAGAATGCCAAAGTTCGAGACAATTCAAATTTGGGCACCAAATTTGAATCCTCTTAGGGTCTATAAATATTACAGAAGTTCTTGCTTGGAGAGTAAGAAGTTTGCAAGAAAACTAAGGGAAAACTCTATCATTTGAAGTAGAAGTCCCTCCTCCAAAGCTTAGAAGTGTTCTTAAGAGAGGTGTTGAGAGAAGCTTTGTAAACAGAGTTTATAAAAGGGAGTTTGTCTTCGCCCGTTGGAAGGAAGGTAGCTAGTGGAAAGCTGGTGGCCTCAAGCGAAGAGGAATCGAGAGTGGATGTAAGTCGGATGACCGAACTACTATAAAAACGATTTGCGTTTATGTTCTTGCATTTACCTTTCTATAAACCACATTTTCTTCATTGCTCAACTTACTCATCACTACCTTCTTCCTTTCTAAACACTCCCTATGTTAAGCACTTTCCATTACGCTTTAATTGGAATCAGTTTTAGTCAAAAACATTATTCTTATCGTACAAAGTTTTCGAACTTGTTTAAATCGTAGAAAGTTTATCATTCTTTACCGCTGCACTAATTCACCCCCCCTCTTAGTGCCGCTCGATCCCTAACAATTGATATCAGAGCCTCGTTATTTCTCATTCGAATTTACACTTGTAAGAAATGACTCTTCATAGCTTTCAAGAGGGCTTTTCAGTTTTTCGTCCACCGTTCTTTAACGGATCAGACTACACATATTGAAAAACTCGAATAAGAGTTTTCTTGATTTCTCAAGATTTAAACTTATAGAATATCATAGAAAATGATTTTCAACTTCCCTCTAAACCGACGAACGAATGGTCGGATTTGGAGAAAAGATCGTTTTCTTTAAATGCAAAGGCTATGAATGCCTTATTTTGTGCTTTAGACAAAAATGAGTTTAATCGGATTTCTACGTGCGAAACGGCTTTTGACATTTGGCGAACTCTTGAAATCATGCATGAGGGAACTAGTAGAGTCAAAGGCTTGAAAGTAAATCTCTTATTGTATGATTTTTAGCTCTTCCGAATGACACCAAACGAAACTATCGATGATATGTACACCCATTTTACGGATGTTGTCAATAGCTTGAAAAGTCTTGGTAAATATTTTTTGAATTTTGAACTCACTAACAAGATCTTAAGATCCCTTCCAAAAAGGTGGGATCCTAAAGTAACGGCTATACAAGAAGCAAAAAATTTAAATGACTTACCTCTTGAAGAACTCATTAGGTCTTTAATGATCTATGAGATAACTTTCTTGGAATATAATGAACATGATGAACACATGAACCATCTTCTAAAGAACAAGAAGAATTTGAAACTCCGAACTATGAAATGCCACTTGAGTGATGACTCAAGTGATGAGGACAATGAGAACTTTGAACTTCGAATACTAAATCATAATAAGTTCATTAAATAAAAATTTAAAATAAATAATAAACTTGAACGGAGGAAGAGGCCAAAGATGAAGAAGAAGCGCAAAGAAAAATCAAATGATGAAACGGCGAATTGGGCTTTGACGGGCTTCGACTACAAGGTAAGTAACTTAACTCCCTTGAATTATTTTGAAATTACATGATACTGTCCATGAATGCTTAACTTAGTTAGTAGAAATTCTTTTTTTCATGTTTTTCTTGTGTTTTTGGAAATTAAAAAAATATTTTAAAAAATTATGCTATGCGTTTCCTTCTAGTATTTTTTTGAAAAGTAAAAATTATGAATGATGATTGTATAATTTATGATAATGTTTGTACACCTAATAGGATTAACTCATACATGTGTATCTTGATGATGCTTGACGATTTTATATCATGCATGAGTTTATTTTAGTGATGTTGATTTGAAAACTTCTATCTTGGATTAATGGGTTTTAACCTTTTTCTTTTTTGATAAAATTTTTTAGATGATACTTGTCTTCATGAAATCAAAATATCCAACCCACAAATTTTCCAAATGAAAGAAATATGGTTTTAATGTTGCCTTGTATTACATTTGGATTTGATGATTTTCATGACAAAAATTATTTTTCAGATTTATAAAATGATGTATGATTTTAGCAAAAATTTGAGCATCGATTATCTTATTATAACTAATGTAAGAAAGAATTAAAATGATTTTGATGATGTTTTCATTTTTAAATATGATGCATGACATTTTCATACGAAAAATTTGAATATTCTTATGAAAGATCAAATCACTTAAATTGAAACTCATAAAGATTAGAAAATGCACTATCATGATGTTTGATGCATTTGATCTTAATGGGTTTAATGACAAACTTGTATTTATACATTGATGGTTTCCATATAAATATTTGAATATACCTTATGAAATCATCATTGATAAATGATGAAATGAAAATATTAAAAGTTTGTTGTCATGCTTAATGATATTATAATATCATAAGGATTTGAAGATGTTATATCTTGATGACAATACTCATATTTTGGTTCTAAATATGATACTTATCCTTTAAAACATGAGCTCACTTATATGAAACAAACAATTTAAAACGAAACACATTATCATGTTGAATCAATTTTTAGTTGGAAGATGCCTTATGTGTAATGTGCTATATTTTTGGCTCTTAATGATCTTTATGATGAAATTTACCTTTTCACTCTTGAATGTTAATACTTGTTTTTATTAAAAGAAAAGGCTTGATTATAAAATAAAACACATTATGATAAATTGAATCTTATGTTTTGAAATAATATGTTATATTTTTGTCTTGATGATTTTTATAATGAAGATTGCCTTTCGTTTTTAAATACTTATTTTGATTTGGCATAAAAAGACAAAGATATGTTTATACAAAATAAATGAAAATCACTAAAAGAGAAATGCTTGTTTCTTGAACATCTCTCTTTCTCTAAAGTTTTCGATTTCCATGAAAGACAAGTGATAAACTCATTTATAATATTTTGTGAATCACTTAAATTATGAACAAAATATTGATAATGTGCTAAAAGAATCACTTAATGCTTTTCTCATCTTATCGAGATTAGTGATTTCATAATATTTTAAGAATCTCATAAATTTTAAAAGTGATTTCGATGAATTGATTATTAGTTGATAAATTGAACTAGAATGAGTTTTATTTATATTGAGATCTTGATAACTTGAGTTTTTCAAGACCTCTTACTTTATATTATGATTCTCCCATGTTATTGAAGAAAAATGCAAATGAATCATAAATTATTTTTTCTTGACTTTTCAATACTCAACTTGAGAAAATGTGCTTTGATGATTGAAAATTGCATGCGTAATTTTTTTTTTCTCTTATGTTTCAATACACATGACTTAGATGATTGAAATATTAATGCAAACATTTGATATGTCACTTGTCATGGTTTGAATATCGATGTAAAAGAAATTTTGCTCTTCTTGATATCTTTTATGAATTTGAATAAGACTTGTTAAAGATTCTTGATTCATCTCTTAAACTCTTGGAATCATAACTTAGACTTGTGTGAATCATTATACATGAAACAAATTGTTCTCTTTGCTATTTGCTATCTAATGAATCATGATTGATATTATTGCTATTTTACCTCCTATGATTTATGTTGTAAAATTTTATAAATCATGATGCAATCAAATTGCTTATGCAATAATCAAGTGCTCATGTAATTCTTTGCTAAAAAAAATATTTTATTGAAATTATGATCTTACAAATTATAACTTGAATTTTTATGAGTTTGTGATCTTGATATCTTGATTCTTATAAAATGTGATTTTGATAAAAAATCTTATGCATGAATCAAGGTGCTCTTTGTGCTATCCATTCTCAATTGAACCATGTTCTTCTTGAGCCTTAATATCTTATCCTAGAAATGACATGATTTCTTTGCCTTGTATGATAAGTTGAATATTTAATATAAATAAAATTTACTTTATGATGAATCATTGAATCATGACTTGATCCATGAGAATGCTATGTTTTTTTTATGTATCATGATTCTTGGTTGTATACCCTTTATCATGAATTAAAAATTGACGATAAAGAAAATATTTGTGAATCATGATTTTGATTTCTCGAAACTCAATATTTGAATCTTTATGAATTCATGATCTTGATAACTTCATATGTCTTTTGGAATTTATGACATGATATGATTGAATCATTGATTTACTCTTCTTTATCATAGCTTGAGAATGAATGTTTTTGAATCATGGTTGACAACCTTTACATTTTTGAAATTACACATGATAAGTAATGATAGCTTGAATGCATAAATTAAGTGGCCTTACTATCTATTACCAAATGAATCATATCCTTTTTGACTTTTCTTGATATTATATCTTTTATGACATGATTTACTTATATGACTTGTATAATGATTGAAATTTTTAGCCATTGAGCCCTCCCTTCTTTTTGACATTGATAAAGGGGAAGAAGGCCTTTGCTAGCTTTGACATTGATAGAATTTCTAGTATACAAAGAAAGCAAAACTTGCAAGCTTGTTCTTCTCAAAAGAGAAGAAAGAAATTACAAAATTACATGCATATCACAAAGAAAGCTAAGAAAGTGCAAACTTGCACAATGATGAATGTTGCTTGGATTTGGGATAATCCAAGTATTCTATCAATGACATATTGATAGGAGGAGTTTGTGTTAAACTCCGAGGAGTTATGGTTAACTCTGTTAGTTATCAATTAGTTGTCATCATAAAAAAAGGAGAGATTATTGAATCTCAGATTTTGATGATGAAACTAATTGATTGTGTTTTATTGTCTAACTACATTTTGAGTTACGTAGATCTACTATCGATTAGGATTAGACAATTGACGTTGGAGGAATTGACGTTGCGCCGGAAGTGATCACGTCAGAATATTGGATGTCGAGCCGGAGGTTCGGTTGACAATCGGCAGAAGGCTTCGGACGTCGGGCATCGGGCCTAGAAGAGCGGAGTTGTGCTAAGGATATCGAGGTTGCAGAGGTCAACCGCCGGTTGGGCAATAAGCCGCATGAGAGGATGATGCATTGAAGAATCGGATGAAGCGCCGACCAATGACGTGCTGAGCAACTGAATGTCAATTCACGTTGTAATAATTATCTAGATCGAAGTAGAGTTTTATTTGTGTGTGTAGGATTAACTACGATGACGATGAAGACGTAAAGCGAAACAAAGTGCCAGAAGATAAGTGTGATGGATCGTTGGGAGTTCGAGAGTTTGACGGAAGTCCAAAGATTCGTTGGGAGTATTGCCGGTACCGATCGAGAAAAAGTAGGAAGCTTGCTGAAGGGTTTTCGGAAGTTCATCGGAAGGTTCGTCAGAAGTTCACGAAGCTTACCAAGAAAGATCGAAGCTTGCCATTGAAGCTCGTTGGAACTCGCCAAGATCATCGTGAAGTCTGGGAGCTTGCCGGGAGTCCACAGAATGGTTTCCGAGGGTTCGTCGGAAGACCACTGGAAGTTGCCGGAAGCTTGCCGAAAGAAGTCTTGACTTGTCGAACTTTGTAATAGCTTAGGAAATATCTTTAATTTCATAGTTAGCACATAATTTGGTTTAGGATTATGTGTAATCTTATAAACCAAGTAGGGGCCAATTTGTCTTGTTTTGGACCGATTTGGGTTGAGTTTTAGGCCCAAACCATAGTACTAAAAAGTGCTGGGCGGTGGCACTGCCCAGGACCAGAGAGCCGGGTGGTGGCACTGCCTAGAGGCCGAGAGCTAGGCGGTGGAACTGCCCCAGGCTAGGCGGTGGCATCGCCCAATACCATTAGAATGTCGAAGTTTGAGGCAATTTAAATTTGGGCTCCAAATTTAAATTCTCTTAGAGTCTATAAATGCCCTAGAAGTTCTTGCTTGGAGAGTAAGAAGTGTGCAAGAAAACTAAGGGAAAACTTTATCATTTGAAATAGTAGTCCCTCCTCCAAAGTTTAGAAGTGTTCTTAAGAGAGGTGTTGAGGGAAGCTTTGTAAACAGAGTTTGTAAAAGGGAATTTGTCTTCGCCCGTTGGAAAGAAGGTAGCTAGTGGAAAGCTAATGGCCTCAAGCGTAGAGGAATCGGGAGTGGATGTAGGTCGGATGACTGAACCACTATAAAAACGGTTTGCGTTTATGTTCTTGCATTTACCTTTCTGCAAATCGCATTTTCTTCGCTACTCAACTTACTCATCACTACCTTCTTCCTTTCTAAACACTCCCTACTTTAAGTACTTTTCATTACGCTTTAATCAGAATCGATTTTAGTCAAAAACGTGATTCTTATCGTACGAAGTTTTCGAACTTGTTTAAATCGCAGAAAGTTTATTGTTCTTTACCGCTGCACTAATTCAACCCCCTCTTATTGCCACTTGATCCCTAACAGTTTCAACAATAAGGTAAGTAACTCACCTAAAATATTCTTACGTTGTTATGAAATTAGTTGATGTTTTTCTTGAGTTGCTTAATTTAGTTGGTAGGAAATAAAAAAAATTATTTTTAAAAATTATATTATATCTTTTTTAGTATTTTTGAAAAGTAAAAATTATGAATGATAATTGCTTAATGTATGATAATGCAATTTCATGCATATGATTTCCATATCAATTTTTGGTCTCAATATTGACGTATGGTTTTGACACAAAAATTATGATAATTGCATCCCATGCTTGCACATCAAATATGATTAAAAATAGAAGCAAGCACATTAATGATTTTACTTTCAACATGATGCATGCTTTTTACATGAAAATTATCAACCACATAAAATAAAATATATAAAGATTGAAAATGTGCTATCATGATGTTTTTTTTTTTATGTTTATGTGTTTGTTCTTAATGGTTTTGATGATGCTTTCGTTTTTAAAAAATGATGCATGGTCTTTACATGAAAATTTGAACATGCTTACATGAAATCAATTGTATGAAATGGAGTTGTATTTTCTATCCTATTGAGATTAATAAATTCATTTTACCAATCTTGTGAATCTCATGAAAAATAAACATGATGAATATTTTAAAAAATATGAGTGTATCATGCGTTTGGTATTAATGATTTCTCTTGAAACTTACTTTTCAGATCTATATGATGATACATGAATCTAGTAGAAAAAGACAAGCGCATGCTTACATGTGAACCATTTTCATTGCTCTTATTAAAATTTTCGAATGAAAGATTTTGATGCATTTGATCTTGATGGGTTTAATGACAAAACTTATATTTTAAATTTATACAATGATGGCTTCCGTATAAATATTTGAACATACCTTATGAAATCATCATTGATGATGATGAAATAAAAATATTAAAATTTTGTTGTAATGCTTAATGATTTTATGATATCATGAGGATTTGAGGTTATTATATCTTGATGACAAACTCATGTTTTGGTCTTAAATTTGATACTCATCTTTTGAAACATGAGCACACTTGTTTGAAACAAACAACTTAAAATGAAACACATTATCATGATAAATTGAATCTTATAATGTGTTATATTATTGTCTTGATGATTTTTATAATGAAGTTTATCTTTCGGTTTTGAATATTTTGATCTGGCATATAAAAACAAAGGCATGCTTAGACAATAAAAAAAAATCATAAAAAAGAAATACATGATCTTGAAAATTCTTCTATCTATAAAGTTTTCGATTTTGATGAATCCATGTGAATCTCTTGAATCGAATCTTTTGAAAAATGCCACATACTTAATGTGATTTGACTTAATGATCATTATAACAAAATTTACCTTTCCATATTGAATGTTGACATTTTATTTTAAGGCAAAGGCATGCTTATAAGAAGCAAATTATATGAATAGAAATTTACAAAAATGAAATGCAATCATCTATCTTATCGATTCTTCAATAAATCTATGCTTGTCATGTATGAATTTATTGAATGTGATTTTTGAGGATGATTTCAAATTTGAAAATTGTTTGATTCGTATTTATGACATAAGATACATTTTAAATATGAATCATGCTTCAATCATGTTAAATGCTTCAATCATGTTCTATCTCCCTTAATTTATTTTGTTCTCCTATAATTCTTTTTTTTTTAATTTACTAAAGAGGAGAACCTACCAAATGAATCATGAATTCAAATGAAATGATATAAATGAATCACTTATCGATATATCTTTTTGAAATATCTTTTTAATGTGATGTTGATAACTTGAGATGTCCTTTGGAATTTATGACATGAGATGATTGAATCTTTGACTTACTCTTTTTATCATAGCTTGAAAATGAATATTTAAAATCATGCTTGACAATTTGCTTTATGAGATTTAGCCTTTATGTCTTGAACATTCATGCTTGCTTCTATTCAACATAAAAGGGGGCAAAGGCATGTTTAAACGAAATCAATACAATTTATAAAAAGCGAAATGTATGATTCTTGAAATTTTTTATTTTTTTATGAAAGACAAGTGATGAATTAATTTATGACCTTGTATGAATCTCGAAAGTAATAATGATGAAGAGCTTGAAGTTGACGAATTAAATTTAAACTTTTACTCATGACTCTTCTCTATCTCTTGAAATCATGACTCTTTGAGATGTTTATAATGCTTGAATCAAGCTCTAAAAGATTTTATTTTTCTATAAAGATATTTTATTGAAATTATGATCTTACAAATTATAACTTGAAGTTCTTTATAAATCAAGATCGTTTACCATGCTCCTTCCGTTTTATCAAAAGAAAACTCTTTAAATGAAATGTATCTTGTCTTTTGATTTCTCAGAATTTAATACTTGAATTTTTATGAATTTGTGATCTTGATATCTTGATTCTTATGAAATGTGATCTTGATGAAAATTCTTATGCATGAATCAATATGCTCTTTGTGCTATCCATTCTTAAATAAATCATGTTCTTCTTGAGCCTTGATATTACATCCTAGAAGTGACATGATTTCTTTGCCTTGTGTGGTAAATTGAATATTTGATATAATTGAAATTTATTTTATTTTAAAAAATCATTGAATCATGACTTGATCTATGAGAATGCTATGTTTTTATGTATCATAATTCTAGGTTGTATATCCTTTATCATGAATTGAAAATTGATGATAAAGAAAATATTTGTGAATCGTGATTTTGATTTCTTGAAACTATATATTTAGAATTTGTTTTAAAATCATGATCTTGATCTTGATAAAAAGAATAATTATGAAGCAAAAATGACATCCCTTGGTATTGATTTTTGTTGATTTTTCATATTGATACCCTTCATGACTTGATTTCTTTACATTTTTGCCTTGTATGCACCATGTGATAACTAATGTATATTTTGATGCAAATGTATTTGAAAGTGAATGTAAAGAAAACTTTATATATCCTCCCTTCTTTTTGAGAATGATAAAGGGGGAGAAGATTTATTGCTAGCTTGCGACTTCAATGAAAATTTTTTTAGTTCGATCATTGAAATGAAGGAACATCCTATCATGAACATTTCAAAAGTTGCTAGCATGCTACAAAAGCAAAGTGCAAACTTGCATAAGAAGCAAGTTATAAAAAATTGCTATCTTACTTATCTTTAGAAAAAATTTAAAAACTTGCTACGATTGAATATGATGTATGTTGAATATCCTGACTGATAGCTAGTATGATTGTAAAATTTGTATATCTTTTAAACTAGCTATGATGCAACTTCTCCTTTTTGTTGATGACATAGGGGGAGTAGTAGATTGATGACTTCATGCATTGAATTGAATATTTTATATATTTGCATGATGAATTTATAATTCTCATAACATGTGATGAAAGTGGATTGGATTTGGGATAATCCAAGGTTTCTATCAATGGCATATTGATAGGAGGAGTTTGGTTAAACTTTGGGGAGTTATGATTAACTCCGTTAGTCATCATTAGTTGTCATCATAAAAAAGGGGAAGATTGTTGAATCTCGGATTTTGATGATGAAACTAATTGATTATGTTTTATGGTCTAATTGCGTTTTGAGTTACGCAAGTCTATTATCGATCAGGATTAGACAGTTGACGCTAGAGGAATTGACATTGCGTCGGGTGATCAGGTCCGGATATTGGATATCGAGCTGGAGGTTCGGTCGATAATCGATAGAAAGTTTTGTACGTCGGGCATTGGGTCAAGAAGAGCGTGTTGCGCCAAGGATATCGGGGTTACGGAGGCCAACTGCCGATTGGGCAACAAAACGCAAGAGAGGACGATGCACCGAAGAATCGGACGAAGCACCGACTAATGATGTGCCGGGCAACTGAATGTCAATTCGCATTATAATAACTGTCTAGATCGAAGTAGATTTTTTATTTATGTGTGTGCAGGATTAACTACGATAACGATGAAGACATAAAGCGAAATAAAGTGCTGGAAGACAAGTGTGATGGATCGTTGGGAGTTCAAGAGTTCGACGGAAGTTCGAAGATTCGTTGGGAGTGCTATCGGAACTGGCCGAGAACGAGTAGGGAGCTTGCCGAAGGGTTTTCGGAAGTTCACCGGAATATTCGTTGGAAGTTCGTGGAGCTTGCTAAGAAAGATCGGAGCTTGCCAATGAAGTTCGTTGGAACTCGCTAAGATCATCGTGAAGTCCAGGAGCTTGTCGGGAGTCCGCAGAATGGTTTCCGAGGGTTCGTCGGAAGACCATCGGAAGTTCGCCGGAAGAAGTCTTGACTTGTCGGACTTTGTAATAGCTTAGGAAATGTCTTTAGTTTCATAGTTAGTACGTTAATTTGGGTTAGGATTAGGTGTTAATCCTATAACCTAAGTAAGGGCCAATTGGGCCTTGTTTCGGACTGGTTTGGGCTGAGATTAAGGCCCAACCAATGAGCTGGAAATGCCTAGACAGTGGCACCGCCCAATGATCGAGAGCTCGGGCGGTGGCAATGCCCAGGCTGGGGCGGTGGCACCGGCTAGAGCCCGAGAGCCCAGGCGATGGCATTGCCGGGCTGAGCGGTGGTACTGTCGCTAGGCAAGAAGCCAGGCGGCAAGCCTGGTGGCAAGGTGGCCGCCTTGACATCGTCGATGTCGACATCGACAAGCGATGGCACCGCCATTGACAGGTGGTGGCACTGCTAGCACCGGGAAAAATGAAAGTGATTCAAATTTAGGCTCCAAATTTGAATACTCTTGAGGCCTATAAATACCCCTCTCATTCATGGTTGAAAGGGTGTCTAGAACTGAGAAAGAAAAAGGAAAAACTCTCTTGAAATAGTGTCAAAATCTTTCCTCTAAACTTTGAGTGTGTTTTAGTCCAAGCGAGGGGTAAGAGGCCTTATAAAAGTTATCTCCTAAGCTCGTCAAAAGGAGATGTACTGTATGGGAGTTCATCCTCGCCCGTTAGAAGGACGATAGCTAGTGGAAAGCCGGTGGCCTCAAGTGAAGAGGAATCGGGAGTGACGTAGGTCGTATGACCGAACCACTATAAATCAGTTTGTATTTATATTCTTGTAATTTATTTTACTGCAAACCATCTTCACTTTGATGCTCTACCTTCTCAGCTTCTTCTTATGAATCAATTTACTTCTAAAACGTCTTTCGTTACGGATTTAATCGAAGCATAATTTTCAACGTACGAAGTTTCTGAAAGTTATTTTAAATCATCGAATTTATCGTTCTTAACCGCTGCACTAATTCACACCTCCACGCCCCCCCCCCCGCCCTCTTAGTGCCGGTCGATCCCTAATAGCCTTTAGAGCCTTCTTCTTCTTCGGATGCTTCTTCTTTGCTTGGGGGCATTCGCTTTTGAAATGCCTTGGCTTTGTACATTCATAGTAAATTATTTATTTTTATTAGGTTCAAGTTTATTTTTAGAATCATTTTTAAATTTATTTCTTCATATAAATTTTTTGAATTTTCATATCAATAGTGCAAGTTCGTCATCATAGTCCTCACTTGAAGTTTCTTTCAAGTGGTCTTCTTGTTTTCTCAATACCATATCCTTCCTGTTCTTTGAAAGGGAGTACTCAAGCTCATCATGAGCATTGCAAGTCATCTCGTAGGTCATCAATGACCTAATTAGTTCTTCAAAAGGAAAGCCCTTTAAGTCTTTGGCCTCTTGAATGGTCATAACTTTTAGATCCCAACTTTTTGGGAGGGATCTTAAGATTTTATTTACAAGTTCGGAATTAGAAAAACTTTTCCCAAATGCTTTAAGTCCATTGACGACATTCGTAAAATGGGCGTATATGTCTCCGATGGACTCACTTGGTTTTATCCGAAATAACTTGTAAGAATGCACTAAAAGGTTGATTTTGGACTCTTTCACTCGGCTAGTGCCTTCATGAGTGATTTCAAGAGTATGCCAAATATCAAAAGCTGATTCATAAATTGAAACATGATTAAATTCATTTTTATCAAGAGCGTAAAACAATACATTCATAGCCTTGGCATTAAGAGCGAAAATCTTCTTCTCCGACTGATTCCATTCATTCATCGAAAGAGAAGATTTTTGAAAGCCATTTTCAATAATATTTCAAAGTTCAAAATCCATAGAAATAAGAAAAATTCTTATGTGAGTCTTCTAAATAGCTGTAATCCGACCCATTGAATATAGGCAGACGTATAATTGAGTGGCCTACTTGCATATCAACAAATGTCATCTCTTTTAGGTTTTAAACCAAATGAGAGTGACCTCGCTCTGATACCAATTGTTAGGATCTAGAGTGGTACTAGGGGGGGGGGTGAATTAGTGTAGTGGATAAAAACTAATAATTTAGACCGATTCCGGAAAAATATTGTGCGTTGAAAAGTTTTGTCTGACGAAAGTGATTTCGATAAAGAGGATTATTCATGTAAATACGAAAGAGAGTTGAGAGAAGAAGATTGAAAGATTGCATCTAAGTAAAAATTGAAATATAATAATTTTAAAACTTACACATCAAGAGAAGTACGTAACGATTTATAGTGGTTGGGCCAAATGACATATGTCTACTTCTGAAACCTCCTCTTATGAGGTTCCCGGCTTCCACTATCAATCCTTCTTGAAGGGGAAAGATCAAACACCCCTCTTATAGACTTTTACAAGTGGTTCATACACTTTTACAGAACTTTTACAATGAGACTTCGGAAGGTGAACACTCAAGCTTTCTAAGGTTGTTTCACTAGAGTTTTGGCTCAGTTTTTATCACTTCTCAATGTGCTTAGCCAGCTAAGAAATAAGAGGTATTTATAGGCTCAATTGAATTCAGAATTGGAGCCAAAAGAGGTCTCATACTGGATTTTCGAGTGCTGGCGGTACCATCACCTGACACTGGTAGCATCATCGCCAGTTGACCCTGATTTTGTCAGTATACTGGGCGGTGATTTTATAGGTTTAACTGACTTCAGAATTAGAGTCAAAAGAGGTCTCATCCTAGATTTTCAGGTGTTGGCGGTACCATCGTCTGGCATTGGCAATACCACCTTCAGTTGACCTTGGTTCTGTCAGTGTATTGGGTGGTACTATCGCTTGACAAAGTCTCGAGCTTTGTGGAGGGGCGATACTACCGCCTGGCAGGTAATAACTGTTGACGGTACCATCACTTAGAGCACCTGGGAATCTATTCCCGGGGCGATGCCACCGCCAGACAAGGTTCAGCACTTCTGGATGGGCCTTGAATCCGGCTCAATCCAGTTAATCTATAGGCCCAGTTGGTCCCTACTAGGGTTTAAAAAATTAACACATAATCCTAACCCTAATTATGTGCTAACTATGATAGTAAAGACATACACAAAGCAAAAACGTAACCCGGTACATCAAGTCTTCTTCCGACGGGCTTCCGATGAACTTCCGATGGACTTCCGGCGAACTTCCAACGGACTTCCGATGAACCCTTAGATAACTTCCGACGGACTCCCAGTAGGCTCCCGGACTTTACGATAACCTTAGTGAGTTCCGACGAGTTTTCATTTGCAAGCTCCGATCTTTCTCGGTGGACTCCACAAATTTTCGATGAATCTTCCGGCGAACTTCCGACAACCCATCGACAAGCTCCCGATTCATTCTCGACCAGTTCCGATAGTACTTCCGACGAATCTTCAGACTTCCGGTGGAGTCTCGAACTTTCAAGGATTTGATCGCACTTGACTCCAGCACGACGTTTTACTTTATGTCTTCATCACTAACATAATTAATCCCGCATATTTTTTTCAATAATATAGATTAGGTCAAATAATTTATCAATTAATTTTATTATTAAAATTCGAGATTCAATACTAAACCTAAACTCCATCAGCCAAGACTCAATACTACCAAACTGGAAATTCTAGCTGCCTGGCTTGCTGATTACTTGGGGATGACAATGGATAATGATTGTTAAAAAAGCTCTGAAATATGAAAAGAATTTTGTGGGGTGAAGAGTGTTGCCCGATATAGATATGATTTCCACACAATGTAACTTGCTGCAGCTGTTGAAGTTCTCATTGGAAATGATTTAGCAACTCCAGCCTTCTTTTTTTCTCTTGGTCGTACTATAGATTTGATTCAGCAGAATGATAACTACAATGAACCAGTAGAACTATTACTCATCTTCCTACAATGATTTGCTTCAGGGTTCAGAGAGAAATGGAGTCTGATAAGCATCTTCCTGTCGACAATGAACCAGTAGAACTATTACTCATGTATGATGGTACACGTTCTTTCCATCTTCCACAGATTGTAAAAAGAACGTATTTCTTGCAGTTGACGATGTTACAACACTCTTATATTTATATCTTGAAATCATCCTTCTAAACTTGATAAGTATATTGATAGATCTTACAATTTTTATTTTTTTGGTAGATTATGAAAATTTTTGGAATTCTTTGGATCTAAATAACATGGGCACGTGCATGTATGAATCAGGTGCTCGAGTCTTCAATTGGTTTTTCTGCGGTCGATGGAAACCAAGACATGCGGACCGTCCG
This sequence comes from Musa beccarii, assembly GCA_024322285.1. Taxonomy (NCBI): domain Eukaryota; kingdom Viridiplantae; phylum Streptophyta; class Magnoliopsida; order Zingiberales; family Musaceae; genus Musa; species Musa beccarii. Next base: position 45,302,960 of record CM044398.1, read on the forward strand.
ATGCTCCATCACTCCAATCTGAGCCGTTCACTCTGCGTCCCAGGGTAACAAAGACCAAATCCACGGCTGTTCGCGGGATGCTCCACCTCGAACCCATGTTGCCGGCGCACAATAGCGTTAGCCAGTTAACCTACGCCCTCTACCGCCTCTATAAAAGCCACTCCTTTTTATCGCTTCGGTCGAGCCTCCACCTCTCATCGGTCGCAAGTACCCTGTTTCAATCTCCCACTTCGTCGGTGACTGTTCTCAGTTTTTGTATCAGATCGGATCCAGCTCGATCTGCTGCTTCTCGTGCCATTTCTCTTGGTGTGTGGATCGGAGGTTAATTTGGTGGAAGAATGGCGACGAAGAGGAGTGTTGGTGACCTGAAGGAAGCCGATGTCAAGGGGAAGAGGGTTTTCGTGAGGGTGGATCTCAACGTTCCCTTGGATGAGAACCTGAAGGTCACCGACGACACTCGGATCCGCGCCACCGTCCCGACGATCAAGTACTTGATGGAGCGCGGCGCCAGGATCATCCTTGCTAGCCATTTGGTGATCCCTTAGATCCATATCTTCTTTATTTGTTGCGTCAGAATATTGATTGATCTCCCTTGTTTCTGGTCTATCTATGATACTAATAGCTTTATCTTCCTTATCAAAATTTTTTTTTATCGTTATATAATGGTACTTGTAAGAGTAGGCGAGCAGTTGATGAAATTTAGTTTATTTCGTTGACTGTTTCTGTAGATCGTGACTAAGGCAGAGATAACATATTTCATGCTGCAAGGAACATATGTGCATTATTCTGTCTTCTCTTTTTCTCCTTCGTGGAAAGAAGCTCAACATGTTTACTTTAGTCTTTTAATATTTTTTCTTGAATATGGCACCCCTATTTTATGTTTTTCTGTGATCTTGTGGTTTCAGTAGTATAAAATATAAATAATTAATTCATTATTAAAATGATTCAAAATTCATGGTTCTTTAGTTCTTGACATTACTTTTGATTTCTCTCCAGCATGCAGTATACACTAGAATGCTATGTCCAAAACTTCTTGGCAAGCATATTACGAACTTTTAGTGAATTATTGTCATAGGTTTCATGATACTTACCCTACATATATAAGTCAATATCTCAACTTTTAGCCATTTGTTTAGTGATTGTGGCAATTAACAGTGAACTGATTGTGTGCTCTAAATTTGCAGGGTCGCCCCAAGGGTATTACCCCAAAGTACAGCTTGAAACCTGTCGTCCCTAGGCTATCTGAACTTCTTGGCATTACTGTATGTACTGTTTCTTCCACTAAACATTTGTGCTATCTAAACTCTGGTCTGTCTCTTCAGATCTAATTCCTCAACTTACTTGCATAGGTTGAGATGGCAAATGACTCTATCGGAGAGGTAGTAGAGAAGTCGATTGCTGCACTACCAAATGGAGGTGTTGTGCTTCTTGAGAATGTAAGGTTCTATAAGGAGGAAGAGAAAAATGATCCAGAGTTTGCAAAGAAGCTAGCATCATTGGCTGACCTTTATGTCAACGATGCCTTTGGCACTGCACATAGAGCTCATGCTTCCACAGAGGGTGTTACCAAATTTTTAAAGCCATCTGTTGCCGGCTTTCTCATGCAGAAGGTATTCATCTCACTGTGTCAGGAAACCTGTAATGTTAAATTAAAATGTGAACATTATTTATGGAACATATTAGTCACTTTTTTTCCTTTCTTACAAATGGTATTGTGAACCTTTTCGGTTAAAATTATTCATTTAGTTGACACATATAACTTGAACTTTTTCATCCAATTGTTGTGGCTACCTTAAACTTGTTTATGCTGTTGTTGTTTCTAGTGAATACTAACACTACTTTACTCGACGAAAGAAAAATATTCTTTCTATCTACTTTTAGAATGTCGTTGTTCTGTATCAAATTTTCACTAATGCTAAGACTTACTATTACTATTATTTTGTGTCTCAGGAGCTCGATTATCTTGTTGGAGCTGTAGCCAATCCCAAAAAACCTTTTTCTGCCATTGTTGGTGGCTCTAAGGTTTCAAGCAAGATTGGGGTGATAGAGTCATTGCTGGAGAAGGTAGATATTCTCATCCTTGGTGGAGGAATGATATTCACATTCTACAAGGCACAGGGGTACTCTGTTGGTTCTTCACTGGTGGAGGAAGACAAGCTTGGCCTTGCTACATCACTTCTTGAGAAAGCAAAGACCAAAGGGGTGTCTCTCTTGTTGCCTACTGATGTGGTCGTCGCTGACAAGTTTGCTGCAGATGCAGATAGCAAGGTTTGTTCATATAATTATTGGATATTCTAGGTGACTTGTGTGACTTCAATTGTCAAATTGTATATACAACATATAATGTCTGCTTCTATTTTTCTTGTTTCTAGGATTAATTTGGGATAACCATGAATATAAATATTAAACATAATCCAGAGAGCATTTTGATTTAACAAAGTGCTTTCTGCAGATTGTACCAGCTTCCGGAATCCCTGATGGCTGGATGGGTCTGGACATTGGTCCTGATTCCATTAAGACATTTAGCGGAACTTTGGAGAGCACCAAGACCATCATCTGGAATGGACCCATGGGTGTCTTCGAGTTCGAAAAATTTGCAGTGGGAACTGAGGTAAATTATTGCAGAAGAACAAGTGCAGGCTGACGCTTAAACTTCCAACTTATTTGTTTGTGGAGTACATGATTCTGTCTCATTAGCGCAGGCAATTGCAAAGAAGTTGGCTGATTTGAGCGGGAAAGGGGTCACAACCATCATTGGAGGAGGAGATTCCGTGGCAGCAGTTGAGAAGGTCGGACTTGCAGACAAGATGAGCCACATTTCAACCGGTGGTGGTGCAAGCTTGGAGCTACTGGAGGGCAAGTCTCTGCCGGGTGTTCTTGCTCTTGATGATGCCTGAACCCAAAATAGAAGTCCCTCATCTTTGACTTAGTAGCAATCTAATGAGTTGCTGGATGTCAGCACAGATACTTTTACTCAGTTTTGCTAATGTATTCGAATAAATTTTAATTTGGTGGTGTCAATTAACTGCCTGTAACCCAAACTCTCTTGACTTCAAAAGGTCTATTCTACAAGTTTCCTTTCTGGGTTTGGATTGTGGTTTCTGTTCTTATTTTTCACCCATTTTACTGGCAACTTCTACCTTAAAAATGGCAGATATTGAACCTTGTTTCGTTAGTTAAGTGTTTGATAACACCCACTGTCCAATTGTTGTATGGATGAAAGTTCTTGACACTATTGTAGCTAAAATTGAACTTTGGAAATGTTATTTAGAGTAGCACTTTTTGTCCTCCGAATGACATTGCACGGAAACAATTATTGTTCTGGAAATATGTTATTGATGATAACAGCTTGAAATATCATAGTATTGCTTGTGATAATGTTTTCTATTCCTTTGAGAAATTTTATTTTCTAAAGAACATTTTTTTTTATCGTTTTCGTAATATTCTTTTTGAAAAATAATTGGCTACATAAGATAATAGCTGGGATAAAAAAGAAAAGGAAGAAAACTTTTTCTTCATTATCTTTTTTAAGGCACATCTTTCAAATATTAAATTTAAATTGAAATCAATTTCTAGTACAACTCAATCTTTCAAATAATAGCGAAAATAAGGGAATAAATATGAATATCACATTCAAATATGAAAAGAAGAGCAGCGCACCAGTAATGGATTTGGTTACTCGGGTCTCAAAATTGAGTTGGGGGCTCGATGTGGCCCCAATCTCCGTAGGGCTTCACTTGATCGACGGTCCTGATTCGGCCAATGGGCTCCGGGCTATGCCTCATACGTATGGCTATATGATTCGTGGCCAATGAACCATCATTGAAGGACGGAACAGATGGAAGACGACGACATCGACGCCAGGGAGATCCAGAGACGCGCGCTGGAAGAAGCCTTCGGAGAATCCTCGGACAGCGGCGGCAACAACGACGACGAATTCGAATTCTCCTCCTCCTCCTCCTCCTCCCGATCCTCCCTCTACTGCTTGGTTCGCCTACCGCACCCCTCATTCCTTTCCTCCCCCTTTTAATCTTTATTTCGTCGGTTTGTCGTTGATCGATTGCTTCGGACGCTTTGCTTCTGCAGAAGCAGGGAAATGGAGTCCTCCTTAGTTGGGAGATGGTCGACGGAGTCAAGGGTTTGTGGTTCTGCCGTGGCTTTCTCTGCTCGGCTCAGCAGTCTTCGCTGCTATCCGCGATCCGACGAGGTAGTAGCCATCTCAAAATCGATGGTTTATATTTCTTTTCTTCTTTTTTTTTTTGTAGTTTTCTTCTGTACTTCAACTTCTATTTTGCTTGCTTTGTTGATTCGTATTCGCAGAGGGGTGGTTCGATGAAGGTTGTCATAATCAGGTCAGTTTACCTTTGATTCCTTATTTGACAGTTTGATTTCTACTTATAAGTACCTGACAGGAGTTGTAATCGAAGTTAACCGGTGAAATATGATTGCATTTTGTATAAACTTAATAGTTTTCAATTCATGTGGCTCAGTGCTATCGGATTTTGTCAACATTAAAGGTCCTAATACCAAACCACATGTTGATTGATCACCATTTTGGCTCTACCATTTTATACTCATCATGAAATATCCCTAGTCTTGCCACTTTAGAAATCTACGTATTATGCTCCTATAAGCTAGTTGTTGCACAATGTATGGTTGATATCTAAATCAGAGGAGTGAATGCAAAGGCTTTCCCACCTATTTGTTGTTGTTGCTATTAGCATCTCACTGATGATAGCTGAATTCTATTGCACTAGTTGACAGATCTCCTTGACTACTACACTAAGCTACGATTATTGAACCTTGGTTGCTATCTTTCCTATCCTTTTCTTGTTTGTGTAGAGTTGATCTTTTTTTTACATGATTTTTACTCTGTTTAGATTTCTCCTTTATGCTATTGTTTCTGAATCTTGGCTGCTTTTTTTGTTTTTTAATCTGTTCTTCTTCTCTTGTTTGTGTGTGTATGTATGCTTGCACTTGTGTTTGGGTGTGTGCATTTGCATGTCAGGAAGAGTGCATGCATGTGGTAGAAACTATTAGATTGTTATTTGTTGTCTGTTGCTGTTTTCTTAAACACAAACCTGCCGGTGTAGTTTGTTGAACATGGCAGGTAGTGAGTGGAGTGTGTCGATAACGAATTTGAGGATTCTTGGTGTACAGTTAGAGGGGAAAAAAAAAGGGAAAAGGAAGCACTTTTAGGCGCATGTATCGTTAACTGCTTCTCTTGTACGATATTTAGATGCTCATCCACTCCTGCAGCCCCTTCTTTTCTTGCTGCTGCTGATTCTATTTGCTGGCTGTTCTTGTCATGATTCTCTGCTTCATATTGCTATTCTCATTTCCTAAATGATGCGTGCATCTGTTTTTAATGTTACTGGAGTATGTACAGTTGTTTATTGCCATTATTGGTTGATTAAAGGCCACAAAGGATGAGGTCTTGTGCTTTCAAAAGAATGCCTTGATTATAGATCTTTGGACCTGACATCCGCTTGAATCTTGTGATGAACAAGGGTTGAGCAGTGCACAAGGCTCCAACTTATGCAGTGTCTAGTCTTATCCTCGCATGTAAAAAGGTTGTTTTGATGTTTGAGCCATGACTCCAACTGAAGATATAAGTCTGAAAAATTCTGAGCAGTAACAATAAACCCTAGTCTACAAGGAAGCAGAGTCTGACACGAATTAAGTTCTTTAACAACAATAATATATTTTTAAAATAATTTTTGAACTGATGACCTGAATGTGCCCTTGCACAGTGAACAATAGTTTAGGAACTTGTCTAGAAGCAGCTGACTTAAGCAACCTTGCAATTTCCTGTACATGAATGACTGGAGTTATAATGGATCTTTTGATTTGATCACCTATTTTTCTTTTGAAAACTGAATTTAATGGTTCCCTTGGCCTGCCTTTAGGAATAGTCACTGGTTTTTTAACTCCCTTGGCCTGTCTTGTCAAGAATGACAACTACACTATTATCACTAAGTTGTAAATTAGCATTTATATTATTCTTTAGGATGTACAATAATTCTCTGTTAGTTTTGCTGGTCTTTCTTGTGATGATTTACTCTAAAAAGATTCTTTTGATAGAGATTCTTCATGTTTTTTGTGAATAATTATAGGCCTGCAGTATTTGAATAACTCTCAACAAAGTTAGAGAGTATCTTGATAGCTTTATTTCTTTATAAAGTTCTGTGTACAATTTCTGTTGTTTCCATCCATAATATTGATCGTGTCTTGTGTTTATTTGTAGGCTATGAGATTTGGGGATCTTCCACGATGGGCAGTTGAACTTTCCAGATTAGTTCGTGAGGCAGTGTGGTTTAGTGACACATCTTCAGGAGAAGGCAAGGAATCAAGTCTTGGAAATCATCACGAAGAAGCTTGTTGGCCATTGCCGCTGGATTTGCTTTGGAGGGAACCCCTTTTTGATCAACTAATTGTCAATGTCTACAACCCAGGTGAGGTGAGAGCATTGGTTCCTATGCAATTTTAATTGTTGGTTCATCACCATTTCGTTTGCTTGCTGTGTTATAATAGAATTCTTGCCATAAATTGAGATCCAAGGAGATACAAGCTTCAATTATCACATAGTGATCAAAATTATCTCTTTATAATGAGCAGGGAATTTGTGCACATGTGGACCTCATGCGTTTTGACGATGGAATCGCGATAATCTCATTAGAATCTGCATGTGTGATGCATTTCACACGGTCCAAACAAGAGGAAGGCAACAATGAAGGACAAGGAGAAGAGGGTTCCCCGATGAGGGTCCCCATTTTCTTGAGCCCAGGATCATTGGTTCTTATGTCAGGGGAAGCACGGTATCTCTGGAAGCATGAGATAAACCGGAAACAGGGGTTTCAGTTGTGGGAAGGAGAAGAAATACATCAACAGAGAAGGACTTCTGTGACTCTGAGGAAGCTCTGCAGATCACCCAATGAAAATGTGAAAGTGTAGGAACACCAGTTGTTTATTATCCTGAGCTAAGCTTGGTGTCATTCTTCTAAATATACAGCAAATGATGATAATTTTACTTCCTTTTTTTTTTTGGTTGCCGATTTCAGTGACTGAAGAAGCTGGTGATTCTTCCGAAAACCAGAAGAGACGGCCGCTATGTCTCGAAGAACTCATCCAGATAGAGCCCAGTTTTGTGGTAAGCATAGATCGCTTTTCAACCATACAAAAGATGAATGGATTGTCCAATTAATGAGAGAACATTTTGAACAAGATCAGTTTTAGTCACTGTTCTTCACTGTTAGCAGCTTAAATTTGAATCAATGCCTGTCCTTCTAACAGATTGGGTTTGTAGCAATGTTTTTCTTGCAGAAAATGCACTTGGCAAAGGCAATTTAGCAGTAAATGCTGGTGTTAGGTTATTTATTCTCTGAATACAGTCCTTCTCACTGTGACAATATTATTGCCTCCAGTCCTCACTGCTGCATCTCCATTTAATCTTCTCAGTTATTTCTACACCTACAAGGATTGTTAGAGCACAACCCCTATTCTCCTATTTGGTACTGGAAATTCTGATCAAAATGTTCATCTGTAAATCAAAGATGTTGTCTAATGTATCCATTGTTCCAACTCCAATGATCTTTGAGCTTTCATGATTTACTCCTTGTTGGGTAAGCCTTCAAACCATAACTTTTCTTTGGTAGTATATAATGATTTCATACCAACAACATACGCCAACAAATCTTTTCCAATTTTTTGCCACAAAGAATAGCTGGCCACATCAAAGACTTATTTAAGGACAAAGAAAAATAGGTAATGATTGAAAAATGATCATATTATTAATCAAACAACATATAAACCAGGTTAAAGCATATGAAACAATTACTTATAAGTTGATTTATTTCTCCAAAAGGATCTTTTTTGAGAGAGAAGAAAGCATACTGAGTCTTTTAGAAGCAGATGAAAGCCTAAAAGATCACATAGTTCTTCTTTTAGCACAAATCACACAAAAAACAATGTCTATGCCATCAATAAGATGACAGCGGCAACAACAGCGATCAAATAAACCGAGAAAATAACGTGGGGGAAAGAGATTACAGAGCTCATCTATTAGCCCCGGCACCTGGTGATGGCGGAGCAGCTACGGGAGTAGGGGTTGGCCTGGGCGCCAGGGCGGCAGTTGTAGTAGGAGGCGCCGCGACGGGAGCAGGGGACGGTGTCGTGGCGGAGGGCGTTGTAGCTGATGTAGCGTGAGGTAGCGAGGATGCGGCGGGTCACCTCCGACCCGAGGTCGAACTCGTCGCCGGCGACGCACTCCGCCACGGTCCCGCGGCAGCCGGAGAGGGATGGGATCCAGCCCAGTGGCAGCTGGCTCCCGATCTCACCTCCGGCTGTTGCGAGAGCGTTGCCGGCGAGGAAGAGGAGGAGTGCGACGGGGAAGAAGATGAATGTCTTGAGACCCGCCATCTGTTTGTCTTTATCCCTCTCCCTACTCTCCGCGGCAAGAAACGAAGAACGGAACTCTTTATTCCTCTTTCTTCTCACCCCACTCCACTTTTATCCCCACTCGTTTCTTTTAGCTGACAACTAAAAAAGATTTTATCTTGCCTTGCAATTATTTATTTTCTATTTTTTGGTCTTTTAGAAATAATTATTATTGACTACTGAAAAAAAAAAACAATTGAGTTCAATTCTCACATAATTTTTTGGAAATTGAAGATTTTTCTACTAACTCAACGCAGAGTTGATCTCAGTCTACCTTGCACGTACTTTAATTGTTTCTTCGAAAAAGAAAAATAAAGAATGCAATATTCTTATTTTACAAAATATTTTTTTGACGCATATATAATTGGGTCTCTCTCTCTCTCTCTCTCTCTCTCTCTCTCTCTCTCTCTCTCTCTCTCTCTCTCTCTCTCTCTCTCTCGGATCATGAATAAAAGTGGTGAGTACTTGACAAGTCTCATGAAAGAATTTATTGTGGTTCTCATGGAACCCATGTGATTGCCAGCTACAATATGTGACAAGGTGTGACTCATAGACTGTTTTTGTTGATTTGTTGCATTTTGTAGAGAAATCTAATTGTCCCGCTGGTAATGCAACCAAATTGCCCAAAGTTACGAGGTAATATCAGTTGGATAATCATACAAATGTGCTCTTACTTTTCTAATGTCCATTAGTTTGACATGTGGTTGCTACTCTTGCATCATAACTAAATAAATAAAATGGCATAGAAAAGGAGAAGAATGAAAAATAATATTTATCACGGATTTAACATATTTGCCTAAACTAAAATGATTAGCCATCAAAAGCTAATCAATGCATCATAACTCATTAATATATACTCAATAATAACACTTTATTGTTAATTTATGATACTTTTCAAGCTTGGAATGATCAAATAACAAAGAAAGACAGGATATATCTTCATGCGCTAATCTTGGATTATGTTATCTAATTAGGGTTTCCTTAACTGATTTACACCATTATTTTGTTGTGAATTTTATCTAAATATTTCATTTTTAATTTTATTTTTTGTTGATTGAACAAGAGGTTAGATGGTGTATGGACTTCAAATGATGCGATGCTACAAAAATATTTAATATAAGTATTGGATCCGTTTAATTTATGTTATTTGAAGTGAGTTCTACTATCGTCCATATTTGGTTGGAGATGTTGTTTTGAGCTGAATCGCCTCCAAGTATTGTTCAATTAAATAGGATTGGAATCGAACCGAAACCGGAGGGTAGTATGGTAATTACATGAATCAAAGCTTAACCGTTTGAGGGCTATGACGTAATGGCTTAGTACGTTTATAGTCAATAAGTTGAATGAATTATGATGAGATAATGCTTCACTATGTCAGAAGGACTTCTGAGTCAGAATGAATTCTAATTTACGATCAGTTCAGTATTGGGTCTAAAGAGTATACACATACAGTGGATGATGTGATAAGTAGAGGATTGGATATGTGATATCTAATAAGTCTTTATTTTGTTAGATTCATTGGGTGAGAATCAATAAGAGCTTAGAGTAGATAATTGGATAGAGATCTAATTTTTATTAAGTTAGGAATAATTGGATGGAGATTTAGTATATAATATACTAGGATAATTGGATGAAGATCAAGTACCCAATATGGCAAAATCTATTATGATAACTACAGCAAACTAAGAGCAATCAATCTACTTTTAGCCAAGCAACAATACCCAATATGGCCAAGGAATCCTTGTGGCATGGGGAACCCTTTGCGGCTAGGGTTTCCTAGCCACCTAGGTGACCCTACGACTAGGGATTCTTGGTTGCATTGGACAAGCAAATGGCCAAAGTTTCCTAGCTACAAATGGGAACTTGGAGGCTAGTGTTTTCTGGCCACCCAAGGCTACCTTGTAGCCAAGGAAACCTAGCCGTAGAGGTAACCCTGGTGGCCAAGGTTTCTTGGCCGCATAGGGCACCCTAGGTTAGGGTACACTAAAATTCAATAAAATAGTTAATTAAATAATTTAGTTAATTATTATTATTATTATTCCTATATGTTGAATCTCGGATTTTAATGAAGTCAATTGATAAGTTATTTGATCTAATCCATATTATTAAGATAATTATGCAGGATTAACTACGATAGTAGTGAATACATAAAGCAAAAAGCCAGAGTCAAGTACGTTGGGAGTTTGAGAGTCCGTCGGAAGCCTAAAGTATCATCGGAAGTACTACCGGAACTGGTCGAGAATGAATCAGGGACTTGCTGAATGTTTCGAAAGTTCGTCGGAAAAATCGTCGGAGGTTCGCGGAGCTCACCGAGAAAATTCAAAAGCTTGCCAAAAGATTCGTCGAACTCGCTATAAAGTCTAGAAGGCTGCTAGGAGTCCGTTGGAAGATATCCGAGGGTGTGTCGGAAGTTCGTCGAAAGTTCGCTGGAAGCTCATCGGAAGAAGACTCGACGTTGCTGGATTAGAATTTGCTTAGAATATATTTTTAATTTCGTAGTTAGCATATAATTAGGGTTAGAATTAGGTGATAATCCTAATTAACTCTAGTAGGGGTTAATCGTGCCTTAATTGGACTGAACTGGGTCGGATTCAGGGTCCATTCAGTAGTGTTGGACCATGTCTAGTGGTGGCACTGTCCCGGGAACTAGTTCCAGGTGGTCTGGGCGGTGGTACCTCCCTAGGTCAGTGATGGTATCGTTGACAGTTATTACCTGTCAACGGTGGTATCGCTTGACAGGCGGTGGTACCGCCCCTCCACAGAGTCCGAGAACCCTATCAGATAGTAGTACCACTAGATTGGGTGGTGGTATTGCCCAGTACACTGACAGAGCAGGGTCAACTGGTGGTAGTACTGCCAGTGCCAGGCGGTTGTACCGTCAGTACCCAGAAATCCAGGATATGACTCTTTTTGGCTCTAAACCTGAAGCCAATTAAGTATATAAGTACCCCTTTCTTCTTAGTTGGCTAAGCACATTGAGAAGTGATAAAAACTGAGTCAAAGCTCTAGCGAAATTGCATTCGATAACTTAAGTGTTCACCTCTTAAGTCTCATTTATAAAAGTTCTGTAAGAGAGTATGAACCACCTGTAAGAATCTATAAGAGGGGTGCTTGATCCTTCCCCTTCAAGAAAAATTGATAGTGGAAGTTGGGAACCTCATCGGAGGAGGTTTCGAAAGTGGACGTAGGTCATTTGACTGAACCACTATACATCACTGTGTACTTCTCTTGATGTGTGAGTTTTAATTGTTGCATTTCAATCTTTACTTAGCTGCAATCTCTTGATCTTCTCCTCTCTATTTTCTGTTATATTCACTCGAATCACTTTGCTGAAATCACTTTTGTCGAATCGAAACTTTTCAACGCATGACTCTTTTTCGTAATTATTTTAAATTTATAATTTTTATCCGCTGGACTAATTCACCCCCCCCTCCCTCTTAGTGTCGCTCTAGATTCTAACAATTGATATCAGAGTAAAGTCACTCTCATTTGGTTTAAAACCCAAGAGAAATGGCGTATTCCAACATACAAGTGGGTCATTCAATTATACATCAATCTATGTTTAATGGGTCGGATTGCACCTATTGGAAGACTCGTATGAAAATTTTACTTATTTCCATAGATTTTGAACTTTAGATTATTATTGAAAATAGATTTCAAAAATCTTCTTTCCGATGAATGAATGGAATGAATTGGAGAAGAATCTTAATGCAAAGGCTATGAATGCCTTATTTTGTGCACTTGATAAATATGAATTTAATCGTATTTCAATTTGTGAATCGGCTTTTGATATTTGATATACTCTTGAAATCACTCATGAAGGCACTAGCCAAGTGAAAGAGTCCAAAATCAACCTCTTGGTGCATTCTTACGAATTATTTCGAATAAAATCAAGTGAGTCCATCGGTGCCATTTCACGGATGTCGTCAATAGACTCAAAGTACTTAGAAAAGATTTTTTTTTTAATTTTGAACTTGTAATTAAAATTTTAAGATCCCTTCCAAAGAGTTGAGATCCAAAAGTTACGGCCATTCAAGAGGCCAAGGACCTAAGAAATTTTCTTTTCGAAGAACTCATTGGGCCATTGATGATCTACAAAATGACATGCTATGCTCATGATGAGCTCGAAAACCCCCTTCCAAAGAATAGGAAAGATATGACATTGAGAATACAAGAAGACCACTTGAAAGTATAGGGAAATCGGGAGATTCGACATCTCATGTGCAGCGAAAAACAAAAACAAGATTGGATTTCCCAAAGTTATGTACTTGGCCGTCGTGCGACGATTGGTATACAAAAATCGTAAATCTGAAAAATCTACATGTATCATGTCAGAGGCATTACTTGGGGAGATCATATATCCCCAAAAATTTCAGATCCGATGTAGAGGATGAAGGAGCACTAGCGTACTCCTCTCTAACGGTAATCCACATAGTGGACGTAGCGACGACGCTTCTCAGATCACTGCGGGATCTCTCTCTATGTGCACCACAAGGCTGCTGGAGCCAAGGACGAGGAGAGGAGACTGAGGAGAATAAGAAGATGACTACCAAGAGCTCTCAGCCTATGAACCAGGAGGTTTCTCCTATTTATAGAGATGGAGGAAGCTTATCCTTAACAGATCCTATTCACACTGGATCTCTATCCAATTCGATCTCATTGGATCTTATCCACAAGATCCAATTTGATCTCATCCAATTACCCAATTGGATCTCATCTACAAGATCCAAACTAGGGGCTTCGTAGATATCTCATATTCGTACCTCTACTCGTCACAACATCCACCTTATGTGTGTGACTATCTAGGCCCGATACCGAGTTGGCCGTGAGTCACTCCCGTCAGAACTTCTTCTGACTCAGAACACCTTCTGATATAGTGAATTATTATCTCTATAATAATTCACTCAACTCATCGACTATGGACATACTAGGCCACTACGCCATAGTCCTCAAACGGTACAAAGGGATCTAATCCATTAGACCTGTCTATCCTCAATTACCATGTATCTATAGTCCCTCATCCATCTAATATCTCAGAGACCATTTATTGGGTATGGTAAAGTCAGGCCCATACAGAATCTTGTTCGAGTCTCCTCTAGTCGGATTCTCCGGAGAACTCATTCTCTCTCAATCCGAACGACCCTGACCATGGATTTTGCCTGAGCGAGCACACGTGGGATATATCTCTCACGATACCGAGAGTGGATGATCCTCTATTGATACACAATTACCTTCGTAAGGTTGGCTACCATTCCTAAGAACCGGCTATACCAGATCTGGAGCTCTCCAAACTTGTAAGTCCAACGTCAAAGAATGGAGTACTCAAATAAGGCATCTTTGGTGCCTCAAGTCTAAGGACCAGACACACTACTGGGATTACGGATTCGTTGTCTGACATTAGGTATCATTAACCATTTAGCATTCTGTAAGCGGATCAATTAGTGAACTCATTATCCAATGAGCACTTGCACTGTACCTCTAGTGTCTCCACACAAGCGACTATGAGACCAGTCGCCTCCATCATATAGACGAGTATACCATGCATCAGTCTATCCGGTTATCTCGATGTCTTCATCGAGTAACCTATGATCAGGATGATTTAGGATCCATGTTTAAAGGTATATCGATCTCATTATTATGATCTCATCACGATCTGATTCCCATTGTACAGATCCATGGACATCACAATATTCATCCAGATAATATGAGAAAATACCAATAATAATATACGAAGAGATCGTCGTAACATGTCACAGGTGCCGCCACTCACATGATTGGCTTGTAGGACACCTATAACTAACAGAAAGAATCTTCAAGTGATAAGGACCCTGATGATGAACTTGCACTCTTGACTCAGAAATTTAAAAAATTTATAAGAAGGAATAAATTTAAAAATGATACTAAAAATAAACTTGAACATAAAAAGGAATAAGTAATATATTATAAATGCAAAAAGCTTGGGCACTTCAAAAGTGAATGCCCCCAAGCCAAGAAGAAGCAACCAAAGAGGAAGAAGGCTCTAAAGGCAACATGGGACGACTCAAGTGGTTTCGAAGATGAAGAAGTAACAACAAGGAGATGGCCAACTTTGCATTGATAGCTTTCGAAGAAGAGGTATGTGAGTTATTTACTGAAAATTCAACTTTCGACGAACTTTCAATTACTTTTCATGAATTATTTGATGAGTGTAGAGCTTTTAGTAAAAAAATTCAATTTATTGAAAAAAGAGTATACTCTCTTACTAGATAAACTTAAAAGTCTTAAACTTGATACTCCTTCTTTACCTCCATGCTCTAAGTGTGAATACTTAGAGGTAATCAAGAAAGAGAACTTGTTACTTAAAGAGACCTTAAATAAGTTTAAGGTCAATAGCAAGGGCTTGGATTTGATCCTTGCAAACAAGGGTCGTGTCAGTAAAAGAAATAGAATTGGATTTATGAGTGGATCTCACTAAAATCCAACCATCTTCATTAAAGGACCTACATTACATGTTTCATCTTACTCAAAGTGCAACTTTTGTTGCAAGCCCGGATATATTGTTCGGACATGTTGTTTACAAATGTCCGTTTAAGAAAGTTAGTCAACATAAATTGATATGTGTTCATAAAAGAATCATAAATGATTCGATGTAAAATGACAAATTTAAGAGATCAATTTTTGAGGCACCCAAAGTAAAATGGGTACCCAAAAATCCTCCTTTGTAGGCATCCTAAACATTGAAAGCTAGGAGCAGGTAACAATACAATTCTTGATCGTTATCAAGCTCACTAGCTCGGGTAATAAAAATACCTTTGAGTGTTATACATTGTTTGATTATGCACCATAATTACTAAGGCTAAAACATACTTGCATTAAGTCTCTTCAAAAATGATTTCAACGAGAACATTTGTATCATTTTATGATTTGAAATCCTATATTTTCAAATAATGTGGTTTTAATGGATTTGACGAAACCTTGTTCTGGAACTACACGATGATGTTAGGCTTTTATATAAAAAGTATATATCTTCCTTAAACATTCCTATGAAAAGTTAAATTCACTTTAATTGCGTTCTCTATCTACTCAAGATCTACAAATTCATTCATTTTATGAATCTCGTATGTGATTCCTATGATGAATTTAGAATTAATGAAGTAAGCTAGAATGAGTTCTTCATAACTTCTGCTCATGACTTATTGTGCTTTGATGGCTTGAAAGCAATTGATACTCGAATTTTTTTTTGAACTTGATAACTCGATTCTCCTAATGCATGAATCACGTTCTCATAATGCATTTAAATGAGTCACTTATCGATAGTTACGATTGTAATATATTCTCCTTGAAACATCTTTCGGATATAATTCTTAGTGATGTATGCTTTGAATCGTGTTTAATGGTCTTTTACTTATCTTGAAATTATATATGATGAGTAATACAATGAATCGATAATTTACGACTTAAAAATTCATTCCCTTGATCTTTATATCTAGGACGTTTAACTTGAGATAATATGATGAAGACATATTTTGGTTGAATTTTACTTTCTTCATGATTTTACGAATTGATCGTTGACGATTTTCATACGCAAGTTTTCGTAACCTTCGAAAATCACCTTTCATTTATCATTTGAGATTTCTTATTTTTATGTTATCACTCTCTCGATTCGTTTGATGAGAAAATTTTCAATGTCTCTTGATTACAACGTTTTAATGTGATTAATTGTTTGTTAAGTCAATATGCTTAATAAATATTTTTTACCTCATGATTAGTATGAGATCAGAAGTAATTCAAAGACATTATTTCATCTCAATCTAATGCATGATAATCAAATTAGACATATGAGATAGAGGTTAATTAATATAAAAAGGGGAAGAGGGGGGGTTGTTGTTGTTGTAGCCCTCCTAAAATTGTTTAAGTTTGGGTGTTAGTGGTGGCACTGCCAGAAGTGGCGGTAGCATCACTTGAGCATTCTGTTCCCAAGTGGTGGCTGATGGGGAATAAAAAAGGATAGGCAACAAATAATAACTTTTGTATAAGAACAAATACTAGCAGGCTGTAACACACAGCGGAATTAAATAGAAATCATAATCAAATAGAACACCAGGATTTACGTGGAAAACCCCTTCAACGTGAAAGGTAAAAACCATGGGGCAAACCAGAGAAAATCCACTATAGAAATAATGAATGTACAATTCTCGAATATCTTGCCCAAAACCCAAGCAACAATCACAAGAGAATAACTGAGATACAAGGATCACATCACTATGCACAATATCCAAAACCTCCTCAAGCAATCACAGAAGAATTCACTGAAGATCTGATCTAACCTGAGATGAGAAATTGTTTGGATGAGTGAGAACAATTTCTGTGTTTTCCTTGTCTTCTTTCCTTTCTTTTTCTCTTGTTTTTCTGCCCTTTTCTCCTTTCTTTGAATCCCTAATGCTGCTGCGAAGATTCTGCCCTTTGCTGCGATGTTTGATCTATTTATTTCACAGCCACCATTAGCCCCTATATATAATTAGGTTTAGGTTAGGGTTTTAAGGAGAAAAGAAGTGGGTTGTGGGCTTAAAAAGCCCATATGGGTTGAATTTGACTTTATCAGCCCAACAACCTCCCCCTTCAACCCATAAGGGAGGCTGTCCCATGACTCCTCAGTGTAAATCTATGTCGACCAACTGTCGGCACATCTCCTGTCTCTCTTTTGGTAAAGTTTTTGTCAACATGTCTGCTCCATTATCATCTGTATGAATTTTCTGAAGTTGCAACTGTTTCTCTTCAAGTACATTTCGAATCCAGTGATATCTGACATCTATATGCTTTAACTTAGAATGAAAAATTGGGTTCTTATATAAATGGATGGCACTCTGGCTGTCACAATACACCACATAGTTTTCCTATTTCAACTCCAATTCTTGTAAGAATTCTTTCATCCATAACATTTCTTTGTAAACCTCTATAGCAGCAATATATTCTGCCTCTATGGTGGAGAGAGTAATACACTTTTGCAATCTAGATTGCCATGACACAGCTCCCCCTGCAAAAGTAAGTGCAAAACCTGATGTGGATTTCCTTGTATCAATATCTCTGGCCATATCTGCATCTGTGTAACCCGTTAGTACAGGTGGTCCACTTCCAAAGCTTAAACAAACCTTAGAGCTTCATCTGAGATATCTCAAGATCCACTTCACTACTGCCCAGTGCTCTTTGCCTGGATTTACAAGAAATCTGCTAGTAACACCCATTGATATGCGATGTCCAGGCCTCGTACATACCATTGCATACATTAAACTTCCAGCTCTTTGAAGCATAAGGAACCTTTGCATTTTCTCCTTCTCTTCATCACTTGACGGACTCTGTTCTGAGCACAACTTGAAGTGACCTGAAAGAGGAGAACCAATTGGCTTTGTATTGCTCATACTAAACCTTTTTAATACCTTCTTAATATACTTCTCCTGTGACAACTAAATCTTTTTATTTTTTCTGTCACGAGAAATCTGCATGCCCAGTATTTGCTTTGCTGGCCTCATGTCCTTCATTGCAAAGGACTCACTCAGTTCCTTCTTCAACTTGTCAATTGTATGCATATCTTTCCCAAGGATAAGCATATCATCAACATAAAGTAAGAGAATAATAAAATCCTCACCAAACCGTTTGATGCACACATAATGATCTAAAGTCGTTCTTTTGTATCCATTTTCAATTATAAATGAATCAAACTTTCTGTACCACTGTCTTGGAGCTTGCTTCAATCCATACAAACTCTTTCTTAACTTGCAGACAAAATTTTCTTTACCTTTGACTTTGAAACCTTCTGGTTGCTCCATATAAATTTCCTCCTCCAAATCACCATGAAGGAAAGCTGTCTTCACACCTAACTACTCCACCTCCAAGTCCTGGCTAGCAGCAATACCTAGAGCAACACGAATAGAAGACATTTTAACAACAGGAGAAAAAATCTCTTCAAAGTCAATACCTTTCTTTTGACCAAAGCCTTTCACAACTAATCTGGCTTTATACTTTGGTTGAGAATAATATTCTTGAGTCTTCAACCTGAAAACCCACTTGTTCTTCAAGGCCTTCATTCCTTGTGGAAGTTGCACCAAATCATATGTATGATTCTTCTGTAGAGCATTCATCTCTTCCTGCATAGCAACTAACCACATCTTTTCTCGCTCACTTTCAATCGCTTCTGGTAACTCTCTGGTTCACCTGACATCGTAAGCATCACATATTCATCTGTAGAGTATCTTTTGGAAGGCTGACGTTGTCTAGAAGATCTTCTCAACTGAGGTTCTGCAGAAAGCTGCTCCTCAACTTCTTCTTGCTCAACATGTCCTGCAGGTAGATCAATATCTGGCTCTACACCATCTTCCTGCACATCTCCCCCATCACCCTGATATACTAGAGAAATAACTAGGTCACAATCTGCTAATCCTTCTGCAGAAGTCTTGGCTGGTGCCTTCTTCTTCAAATCCTCAAGGGTTTGATCCTCAAAGAAGACCACATCTCTGCTTCTAAACACCTTCTGCTTTTCTGGATCCCAAAGCCTGTAACCAAATTGATCATGTGAGTAGCCAAGAAAAATACATTCTTTTGTCTTACCATCCAGCTTGGACCTTTCATTGTCTGGAACATGTGCAAATGCACGACAACCAAACACTTTCAAATACTTATAGGAAACATCCTTTGTTGACCAAACATGCTCTGCAACATCAGCATCTAGGGCTGTACAGGGAGATAAGTTGATCATATCAACTGCAGTCCTCAAAGCTTCATCTCAAAGCCTTTTGGGTAGCTTTGCCTGTGAAAGCATACATCTGATCTTTTCCATGATGGTGCGGTTCATCCTCTCTATAATTGCATTATGCTGAGGTGTACTAGGAACTGTCATCTTATGCTGAATGCCATGTGACCTGCAATAATCATTAAACAATCCTGTATATTCACCACCATTATCTGATCTTATGCATTTCAATTGTCTTTCTGTCTCCCTTTCAACTTTGGCATAAAACTCTTTGAAGACACCAATGACCTGATCCTTGGTCTTTAAAGCATAAGCCCAAACTTTCCTGGAAAAGTCATCTATAAAAGTAACAAAATAAAGTGCACCACTGATGCCAGGAACATTAGTAGAACCACTAGGAGTTTTTGTTCTCAAAGGACCACATACATCTGTATAAACACGGTCCAAGACATGCATTTTTCTAGACAAAACAAGACTAGAAAAAGAAACTCTATGTTGTTTACCAGCTAAACAATCAATACAAGAGTTCAAACGTATACCTCTGAGGTCAGGCAATACCTCTCTCTTGGAAAGAGCTTGCAGTCCCTTCTCGCTCATGTGTCCTAATCGCTTATGCCACAACTCCATGCTAAAGGCTTTCTCTGTAGCATTTAATTGTTCACCACAAGCTTTAGCCTGCAACCTGTACAAAGTGTGACATTTCTTTCCATTAGCTATAACAAAAGAACCCTTACTAAGTTTCCATTGCCCTCTGTGAAACCTGCTATCATAGTCTTCATCATCTAATCTTCCAACTGAAATTAGATTCAGTCTCAAGTCAACCACATGCCTCACATCCTTAAGCGCCAACTTGCATCCAAGGTTGGTCTTTATGTGGATGTCACCCATGCCAATGATGTTTGCTGTGCCATGGTTGCCCATCTTGACAACACCAAAATTTCCAGACTTGTAGGTAGCAAAGAACTCCCTCCATGGTGTAGCATGATAAGAAGCTCCTGTATCAATTATCCACTCGAGATCCTAACACACACAAGAAAAAATATCATCATAAGGAGACAAAATCAAATAATCACCAACCTACACTGTAGCCGTGGTATTCTCTTTTGACTCTGTAGACTCCACTTCTTTTCCTTTTTTCTTGCTCTTCTTAGGTTGCTTATACTGATTCTTATAATGTCCTTTCTCACCATAGTTATAGCAAACAATATCTTTCCTTGATCTTGACTTGCTTCTACCTATGCGCGAACTGCTTCTATCTTTAGATTTGGACCTTCCTCTGTTCTTTGAGATAAGTGCCTGTGAATTAATCTGAGATACTGTTGAGTTCTTTCTTCTTAACTCCTTATTCAACAAACTGCTTGTTACTTGACTCATGGTGACAATACCATCTAGCGCAGAATTACTGAGGGAAACCACCAGTGTCTCCCAACTTTCTAGCAATGAACTGAGAAGTAACAATGCTTGCAACTCATCATCAAGAGACATTTTCATAGAAGATAACTAGTTAGTAATACTCTGAATTTTATTCAAATGCTCAGCAATAGAAGCACCCTCTTTATATTTCAGGTACATAAGTTTTCTGATCAAAAAAGCTTTGTTGTCAGCTATTTTTCTTTCATAGAGACCTTCCAACTTTTTCCAAAGAGAATATGTAGAATTTTCAATAGAAACATGGTGAAAGACACTATCATCGAGCCACTATCGAATAAACCCAACCATTTTTTGATCTAATCTCTTCCACTCATCATTTGTCATAGTTGTGGGTTTTTCATTATCCCCTTACAAAGGTCCATACAAATCTTTGCAATACAAGAGATCTTCCATTCTTGGTTTCCATATCATCCAATTGTTTCCATTCAAACTAATCATGCGAGAAACATTACCAGCCTCCATGTTCAAATACAAAAATTAAATCACCAAAACCTTGCTCTGATACCAGTTGATAGGGAATAAAAAAGGATAGGCAACAAACAATAACTTTTGTATAAGAACAAATACTAGCAAGCTGTAACACACAGCGGAATTAAACAGAAATCACAATCAAATAGAACACCAAGATTTACGTGGAAAACCCCTTCAACGTGAAAGGTAAAAACCACGGGGCAAACCAGAGAAAATCCACTATAGAAATAATGAATGTACAATTCTCGAATCTCTTGCCCAAAACCCAAGCAACAATCACAAGAGAATAACTGGGATACAAGGATCACATCACTGTGCACAATATCCAAAACCTCCTCAAGCAATCATAGAAGAATTCACTGAAGATCTGATCTAACCTGAGATGAGAAACTGTTTGGATGAGTGAGAACAATTTCTGTGTTTTTCTTGTCTTCTTCCCTTTCTTTTTCTCTTGTTTTTCTGCCCTTTTCTCCTTTCTTTGAATCCCTAATGCTGCTGCGAAGATTCTGCCCTTTGCTGCGATGTTTGATCTATTTATTTCGTAGCCACCATTAGCCCCTATATATAATTAGGTTTAGGTTAGGGTTTTGAGAAAAGAAGTGGGCTGTGGGCTTAAAAAGCCCATATGGGCTGAATTTGGCTTTATCAGCCCAACAGTGACATCGCTCGAGAGCCCCCTTTATATAAATAAAAGGGCTTTAGGGCCGACGGTAGAATCACCCCCAACTCTTGCAGCTGCCCCCAAATACACTTTCACTCCTCTCAAATCTTCACCTTTCCTCTCAAGAAGAATAAGAGAGACTTCTATCCTCTTAAATCTTTGATCAAGATCTCTACTTATCAAGAAACCTCTAGTAAGGTAATCTTTGACACTCCCTCTTTGATTTCTTGATGCATGGCCACCTCTTTATAATTCCCTTGTTTTATCAATATTTTTAGATAAATGGCTCCTAGGAGATTGTCTAGGGACAAAAAGAAGAGGAGGAAAGTAGTTTCATATGATCTATCCCTTTTTAGCTTTAGTGAAAATACCCTTAGGTACTCTAGTTTTGAAACAAGAAACGTATATAAGGGTAAACATGTTGGTTTAAGTGAATTAGAAGACCTAGAGCTCATTAGGTGGTTTGCCAACTTAGATATCTTGCCTATTTTATAAATCAGCAAACCAATTTACCTTAGACTAGTTCGGTTGTTTTACACTAATTTAAGCATAGATGAAGATGATAATATGTCAACCTACCTTCTAGGGAACCAAATTCAAATTACAGACAACACAATTTATGACCTAATTGGAATCTCAGAGATGAGAAGGGGTTGTTACTTTAGATGACAGTGGGATTTTGGATGCAATCGGAGTAACCTACTCCGAGGCTCTAGGGACCATTTTTGGAAATCCTAATCTAACTATAGTCCTTAAGAGCTATGAGCATTTGTTACCATTTAGTTCTAAGGTCCTAATCCCTAAGCATAGTCCATCACATCATCATTAGTATCCTAATCCCTAAGTAATATCACCACAATAAAATTAGTCAAATGGAGTTATGTACTATGTACTAGATAATGACCAAATAAGATAATTATTTTGGATACTTAATCCGGTAAAATATGATAGACATAGTATCTAAAGATTTAATGTTACCATATGGGGGGTTAATCACTAGATTACTACATGCATATAATATTAGAATACCACCCAACGAAGAGGTAATAAAATTGAATAGATATAACACCATTAATAAAAACATGCTTAAGAGATTAAGGTGCACATTTAGGAACGATATATGGACTAGGCAGCCTAGAAGAACCGATCCAGCTCCCCCTTCCAGTAGAAGAACCTGAATCACTAGTATTTAGTGGTAATGAATCTTCTCTTCCTAGTCCCTTTGGTGCAACACTGTCAGAACCAGCTCCTGCTCCATCTTCTGAAGATCCGATCATGATAGAGATAAATCAAATCAAATCATAACAAGCTGAAATCCTAAATAAAGTACATCAGATGAATCGAAAGTTAGATCACTTGTATAGGCACTGGTATTCCACCCAAGGAATAGTTGTAAAAACTCTATAATTAACTTCAGAAGCTATAATGGAGCTTTTGACCCTCATTTTATAAATCTCTATGTTATTTTGGCATACTTTAAAGTTCCATATGTGTTGATCTTAATGCATGAAGTTATTGGTGTGTTTCTTTTTAGAAATTTTTCAACTTCGTTTTCATGAACTCATCTTGATATTATCTTTTCGGATTTTGGATGACATCTTTTCGATATCGTATTTTTAAACGGAGGTCTCATTTTTATCCTTCTCTGATCTTGCATTGATACACATGCTTCATTGATTAATGATTCTCCGTTGATGATCTTTAATTAATATCATGCCCTTTTAATGACTTGATAAAATTGATTCTATCGATTTTATACTCCCTCTACTTCTATTGGCATAATTAAATGGATTTCATGATTTTCAACATTTTCGTATCATTTGAAGTTTGTTAATGTTGTTTTCATGACATATGCAACTATACATATATTAATGTCATGAACTTTGCATAAAGAAAAAGCTCTCAAGTTTTTATTACTCGAATACTCTCTTTAGACTTCATTCAGAACTCTTAACTCTTGTGCTAATTTCTACGTCTTGAGCTTTTATGATTTGATTGTTTATCTTTCACCTCATGAATTCTTATGAAAATGCCAAGATGAACCTTTTATGAAATTTTTATGATAATGTGCTCCGCTTCATAAATTTGTAATGGAAATACCAAGTTAAACTTTTAAAGTATGAAAACATCATCATGACTCTTTCATGAATTTTAAACTTAAATGATCTCTCTTTCTCATGAATTTTTCTTGAATAAATGAGCTCTTGATGATATGTTTGATGAATGATTTGGCTTCAATGATCTATCTTTTCACTTTACGATTTTATGCTTGAATTTTCAATCAAATTGCCTCTTGAACTTTTCATCTCAATCCTTCTTGAATAAACACTCATAATTCTTATCATGAGTTTTATGAATTTTATATTCAAATGATCTCCCTTCTACTTCATTAATTTCATTTGACAGAAATTCTTATGAATTTTGGCCTCGATGATCTATCTTATGATTCCTAGATATGAATTTTAAATAAGAATGAACGAATCATTTTTTGTTTTATCCATCTCTTTTTGTCATTTTTCAAAACTCCAATTGTAATCAAGGCCCACTTCCTTTTTGTTGATGACTTGATAAATGCCTTATATGTATCATATTGAGAAGAATATGACAAAATGAATTAATGACTTGATAAATGTCTTATATATATCTTATCATATTGTATTGCAATATAATCGCATTTGCCATGCTTTGTATAGAAAATTGATTACTATCCTTCAAAGCATCGTAATATATCGCAATAATATATAGCGTATCATAATTATATTGGAATGTATCACATGCGTCGCAAATGTTTCATACATGCTTAAAATATAAATTTTTGAAAGATTGATATCATATCATGTTTAAATTTGGTATCTTTTATTGATATGATAAGTTATCATTTTATTTAATGATGTATCATAAAATAATATCATGCTTTGTATTTGTGCATTTATTTTGATATCATTTGATCCTTGTTGTTTTTTAAAATTATAATTGGTATCATTTGTCGAAATCACTCGACATTGAACTAGAAAATGAGTGTCATACCTTGACATCATTTTCAATTATGAAAAATACTAAGTTTCATATTTATGGATGAAAGATCATGCTTGTTGAGCATAACGATAAGTTCAACGGATGCAACTTATCTGTTTTGACTTGAATTCAAGGGGTTTAAATTCAAGTGTTTCCTTTCTCAAAATATGGCATATAGAAAGGGGGAGTTAAGGTTAATTTCATTATCAATTGATTATCATCATAAAAAGGGAGAGATTATTGAATCTCGAATTTTGATGATGAAGTTAATTGATAAGTTATTTGATCTAATCCATATTATTGAGATAAGTTTGTAGGATTAACTATGATAGCAGTAAAGACATAAAATAAATAGGTAGAGTCAAGTACGTTGGCAGTTCGAGAGTCCTCCAGAAGTTCAAAGTATCGTCGGAAGTGCTACTGGAACTGGTCGAGAATTAATCAGGGACCTACCAAAGGTTTCAAAAGTTTGTCGAAAAAATCATCGGAGGTTCGCGGAGCTCACTGAAAAAGTTCGGAAACTTTCCTTCATCTTCTTCATCGGATCTAAAAATTTCAGGGGTATACGATCTCCCTAGGTAACGCTTATAACATGATACATGCGGTTTTCAGATTTACGATTTTTTTACGCACCAATCATCACACAATGATCAAGTACTTAACTATAGAAAATCTGGTCTTGTTTTTGTTTTTCGCTGCGCATGAGATGTCGATTCACGATTTCCCAATAATCAAAACTCCTTCTGACTCAAAACTCCTTCTGATTTAGTGAATTATCATCTAATGATAATTCACCCAACTCATCGACTATGGACGTACTAGGCCACTACGTCATAATCTCTAAATGGTATATGAGGATTTAATCTATTAGATATGTCTACCCTTAGTTATCATATATCTATAGTCTCTTATCCATCTAATATCCCAGAGACTATATACTTGACATCATATTGTCAGGCCAATACGGAATCTACTCGAGTCTCGCTCTAGTTGGAATCTCTAAGAAAACTCATTCTCTCTCAATCCGAATGACCCTAGCCAAAGATTTGGCTTAATGAGAACACATAAGACATTCTCCTCATGACACTAAGAGCAGATAATCCTCTATTAACACTCAATTACCCTCGTATGGTTGGCTACAACTCTCAATGACCGGTTGTGTTAGATCTGAAACTTCTAGACCTATAAGTCCGATATAAAAAAATAGAGTACTCATACAAAACATCCTTGGTGTTTGAGTATAAAGACCAAATATATAACTAGAACTACGAAATTGCTATTTGACGACGATGTATCATTAACCATTTAGCATTCTGTGAGCATATCATTAAGTGAACTCATTCTCTAATGAGCACCTGGACTATATCCCTAGTGTCCCCACACAAGTAGCTATGAGACCACTTGTCTCCATCATATGGACGGGTATATAGAACACCAGTCTCTCTGGTTATCTCGATGTTCCTCTCGAGTAACCTATAATCAAGAATATTTATGGTCTGTGTTTACAAGCAAATTGATCTCATTATTATGTTCTCACTATGATCCAATTCTCATTACACAAATTTATGGGCATCACAATATATCAATCAGGTAATATAAAATAAAAAAATCATAATAATAATAATTATTATAACCAAAGTGATTATACAACGAATGTCTATGGGCATCATAATATATCAATCAAGTAATTTATGGGCTCACCTATATTATGATTCGCTATCTTACCTACAACATAGAGATGTCATCGGTGACCTAAGAACATGGTATACTTGGTCGAGTCCCTCGAAGGTATATCATCGAATCAGACTCATCTTGTAATAATGGTAATGACTTAACCGAACATCATGATTGATCGAGTCCCTCTAGGGTATATCATCGAATCAGACTCATTATGTAACGATGGTGATGACTTAACCGAACATCATAGTTGGTCGAGTCCCTCGAGGCCATGATGGTTCGGAGATCGAACAGGATGGGAATCATAAAGAGTTATGATCGGCAAGAGTTGTCTACATTTTGGGCTTAGTGTGATTGGTCGAATCCCTCGAGGTTACACTAAGATGTTGATTGGATCTCGATCCCCACTAGAAGTCTGTCGAAGACTTTCGTTTCACGTGTTGAGCTTGTCACGTGACTCGCTAGAAAAATAGTGAGAGCACGTCAAGCTAGAAATCCATATCTTGATTATTTATATTTCTACAAAATCTACATGTTATTTAATTCTTTTATATTTTTATTTTTAAAAAATATTGTCATTAGATCCTCTACGTGGTATACTTGATGCCAACCGTCTCACTAATTCAAACTATACAGATTGACTCCATAATCTAAGAATAATTCTCACAACAGAGAAAATCATGTATGTCCTTGATACAGTGATACCTATGCCCAAGGAAGGGGCAAGCGAGGATGAGATTGCTCGCTACATGAAGTACATATATGAGTCCACTCTTGCTCAGTGTTACATGTTGGGCTCCATAACTCCCGAGTTATAGAGACAATATGAAAATATAGATGTCAGGTCTATACTCATGCATCTTTGTAAATTGTTTGAGGAACAGGGATAAACTCAATGATATGAGATATCGAAAAGTCTCTTCCGTGCTAGGATAACTAAGAGGATACCAGTTCAGAACCATATCCTTAAGATGATTGAGTAGATAGAGAAACTCATAAGTCTAGGAATGCTCCGAGAGGATAACCTGTGTGTGAATCTTGTACTTCAATCCCTACCAAATTCTTTCTTACAGTTCTCTATGCTGGTAAAACTATAAAGATTAAGAAGGACATAGAAGTCCCTTAAGAAGAGCATCGATAAGGGTAGACCGAGTAAAGCAAAAGTTGCTAAGAAGGACCCAATAAAGGACAAAAGTCAGTGCTTCTATTGCGACAAAGATGGGCACTAGAAGAAGAACTACAAAGAGTATCGTGCAGAAAAGGTGATATAGAAGCTTGGAGAAGCTTCAAGTACATTCATGATTAGTCTCCATTTGTTAGACTCATATAATAACACAAGGGTATTGGATATCGACGGTGCTTATCACATCTGCAATTTGTTGTAAGTTCTGGTAAGGCCTAGGAGATTAGCGAAAGGCAAGATAGACCTCAAGATGAATAATAAAGCACGAGGTACCGCTATTGCTATTGGTGAGGTCACCCTACATATGTCTGGTGGAGCTACTATTGCATTGGGTGCATGCTATTTTGTCTCTTTATTATCAAAAATGTTATTTCTATTTCATGTTTGACATTGAATGGTTATAAAGTAATTTTTTAGAATAATAGTTATTCAATTATTAAGGATGATGTACTCATCACGAGAGGAACATTGCATAATGGTTTGATTATGCTAGACACCACTCCACACATCATGAATATAACTGTGTCCAAGAAGAAATGAGATACAGTGAACAGTGCATACCTATAGGCTAGGTCATATCCACGAGGGAATGATTCAAAAGTTGCTGAAGGATGGATACCTAGATCCATTCGACTATGAGTCATATGCAACTTGCGAACCTTGCCTTCATGGAAATATAACCAACTCTCTATTTAGTGGAACTGGAGAGAGAAAGTCATTGAGTTGTTGGAACTCGTGCATAGTGATATATGTGGTCACATGTCAACTCAGGCTATATGTGGTTATTTCTACTTTATTATTTTCACCGATAATTTTTCTAGGTACGACCATGTGTACTTGATTAAGTACAAGTTTGAAGCCTTTGAGAAATTCAGAGAAGATAAGAATGAAGTAGAGAACCAGACTAGAAAGAGTATCAAGACTCTTCAATCAGATTGAGGAGGTGAGTACTTGAGTACAGAGTTCACCTAATTCCTCAAGAACCATAGGATTCTGCCCCAATAGATATCTCCTGATACACCCTAGCTCAATGGTGTATCTGAAAGGAGGAATCGAATATTGTTAGACATGATGTAGTCCATGATAAGTTTCGTCGATCTACCCATCTCATTTTGGGGATATGTCCCAAAGTTCACAGCTTACCTTCTGAACAGAGTTCTAACTAAGTCGGTAGTGCCTACACTATATGAGATATGAAAAGAGAGAAGCTCGATCTTAAGGTTGTTAAGATTTGGAGCTGTCCTGCCCACGTTAAGAGATATAATCCCGATAAGTTAGAATCCAGGATGAAATAGTGCAAGTTCGTGAGATACCCCAAGGAAACTTGTGGGTGTTATTTCTATCACCTCAAGGACCAAAAGGTCTTTATAGCCAAGAAAATAGTGTTCCTTAAGAAGGAACATATTCTTGATGGAGATAATAGGAGCATGATATAGTTAAGCGAGGTTGGAGAACCTAGCTCAAGTGTCATTCCACAGCCAGAGTCTATTTAGGTACCTAACACACAAGTTTTGACTTTACGTAGGTCCAAAGAGTATCCCATCCTCCTAAGAGATATGTAGGACATATCAAAGGAGAGGATATTGAGGATATTAACGATATTGATACTCAAACCTGTGAGGAGGCTATTACGAGTATAGACTTCGGGAAATAACAAGAAGTCATAAATTCAAAGATGGATCCATATACTCTAATAAAATTTGGAACCTAGTTAATGTACCCGAGGGTATCATACCTATTGACTACAAGTGGATCTTCAAGAAGAAGATCAGAATAGATGGAAAAGTAGAGACTTATAAAGCAAGGCTAGTGGCTAAAGGGTATCGTCAAAGCAAAGGTGTTAACTATGATGAAACCTTCTCACCCATAGCTATGCTAAAATCTATCCAAATTTTATTGGCTATTACAACACATTATGATTATGAGATCTGGTTGATTGATGTGAAAACTACGTTCCTCAATGATAACCTCAAAGAGGAGGTGTATCTGATATAGCATGAGGAATTCTTGTCCAAGGACAGTCTAGATAAGATATGCAAGTTACTTAGATCCATCTATGGATTAAAGCAAGCTTCTCGAAGTTGGAACGTAAGATTTGATGCAGCGATCAGATCTTATGACTTCGTTAAGAATGAAGATGGGCCTTGTGTACAGGAAAGTAAGTGGGAGCACTATCACCTTCTTAGTGTTATATATGGATGACATCTTGATAATTGAGAATGATGTAGAAATGCTCTCCACAGTAAGGGCTTGGCTATCTAGACACTTCTCCATAAATGATTTAGGGGAAGCATCCTACATATTAGATATTCGGATCTATAGAAATTGATCTAAGAGGATGCTTAGCTTATTCCAGTCTATGTACATAGAAACCATTGTCAAAAAGTTTGACATAAAAAATTTTAAAAGATATCTCATACTGATGAGACATAGGTTATCACTTTCTAGTAGTATATCCCCAACGAGTCCTAAAGAAAGAGCATATATGGATAGGATTCCCTATGCTTCAGTGATAAAGTTTATCATGTATGTTATACTATGTACCAGGCTTGGTATAGCATATGCTTTGAGTGTCATGAGCAGGTATTAGGTGGATCCAGGCTTGGAGCACTAAAAAGCAATAAAGTATATCCTTAAGTACTTAAGAATGACTAAGGATCTTTTACTGGTATATGAAGAAAATAGCCTCAAGGTTAAGGGCTATACGGACTTGAGCTTCCAATCTGATGTCAATGATAGCAAGTTTAATTTAGGGACATGTGTTCACCCTGAATGGAGGAGCAATATGTTGGAAGAGTTTCAAGTAAGATACTACTGCTAACTCGATCATAGAGGCGGAGTATATTGTTGTGGTAGAGGTAGTAAAGGAGAGAGTTTGGATGAAGTAGTTCATCCAGATCTGGGAGTCATGATAAACAACAAGGAGCTGATTCCCTTATATTGCGACAACTACAATATGATTGCTCAAATGAGGGAACTCGGGTCTCATCAGAAGTGTTATGAGGAGGTTCCAATTTATTAGAGAAATCATGGCACAAAGAGATGTAGCAGTGGAAAGAGTTCCATCTAAAGATAATATTACAGATCCACTGATAAAACCATTAACTCAAATTATCTTTGAGCATTACAGAGGTCTGATGGGGATCAGACATGTAGATGATTGGCTTTAGGTCAAGTGAGAGATTGTTAGTTATAAGTGTCTTACAAGCCAATCACATGAGTGATGACACCTGTAACACATAGCATCAATCTCTTTGCTTTTGATTATTGGCATTTTTTCACATTATCAGGATGTATATTGTGATGTCCTTATATTTGTGTAATGGGAATCGGATTGTAATGAGATCACGATAATGAGATCGATTCACCTTTAAACACAAACCCTAAATAATCTCAATCATAGGTTACTCAAGAGGGACATCAAGATAACCGGACAGACTGATGTACTGTATACCCATCTATATGATGGAGGTGGCTGGTCTCATAGCTACTCGTGTGGGAACACTGAGGATACAGTGTAGGTGCTCATTGGAGAATAAGTTCATTAATTAATCCAATTATAGAATACTGGATGATTATTGATACCTATTGTTAGACAACGATTCCATAGTCCCAGTAGTATATTTGGTCTTTAGACTTCAAATACCAAAAATATCCTATATGAGTACTCCACTCTTTGATACCGGACTTATAGGTTTGGAAGTTTCAGATCTAGTATAGTCAGTTATTGGGAGTGGTAGCTAACCTTACTAAGGCTATTGAGTGTTAATAGAGGATTATCTATTCTCGGTATCATGAGAGGAATATCTCATATATTCTTACTTAGGCAAATCTCTAACCAGGGTCATTCAGATTGAGAGAGAAAAAATTCTTTAGGAGAATCCATTTAGAGCGAGACTCGAGTGGAAACCATATGGGCCTGACAACACTATGCCTAATATATAGTCTCTAGGATATTAGATGGATGAGGGACTATAGGTACATGGTAACTAAGAATAAATATATCCAAAGGATTAGATTCCCTTGTATCGTATGTGGACTATAACGTAGTGGCCTAGTACATCTGCAATCGATGAGTCTTAATTCATTGAGTCAGAATAAGTTCTAATAGTTAATACTCATGGCCAACTCGATATTGGGCATAGAGAGTCACACACATATGGTGGGTATTGCGATGAGTAGATGTTCATATATAAGATATCCGCTAGAGCCCCTATCTTATTGGATATCCAATAAACCCCTAAATTATTAGATCCCATGGATGAGATCCAATAAGAGCTAATAAGAGATTATTAGGTAGAGACTCATTAATCTAAGAGACTTAGGTAATTAGATAGAGATCCAATGCCCAATAGAGTATGGTCCACTAGGGTTGACATGAGGATTCTATAAATAGAAGGGAACCAAAAGTCCATAGGCTAGGGCTTCCTGGTAGCCACCTCCTATTCTCCTCTCCTCAGAGAGGAGCATCTTCGCAGCTCCTACCGTGTGGATCACCGCTAGAGAGGAGGACGCTTGACCTCCTTCATCCTCCCCCATGGATCTGCAGAAATCTGAAAGATATACGATCTTCCTAGGTACTATCTTTTTATATATGTAATTTTTTATTTTATGGATTTATTTTTGTGCACTGATCTTTGCATGATGACGAAGCCTTTTTGTGAAAATCTAAGATGTTTTTTTTTTGTTCTTCCATTGCACATATGATGTCGCCCCTGGATTTCCCAACAACTTTTCACATAGGGGAGATCATATATCCTCGAAAATGCAGATCCAAGTCTATGGATGAAGGAGGTCAGATATCCTCCTCTTTAGCAATAATTCACATGGTAGATAATGCAATGATGCACCTCCTTTTGCAATGCAAGTCCTTGCAACTTTCACGCACCACCTCGCAACAACAGGGAAAGAAGGGCTGACTAAAAGGGTCTAGCCCATGACCCTTTGGTCCCTTTTCTATTTATAGAGGTTCTTGTCAACTTAACTCTAATAGATCATATCTTAATAGATACTAGATCTCCATCTAATTATCCTAAGCCTCTTAAATTAATGGATCTCTATCCAATAATTACTATTTGCTCTTATTGGGTCTCACCCAAAAGATCTAATAAAACAAGGACTTATCGGATATCCAGTAAAATAGGGGATTATCAGATATCTTATATCCAATCCTCTACTCGTTGCGACATCCACCATATATGTGTAATCCTCTAGGTCCAATACCGAGCTGGTCATGAGTTGCACTTATCAAAACTCCTTCTGATTTAGAACTCCTTCTGAGTCAGTGAATTATCATCCAATGATAATTCACTCAACTCATCGACTATGGACGTACTATGCCACTATGTCATAATCTCTAGACGGTGTAGGGGAATTTAATCTATTGGATATGTCTGTCCTTAGTTATCATGTATTTATAGTCCCTTATTCATCTAATATCACAGAGACTATACACTCGGTATAGTGTTGTCAAGCTCATACGGAATATACTCGAGTCTCGTTCTAATTGGATTCTCTAAAAAAGCTCCTTCTCTCTCAATCCGAATGACCTTGATCAAAGTTTTGACTAAGTGAGAATGCATAGGATATTCTTCTCTTAACACCAAGAGTGGATGATCATCTATTAACATTCAATTGCTCTCGTAAGATGGCTACCACTCCCGATGACCGGTTGTGTTAGATTTGAAACTTTCAGACTTATAAGTTCGATATTAAAGAGTAGACTACTCATACAAAACATCTTTGGTGTCTCAAGTCTAAGGACCAGATATATAACTAGAACTACGAAATTACTGTTTAACAATGATGTATCATTAACCATTTAGCATTCTGTGAGCAGATCAGTCAGTGAACTCATTCTCCAATGAGCACCTGCACTATATCCCTAATATCCCCACATAAGCAGCTATTAGACCACTTGCCTCCATCATATGGATGAATATATAGTACATCGATCTCTTCGGTTATTTCGATGTTCCTCTTGAGTAACATATATTCGAGAATATCTAAGGTCTGTGTTTATAAATAAATTGGTCTCATTATCATGATCTCATCATGATTCAATTCTCACTGCACAAATCTATGAGCATCATAGTATATCAATCAGGTAATATAAAATAAAAAATATTCATAATAATAATAATTATTATTATAATCAAAGTGATTATACAACGTGTCACACGTGTCATCTTTCATGTGATTGACTTGCAGGGCATCTGTAACTAGCACTATAGATACATGGTAACTAAGGACATATATGTTCTATTAATTAAATCTCCTTGTATCGTTTAAGGACTATGGCATAGTACCATAGTACATCTATAATCTGGGTTTGAGTAAATTATTATATTATTAGAAGGAGTTATAAGTCAAAAGACATTCTGATAGGTGCAACTCATGACCAGCTCAGTATTGGGCCTAGAGGGTTATACACATATGGTGGATGACGCGATGAATAGAAGATTAGATATGTGATATCCGATAATTTTATGTTTTATTAGATTCATTGGGTGATACCCAAAAAGAGCTTATATTGGATAATTAGATGAAGATCCAATATCCGATATACTAAGATAATTAGATGAAGATCTAATATCCACTAGGGCAAAATTCATTATGGTTAGCAATAGGTCCTCTCTACAAAAGGGATATGGGACTAAAAAGGTTATAAGGCTAGACCCCTTAGCCGTTGCCTCATATCCTCCTCCCCTTGCTTCTTCCTCAATCAATTGTTCTCTCTCTAGTATGAGACGACAACAAGAAGGACTATCCCTGCTGCGTGGTGGTGGTGCGTGAAAGTGAGGAAAGAATGTATTGCGAGAGGAGGTGCTTCACTGCTTTATCCATCGTGTGGATCAT
Organism: Musa beccarii; assembly: GCA_024322285.1. NCBI lineage: Eukaryota > Viridiplantae > Streptophyta > Magnoliopsida > Zingiberales > Musaceae > Musa > Musa beccarii. The sequence continues at coordinate 45,337,415 of CM044398.1, forward strand.
CACTAGAGAGGAGAACATGAGATCTCCTTCATCCATGGATTGAGATTTGTAGATTAAGAATATACGAGTTTCCTTAGATGAGATTGTCTCAGGTCTTATGTAATTTTCGTTTTGATGAGTTTTTCGCTCCCAATTGTCGCTTGTGATTTTATATAAATATATTTTTGGGAAACTGATTATATTTTGTTTTTCTACTACTTATGTGATACTCTCCCAGGTTCCCCGTCACTTTTCCTCTTCTGATGATGCAATGGTCCACGAGAACGAAGAGGAGATAGAGCGGTGTGGTGCCGACGTAGAGGAAGTTGCATAGCGTTGCATTGAACGATGTGCTTATTGGCAAGAACGAAGAGGAGACAGAGCGATGTAGTGCCAAAGGAGGAAGAGGAGGTAAGTGAGGCATCTGATTCAGCGTTGCACCACTCTACCTCCTCTTCCTCTTTCGGTGATGTGGTGGTTGACAAGAATAAAAAGGAGGTAGAATGGTGCAACGCCAACACATAGGAGGTAATGCGACACTATACTGAATGATGTGGTGGTCAATGAAAATGAAAAGGAGGTAAAGTTATTCGACGTTGACTTAGAGGAGGCGATGCAGCACCACATCGAATGATGTGGTGGTTAATGAGAATGAAGATGAGGTAGAGTTGTGTGGCACTGATGTAGATACCTTACTTGCCTCCTCTTCCTCCTCTAGCGTTGATGCAAATGCAGAGCAATGCCAGAGGTGGAAGAGCGGCGTGATACCGATGCAAATACCTCACCTCCCTTCTCTTCCTCCTCTAGCATTAACATAGATGCTTCACTGCTCTGCTTTCTCTTCATCCTAGTCGTTGATATTCGGATTGACATCGATAAGACCAACTATCATATCATTCTCACTGACTATTACTACAACAATCACTCACGATACCATCGTTTATTACAATCATTGAAATTATTTTTTAATTTATTATTTTTCGTACCATTACTATCACATCTTATATCTTTCGTTGCTAGAGCCTGTTAGAATAAATAAGATTAAATATTTTATTTTTATAATTATAAAAATTTTAATATAATTTTTTTAAATCTAAGGATCGATATTATATACAGATAAAATTAATTAGTCCGGAAGTCCTTGCATCTGTATCTTTTGGAGGAGACGCAACTGATCAATATATTTAGAGGGGTACTATTCTTTATATGCGTATATAATTAAGATGTCCGCGTCAGCAACACATGGCATGCGTATCAAGTGCAAATTTGCTTTGTATTAATCCGCGGGGAAGGCCTCGCCTGTGCGTCGGCGATCGACGAGACGACGACGATGGCGGCCGTAGCGATGCTCAAGAGGCGTCTCCTCAGGAATCCCCGCCCATTCTCCACCCTCTCGCCGTCTCCATCTTCATCTCCATCTCCTCCCATCCGCGGCTCGCTCTCCCGATTCGTAAGCCTCCTTTTCTGGGTTACGATGTCATCTGGGATTCGTTTAGTCCTGATTCTTTATCCAGGTTCTTGCCTTTCTGTTTCCGTCTCCACAAGTGTTGGTCCGGATCAGAGACATTTGCTTCGATTGATTTAGGGTTTTCGAGCGCAACGATTCGGCTGCTTCTCTCTTTTCTTATGATTCTATAATACAAATAGGATCAATTGGTTAAATACTCTATAATTGTGTGGTCATGCATTGAGGTTTTGAGTTAAATTGCATCATGTTGTTAAATAATAGGAATTCAAGAAGGTCTTTCGCAATGTATGGAGTGGTGAGATGAGGATTTTCTGGAGTTAGTAAGGAATACGCTCCGGAGCATGACTTTGGATTTCTAGGAAAAATTATATTTTCTGTTTAAACATGATTGCTTTTGCTGGACACTACCATTAGTGAGTTATTATTAGATTGAATCATATTTTGAAACCCTAAAATATAATTTAAGCGACTAAAAGTACTCCTGTCTACAGATATGTCTTTCCTGGTAGAACAGTCCTCTGATTCGTTATTTTCTGATGTTATATGAGAAGATTACACTGATTAAGAGGTACAATTGCACCGTGAGGTGAGTTAATTCAGATTGTTAGTACGGAGGTCGTAGAATATGACCCAAGGTAACTTTATTAGAAACAATAAAGGGGATCTAATGATCCTTAATTTTTACTAGTGATATTTCTCACAAGATAGCTTAGTGGTGGAAAAGGATTAATGTGCCTGACCCTGCATATTTTGAACTACTGGTTTCTGTTGTATATTTTGTGCCTGAAATCTTTTTTTCCTATTGATGGTTTTCACTTAATTTTGCATCAATATCTCCGCTGTATATAGATCATGACCTCCACAGTTTCTTTTTTCGGTTATGACTCAGTTTCAATATATTTTTAGGGTGAGATATTGCTGTAAATTATTCAATGTCTTCATAATTGGCTACCTGGTGCATGAAACTCCCTTATGTTTGGGTTAAAGGGTGCCAATGTAGGCAAGCTTATCCCCGCAAGCTGATAAGCTGCTTTATTTGATTTGACTTTTGACACAGGTTGGGAAAGTTCAATTTTACCGTAATGCTTGCTATGAAAATTAATTATCTTTATCTTAGTGTTAAGTTGTCTAATTAGGATGCTCCTTTTTTGTGTCTGTCTTGGCATGGTGTCATGAAATTCCAAGTCCGCTTGATTCAAGATGCATCAAACCCTGAAAAATTGCGTCGGAGAATGCTTGACAAAGCTCTTCTGAAGGTTAAGTTAGCTTTCGAGTCGGTGGTATTGGTTGAATGCTGAGTCTTTAAGAGCCGAATTCATTAGAGAATGATTCTCTTAGAGAATGTACCGAAGGGGCATTTTTATAGTGAGGTTTTGGATCGTTGTGTTCGAGGATGTGGTTTAATACCAGGAGCAATTACGTGTCTCTTCATTTGTTTGGTGTAATCGTGCTATGTTGAATTTGGAGGACATGGTGCAGTCGTGAGTGTGGTTGTAATGTCCGAAGGGTGAAGTTGTGCGAGCCACGTGGCAATGAGGTGTCAGTCATGCAACCGAGGTGTCGACCACATGATGCCCAAGTGTTGGCCATGAGATGCCGAGTTATTTTTATTTATTTTATAGAGCATCCTACTGTTGTTTTTTCTTACTAGCATTTATTAAGAATAGTGCTGCCCTGTAACTGCAAATCCAATCTCTGCCTCATTTAACAGAGATGTGAAGTTTCCTTTTTTTCATCTTTTGTGACTTGTCAAAACAGGTATTGCTGCTTCTACATGCCAAAGCCATTTGCATTTCCCTAAGCAGTATTCTGGTTGCATGAATTATGTCGACAAATCACAGCCCTTGTTCTTCATTTTTGTATTTACAGATTAGTCATTCCTTGGCTTACCATTGTTATACTATATCCAATCAGTCATATTTCCATTTTCTTTTTTGGTTCCATCATATTCTATGTGATCATGGCTCATGAGTACCTTGATTGCTTGCTTAATGCATGAGATGTTCTTGTTGTTTTGATGATACGCTGATTTTTCTAAGGTAAGCACATTGGTTTTAGCTGAACATGAAGGTGGATTGGTAAAACAATCATCTTTGAGTGCGGTAGCCGCTGCTGCAGCTGTTAACAAAGAAAAATCAGTCACAGTTCTCTTGGGTGGGTCTGGTTTGGCCCTCCACAAAGCTGCATCCCATGCTGCATCATTTCATCCTTCAGTGTCACAGGTACCATGTTTTAGTAATATGGAAGTTTTCTGATTCAACATGGTTTTTATTCTTTGCCTGTTAATAATATATATATATATGTATATATATATATATGTATATATATATATGTATATATATGTATATATATATATATGTATATATATATATATATATATATATATTTTCTTTGGGCCTTGGTGTTAAGAAAATGTTAAATGCTAAAAATAAATGTCAGCACAAGGATAACTTTAATGGGCAAACATTTTAGTTTTCTAAAAAGCAATATACACAAGGTCAAGGTTTCATATTGCCAATATTGCATTGCTCTATGTACCCTCCAAGTGTCATTGAATTGTATTAATGCCAATCAGATATTAATTTGTACTGTTAATACAAGATAGGATTAGTTGTTTTGGTTGTTGCCACTACTGGATTATGATTTTGTTCTGCCATTAAATAACAATGCCTTCATGAAAAAAATGGAGATGAACTGATAGTTAGGCACTAAATGGAGATTATCCCGAATAATTGTTAATTAACACAATAGGAAAGAAACAATAATCTTCTGCGAGGCAGGGAATACATCTTTTAAGTATCACTAACAGCGAGGTTGCCCGTGGTAGGAGCTTTCTTGGTATTATTGAGTAGCAATGAATACTAATTGTTACGGAACGAATGCGGCCGCCAGGTGACATATCGGGCTTGCCTTGTTCAGTCACCGAAATCCAAGGGTGTTTGGTCGTCGCTCGTTGCTGAAGTGGGTCCCCGGCGCGTCTCGGGCTTGATTCCTGCAAGAAGACCTGGGTCGGGTTTTTCCCAACCGAGCCTCTCCGATGGTAAAGTTAGTGAATGTTTTTCTCCTCCCGCGCCCTGAAGCCAGGTGGGGGTTATATAGGCGTGTCCGGAGGCGTACCTCAGTCCGGACGACGGCGAAGTCGCACAGGGCGGCACTGTACAGGTCGACGTTGCGCGGCGCCGTTCCAGGATCTCAGGGGCGGCCTGCTCCATGCGTCACCGTCCCGGGATTTTGGGGGCGGCTTGCTCCATGCGACGCTGTCCCGGGGTCCCGGGACGGTGTCCTGGGATTGTGGGAGTGGCTGTTCTGTTTGGATTCGGGCGTCATGGCGGCGTGTGGGTGCCATCTCATCCAACCCGAGGCGGTGGGTCGGACGTGGCGATGCATGTGGGGCGTCTTTATGCTGACGTGCCTGCTGTCGTGGATGGTCCCGAGATATCCCCTATCACTTCCCCCCTCCCAAACAAGGCATGTTCTGAGGTCCTCTAGGAGGGGCTCAGGGCATGTCTGGCTTGTTTGTTCAACCGTATCGTTTGCCCTGCGGGGGTCGGGGAGTCGCCTTGCTGCGCTGTTGTTCTGGCGTCGGATTGGATCGGGACTTCGGGGGGGCTGGTTGGCTGGCCGGGCGAGTGCCCGAGCTGATAAACCTGAGCACGAATGATCTGATGCCGAGCTGGTGAGCTCGGGCACAAATGGACTAGTGCCCGAGCTGGTGAGCTCGGGCACAGATGAACTGGTGCCCGAGCTGGTGAACTCGGGCACAGATGGACTGGTGCCCGAACTGGTGAACTCGGGCAAATGGTCTGGTGCCCGGGCTGGTGAACTCGGGCACAGATGGACTGGTGCCCGAGCTGGTGAACTCGGGCACAAATGGACTGGTGCTCGGGCTGGTGAACTCGGGCGCAAATGGACTGGTGCTTGGGCTGGTGAACTCGGGCGCAGATGGACTGGTGCTTGAGCTGGTGAACTCGGGCGTAGATGGACTAGTGCTCGAGCTGGTGAACTCGGGCACAGAATGACTAGTGCTCGAGCTGGTGAACTCGGGCACAGATGGTCTGGTGCCCGGGCTGGTGAACTCTGGCACAGATGGACTGGTGTCCGAGCTAGTGAACTCAGGCACAAATGGTCTGGTGTCCGAGCTAGTGAACTCGGGCACAAATGGACTGGTGCCCAAGCTGGTGAACTCGGGCACAAATGGACTGGTGCCCGAGCTGGTGAACTCGGGCACACATGGGACTGGTGCCCGAGCTGGTGAACTCGGGCATAGATGGTCTGGTGCCCGAGCTGGTGAACTCGGGCATAGATGGTCTGGTGCCCGGGTTGGTGTACTCGGGCACAAATGGATTGGTGCCCGAGCCGGTGAACTCAGGCATAAATGGACTGGTGCCCGAGCCAGTGAACTCGGGCATAAATGGACCGGGCACCGAGCACAAATGGACTGGTGCTCGAGCTGGTGAACTCGGGCACAGATGGATTGGTGCTCGAACGGGTAAACTCGGGCACAAATGGATTGGTGCCCGAGTTGGTGAACTCGGGCACAAGTGGATTGGTGTGGGAGACACTCTGGTGCTTGATACTTGAGAGCACTTACTGGTTGTGCGTGCGGCACGGAGGGCTGACGTCACGGGCCTTCAGGAGAGGGTCACGTGCTGTCTTGTTGGCGGGAAATTAGGGGCGTGGGCGCCTGATGGTGATCGCGGTTGGGGACGTTGGGCGGGAATCTCAGCTGGTTGGTCGCGTCAATCGAGGTGACCCTTTGTGGTAATCCCCGCTGGCTCCCGCCCAGGCGACTGGATGATGCAAAGCTCCTTGGCGGGATTTGCCATCAACTGCTGCCTCGGGGAGCCTAAACGTCGCTCAGGTGGCGGTGGGGCTTTTCCCTTATAAGTTCATCCTCGTGAGCGGAAGGTCTCCGCGTCTTCATTTGTCTTCGAGCCTTCCGCATGTCTTCTCGGACCCCTATTCCCCTTCGGAATCTAAATCAAGGTCGGGATGACTTCTTCCTCATCGTCGTCAAGTCGGTCGGTCCCTGAGGTCAACGAGTCGACCTTGAGTAGTTCCAGGGTAGAAGTGTTGAGCTCGTCGTCGGGTGGGGCATCCTCGGTGAACTCGAGGGCCCTCGCGGCCCTTCGAGTGATGCAGTCGTGGCACGACGTAGACTCGGTGGTGACCGAGGAGCTCTTGGGGCTGGTTCGGGATTGTTATAGCATCCCAGAGGAGTATCAGCTCCACGCCCCTAGGTTGGGGGAACATGCTTACGATCCGTTCCCCAGAGGGTTCGGGCTGACCCTGGATGCCCTAGAGACAGGGCTGAGGTTCCCCTTGCATCCCGTGGTCGTGGAGTGCCTTCGGTGGTGGGGGATTTCTCCTTCGTAGATGGCACCCAATTCTTGGCGCTATCTGATCGTCTTTCTAGGAGAGTGTCACGGGGCGGGGATCGAACCGACCCGGACTCTGTTCTTGGCTTGCTTTCGACTGTGCAAGGGCTGGGGCGGCTACTACCTTACCGCCCGAGGCGGATTCAAGATCAATGGCGCCCCCTCGAATAACAAGGGCCGGAAGACTCGCCACTTCTTCGTGAGTCGCTCTCGGGAGTGAGGGTTCTGTGTGGGGTGGACTTCCCGAGCCATCAACAATGTGCCTCCGTCCCTCTCCCCCGAGGAGTCCGATTGCGCGGAGCGTCTGAAGGGAGTCCTTCTTCTCGGGCGGTTAGGGAAATGTCCGAGGCATAGCTGGTCGAGGCGGATCTCAGCCCAGCCTCTAGGGGTATGGCCCGACCTGTAGCTTATAAATGTTTTGTTTCCGATCGATTTTTGCTCTTTTGGCTTTACTGATCCACCTGTTTGCAGACATGGTGAACTTCCAGGCGATGAGGGGGATCCCACGCCTTCCGAGCACAGCGCAACCGTCTCAGGGGGCGCCGAAGGCCGGGGGCGAAATCCTGGCTCAGAAGGGGACTCCGGGGTGCCGGGGTCCCGACGAGGCTGAGGCAGAGCGTCCGAAGAAAAAGGCCAAAGGGGTGATTCGGAAGTCGTCAGAGGGGGCGGTGCTTCGGGAGGTGGCCGCGCGGGCTTCCGTCGGGTCGGGCAGCGGTTCTCACGGGGAGGGCTCGGGCGCAAAAGGAAAGAGGTGCACCGGCCCGGCCGGGGACGAGCCCCAGACTAGGCGGGCGGACCGTTCCAAGTCGATGAAGTACCTGTGTCGGATCCGGTCCTCGAGCAAGAGCGAGCCCTTTCGGGCTTTGGAGTTTGCGGATCTGCCGAACGAGGAGCCAAGGGCGCCCTACGGGGTTCGACTGCAGTCCGTGAGGGCCGACACCCGCATTTGGTCTGACGGCTCGGCGGCCCAAGAGTTTGGCTGAGGTGTACTTCATCCTACCCTGGTTAGGCAGCTGTACTGCTCGCCTTCCGTGGTGCTGGTGGACCGTGCGACGAAGTCTCTGGTCTGGGTAAGCGTCACACCTTTGCTTTGTGTCCGGGAACCGAGTTCCGACGTCCGGTTCTGACCCCGTATCTTTCGCAGAGTCAACACTATACGATGGTGATGATCGACCGAGTACAAGACGCGGGTCGGGTGATTGAGCGTCACGGGGAGGCGAACTCCGACCTCCGTCGGGAGGTCAAGGAGCTGAGGGGTGGCGCCGGCCCCGAGGCGGTGGCGGCAGCCGAGCAGTGTGCTACCGTGGTCGAGGCTGAAGCTACGCGGCTGAAGGCAGAGTTGGAGAACTCTCAACGCCAGCTGAAGAATAGCCACGGGCGGGTTCGGAGGCTGGACGATGAGCTGCTCGAGCTCGCGAAGAACGCCGAGGCCGCGCGGCGGCAGCCAAGGCGACTGAGGAGGCGCTACTAGGGGAACACCAAGGGGTAGAGGAACGGGCGAAGAGGGCAATCGATGAGTATAAAAAGTCGCCCGAGTTCGAGCTCGGCCTCCAGAGGTCGGGTCAGGCGACCTTCGAGTACGGCTATCGGCTCGCCCTCGCCCGTTTCCACGCCAAGTACCCCGATCAGGAGCTGGAGGCCGATCCGTTCGTTGATCTTCCCGAAGACCGCAACGTCGACATGCCCGAGGAGGTGCCTTTCAATGACAGTCCGGCGGATCCGCCTCCGAGTTAGGGAGTCTTGAGCCGAATTGGGGCTTCGGGCGGGTTCGCGTCTTCGGTTTGTAAGGTCCGTGTCTTTTCGGTCGGGCCGAGTTGGAGTTTTGTAAGGCCCGAACCGACCATAGTGTAAAAATTCTACTTACATGAATGGAATGTTTTTTAATATCAATGCAAGGCTTACGGGTAAAACTTTCTCAAGTTTGACACGTTCCACGTCCTCGGCAGGGGGGTTCCGTCCATGGTCTCGAGGCGACAAGTGCCTTCTCGGACCATGTCGTAGACCCGGTAAGGGCCTTCCCAGTTCGGGGATAGTTTTCCAGTGGCACGAGTTGGATCGCTCACCTCGGTTTTCCGGAGGACCAGGTCCCTGACTCGAATTCTCCGCAATCGAACCTTTCGATTGTAGATTCGGGCCACCGCCTTCTTCGTTCGTCGAGGAGGTCGAGCCTTGCCCGGAGTCCGAGTTCCGAAGTTCCCTCGCCGAAGTTTTCCACCCGCAAGGTCGGGAAAGTGATCTTGGGGGGCCGGACGGCCTCGGTCCCGAACGCGAGGCTGAATGGGGACTCTCCCGAGGTCGTTTTTGGAGTGGTTCGGAATGCCCACAGGACGCTCGGGAGCGAGAGAGCGAGTTTGCACATGCAGCCCACCTGCAGCTGCTTGGGGCAACATTCTGGCTTGCCCCATTTTGCTCGACTCACCGCGTTATTTCGCCATGGCGAGATTGCGAAGTTTCTTCGCTGCTTGCTCAGATTGCTTGCCTGCTCTGATACCACAATGTCACACACTTAGCTAAAATTGCCTAAGTGGTGAGGCACCCCGTGCGGCAAACACGGACTTAGCTCGGGATGTCTAAGTCGAGAAGCACCCTTGCACCCACTTCGATCGGACTTAGCTGGAATTGCCTAAGTCTTGAGGCGCCCTTGCGACATACGCTGGCGTCATCCAAAGGGTCACCGAGCTGCACCTCGTCTGCAGTCCTGTAGGACCTGTAAAAAGAGAAGTTGATTAGTTGTTGGAACGAGCGGCGGACAAGTCCCGACGTCTCGCGAAGAGGGAAGCTTTACAAGCAATTGAGCGAGCACTTGGAGTGCATGAAAGCAGAGAAAGAGAGGAGGAAAATGAGGACTTTAGAAGGGTGAATGAGCAGCTGCAAGTCCGCAAACAACTACTCCCCAAGTGCCGGGCGCGAAGGCAAGTTTCCGTCAAGTTGACGTGCAAACTTGTGAAAGTGTTAAACGCCCGACACTATACTGAAGACCCATCCAGCCATGTGCCACCCGGGGGGTTCCAGGGTGCTGAGATGGCTGACAAAATTTTCGTGGCCGTGGGTTGCAGAAATCAGCCCGTGGCACACAAAACGGGCTGTTTTTGGGTTTCGGCGATGCAATGAAGCGATCGTTCAGCAAAGCAGCGCTGCACTGCTGCTTTCGTACATTTTACAAGGAAAAACACACCAAAACATGGCAAAGCAGTGCCAAGGATATGTACAAGCATGGGCAAGCGACGAACGGAACGTTGAACGGTTGCTACGAGTGTCGACGACATTTACCGTTCGTGACATTCTCCCCAACTTAAGCTGTCGACGCCCTCGTTGACACTCTTTGGTAGGCTTTGATGGCTGCTTCTTCATGTCGAAGGGTGTCTTCTGGCTCCCAACTGGCTTCGGTTTTGGGAAGTTTCCGCCACTTCACCAAATATTCAATCTGGTCAACTCCATTGGGTAGCCTTGTCTTGCGATCTGTTAAAATGGTTTCAACTCGCTTCTCGTAGGAAGCTCTGGTGGGAGGTTGACGAGTTGAAATGCCTCGAGAAGCATCTTGTGGATCGGAGTGGTAGGCTTTCAAGTTGTTAGCATGGAAAACATTATGAATCTTGAGCCACGTCGGCAGTTGCAACTTGTAGGAAACGTTGCCCACCCTACTGATAATTGGGAAGGGGCCATCATACTTGCGCACCAATCCTTTATGCACCTTGTTTCTAAAGAATTGGAGTGATGCTGGTTGGAGCTTCACCAACACCAAATCGCCGACTTTGTATTCCTGGGGTCGTCTTCTCAAGTCTGCCCACTTCTTCATCTTTCTGGCTACCTTCTCCAAGTAGGCTCGCGCAATATCTGCATTTCGATGCCATTCTTTCGCCAAGTGATATGCGGACGGACTACTCCCTGTGTATCCAATAGCCAAAGTGTGAGGAGTCGACGGCTGTTGTCCAGTGATGATCTCAAAGGGGCTCTTGTTGGATGCAGAGCTCCGCTGCAGATTGTAGGAGAATTGGGCTATGTCCAACAACTTCACCCAATCTCGTTGGTTGGCACTCACGTAGTGCCGAAGATATTGCTCTAGGAGCGAGTTTATTCTCTCAGTTTGGCCATCCGTCTGGGGGTGGAGGCTTGTGGAGAAATATAGCTTCGACCCTAACAATTTGAACAACTTGGTCCAGAATCGTCCCAGAAACCGAGTATCTCGATCACTTATAATATTGTGCGGGACTCCCTAATACTTCACCACATTCTTCATCATTAGCTTCGCCGCTTCCTCTGCTGAACAGTGTAGGGGTACGGCAATGAAAGTTGCATACTTTGAAAATCGGTCGACCACCACAAGTATCGATCCGAGTCCCCCTACTGCCGACAAGCTAGATATGAAGTCCAGAGAAATGCTCTCCCACGGCCTTTCTGGTACAGGCAACGACTCTAAAAGTCCCACCGGCTTCCGTTGTTCCACTTTGTCTTGTTGACAAGTTAGGCACGTCCGAACATATTCCTCCACATTTGTCCCCATCTTTGGCCAATAGAAGGCCCTCTTCATGAGAGCCAATGTTTGATGAATACCCGGATGTCCTGCCCAAAGGGAATCATGACACTCCTTCAAAAGCTCACGCCTTAGATTATCCACCCGAGGAACATAAACTCTATTCCCTTTGGTGTAGACGAGTCCCTCCTGGACCCAAAATCGTCGTGCCTTGCCTTCTTGGATCAATTGCATCAAGGTTACTGCTTGGGGATCACTGTATAGTCCATCCTTGATTCGGGAAAGGTAGTTGGATTGCAACTGACTTGTTTGGCCTCTGCCCTCTAGTTGCATAGCATTCATGGCCTCCACTTTTCGACTCAAGGCATCAGCTACGACATTTGCTCTTCCGGGTTTGTACTCCATTGCCATGTCAAATTCCGCCAGGAAGTCCTACCATCGTGCCTGCTTTGGGGAGAGTTTCTTTTGAGTCTGGAAGTAACTTAAAGCGATGTTGTCTGTCCTCAATACAAATCGCGATCCGAGAAGGTAGTGTCGCCACACTCATAAGCAGTGGATCACCGCTGTCATCTCCTTCTCATGCACGGGATACCGTCGCTCGGTCTCGTTGAGCTTATGACTTTCATAGGCCATCGGATGGCCCTCCTGCATGAGTACTCCCCCAATAGCGAAGTCTGAAGCATCTGTATGGACTTCGAAGAGCTTCCCATAGTCTGATAATTTGAGCACTAGTTCTTCCAAAATGGCAGCCTTTAGGTCTTGGAATGCCGCTTCACATTTGTCGGACCATCTCCAAGGCTGCTCTTTCTTCAGCAACTCTGTTAGTGGAGTTGTGCGCTTCGAATACCCCAGTATGAAGCGTCGATAGTAGTTCACATACCCAAGGAAGGATCTCGATTCAGGCACCTTCCTTCGAGTTTGCCGACCCACAATCAAGCTTGCACCTTTGCTTTATCCATCCGAATGGGAACCGTCGCCGATCCGATGCCCCAAGAATAAGATCTCTTTCGAGCAAAGTAGCACTTCTCTCTTTTACGAACAAAGAATTCTCCCTGAGAACTTTGAAGATTGTTCGGAGGTGTTCAATATGCTCCTCAAGTGTTCGGCTGTAGACGACGATATCGTCCAAGTAGACAACCACAAACTTGTCCAGATACTCCTTGAATAGCTGGCTCATAAGAGTGCAGAATGTGGCTGGAGCGTTGGTTAAGCCGAAAGGCATCACCAAGAACTCAAACGCTCCATACCTGGTCACACAGGTAGTCTTCGCTTCATCACTTTCAGCAATACGCACCTACCAATACCCCGACCGAAGGCCGAGTTTTGAGAAATACTTTGCTTTGCCCAGTTGATCGAACAAGTCCGCAATGAGAGGGATAAGATATTTGTTCTTCACAGTCACCTTGTTAAGGGCTCGATAATGGACGCATAGTCGGAGACTCCCATCTTGTTTCTTCTGGAAGAGAACTGGAGCTCCGAATGGTGCTTTGGAACTACGAATGAGACCACTGCTTAGCAGCTCATCTAACTGCTTTATGAGCTCTGCCAACTCAGGAGGAGGCATGCGGTATGGTGGTTTCGCTAGAGGCTTCACTCCTGGCTCCAGCTCAATAAGATGATCCACGCCTCTACGTGGTGGCAGAGTTTTCGGCAACTCAAGTGGCATAACATCTTCGAACTCCTTCAGGACATTTGCCCATCGCGAGGTTCTTTACGGGCCTCCCCATCGAGTGTTTCTAGCTTCATCGTAGCCCAAAGGTTAACTCTCCTGCGTGCACCCTTCTTGATTGTAATGCCGATAGTTGCTTTGGGGATCTGGGTTCCTCTTCGAGTGACGAAACCACACAGGGTTGTCACCTCCCATTAGACATATGGAGTCTAGGAACGGCATCGGCACCAACTTTGCTGCATGCATGAACTCCATTTCAAGAATCACTTGGAAGTCATCCAATGGCACCGCCATCATGTTTGTGCGCCCGCTCCGCGATCCGATCTTGATGGAGACTCCCTTTGCTTAGCCTCCGAGTTAACCGCCTTCATTCGACTTGGGTTCTTCTTCAAGATTAGTCCAAGTCGCTTTGCTTCTCGGTCGGCAATGAAGTTGTGGGTAGCACCCGTGTCCACCATTGCACGGGTGGTTTGGCCGTTGAGTCTGATGTTCACATACATTAGCTCACTATTTCCTGCTTTCTGTTGCTTCGGCTTCATGTTCTCCCCCACTTGACCCCGCAATGCATTCAACAAACGCATTGCACCCATTCGGGGTCCTTGCGACTTCTCATCGTCACTACCCGACTTGGAGCTATTCGAACTGAGGGCAACTGCCTTGCCCTTGTCTGGCTTAGGGGGTTTGATGGAAGCCGACAAGGCATTGAGTGCCTGTTTTTGCGGGCACTCCCATACACTGTGTGGTCCTCCGCACAAGAAACATCTCCTAGGTTTTGAGACCATGCTGTTTGAGTGCGGCCCCTTATGGAAACTCTTCTTCCTTTGCTCACCCCTAGGTTCCTTCCCAGGAGGGTGCCTTGGTTGGTGATTTCCTGTGGACTGCTTCTTCTTCCTTGGGTCCTCTGAAGAAGCAAAGTCGGTAAGCCTTTCTGCGGCTGCAATTGCTCCGACCAAATCAGCGACATTCCGTCGATGAAGTTCCTGTTGAGCCCATGGCTTCAGGCCATCAAGAAAGCTGAACAGCTTATCTTTTTCAGACATATCTTGAATGTCCAACATTAGTGCAGAAAATTGCTTCACATAGTCTCTAATGGAAGTCGTTTGGTGGAGTTGTCTCAACTTCCTCCTTGCGACGAACTTAGTGTTCTCGGGTAGGAATTGAGTTCTCAACTCACGTTTCAAGTCGTCCCATGTGTCCACTCGGCACCGACCTTGCTGAATCTCTTCCCAACGGGTTCTCCACCAAAGCTTTACATCTCCGTTCAGATACATAGTCGCTATCGAAACTTTGGTGTCCTCAGAGTCTGGCCTCGTAGCTTGGAAGTACTGTTCCATATCAAACAGAAAATTCTTGAGCTCCTTTGCATCTCTAGCACCCCTATAACAATGTGGGTCAGGCGCCCTGAAGCTTTGTGTCGGCGCAACGCGGGTGTTGCCTCCCCCCGCATTCAACGCCCTTGTGAGCATTGCAACTCTGGAAGTGAGTTCCGTCACCATCTCATGCAAATGTTGCACGGAGTCCTTTGTGTCATCTGTCAGTCGATCGACTAAGGCTTCAACCTTGTCGATCCGGGATTCAGCTTCTTCTTGCGAGCTCTATACGCCAAGAAGCCTACTTTGGCCTTGGTAGAGTTCGTTCAAGCTCGCTTCAAGAACATCCAAGCGGGTTTCCGCCGCTGTGATCCTCTCCCTGTGGCTCTTTCTTCCGGTTGGCGCTCCAGATTGCGCCTCCTCCGCTCGTGGTGAGCAGCCCACTTCTCGCTCATCATGCTCGCTGCCCCGCTCCTCATGGGCGGCTCCCGCAGCGAGAGAGCGAGTTTGCACATGTAGCCCGCCTGCAGCTGCTTGGGGCAACATTCCGGCTTGCCCCATTTTGCTCGACTCACCACGTTGTTTCGCCATGGCGAGATTGCGAAGTTTCTTCGCTGCTTGCTCAGATTGCTTGCCTGCTCTGATACCACAATGTCACACACTTAGCTAGAATTGCCTAAGTGGTGAGGCACCCCGTGCGGCAAACACGGACTTAGCTCGAGATGTCTAAGTCGAGAAGCACCCTTGCGCCCACTTTGATCGGACTTAGCTGGAATTGCCTAAGTCTTAAGACGCCCTTGCGACATATGCGTCCGCAAAGGGTCAGCCGAGCTGCAACCTCGTGCAGGTCCCCTAGGACCTGTAAACAGAGAAGTTGATTAGTTGTTGGAACGAGCAGCGGACAAGTCTCGACGTCTCGTGAAGAGGGAAGCTTTACAAGCAATTGAGCGAGCACTTGGAGTGCATGAAAGCAGAGAAAGAGAGGAGGAAAATGAGGACTTTAGAAGGGTGAATGAGCAGCTGCAAGTCCGCAAACAACTACTCCCCAAGTGCCGGGCGCGAAGGCAAGTTTCCGTCAAGTTGACGTGCAAACTTGTGAAAGTGTTAAACGCCCGACACTATACTGAAGACCCATCCAGCCATGTGCCACCCGAGGGGTTCCAGGGTGCTGAGATGGCTGACAAAATTTTCGTGGCCGTGGGTTGCAGAAATCAGCCCGTGGCACAAGAAAACAGGGCTGTTTTTGGGTTTCTGGGCAGATGCAGCGAGCGATCGTTCTGCAGCGCTGCAGCTGCTGTTTCGTACATTTTTACAAGGAAAAACACACCAAAACATGGCAAACAGCCGCCAAGGATATGTACAAGCATGGGCAAGCGGCGAGCGGAACGTTGAACGGTTCTTTGCGAGTGTGCGACGACCGTTCGTGACAGTACGTAGGATAAGGCATCTCGTCGTAGCGTCGGCCAGAAGAATCCTTGCCTAAGTATCTTGAAGGCCAAAGCTCGGCTCCCGATATGCTCCCCGCACAAGGTATGCAATACCGATTTATCGCCTGTCTGCGGGCGATGCGTATCGGTCCGACAGATCTCGGCAACGACGCGGACCGCCTCAGATCGGTCGGTCACGATTTTTTATTTTTAAATAAAAAATATTTTTAATAAAAAATTATTTTTAAGGTTTTTTAAAGCTCGGCGCGTCACCGAGGCTCGGCGACGTCGCGAAGCCTCGGCGACAGTCCGAGGCTCGGCGACGTCGCCGAAGCCTCGGGCGACAGTCTCGAGGCTCGGGCGAAGTCGCCGAAGCCTCGGGCAACATCCCCGAGGCTCCAAATTTTTAAAAAAAAATAACTTTTGGGCGACGTCGTCGAGGGCGCGTCGTCGCCCGTTGACACCTCGGGCGACGTTGCCGAGGGCGACGTCGTCGGAAGAAAAAAAAATCTATTTATATATATATGATATTTATAATTATAAATATATATATCGAAGCGATGCACGTTTGAACGCGTCGCTTCGGCACTTCGCATCGCATCGTACCATACCGAGAAACGTCGAAACTCAAGATGCAGATGCGGTATTGCACTCTGCCCCCGCATATGCCCTTGTGAACCTCGGCAAGGATTGTCTCAGCTTCGGGTGGGGATAGACAACGGAGCAGTGGCTGAGAGAAGGCCCTTCTGTACAGTTTGCCCCCGATCTCGATGTACCACGCTTGGGCTCGTCTGAGCCAACGAGCAACTAGCGGGTCATCGGGTAGCTCGCCTTTTTCTTTGTAGCGAAGTATTTCTTCCATCCAGTTCGGAGTCGCCTCTGTCGTGTTGACGTCCAAGACTGGTAAGGTTGGTGCAGAGAGGACCTCGGTCCTCCTCGGGGGCTCCCCGGGCGATCGGCCAGATGCTAGCCAAGCGAGTGCGTCAGCTTGGATGTTCTGAGCACGGGGTATCCTTGCGACCACTAGACGGTCGAAGCGAGCCGAAAGTCGTCGGACTTCGGCAAGGTACCGGGTCATGGTCGGTTCTCTGGCTTCACAGGTTCCATTGATGTGGCCTGCCACTAGTTGGGAGTCGGTAAAAGCCTCCAGGTTCCGCACATGCATCTCGAGAGCGAGGCGTAGTCCCGACAGCAACACCTCGTATTCGGCCTTGTTGTTGGTGGCTTTGAATTCCAACCGAAGCGAGTGCCCGTAGGTTTCGCTGTTTGGGTCCTTGAGGATCATCCCTGCTCTAGCTCCTCCCAACGTGGCGGACCCGTCAACGTACAGGGCCCAAGCTGGCGGATCCGACTTCTTTATCGTATGGGCCTGGAAGTATGGTCGCAGCTTTCGGGCCGTCACAATTAGCGCCAACGCCAGCTTCTCTATCAGCGAGTAGCGCTCTTCGGGTCCAGCGAGAATATGGCTGGTGTAATAGACTACTTGCTGTGCGGCTTGGTACTCGCTCACCAGCACCGAGTTGACCACTTGTTCCGAAACCGCCAAGGCCCAGGATCTCGCCCGGTCGGGGTGAGACGAGTCGGGGGAGCTGTCCGAGGTAGATCTTCATTTTGCCGAAGGCGTCCTCACATTCCGGGGTCCATTTGAAGTCGTCCGCTCGGCGCAAGGCCCAGAAGAACGGGAGGCATTTGTCTCCCGAGCACGATACGAACCTCGCGAGTGCTGCTAGCTTTCCCGTGAGGCGCTGCACCTCCTTTACCGAGCACGGAAACTGCATCTCCATTATAGCTCGGACTTTCTTTGGGTTGGCGTCTATCCCTCTCTGGTGGATGACGAAGCCGAGGAACTTTCCCGACTGGACCCCGAACGCGCACTTTGCCGGGTAGAGGCGCATATTGTATTGTTTAAGGGTCTGAAAGGTCTCTGCCAGGTCGGTTAGGTGGGTCATGGCCGACCTGCTTTTGACAATCATGTCATCGACATAGACTTCCATGTTTCTCCCGAGTTGGAACTTGAACATTTCATTAACCATCCTTTGGTAGGTGGTAGGTGGCTCCGATGTTCTTCAGACCAAAGGGCATGACTTTGTAGCAGTAGACCCCTCTGTCGATGATAAACGCGGTGTGCTCTTGGTCTTGTGGGGCCATGCGGATTTGGTTGCAGCCTGAGAACGCGTCCATGAACGTAAGAAGCTCATGGCCCGCGGTTGCGTTGACCAGCTGATCTATCTTCGGGAGGGGATAACAATCCATGGGGCATGCCCGATTGAGATCGGTGTAGTCAACGCACATCCTCCAGCTTCCATTACGTTTTTTAACGAGGACTACATTAGACAGCCATTATGGGTATTTCACCTCGGTTATGAATCCGGCGTCGAGTAGTTGGTCGACTTCGCGGTTAGTCGCCTGCTACCGCTCCGGGGCAAATCTCCGAAGCTTTTGCTTGATTGGGCATGCCTCGGGATGGATGTTCAGATGGTGTTGCGCCACCTCAGGGTCGATCCCTGGCATGTCTTTCGGGGACCAGGCGAAGACGTCGGCATTTTGCTTTAAGAACTCCACCAATTGGACCTGGTCAGCTTCCGGAAGCGCGGCTCCGATTTTGACGACCCGGTCTGGTCGATCATCCTTCAGGGGAATCTCGAGGAGCCGCTCGGTCGACTGCGGGTGTGTACGAATTTTTGGATCGTCCTGAGGGTCGAAGTTGGCCGGATCGGGTCACGTCCTCTTTGGCATTGACACAACCGTCAGGTAACATTTTCTGGATTCCTTGGGATCACTCTGCACCACCCCGACTTCTGACGAAGTCGGGAATTTCATGGCCTGGTGATAGGTGGAGACGACCGCCCTTATCCTGTTGAGGGTCGACCGCTTGAGGATGACGTTGTATGCCGAGGGCAGGTCGACCACCATGAAGGTGACCATCACTGTCTTCGTTCTCGGTTCGTTCCCTAGGGTGACGGGAAGGGAAGTCGTCCCGAGGGGGGAGATCGACTCCCCGGTGAATCCGGTAAGTGCGGTCGTCATATGGGAGAGATCGTTGTCCGTGAGCCCGAGCTTCCTGAAGGCATCCAGATATAGAATATCGGCGGAACTCCTGGTGTCGACCATCACCCTCTTCACCTTGGCATTGGCGATGCGGACGGAGACTACCAGAGCGTTGTCGTGGTCCGAGAACTCCCCTCCCTCCATGCCGAATTTGATTTCTTCCTTGGAACGTATCCTCAGACGCTTCTCCATCGTGCTCCGTGCGTATGCTTTCCTGGCGGTGGAACTGTTGCCGCCAGAGGTCGGTCCGCCAATGATGATGTCGATTTGTCTCTCGACCGGACCCTGGGGCCGAGGTGGCGACTCCCTTGGCTTCTTGAGGAAGCGTCCGAGATGCCCTCGTCGGATCAGCTCCTCGATCTGGTTCTGCAGGTCTCGGCAGTCCTCCGTGTCGTGGCCGTAATCTCGATGGAACCTGCAGTACTTAGATCGGTCTTTGTTAGTAGCTTTCATCGGGTTGGGTTCCCGCAAGAGCCCCTTCTCCCGGATTTAGAGGAAGATTTCAGTTCGAGAAGCGTTTAGGGGGAGCCTTAGGCGCGGTAGCTCGGGACGGTCGGTCTTCCTTCAGGGTGGTTCGGGGAACGACCTCGGAGCCGTTGTTCGGGCGAGGTCCATTCTGGGCCTCTTGCTGTCCTAGCGCTTCCCCGCCACCAGGGCTTCAACAGCGACATGCTGGTTGGCGCGCTGGAGCATTTCGGGGACTGTCGCTGGCGGTCTCTCAACCAGAGACCAAAAAAGTCTGGAGGGGCGTAGCCCTATCAAGAAGGCCTGCATGACTGGGATGGATGGGCCTCGGGCATCCCCCTAGCCTCGGCAGCGAAGCGTGCGATGAAGTGCGAGAGCGTTTCGTCGTCTCGTTGGGCTAGTGCGAGGAGTGCGGCCACGGACGGTCTCGGCCGTATGCTAGCCATGAAGCCCTGCTCGAGCCCCCGCACCAACTGCTCAAACGAAGAGATGGAGGCTGGCCGCAGGCGGCTGAACCACATCCGAGCCGGCCCTCTAAGGGTAGTGGGGAACGCCCTGCACATCAAGGTGTCAGATGTGCCGTAGAGGGCCATCTGGCCCCGGAAGGCAGCGATGTGCTCCGTGGGATCGGAGCTGCCGTCGTATGCTTCAAGGACAGGGAGTCTGAAGTTGAGGGGAACTGGCTTGTCCCGTACCTCGGGGGTGAAGGGGGATGCTCTCGAGACGTCGTCCCCGACCTCTCCCTTGGTCCTACGGAGCTCTCGTTGGAATTCGTCCAGACATCGATTCACCGAGTTGAGTTGGGCTCTGAACGTGTTGTCGATCGAGTCGGTGGACACTGTGTTGTGCTCGGGAAGCGGCATGTCGGCTGGGGGGAAGCCGTGGACGCTCGGCTCGGGAGTCACTCCCCGACCCCTGGGGCGTCCCTCGGCTTCCTCCCGTGGTTGCTCGTGCGTGGCAAGATTCGTCGAGGGATCGTCGAGGGGTTCTGGAATGTAAATGGATGGCTCGGCGCTTGGGGGCCCACGAGGCGCACAAGCTACGAGATGAGGGGGACGATCGTTTGGATCATCCCGGTCAGAGCTTGGACCTGCCTTGACAAGTCGAGAAACGCCTCGGGTGAGACGGGCGAGGGTGCTGGGGCGTTCCCGGGGGGTGATAGCCCGAGATCATTGAACAGTCGCCAGTAGCGTTCCGGGGTCTGGATCGGAACACCTCCTCCTGGCTGTGCAACGGAAGTTGGTCTCGAAGTGGGGATGGGGGCAACAAGTTGCCTTCAACCGGGCAAACTCTCGAGTTGGTCATCGGACACTCCTGCGAGATTGGCCCTCCTTCTGGTGTCAAAATGTTACGGAACGAATGCGGCCGCCGTGTCACGCACTTAGCAAGAATTGCCTAAGTGGTGAGGCACCCCCGCGGCAAGCCACCGACTTAGCTGAAATTTGCCTAAGTCAAGAATCGCCTTTGCGCCCACTTCGATCGGACTTAGCTTGGATTGCCTAAGTCTTGAGGCGCCCTTGCGACATACGCGTCCGCAAAGGGTCAGCCAAACTGCAACCTCGTGCAGGTCCCGTAGGACTGTAAAAGAGAAGTTGATTAGTTGTTGGAACGAAGCGGCGGACAAGTCCCGACGTCTCGCGAAGAGGGAAGCTTTACAAGCAATTGAGCGAGCACTTGGTGTGCAAGAAAGTAGAGAAAGAGAGGAGGAAAACAAGGACTTTAGAGGGGTGAATGAGCAGCTGCAAGTCCGCAAACAACTACTCCCCAAGTGCCGGGCGCGAGGCAAGTTTCCGCCGAAGTGACGTGCAAACTTGTGAAAATGTTCAACGCCCGACAACATACCGAAGCCCCATCCAGCCATGTGCCACCCGGGTGGTTCCAAGGGCTGAGATGGCTGACAAAAATTTCCATGGCCGCGGCCTGCAGAAATCAGCCCGCGGCACACGAAAACGGAGCTGTTTTTGGATTTCTGGGCAGATGCAGCGAGCGATCGTTCTGCTGCGCTGCAGCTGCTGTTTTCTGTAGTTTTACAAGGAAAAACACACCAAAACATGGCAAAACAGGCTGCCAAGGGTATGTACAAGCATGGGCAAGCGACGAACGGAACGTTGAACGAAGTTGCTGCGGGTGTGCGACGACCGTTCGTGATAGCCGGGTGACATGTCGGGCTGGCCTTGTTCAGTCGTCGAAATCCAGGGGTGTTCGGTCGTCGCTCGCTACTGAAGTGGGTCCCCGACGCGTCTCGGGCTTGATTCCTGCAAGAAGGCCTGGGTCGGGTTTTTTCCGACCGAGCCCCTCCGATGGTAAAGTTAGTGAATGTTTTTCTCCTTCCGCGCCCTGAAGCCAGGTGGAGGTTATATAGGCGTGTCTAGAGGCGTACCTCAGTCCGGACGACAGCGAAGTCGCACAGGGCAGCACTGTACAAGTCGACACTGCGCGGCGCCGTTCCGGGATCTCGGGGGTGGCCTGCTCCATGCGTCGCCGTCCCGGGATTTTGGGGGTGGCTTGCTCCATGCGACGCCGTCCCGGGGTTTCGGGACGGCGTCTCAGGATTGCGGGAGCGGATGTTCTGTTTGGATTCGGGCGTCGTGGCGATGTGTGGGTGCCATCTCATCCGACCCGAGGCAGTGGGTCAGATGTGACGATGCATGTGGGGCGTCTTTATGCTGACGTGCCTGCTGTCATGGATGGTCCCGGGATATCCCCTATCACTAATTAATACTTTTATCTTTGATTTCATGTTATTGGTAATAACTGATCAAGCTTTCTGTTCTTTTTACTTATTTTAGGTTCTTAGTTATATATTGGCACTGACATTATTATTCTGATCCATAGTTTTAAAGTCTTTATAGCTTATTTCTAAAATATTACTATTTAAATAATTGAAAATTAGAATAAGAAACACCTATGTTTAATTATTATTCATGTAGTTTAAGAAATAAAATGTTTCCATGATGCTAACATCATGGACTGTAATAATCTTCAAGTAGCTTTATTCTTTCAGTGAAGGATGCTACAATTTTCATGTCTGTCTTGATCAAATGAATATTTTTTTGTACTAATAATGGTGGATCTATTTGCCAATTCTTCTACAGGTTCTTGTTGCTGATGCAGACATATTAGTGCATCCTTTGGCTGAAACTTGGGCTGAACTTGTTAATTTGGTTCAGCATCAGGGTAATTATTCACATATAATTACCACTTCAAATTCATTTGGCAAAAATGTGCTACCACGTGCAGCAGCTCTTCTTGATGTGTCACCTGTTACAGATGTAGTTGAAATAGCTGAGCCACATTTGTTTATAAGGTATTTTGACATTTTTCTATATTAAAGTAGATTGAGTTAGGTTTTGTGGTAGTTAAAGGTTGAACTGAGCCATGTTGAAAATTCTTGGTCTGACTCCCATACTGGTTCGCATTGGACCTGTATGGTACTGGTATGGTTCTGGCACTCTGGATGGGTCAATACCATCTTGACTTGTAAGAAAGAGGTAAAAGAGCAGGAGGTGGTGCCAGAGGAAGAGAAGGCCGAACAGGAGGCATACTGGTGGTATTGTGATTGTCAAGATGGAAGAGGTGATGATGATGTGGCGGGGAGGAGTGGAGAGAGAGCGTGCATGAAAGAGAGAGAGAGAGAGAGAGAGAGAGAGAGAGAGAGAGAGAGAAACCAAAAAAAAAAAGCAATTTCTCATAATTGTCAAGAAATAATAAAAATTTGACATTGTTATTACGGGCGGGCGGTACATTTATAAGGTAACAACATGGGATGGTAGGCTTGGTATGAACCAAAACCAGGCCAAAACAATGGTATGCATACTTTTTTATGATCGGTTTATTTATACCATCTCATACTGATCAGTATGCCTAGAAAAAAAAAAACCTGTCAGTTAATTCTATCATTTCTTCTGCAATTTGTTTACCAATTTACAAGCATAGGCATATGCATTGTAGGTTTACCTTAATGTTTGTTGGAGGCTTATCTTGCTTTTTTTTTACTCTGTACCCTTTTATTTGCATCGTATTTTAAGGATATCTAAATGTTTTTTGTAGGCCAATATATGCAGGTAATGCTCTTTGCACTGTTCATTATGCTGGTAAGGGCCCTTGTATGATGACCATTAGGTCCACATCATTCACCCTACCTTCTTGTTCAACTGAGACAAAGTCTGATGAAGCGCCAATCTCCCAAGTTGATCTCTCATCCTTTGATGAAGGTTAGTATAGCCCTTACCTTTTATTTCTTACATATATTATCTGTATACAGTATGTGGAGCTTTTTATTATTGGTGAGTGTTGGCATCATTAGTTAGATTGCGCCATTGCAACTTGGGTGACCCAAGTTACAAAAACAATCTCTCTTATAGGGATAAATCCACATGTATTGGTGGGAGTCTTGTCACTGGACCACCATCTTTATCTCATATATTTAACTGATGGAACTTTGCTAAGTGTTGGACTGAACATTTTCTTTTCCTTTTGTTTTTTCCATTGGCAGGTTCCATACCCAAATCTAGGTGGCTGAAGCTTGTATCTCAGGAATCAGAGCGACCAGATCTGGGAAATGCACGTATTGTTGTCACTGGAGGGCGTGGGTTAAAAAGCGCTGAGAACTTTAAATTACTGGAGAAACTTGCCGAGAAGCTTGGTGCAGCAGGTAGACACTGAGCCTCATCTTGCATATAAGATGACTGAAAGAGTATACTTTTTCAGTTCTAGCATCATCAACATGCATCTCATGATGTATACATGTTTAATATAATTAAAATTTGTAAAGCATGTTTGAAATTGTTTTGCTTATCATGGGGGTATATGGCATACCCTTCTTCTTGCCTGCATGATGGCTTTAATCATAATCAGAACACAATTAATAATTACACTACTGGATAGTTTTTACTCTTTGTAGTTTATCATTGATGACTGTCATCTCTTATGTGTAAATTTTGATTTTATGAGTGATTAGAAAGAGAATTTTGATGTGGTTGTCCCATTATTAGTATGGAAACCCAAGAAGATCCATACCCATTCATAGAACTAATACAAATTTATTAACTTTGTTTGAACAGGAGTTCAAGTCCTTTTGTTCAAATTAAGCTACTTCACTGTGTCTTACATTGGATTAGATAACCCTCAGAAAACCTATTCTCTTTCCTGTTGCATTTATGGTTTCTTCTATAAAGTACAAATTAGAATAGCTCTTCACTGGGTTATTTTCCAACATATTTATTTACTTGCATCTCATTGCAAATTGTTAAATCAGACATATGTTGTACTTTGCATTTGTTTCCAACCTAATATTGTACTTCACATCTGTTTCCATAATCAAACATATATTCCATAAAAGTGCTGAGTTGCCTAAATGAATATTTGCAGCCTACATTAATATGAAACATGCTGTGTTAAAGTCCCTTCTGCAGTGCTTTAGCAAGTTAAGAAGGCATATGTTTTTTTAGGTATTTTACTTTTTTATTTAAATTTGTAATACTCATCATTATCATTATCTTATTTTATATAGTCGGTGCCACTCGGGCTGCTGTGGATGCAGGATTTGTGCCAAATGACCTCCAGGTAACACTTGAATAACAACTTGGTCATATTAAACTTGTGCGAAGCAGTTACATTTTTGTCCTATTTCCTTCATCTAATGCTCACTGCTTGTGCCTTGTGTTTAGAATACAGATGTTCATCCAGTTGTTCCATTTTTTCTTTGCTAACATATAGTGGCCAACAGTCTGTAAAGATGGTTCCTCTTTTGTTAAGTACACAAGACTGCTAATAGTTTATTGGTACTCTACCAGAGGTCACTGCTTCATCATTGAGTGTTTCTATGTTTGTGTTTTTAGTCTTAATCATTTTTGTATGGATGAGTTTGGATAATGGTAAGAAGTGGCCTACTCATACATCAATTTTCTCTCAGGTTGGTCAGACTGGAAAAATTGTTGCTCCAGAGCTGTATATGGCTTTTGGGGTTTCTGGTGCCATCCAACACTTGGCTGGAATGAGAGATTCAAAGGTCATTGTAGCTGTAAACAAAGATGCAGATGCAGCCATTTTTCAGGTGATGGTCTTTATTAAGCCTTTCATTTAGATCAAGAGGCCTGGTTGTTACATATATATTATACTGAATATTCTTAGAATTTATTGGTGATGTTGCAAATGAGCAAGCCTTTTGAGGTGTTATTAACTGAAATAGTTTCTCTGATAAAGCCTCCAAAAGCTTGCCTGTTTTTTTGAATTAGTTCAACATAATTCATGGAGTTCTAACCATGTGATAAAGCCATATTTGGTCCAAAGGTTTGTTTCACCTAACTTGTCACTCACCAACAGCTTTAGTTCTAAGTTAATTGCTGGAGCACATGCTTAGCTCTTACTAGTTTGTCATGATAGTGGTCTAAATTTGTATTGATATAAAATACTTCCTCTATTTCTATGCTTTATGTCCCAAAATCTTTTCCTGTCTTAGATTTCTATACCTTGCATATCCAATATTTTTTTGCTTTTCTGATCGAATTCTTTAGCAATGTCTTGTGTACTAATTAATCTGTTGGATAAGATGTCCCAAGTTCTGCGTAAGTTATCCTGCACAATCTTTTCTTGGGGGTGTACAAACTCTTAGACATTTGTGAACCGAACAGTACCACTAAGTTGCTTTATTAAGGAAGTTATATTAATTATATGCTTTTGCCTAGATGACCTGAGCCAGATCATCTCTTCGTGTTCTGTCCCTTTAGATCTTCTATTGCTGTATGGCGTACAGATTGGTTCATGTTTATGGATGACATATTAAGGATGTGATTGTTGCGTAGAATGTAAAGAAGTAGGGGGATTTTTGCTGTTTCCAAAGTTTAGGCTTGTTCTTTTACTCTCTTGATGTTCATTAGAATGCTCGCAAACTTTTGCCGAGTTTAATCTAGTAAGGTTCTACAAATTCGTGGCACTTGTCATCCTTTGTTTTTCACAAGATAGTAAATACCAGTCAGATTGACTGGTACTTATCGCTTTATATCATTCTTTTTTTATTTTTTATTGTTTTTTTTAATCATGCCAAGTTTCGAAATCCCCTCCTGTATCTTAGCAGTCAATTAATTGGTCACCAAAAACAGTATTCGGACCCATAATTCGAGATTTGGTCTATAACATGCTGCAAAAATTATAAAATTAGTTCACATTTGATGAACAAATTCTACCTTTTTCTTAAGCTGGAGTTGAAGTAGCATAAGTACCAAGCAACCATGGTTATGTTGAGGAACGAAAAACGAGAAAAATTGTTAGGCTGGTTAACTTTTATCCAGTAATTATCTGAAGTTGATAATGATGAAAATGAACAAATCGTTGTTTGGCAAATATCATTTGCAAAGCGAAACAAGCTTATAACTTTTCTTGTTTGGCAAATGACTATCCTCTCTGCAGGTCCACGAGTTTCTTATTTCATGCTTGTGATTCTTTGCAGGTCGCAGATTATGGACTGGTCGCAGATCTGTTTGAGGTAATCCCGGAGTTGATAGAAAAGCTTCCGGATAAGAAGTGATGGATATTTCCTCATTTATGACATGACCTCAATCCTTTTTTGAAGACTTGGGTGAAGGAGGTCTACATATCAAAAAACAAATAAGACCTGCTTCGATGCATCTCATATTCTTAGGATTATTTGAAGGGGAAACAGAAATCAATCATGGCATCTTAACGAGAGGGCTCATGTTTACACATCTATATGCTTCCTTCCCAATGTCCACATTAGCAGCTTGGGCATGTAAACAAACATAAGCTTTCCCTTCCTAATGTATGATCGTATAATTTGGTAGGGCAAACGAAAGCAAACGAAATAACTCGAACAAATTGATGCCTCTGCATGAGCCATGCCTCAAATATCAAAATTGATCAAATCATGCTCTTTGTTTAAGAGCGCATGACCAATCCAAAAACAAGCCCAAATGAATCAATCAAATTGATTGAGGCCAGGAATAGTAGCAAACAAGGATTATACAAGAGAAAGATGGACCGATCCACCACGACAATAAGTTGGTCCACCGCGCACCTTTATTAACGAGAACACTTCAAACTATCACCAAAACCAAGCCGAAGACGAGCATCAGACGTCGAAACCGCCGGCGTCATCGAAGCCCGCATCGTATCCCGAGTCGTACGCCGCTGCATCCGACACCATATCCCCGATGAGGAGGCCGCCTAGGGCGCCGCCCAGGAGCCCCGCGCCCAGCCCTGCCCCGAACTTGTTCTTCTTCGGCGGCTTCGCCGGGGGTACCGCGCCGTATCCGTACCCGGCCGGCGGGGGTGGGTACCCGTAACCCGCCGGAGGAGGCGCGTAGCCGTACTGCGGCGGTGGGTACCCGTATCCGGCCGGAGGAGGTGCGTACCCATACTGCTGCGGCGGGGGGTAGGGAGGGTAGCCCCCCGGTGGCGGGTAGGGACCAGATGGGCCCGGTGGTGGGTAGGCGGTGACAGGCTCCCCGGTCTTCGAGTCTTTAGCCGGCGGAGGATGCGTGGAGTCGCTGGTCCCCGGGTAGGGGTAGGCCGTGACAGGCTCCCCGACTTTTGAGTCATTTCCCGGCGGAGGGTACGCCGTGCCGGGATCGGCGGGCTTGGATTCAGCTCCCGGGGCGGGAAAGCCTGCAGGCGGGTACGCGACGGTCGGCGCCGCGGCCGCGTGGTCGGCGGCGGGGGAATCGAGGAACCTGAAGGAGACATTGAGGACGCCCTTGGGCTTGCCAGAGGAGGGTTTACGGACCTGGTAGCTCACGAACTGCGGAGCAGACGACGAGGAAGGGGGCTGGAGCTCCTTGAGAGGGACTTGGACCTCACCGACGTCGCGGTCGCCGAGGACGCGCTCGGAGCGGAGGAGGACGTGGAGGACTAGGCGGGCGGCGGCGTCAGGATCGGCGGGGACGGAGAAGCGGAGGGTGACGTTCCAGGAGGGGTTCTTCCCGCAATCCTTGTCTGTCGGGGTGCGCTGCGAGGATCGAGGCTCGCCAGCGATGGAGACGACGGCGTACACGCCCATCTTGGAAAAGATGTTGACGTCATTGAGATCATTGGCGGAGATCAGCGTCACCTCCATCGTCCTATACGCCGCCATGACCGATCGATCGTCGCTCCAAACTCCTCCTCCTCCTCTTCTTCCCAGATTCCAAGATTTCGACCTCTTGGAAGACAGAATAGGTTGAAGGAGGGCGGTGGGTGTCATTTATAGCGGGAATAATGTCGCGGTAGGCGTAGCGTTATTTCCGATACGGAGATCGCTTCATTTAGGTGCAGAGCTTACAGCCTTTTTGGATAATGTTAAATGTTTAGAGCCTCAAAGCAACCGTCCAGGGACTTACCTCCGCGTGTACCTTGTGGGGACCACCCGTACTCGTGCGTATGTGGACTCACGTCTTTTGCGGGATGTCGAGGGGATGTTAACGGTACGTACACCATTGGAAGAGTATTTTTAGGAACCATTGATGGGGGGAAGATTCACCAGCACGTGCATTGTACGCGACAAACTACAGGCGATAATATGTTATTATTATTATTATTAGTAATTAGATAAAAAGAAGGAAAAGGTAGGATGTCATAGTAAAGTCTTGTAATTGATTGGCTGGGCTTCGAGTCGGTCATATTGCATCCATTCATTCGGTTGCCGTTCGAGACTGGAATGGATCATGATCTGAGTTTGTGCAAGAGTTGGACGGAATGGTGGATGAAGCTTGCTAAAGAGGAGAAAAGAGCTCTTAGAAAGGCTTTGAGTTGGAGAGAACAAAGATGACACGGCCCATGAAAGGCCCTGGGTTTGGTCCATTCGTCTTTGATCCGGTCACCGCGACTAATAGTAAGCAACTGGCAGCGGGATGATTTAGGGCGATTTATTTTTTTCGAAGGTATTTTATCCGGGAAATGACACGAGGTAAGGTTCCTGTATCGCAATGAGTCTGATCACCGCGAGTGAATGATTTTATGATCGTTTAATTTTTCTTAAAGCATTTGATATCGAACAAGCAGGTCGAGGTAAGGTGACCCAACGGTCCATGTACCGCAAGTATGGTCACCGCGAATGAGAATAAGTCTCCGGAGAGTTGGACGATTTTCCTTAAAATTATTATTTTTTTTGGGGGGCAGTTCAACCTCTCGTGGCCAGGGGGTAAGTCCACTCTCACACATCGGACCTTACGCCCTCTCTGCTGCTCCCCCTCGTCAGAATCCCAACTTCTCTGCTTCACCTCCCCCTTGCTCGCCTCTCCTCCGCCTTCCACCAGATCGACGCTCGCCGCCAAGGAGGTGGAGCTCGCTCACCTCTGTCCGGAGCAGATAGAGCTGGTGGAAAGACTTGTGCAGCGAGGTTACATTGATCGATGTCCAAAGGACGGACGAGGGTCGGGTCGCGGAGAAGTTGTCCATCGACCTCGCGGTGATTAAGGAAGAAGTAGGGCTTGAATTATCGAGAAACTAGAACCGAATGCTTGCACGAACAACTGGTTTCTCGAAAGGTTCTATTTTCGTGCCCTGGACCATTCGTTCAATGTCGGGAAATGGTATTGCGATCTCATTCAATTATATCTTTTATGTTGTACCATCTCTATCCTATATGCATAATACTGTGGTTTTGATAAAATAACAATTGTGATCGAAATTAAATCCTTTGAGGTGATGAGAATGGACAGGCGCCGTCAAGCAATTTCTTTTGAGTTTCTTCAGTGACTTTTAGCTATTAGTCTAATTGCTATTTGGTCAGAAACAAACATGACCTGGCTTAGACATTTTTCTTGCTAGGTGGGATGAATCATTCAATTTTCTCTAGAATAATGGAATTATAACCTTTTAATTTGAGAGTTCTGGTTGCTGATGATGTGTGTATGTCCTGCTGCCTTGAGCATACATTTTGTCAAACTGTTTATACTTGTCCTTTTTCTTGAGTTTTTTTTTTTAAATATAAAGTGTAGTAATGGTATTCTTCTTATGGGATTTCATTTGCAGGTAAAGGAACATATTTGAGGTTTTCTATGCAGGAACTTTATGCTTTAATGCATTTATCTGTTAATCCACTGCAAATTGAACATGGAACATGAATGATCATCTGGGCTGCTAAGTTCGCTATATTTTAGCAGTAAGCTTGAATATGTGGCTGATCCTAATCCAACTAAGGCGATTTGCATCAAGATTGGCTCAAGCTAACCTCAAACTCTATTGATCTTTCAGGACACAATCTTGGTCAATAGCAGCTGATTCTGAGAGGCGGTTGCTGATCTTGATCACTGCTAATACCAGGATGATATAGGACAATATTGGACAAAACAAGTTGCTACAGTCAATGAAGTTCTTCCTCAAATCTGGCAGCTTTTAAAGAGTTAACAAAGACTATTAGTGAGCACAAGGCAATTACATTTATGTTTTCTTGAACTCTTAGGAGAGTGGAAATGGTAGGGATGGTATGAACCATGTAAGCAGCAGTTGCTGCAGGGTTCGTAGTCACCCCAGGCACACCCCTTTCTGTGGAAATTTAAATGGAAA
The DNA here is from genome assembly GCA_024322285.1 of Musa beccarii. NCBI lineage: Eukaryota > Viridiplantae > Streptophyta > Magnoliopsida > Zingiberales > Musaceae > Musa > Musa beccarii. Next base: position 45,368,129 of record CM044398.1, read on the forward strand.
AAATGCTTGCATCTGCTACTATCTCCTTGAACAAATGGGATGATGATGCAGAAAGGATTGACTTGCTATATTGTTGTCCATACAAAACCAAAATCTAAAGTAGGATAGCTGCAGATGCAGAGGATGACTTGAAAGAAAGTAGTGATGGACGTGCAGTATTCTCTTCGAGTCAGGACAGTAGAGTCAAATCAGAAATTAGCAGAATCATCATCCTGTTAGAAAGAAGCCCCCAGAAGCTGATTCGAAAAAAAGTTGTTTTCAGGTATGGATGTTTTCCCTGAGCCTGTACGTCCTGAATCCCCCTTCCTAACTTTTCCTTCCTCTTATCCCTGGCTGACGGGTACCTTCAAAAGATGCAAGCTCATGCAGGATGAGGGAATAAGACCTATCCATTTGTCACCATCACTTGTTATCTAGTCTGATGCCACAATCCGACATTGCATTCCACCAAGCTTCATTTGTTGTGATCTGTTGACACAGTTCTTGCTAGAGCTGGCATTGCATATTCTCAACTGTGGTATGCAAGTGAAATTCAGTTAAATCTCTTCTCTCTCCCAACTCAGTGAAGACTGACATGGAGAATGAGTTTGTTCAAGACCAATAAACTCGTGACCTGCCTTTGTCTCATAAATTTATTTTTTCAAAACAGGTCTATGATTTTCCTTTCTTTAATATATTCTGTTAGATAACTTTTTTCTCTCCAGTCATTTGAAAGTAATAAAAGGTACCTAGAGTTAAAAAATAGAAGCTTACTGTTCATAGTCCCTTTTTACAGTTCCCAATCCCCTTAAAAAATAATGAAATATTATTTTGCTATTTACAGTCCCAATATTACCGATTTCACCCCTTTTTTTCTTTTTCTTTTTTTTACTTCCCTAGTGCCCAGCTCCCCTTGACACCGTCCTCTGAGGAGGAGGAAGAAGAAGAGGAGAAGAAGGAACAAGAAGAAGAGGAGGAGGAGGAGAAGGAAGAAGGAGAAGATGAGGAGGAAAAGAGGGTATTTAATTCCATTTGCAAAGGGACAGTTTAAAAATATTAAAAATTTTAAAAAGGGGATTGTAAATAGTAAAGAGGGGTTGCAAATAGTAATATTCAAGAAATATACTAATGTGTACTTGATTCTGTGTTGTTAGATTGCAGAATTCATGAAGTCAAATGGGCATTAGTTTTTGCTTTAAAGGATCCACCATCTCCCTTTATTCGGTCTGATATCAAAAGTTTTGCAGTCATATGGCAACTTAGTTATTTACAACTCAGGCTCACAAGCACAACGCAGAAGAAAGAAGAACCACTCTCTGAGTAAGAGAACTCTTAACCAGTATTCATTATAGTGTCAAAGGTACATGGTGTATGATCTGAAATGAGTTTGTACACATAAAGTCATACTCTATAGTTTATTTTCACACATTGCGTTTCGTATTAGATAATCTTTTCGTCTACTTCTCATATATAGCTGATTCTTATCAGAGTGCAGAATTCACTGTCTACACCCAAAGAGCACCTGCCTCATGAAGAAGAGGGACCAATTTACCACCAAGGTGCAGTGACATGATCCTGTCTGTGGATCCAACCAGCTTGCCGCCAATGAATACTACTGGCACCGGTGGATTACGCCCCACAAGCTTGGTAAGAGCCCTCTCCATCTCTCTGCCCCTTGGGTCCTTGTCGAGCTCATGGATGGTGGCATTGACACCAAGGTCATGGAAGAGGCTCGAAACAGTATGGCACATGCAGCATGAGCTCAAGCTGAAGACTACCACTGCTCGTTGTGATGCCAACTTCATCACCTTGTCCATTTTATCTCACCAAGAAAATGAAACTGATATGTGGATCTCAAGTTACTTGATCAAGGAATGTGGTTGCTGGAGAGCCAAACTAAATGCTTAAGACCTGGTATGTATTGGTCTTCCTCTCCTCCTGTGTGGCTTGCTTATATAGAGCCAAAAAGATAATTGTTTCACAACACTACAAGGATTGCAGCCAAAAGAGAGCATATGTTCCTTTGGATATGGTCTGCATGCCCGGAGCACTCTCTTATCATGGCATGGACGGTGACCCCCGTTGTCACTCACTTCAGTTGTGTATTCCACTTGGTACTATTTTGTGATTTGGATAATGTCAGATTTCTTCCTGGCTGTGGTCACAGATGCGCTGTGCACTATGGAATATCTGGGAGGCTGTCGTGCTACCCAATTTTTTGATGCCAGAAGTTCTCTGAATATTTTATGAGTCCAAGTCCGCTTTTGGATGGGTAGGTCAGCATGAGATGCTGACTTCTTCCATCAGATTCTCATTTCTAAGGTCTGAGAAAAACCAAGAAGTTTCAAGACACTGAAACATGTACTGAGTTGCCATTGCAAGAGCTTGAAGTTTTTAGCAGTTTGCAGAGAGTATGGCTCGAATAGCCTCACATGTTGACGGACAAAGTGGAGAACAAACTGAACCCACTTAATCTTCACTCCAATCAAGTCAATAGCAGAACACAGATTTTTCTGTCCTTAAGCAGTGAAACTGTAAATTGCCTCAGAAAGTCGAAGAGCATCGATATTAATTTTAGTCTGACTTGTCACATTGGTATCCAGCTCATGATCAGCCTTTATCTGCTTCTGTTACATTGTTTATATATGATCTGGATGGTAGATTCATGCATATCGTGGTGGATAGACAAGAGAAGACTTGCAAATTATGGATATAGATACGAACATACCACTGAGTCTCTCCTGTGGCATCTCTTTGGGTCAAACTTCTTTACACTGTATAAAATTATCCATTGATATCTGGTCCATGAAAAAGAATCATGATACCACATCCATATGAAAGAAACAAGCAGTGCAGTGCTGCAGTGAGACATGGAGAATCAGGTGCATTTCAGTGGAGACGTCATCCTCTGTGAAGGGAGAGTTGATTCCAATTGCTAGTGGGGACTGCAGAACCTTAAGGCTGCACCATATATAACATCGAAGGACATGTTCCACATTGCCTCAAAGGCTTATCCTTTCTCTACTCTTTTGGCAGGATCAAAAGGTCCCAAGTGGAAACTGAGCCACCAATGTTGCTTGTATTCATTTTACTTCATCTGCAGATCACCACATCAGCAATGATATTTTTTATGCTGCAACGTATTCATTTTCTTCATCTGATTGTTGTATAATGCAGAGAGTTGTCTGTACTAGCAGTCAGTGAATAATATGCATGTAAACCTGGGGTTACATGCAGCTCATATCACTTGCCTTCATGTCACCAAATCAGGTAGAAAAGCAGAATGAGTTTCATGGTATTCTTATGCATCTTCCTCTTCACACAGATGAGATTTGCCTCATGCTAGGTTTTCTGATTTCAGGAATCAGCAAGACAGAAATCAGATATGGAGCATCTTGTTGAAATGCAAGTTGTTGTTTGGAATCTCTAACAAGCAGCTGATTCATAATTCAGATACATGGGATGCATCCAGATAAAAGCTTATCTAGCCAGATGCTTACAGCGATCGCTCTTAAATTCGAGCATTCGAACATAATGGGGGTTTAAGTACTTTAAAGAACTATTTGCAGTCCATTGAAGTTAATAGTTGGATATTTATGCTAGGAGAAGAACTTGGTAATGTGCATTCTTGCCACTTAAACAGTATCATACAGTTGATCAAGGAAGTTTTATTTCTCAATGCCTCTTCTTTGTTTCTGAAATGCACAAATTAGCTTTGTGGACACTGCTGTGTGTCTTCTTTCTTGTTCTTGTTGTAATTAGAAACATATGTTTATTATATAGATTTAGGCTTGGGCACGTCTGTTTTTTCCAGGTGGCCCTTCTTCCTGTTCTGATGCTAATTGAAACTGATGGTGACCTTTGAGAGCCTGAAGAGACAAATGTGGCCCCTAAAGAGAATCCACTTCCACAAGGTATGTTTTGGATCTTTTCTTTGTATTGTGTGTGAAGGTATCCTTATGCAACATGACCAATAGCAGGGCTCTAATTAAGACAAGGTTGCCGAAGCTTGTATCCAATTCCAAGCACTCACTGTGTCTCTGCTTTGCCGTGGGAGGAAGACACTCTCATTATCTCCTGCAATGAATTGGGATATGTGGTTGCCATGGAATGCTCAATCTACACCGTGAACCGATGGATGCCACCTGATCTAGACATGGTGCTCTTGCTTGGATGGTCTAATCCATTTGAAGTCATCGAGTCATGGAGTACGGCTCTGTGTAGGCGGTAAATTCATCAAACACCTTCTCTTGGTCCGTTCATCTAAAAAATACGTGCCATGTTTGTTGACTTTCTGATGATTAGAATGTGTTTTGGCATGATCGAGACTCCATTGATAAGCGTGTGAAGGTAGGTGATCGGTGAAACAAAGACATGCAACTTTCTTGCAGAATCCATGCTGAAAACTAGCTAAGAACACAAAGCATCAAAATCACGTTAGGAAAATGCAAACCGACACGAGGTTGTGCCCGAAGTTACAGCTGGAAGATAAAAAGGAGAAAAAAATGGAACAAACAATCTACAATTGGCATCATTATAAAGCACGTGCCACAAAGGGAGCAGAGCATATACGGGAAATTGAATCAAATGACACTTCTAAACTAAAAAAATGCTGCAGAAACAAACCTCTCGATCGAACTTGCATTACTCGAAGCAAGCTTTAGGACATGCGAGGAAAAACATGCCCTAGTCACTACACAACTGGTATACGAGCAAATGATGGGGAAAGAATTTATTTAATCAAGAACCAATTAATTTTAGGATGTGTGCATATACATACATTCTTGAATCGACAGGAAAAGGAAAAAAGAATAAATTACACCATATAAGATGTATACAAGCATTTCATCCTCAAAATTAAGAGAGGATCACCACACAGAACTGCTACTTTGTATTTATAGTACAGGAGAATTAAGTTCAACGAATGATGCAGAAAGATGATCCTTTGAGAGCATCATGTTACCACTGTTGTCCACATGGTACTGTGTGGTACTATTATTCATAATGATTTTACAAGATTCCAAAGAATCAGCCTGTAACTCGATGTCATAATATTTGAGATGGTCCGATATGCTGTTCCCGGAAACGGATCTGTCAAGGAAGAGTTGTGAGTGCTGGAACAGAGAGGCATCGGTAGTCTTTTTAAATTAAATCAAAATTAGTAGAAGAATTCAAACATACCTGCTACAAGAAGGGTCTTCTCCAGATCCATCACAGATCTTCTCAACTGAGTGCACAAGGCTTTCCACTTCAATGTCTTGGAGCCAAACCTGAAATTATTTTTGGAATGTAACATGCTGCCTTTTTAGCAATGTAACAAAGAATCACATTTAACTAGAGTTTTTTAACAAGTGATTATCCTGATTCAGGTTGTAAACGATTCAGAATTGGAATGGAGAGGGGTCCACTTGGAACAGATCCAAATAGAGAATTCTATAATCAATTTAATGAGGCTTTAATTAGTCTATCCGCTGGTCTAATAATATTTGGCAATAGACCACTGTTCTATAGCAGGGTTTAGACCCAGTTAAACACAAGCCTAATTACCATTTCCATGAAAAAGACTTTCAAGGAAATAGTACATGAGCCCAAGAATCAATTTAGTATTTCTGATCAAGCCATCAAGCCAAAAGCCCGAATTTGTTTAGCCCAAAGAACCAAGCTGCACTCTTGACATGTTGGATGACTTGATCTTTGACCCAACCTGACCATGATAAGTTGCACAACCAAACCTATGATCCATGTAATAGGTAGCTGTAGTGCAAAACATATACACCACTTCTTGAAAAGTAAAATAGAATTGGGGAATGTAATTGACTAGTTTCTGTTGCTACAGAAGCAAACAATTCACTGTGGGGATTGATGACTCATTGATCTATGTAATGACTATAAAATAAAATGGCATAAGGTCATGGACCACAATTGGAGGCAAACATTCAAAGAGCTCTCTGTGTTTTCTTCAGGTTGAAGTATAAAATCATGTTTTAGCTACAGTTTACAAGCTCTACAAGCACAAATTTAAGGACAGTTGTTACCTCTGTTGCAAAGTGATGGTATGTCTTTCGTTGAAAACGGCAATAATATGGTGGTAAGTGTGGCACAATGTCATTCGCATGAGTCACACGAACTGTATGTGGTACATGTCTGATGAAATAATTGGAAAAAGCAGCATTGCCTATACGAGGCTGTCCAAATGTCACGAGCTGAATGTCTTCTATTCCATGATTAATCTACAAGGAGATAACGAAATTATGTTCCTTAAACATTCTAAAAATGATGAAACATTGCAATTGCATGACATCTATAACAAAATTATGTTCCTTATGCATCATTCCAAGAAGTAATGATGACAGTGTCATAATTGAATTACATATAATCTAACAATAGCCAAAAAATTCCATGTCACATCCATAAAATAAAATCATAAAATCGGTCCAAATTTAACTGCAAGTGCAGAGGAAAAGAAATAGTCATAGATGGCATGAATATTGTTCACAGGCCTTTCAAGGAAAAAGAAATCAACTAAATAATCTACAGTGTTATTTTTCTTAATACAATCTCAATTAAAAAGACAGACTACCGCATGAGCTGGACAGACTTTGCCATAGTGCCAATGTTCACCCTCTAAGCAAAAAGGTGACAAATCAACAATTAACAAAACAATAAAGGCAAAATGAATTCCGTACAACTCAGGTGCTGAAATTTTACATTGATGATGTTAAGGATCCGAGTACTTTTACATAGCTAATCTGTTTCGGATTAGATGAAATAGAACTTTTAAAAAGATCTACATAATACAAAATAGAATATTGTGGTACAGTTGAATGTATATTTAGAATTTTTTATGCAACAGGATGAAACCATGCTGACCCACCATGAGTAGCAACCAACCCTTCCAACTATAACCCAGATGACTACTGCTCTAGTTAGTATATTACAGTCTTACTTTTTTTTAATCCTTGGCAGATAAGACTCTTACGTACCTAAATATAAAAAAGCAGATAAAGGTGTTGGCAGATACTGTGTCACATTTAGTATTTAGATCAATCAGATATTCAGTCTCCATGATAATCAGCGCAAAAGTGTTGATCAACATAGACAAAATAAAAACAAAAAGTTGATGGCCATTACACTAAGATCAAGTGCACAAAAGGAAGCCAGAGCCCCTCCCATTGAATGCCCTGTAACGAAAATGTGGACGTTTTCATATGCCTCCCTAGCCCTTTGAACAGCATTTAGGATCCCATGACGCAGAGTAGTGTTATGGTAAGCAGAATAAAACCCATGGTGCACCTATAACAACACAAACAAAGCATATTATTAAGTTAAAATATGTTCATTCTGTCAATAAATTATTTCTAAGAAATTTTACAGACCATTGCATCTGGCATGCCAGGGTAGTTAAGATCCAGCTGCTTCCAGAACAGGTCTTCTATCCAATTACGTATGCTGTCAAGATATAGCAAGACAATTGGTCCATTCGTAGATAGATATGCAGGTATTTCAGAAAACTATGTAGACATCTAATTTTTGCTATCAGATATAGAGACAAATCAAAAAATTATCACACAATAAATAAAATATAAAAATGCTTGCCATGAATTAGTAACAGTTAAAGAAATTTGTTTGGAATTACTAGTAAACTGGCATTCACATACAGGGATCCATAAAACAGACAGAAAGTGGGAAAAAAGAAAACCAAGTGGCAACTGTATGAAATTATGGATCTTGAAAAGGAAACTAATAACCACCCAATGACCATTGCCTTAAAACAGATGTAACACTGACCATCCAGAAGATTACAAAAGATTTATTGCAAAATCAAAATGTTCAAATTTTAACTTAAATAAGAAATACATTAACCTAAAAAAACAAGTTGGAAACCATAATAGAGCACCTCTATATTATGCATGCCATGGTAGGTATTACAGATGAGCTAATTAATTCCAATATTTCATTAAAAAATTGTAAAGATAATTAATTTGTTATGATAATTAATTAAGGGTCTCAGTAGTTAATTCTAGTTTCTTGATTTTATGACCTGCCTCCGTATCTCGGTACCAAGTTTCATTGGAACTAAATCTAGGCATCTTAGTTGTTAGACAAGTTGGTACAATTTATTAGCTTGGCTACCATATGTATAGTTTGAAAGCCACATTCTTTAATTAAAGGCAATTAATATTACAATTGCCCTTAAGCTGCATCAATACTGCTAGTTCCAGTTCCAAGAGTTTCTGCTCACACATTTTCGTTATTGCTGTCATATACATATAGTAAAAGGTTTTTTTCTTGCTTCACCTGTGTTCTTGTGTGCCCCTGAAAGCAATAATAATGGAATTCAGATCAGGAGAAACTCCAACAAATGCCTGCATAAATAGTTCAAACACGTAAGTCTTGGAACTTAAGGAGATGCATTAAGCTCACACTAATGGAAACTGGCCAAAATAGAGACGAAAAAAAGAGTTGGACCTGTAAACAGTTCTGGACATCAACAATAAGCTCTATCATCTCAAATCCCTGAAACAAGACAAAGGCATCCAGGATTTGAGGATCCATTCCAGCGAAATGATTGGAAAAAGATACCATCCTTAACATTCACAGATTCATTGATTTGAATCCCTGAAAACTTTCATACCTTTGTCAGACCATTACATCTTGAGCAAGTCCACATAAAAAGTTCTGTTAAATCTGTCATATAGACCTACAACATGCAGAGAGACGAACAAAGTAATGTACTTCTCCAACCAAATATAAAGAAACCAATTCTTCTGAAGACCAACTTTGGTGTTGTAAAGGGAATAAAAGTGATTAAGAAGGAAAAGTTTTGATATGAAGCCATTCTCAAAACAAATAAATACAAGTTCCTCTTGTATCAAGATCCTCAGCGACATTAACGATTAATGAATAGTCAACCAGTGCAGGATCAGGTCAGACTCACAGCAGAGGCATATTCGACGAGAATCTTGGCGATAGTTTGATTGTAGACAGGACCTTCAAACTCATGCTTCATCATAATTACTGTACACCACACATAAAAAGTGTCAAGAACGTAGGAACCCTATACAAAAAAGCATTTATCATTCATGAAGATTCGCACGTTTCACAATCTGCTTCATTTCAGACACAAAACAAAAACTTTCTTGCCACAAAGCAAATGAACCCATGCAGAGATGTAAATTCCTCCATGATTCTTGCAAGAACTTTTCGCATTCGAAGATATCCGAATCTCGGGGATAAGAATTCAGGATCGGTGTATGGAGCATGATTACCTCTTCCTCCTGAAACGACGAATAATCCGATCAAAACCAAGGCCTTGACCAACAGCCATCGTCCCATGACCTTCGAAGGATTCAAAACCCTAGGCGACAAAAGCCCCGCAAGAACCGAGCCTCCTTCGGGACTCCCTCCAATTCGTTGTTGGATATCAGAAGACGACGAGAAGTAAAACTTACGATCGACGAATAAAGAGGCGCAAAATGGATCGCGAATCGTGCAAGAAACGAAGCTTTCGGGGAGCGGAGAGGTGACGGAGAGATGGATTCCGAGGGGGCAGCAACGATCGGTTTAGAAGGAAACCAATCGAGGGAAATCCGTGGAGGGGCTGGCGATCAATCAAGTGTGAAACGCGGGTCCCAGAAACGGGGAAACGCGACTACGACTGACTTGCAATAAGGTTGAGTGGCTTGGATGGTTGCCACGTAAAGATGATACTTATAAATCCAACCATACACGTGCATGCCCAAAACGTCCCTTTTTATAGTAGTTTTACTTCTTTTCATCTATCTTAAAAAATAAAATAATTTAAAATACATACAAAATAAATTGCATAACTTTATATATTACATATTTTTAATTTAATACAATATGTCAACATACAACATTTCAAAATATTAATGTAATCATAAAATAAACTAAAAATTTTGAAGAAAAAAAAGAAAACTACCTAAAAGTCTCTGGAAAAAGGATAACCTTAGAATCCTATCATCACCAATAAAGAACTTTAAGGTCACACTCTTAAGTCTTAAGGTTAGATTTGTGAATTAAAAAACTTAAGATTGATGTAGTTACACTCTTTTTGGAAACAATGTAACCGGTTAAAGCTTTTTTTTTTTAAACCAATAATACTCACACAATCAAAAATATTAATTTTTAAGATTTATATATACATAAATATTATTTTTAAAACAAGAACTTGAATTACAGGTTTTCTATAAGTTCCAATTTTTTTATAATTTTTATAATTTTTATAATGGAATCTGTTATGATTTTTCTTATTATTTTATTTTTATTAATTTGATTTATATAAAAAAAAATCAACTCTAAAGAGAGTACAGGAAAAATAAAATAAAAGAGTGGCATCTTAAAAACTTGAAAATAGAGACATTCCATTAAAAAAAATAAAATAAAACACAAACGAAGTATTCAACAGAGACGTCGCATTAGTTTGTATTTCAAGTCCACGTGTGAAACATCATATGCGAATCGTCACGTACATAATTTAACTATTTTTAATATAATAAAATTTTATTTATTTGGAAGGTCGGGAAGGAACCTCCGACTACGTGGCAATCATCCAAGCCACCCATCACAAGCCCCTCACAAAATTTTTTCATCACCTCCTTAGATCGAGGTGGTGGCAACCATCAGACCAGTAGGCTGCTATGCACGAATCTTGACGCAACTGTGGTTTCACACACACAGGAAGCACAACATCCTACACATACTCGAGTGGATTATGCTGTAACCTCCTTGTCATAAGGTCTGATCATATTCTGCCAAACGGTAGCTTTAATGCACAAAATGTACCAACAACATCAAATTTTCTCATTGAATCATCAGAAGCAAGAGATAAATAAAATAGTAAATGTTCTCTTATCAAGATGCGTGAAAAATCGACAAGAAAATTGCCAATTGCAGCAACCTAAGAGACCTTCCTAGGGCAAGCTGCAACAAATTCTTCAAGCCCTTGCGTTCCATAAGTTCTTGGTAATAACAAATGGGTGGCACAAATTCCATCATCACGAGGACCTCAAACAATTAGCATGGGATGTTGTCGGCACCGGGCAATTTCTCGTGCTCATCGATATCAATTGCTGAGCGGCCAGTAGGGATTTTCTGGAAATTGTAGAATCCTTTCATTTCATGCCCATAGGAGGCCATCAAACCCAATCTCAAAATTTGACACAGGGCTGTCCCCGATATCTTGTTTCAGTATTTGTTTGTCTTCCTCCAAGTCAATAAATGGTTCGAGCAAATCAGAAGACCTTTCGCATGGAATTCCGTAGTCTTTTAGAACAAATGGTGAGGCAGCGGCAGCAGCCTCTCGTTCCAAAACAGCAAGGAAATTGTCTTCAAATTCAAATATCAAGTACTTGTCTTTGCAAGCTACACATAGTACACAAAATGATACCCGGCAGGACATTGTATTTACTTGTTGAATGTAATCACAGGGAAAAAGAAAACTCACTGTCAACAAGATGAGCCAGATGTCGGATGTTTTTTATCGGAGTTCCATTGAATTTCATCACCTATAAAAAATAATTAGCATATTCAGGCTTCCGTAAATTAATATGATAATTAATCAGACATGCAATTGCAGAAGGACATTTACCTGCTGGTTGCCCATATCCTCGTATCCGATGTTCACTTCATTAGCTAAAACCTATAAAAGGAAGAAAATAAAATAATGAACGAAGAAACATACATGTGGATGATGATGGATATCATTTTGATATAAAGAATGCATGTACTTAAAGCAGCAAGCCAGTATCCTTATTTAAAGCACACGATAACAGCTAATGAGCAGAAGGAATGGTAAAAATAAGCCTGAATGGAAAAAGTGACATTCTTAAGGACCAAAATTTCGAATAGTTTTTCCAACTTGAATTTTAGGATGCACGCATTTAATATCCTGCCAGCTAGATTATGAAAATAACCATACGTTAGAAGTCCTACATATCTAGCACTTCGACTCCATCTACAAGAAGCTCATAAAGCAAGTTGAGTCTGACATGTCAATAAGGTCAGCAGAAAAGTTGGTCCACTTGTTTTTAAAGTCTGCTTCAAATTATGCATGCTATATAACTTATTCTCAATAATCAAACTTTTGTACCTAAACAACAAACTGTTCTTTCAGATTCTGTTTGTGTCCATAAAAGTTATAGTAACTCGATATAATCTATGTGGAGAACGTCCCTCACAATATATACATCCTCCAGATTTCATCTGATTACTTTTTTCCCATGTCAACAAGCTTCACATTTTTAGCAAACAACGTCAAGAAGAGCATTAACTAACCTGTGATAATATTACAATTTCTTCGTCTTTGAATCTTGCTAAAGAATAACGGGCCTTTGCTAGTAATTTAAGCTGACAACAAAAGATAAATAAATAAATAAATATATATATATATAATTAGTTCACATGAAAGACTAAACAGGGTGCAAAAGCAACATCCAACTTCATAAACTTACCCCGATTGAATCTTCACACTCCTCTCTGTCACATGAATCAGATATGTTGAACAATATCAGCATCCAACAAAACCAAAGCGAATTAATAAAACAGAGAATTTTCACTACAGGTAACTTACTCTATCAGAGGCTCTGAGAGAGGAGTGAATACAAGGCCTGCAATTATCAGATACGAGGGTTGTCCTCCTTCAATGTGGTATGGCACCTTTGTATGAAAAGTTAGGTTAATAAGTGTTGGCTATAGGCTTTGAATGCAAAACTCTAATTACTTACTAGGTGCACCCGAGGCTGCAAGACAGTCTGAACTTTCATGTAGGTTCCATCACGGATGATCCCAAGTTCTGCAACATCACCAGAAAACCTGATAACCAAAACACCAATTTACTTTGGAGTCATTATTACATCATGCCTGGCAGGTATACTCATTGAGTAACATAAGTGACCACAGATTCCTTGAAAAGAAAAAGCTAAGGAAGAAGTAATGTCAAAACTGCAGGAGAACAGCGTCCAAAATTAAATAGGCATATTTGACCAGTGTTCTAATTGTCAGGTGGATGGGCAGGCCAAACCGGTAAAGCATGAAAGATAACAGAATAGAAGAACCTACTGCGATATTTTTGGTCATTTATATCTACAATTATAAAAGAAATTAAGTCTTTACTTTTGACTTATTAAATAGCGAAAGGCAATCCGCTCTGTGGATCGGAATGGGACAGTTCCTTCTGATCCCACTTGAACACCATCAAAGCTTACAATCACGTCTCCCTGGAGACACACAGCCATTGCATTATAATCAGTGCAGGTATTGCATAACAACTGGGATGAAAGGTACCATTTTCTAACATAGCATACCTCCTTGAGAACATCATTAGCTGGAGAAGTGGGTTCAACTCTCCGGACCAAAACACCCTTCAAGATACAAGGAATATAAGAAAGACAAACATAAAACATAAACAGAGAAGACTTGGATAATTAATATTAAAGAACCGAGAGCCATTCAAGCAGAAAAAGAGTCGCATAATTTAGTGCCCTAACAAAAGTTTCACTTCCACCACAAGGGAATACAAAACTTGACAAAGAACACCTGAATGGATTGTAAAAAGATCAGTCTGAACCAAGTACTTGATCCTATATACTTTCTTCTTCATAAGATTCCCTTTTAGAACTGAATGGAAACACATTCCTTGATACAAATGAAAGTAGTTGAAACAAACATGTTCAAGTGTATTTATCAGTGCTCATGGCTAGTTCTGAGTAAGTTTATGCACAATTAAGTAGCTACATCATAGGGCATTACTACGTTCCAGAAGTTTATCAAAAAATATCCAATGAAAACATTATTAGAAGCTCCAGAGATCTTAGGTTTACTATTCAGCAGGAATGGGAGATTGATGCAGACCTAATACTAAAGCATGATAATTAAATTGAAGAGGGTCATCAGAAGTTTTATGTGGTCACCATGCACTTACACTAAAATGAAAACTAAATAAGATAATATTAAGATCAATCATGCTTTATGAATCAGAATTTTGGGCAGTTAGAAACAGTGATTTCGATAGGCACTCGGGCGCTCGCCTAAGCGCTCAGGCAAGGCAAGGCAAGGCCCGAGCGCCTCGCTTCGTTTCCAGGCGACGCACTTCAAAGAGGCGCCACCTGGGCGCTCGCCCGAGCCCAGGCGTTGGGCGTTTCGGGCGAGCACCCAGGTTAAACCAGGCAACCGAACTAGTTCGGTCTGCTTTAGTTGGTTCAATCGAACCAACTAAAGCACCTTTCTCTCGCGTTTCCCCAATTCTAACCTTGCTCGTCGCTCCCGCTCCCGCTGCTCGCTACCACTGTCGTCGCTTGCCGCTGCCGCTCATTGCGCATACGCGCCGCGCTTGCCGCTATCGCTAGCGCGCCATCGCCATCGCCATCCACCGCTCCCGCTCGCTACTCGCCGCTACGAATTCTTCTTTGCCACTATCGTCACTCTTGCTACCGCTACTCACTGCTACCGCTACCGCTGTCACCGTCGCCGCTCCCGCTCCCGCTGCTAGCTGCTACCGCTGCCACTGTCGTCGCTCACCACTCCCGCTCCCACTGCTACCGCTGCTCTCAGTCGCCCTCAATCTTCCCTTACACTCTTCTCGATAGTATACTGTTAACAGTATACTACTAAGTTGAGATCAGTTATTAGGTATGCAGCAAAAATGTATGCAGTAGAGGAAATTATATCTGTGGTGAAAGGACAACAAAGTCAGAAACTACAATGCTAACTGTTAACAGTATTTTTATTTATTAGATTTATAATATATTATTTTGATTTTAATACTATTAATTTTTATTTATCTGAAATTATTATTAGGTTTTTATTTAAATAATTATATTAATTATATTATATTATATATTTTTATATTTTAGCATCTCGCTTCGCTCGGGCGAGCGCCTAGTGCCTCGGGCATTTTTGGACCTTGGCGCCTAGTGCTTTTTAAATCACTGGTTAGAAAATATGTACAAAAAAGTAGCATGGCTGAGATAAGGATGTTGAAATGGACATGAAATTAATACAAAAATTAGAATATGAAGTGTTAATATTCACGAACAATTTTAATATACAAAAAATGAGAGAAATTTGTTTAAGATTGTATGAACATGTCTCAAAGAGACCTATAAATGCATAGAAAGAACATATAAGTTGATTAAGATTGGTGGCATGATCAGAGGTAGAGGGAGATTTTAGAAAACTTTACTAAGAAAACTTTCTTAGATGCATCAAAAAGATGTTTGGTTACTCTTAGTATGACTAGTGATATTGCTCTAAACAGAACTTCATGAACAAAAATATATCCACACAGCAAATGCTATATAGTGGACATTATGGCTTCTTGTCATTGGTAGCATGGTTTATCTTACTGCTCCGTATCGATACACCAATCAGCCATCGGTACGGTGCGTACCAATGTACTGACACATGATATGGTGAGACGTATCAACAAACCGGTATATACCATCCGTACTGATCCCCTATCAAACTAGTATGTACCGCTCATACCGGGTGGTAAGCTACGGTACGACGAACCTTGATTGCTAGTATATGCTTTTAAAGATAGCATTATGATATATTATGCTAAATAATTTAAAATATATGATGAAACCAATGCCAACAGATACCTATGGTAAAAGACAATCCAGTTTCCTTTTATGGATAAAAGCCGACAGAAGACGAAAAGCTTTTCATGGACTTCAAGTGGAAATCAAATGATAAAGGAAAATCCAATTACTTTTACATTCAACTTTACATATAACAAGACAAAGTATAATACCATATTAGTTATCACATTTTCTAATCAAGAATCCAAAAATGTTCGATTTTAGCAGCACATTAAGTTGAGCTGAAACTTCAAAAAAAAAAAAATCGAACTAGCAAAATTGCAATGTATTCACTTGAATAACAAAGATATATGTATATATATGTACATGTATAGAGATGAAGAAAAACTAACCATAACACACAGCAAAGGTATGAGAATAAAAATAATGAAAGAACATCCTCTATAGTGTGGACATGAGTTTGTAAGGAGGAAGATAGAAAGATTGCATAGTCTTGAATAAAGAAAGAAAAACAATAATGAGGAAGATAGAAAGATTGTAAATCCTCTATGGTTGCCAGCAATTCTTACATCTTTTCTAGGCAGTTCTTTTCCAAACGCTTCTGTGTTTGATCTTCGCAAAGAAGTGTGGACATGTGTAAGCATTACATAGTTGAGAAAGAAAGCGTGGGTGCACTTCCTAAAAAGGGGTTTGCTTCGCATTCTTTCTTCCCTACTTCATTGCAAGAGTTCTCTCACCTCCTCAAAGTGATTGAACCAAGTCTATTCTTGTCTGAAAGATTTTGGAACTAAACAGACATGTAATCAAATGGATTGTTGCATCCAGTACATATCCAAGCAAATTGGATATGACATGTACATGTTGATACATGTTTCTGGACCTGGATAGACTAATCTGGGTGACAATGCATCCAGTGCATCCCTATTATCAGTAGATAAAATGTCAGATAAGCATGTTATCATGCCTGACAAAGTATAGCAGCTTGATAGACATGCAATAATACAAAATACATAACAAACACTAAAGAGCAGTCGATGTTGTGTACCTCTAAAATTCTAAATATTACTCAAATAATGAAAAGTTAGCAGGCAAAGTTTTTTTACTTGTCCAACAAAGAATACCTCATTCGATGGTACTTTTAGGCATGCCCTCAGTGCTGGATTCTCCAACTTCTGAAGTAAGACCCCAAGAGAAGGAAATCCTATGTCATACCACAGAAAAGCACAAGATCACCTTTTGACATGATCCAATATGTATATATACATTATTATCTGTGGTGTTGAGTGTGCAGACATGCACTTCATATAGAATGTGTATTACCAATGCTGACAATGTGTAAATTGCAGTCCTTAAACCAGATAGCAATCTTAAAAATAAACATGGATAAAAGTTTTCATACACATATTTTCCCATAAACATTTTGAATCATAGAAAAGCATTATTGGTCCACATTGTCGCAAAATGATAGAGATATAGATTCAAAACTTAACCAACATATGAAAAAATTATGAAAAAATATATAATGATTTTTTTCTGACACCACTAGCATTCATTAAAGAGGCAAACTCTACAAGAAAGGGAAAAGAGGATGATATGAAAAACAGAAAAACAGTTTGCATTGGCAAGAGCAACTATGTCAAAAAGAGAAGGCATTATTCAGATAAGAGTTCTCACAAGTAATATCTGAGAAAGTTTAAACTGCAACATCTATACAAAACTCTCAAAAATGATATCTGGCAGTCGTGTGTTATCTTACCAGTATACTTCCCGCTTCTCTCATAATCATTCAGAAAATGAGAAACGACTGTTGTGGGAATAACATATCCGATATTTTCAGCTTCTTCTGATCTGAAAACCTAAATGAAGCAAATAGTAAGAAATGCAAGAAGATATGATGACATGAAACGCGAAAGAGCGACATACAAATTTAGTTCCATGTAGAGAAAATTATATTTTGATGTCAAAATTGATTATAGAAGGGTTGAAGGAAGAAGCAAAACTGAAGTGAACAAAGTAGAAAAGATAAAAAATATGATTTAGCAGAAGAGCACCTGAAATGCCACTCCAATACATTCTCCATGGTCATTAAAGGCAGGACCACCACTGTTTCCTGCAAAAGAAAATATATGCTTTTAGACAACAGCAAGGAAGAAAACAGATTCCCCTTGCCTAAAGAAGAGGTATGATAAAAGCCAATTACAGAAGAATTTAAATACAGTCTTCCAAGTGCAGAAATTACACTTTTAAGTTACAAACCAGGATTTATTGCAGCATCAATTTGAATGCCAAGCAGATCAGATGATCCATGAGCATACGAAGTAACCTGAGATATACATAGAAGAAAAACAATAATGGATCTTACCAAGAATTTCTGATTTGATAAGATGCTCATAATACACTGTTAAGATTTAAAGCCAACATTGTTATTAATTTTTTTTTACCCAGAATAACATTAACATGCACAAATTCCTCTATTAGTATGATTATATTATCAGAGACTACAAACTATGATAACGATATGGATTCAGGACATTAGAAAATCATGACATAATATGAAACAAAGTTTTCACACAGTGCCTTTATGTCCAGTACTGGCCCTAAGAAAAACAAAGATAAAACAGTATTCCGTTTCATTTTTCAGAACATAGATAAAGAATGACCGAATGTTCTTTGCTTTCATCTCAAGTCAACGATTAGGCTTGCTTATGTGTTTGGGCACCATCCTCCAATTGGAGGAACTATCATTATTGGTCATCAGGGAACCAAAAAACATTTTAAAAAATCACCATTATGTATGTTTAAGAAAAAGGTGCATTCAGACAGATGAAGTCATGGTCAACCTCAATGATGGAAGAATTCATATTAAATGTCTAAAAAAATTAAAAGCATATAGCTTTTGGATATCATATCACCTTCATTTGCATCAAATTTTACAAAGCTTTTAGCATTCTTCAACATAAAATCAATAATTTTTTATTATATCTTACAAAATGAAATAACTATTTTTCAAAAAGTTATTTCTAGATTCATGCACTTGCTTGTCCCTGAAAAACTTTAAATTCTGTAAAGTATTAGCGACACTCTTGTTCTGTAATGGCACAATTTGACTCCAAGGTGACAAGAAACTTATGCAATGAGCCAAACTTCCAAGTATAGAAGTACATCCCCATATCAAGTGGTTCAAACAGGACACTACTTTAAATTCTGTAAAGAATTAGCGACACTCTTGTTCTGTAATGGCACAATTTGACTCCAAGGTGACAAGAAACTTATGCAATGAGCCAAACTTCCAAGTATAGAAGTACATCCCCATATCAAGTGGTTCAAACAGGACACTGGAAGCAAAACAGGATGGATGGTCTCATGGACAATATATAACCCCGCTTCAAGCCGAACCAGTTATATATCACTTAATTTTACTTTTAAATTATGTCAAATCAAGTTTCATCAATTCATTTATCAACTGAATCAGTTGAAGATCTGGAAGAAAATAAACAGGCCAAGTGCGTTACACTCAATAAAGTTCATTTGGATGCTTGTCCGATATGTATGTCTACTGAAAGTTAGCTGCCCTAAGACCTGATTTCCACTGGGACTAAGAGACATTGTTTGCTTAAGCTGAGTCAAATGCCAAAAACTTCACCAATGAGAGACAAAAGGACCAGTGACTTCATCTACTGGAGATAACACACTGGAGTTCATCAACCATGTTGAATTGGTCATTGATTATTTTCACATATTATATTTGACCTAGTTGATTACTTCTTTCATTTTCTGATAGAGCATATCAAGCCTCGAGACAGCCAAAATACCAGCATGTCTCATTGTGAATACTAGTCAACATAGACAGTGATAACCTAATCATGAACTGGACTGCGCTTCAAATTATAATTCTTCCCCTGGGTACACCAAATTTGATAAATAGAATCAATGGCCAAATTCCAAAAATTAAATCAATTCATATGGATAATCATATGTTCATCCCAATCATTTGAGGTCTTAAAATAGAGGTAGTTATCTTATTTAATCTTCGAAGGATGAAACTAAGCTGACAGATGCTCCTGCACAAACAAACAAAGCCAATCTTCAGCAGCTAATCTTGTATTAATTATCTAGCATTAGTCTACAAGTCTACTGGCTACCATATAACAAAACAAGAACCAAGAAGTCAAGAACAAATCCTAGGGAAAAAAAAAGATGTAAATGTGATGGGCGAATAGAACATTTTAAGAGGAAGATACAGAAGAAGGTAATGAAAGGAAAAAACTGGGCAAATATTGTTTCTTTTCTTTTGGATAGGGCATCTTCTGAATATTTTAATCTCATGGCCTAAATTAAATTATAATCCTCAAGGGTTTACAAAACTAGTTTTGGCAACTGGTCAGAGTCGTCAGACTAACAGAGGCATATCAACCAGTATCACCTGGTATCACCGGGAAAAAAAATAAAAATTTAAATGCCGCCGACTGGGCCGATATGGTTAAGTACAGGTCCTTGGTCAAATCAGTAAATACCAATCATAGGTATCAGTCTGAATGTTCTTTGAAACCCTGGTAATATGCCTAAATGTAATTATGTAACACATGATTGGGACCGTCTAAAATGGAAATGTACCACGATACCAAATTTTCAAATGGACACATGCCAAAGCCGCCTCATCAAAGGATAACTTTGCAACTCAAGTAATCAAAAGATGATTTAAAATGCAGCAGCAATTAAGTTAATATTCTTAGTCTTGAAAATCCAATAGTATGACACCACCAATGATACCACTATAAAAGTGAGCAGAACATTCATCTATTTTGTTGCTCATATCTCAAAAAATAAATTTAATCTACTTAAATGAATATTAAGGTAACAACAATTTCTTTGGCACCTAATATTAGACTACACTTTGATAAAATCACACGTCAAACAAACATGCATTACGGGACTGACTAATGAAATGAATAATGACATACAATATCAGCAACATAACAAAATGAATTAAATCGAACCTCAATTCGTGATACCACACCCTTTGTCACAGAGATTGTATCTCCACCAAGTGGATATCCTACAACAGTGACTGAATCCTGAAATAACAAATTGTTATGTTGTTAGAATCAAGAAGAACAACCAAACAAAAGAAGCTCATAGGGCAGAGTATATTAGAATCAAATATTTACTTTTGAAACAAAGTATCATGATTAGACAACAGAAATTAGCATAACAAGACACAGATATAAGAAAACTTCTTTGACTGGATTTCATGTCTTAAGAACAAAGATTTGTCCAGCGATTCGAGTTGGGATATAAAATTGTATTAACTTAGTTCATTTTAGATTAAACCCTAGCTAATATCTTTGAACCCCACTAGAAAATCATTTTTAATGACAAATTAAGTTCATATGCTGTGAGAAGGAATAGTTAATTATGTACTTTTATATACATCCAATAATTAATTTAAGATGAGAATATTCATTGGTTTACAAAAACAATCATCTTAAATTTTTCATGTCATCTATGTATATAAATTTGGAAACTTAGAGAAATGACAACATTTGTTACCTCATATCATTAGAAGAGTTTTACAACAATTTATAAAAGGAGCATGCCTACTTCAACCAATGCCTTCAGAAGAAACACATCATCACATATAGAACTTAGGAAGATGCTGCATATAATGCCCTCAAAATTCATAATAGAACTTGTTTGCAGCATGTATATGATAAGGTGTTGCAGAAATACTTAAATTATCAAGTACCTGAAGGCATGGCAAACGACCAAAACGAAGTGGTTCAGCACCTTTCCAGAAATCTTCACTCTCAACTGAGAGTAATGCTATGTCACATTCTATACCTCTAGCTAAGACCTGTAAATCAGGTCACTGAGGAGTTCCGTTAGCCAAGATCTAGAGAAAAAGGTTCAGAAAACCTTACGAACTTTTCAACTATTTTAGAAGGAAAATCTGCATACGGAGTAGCCAGTTATGTCACAATTACCAAATACACACTTATTCACAAAAACATCTACAAAGAAGGAAGCTTTATTTGATAATGTAACAGGCAACAACGAGGTGAGATTCATGAAATATACAATCATTAAGTAATCGTGATCACAATTGGAGTGCCAGCTGTACCACGACATCAACTATGCTACTAAGGTGCTGATATAATAGTCACCTTCCATGCATTGTGCCACTATTCATGCCAATGTATATGGCATCCAACTCATGGCTTGCACCAGCACACAAATGTGACATGCCTTGGCACAAGACTTCTGTACATGCCTGTACGAGCACAGCACAGAATGTAAAGTAACATACTAACCGTGGTTGGCCCATTCATGGACCTCAAACCTAAATTTTTTATTATGATTTGCATCTGGATCAATGTACAACCAGGCCAATGATTAAGAACAAAACAGGCCATTATATGTGCAAATCATGCCACCAACCACGCTGATTTTAAGAACATGACTAGCTCATGTAGTGCATGTCTGATGCTATCTCATAAGATTCTAGGTACAAGAAAAGGTACCTTAGCTACAAACTTGGTATCATCTCCCCTTCTCTTCACTTTAACCTGTTGTTATTAAAATTGTTAGATTACAACTGCAAAAAAAAAGATGAGACTGGGAAAAATACATCAAGAACATCAACTTCTATAAAACAATGATATCTTTATGAAAATGCATTAAAAAGGAACATGCAGAAAACATGAGTCTCAAAGTAATTATGTATTGTGATAAAGATGCATTGTTGGTGAAAGGAAATGACCTCAGTCACATTAAACCTAAAACCAACTGCAACAAAGAAATCACAGGGTAGAGTGGTGGGTTTGGTTTTGAATCACGTGAGTATCCGTTTAATTATGAACCATTAGGCAATGTAGAAACCTTTCGCAGCTCGTGTCTTCAATGATTAAACTAAAACCTAGCAAGATTAAAGCCCTTCAAAGAAGATTTATGGTTGAGACATACTGTTACAGGCAACCTAATGACCAACTTCCTTTCTTTTCTGTAATTTCAAGAGAACTACAAACATCAAATGGTTTGTGGAGCTTCCATAAGCATATTCAAATTTTCAAAACAATATAATGTATGATATTGATGAAAAGTGGGAATTCCACTTTCATAGAATAACTAAAGAAGAGCATGATCTGCAAGAAGCTTGACTCGTTAAACTGATTTGATAATGTTGAAACAAGCTTCCACAATGTCATTTTAGTGGAATCTATAGTAGTTTGAAAACTAGGACTTCGGTATGACAGTGCACTCATACATGATCTCAGGGCAACTCACAAAGTACATGCCAAGAAATGACCACATTAATTCATACCTTATGCAAGTACAATTCTTTTGCTAATGCCAAACCAACAACTGGATTCAAGAGAATACAAGACAAACTAAAGTAATAGAATATCTAACATCAAGAACAGTAAAAGTGACGACAACAATAACATCATTAGCAATAAGCCTTTGCTGGCAAACAAGGATATCCACCAACTTTGTGAAAAATCTATTATAGGAGCATCAATCAAATTGAACTTGAATTTCAAGAATTGAACACATTGATTAACCTGAGTTCCATGCTCGACACAATGAGCATTTGTCAGAAGCTTACCATCACCAATCATGAAAGCACTGTAAAACATGGATATAATTAGCTATAAATTCTTTCCCACCACCATTTTCAAAGCACTGCAAAAACTAAGAAATCATAAGCTATGAGTTCCTTAACTTCAAATAAATATATGCAGACCAACATGAGAAAGTCTAATCGAGAATTAATAAAAGGTTAAGGTTTAGCATTTATTTGCTGATTAGGAACATAGACATGTTTTGAGGCATTTTGACCAAGCTTCATTAGAAACTGATCAATAGAAACTCAAGAAAGAGGGGAAACAAGTAGAAAAGTAAATAAATTATCAAATTCATTTCACCTTTTCCATATATAAAATTTCATATTATCATCCATTTGAACAATTTGAAATCCTACTAAGAAATAAATCCTCTACATTTTGATCTAAAACAATCGGAAAAAAGGAAGCAAATAATATTTCCTCAGTCAAATAAAAATAAGGCTCTCTAGAATTCACATGAGTATATCATCATTAAACACTTATAGGTGAACATAGATTAAATTTCCTTCAGAAATAGAATAAGTACAAAGCTAGCAACTAAAGGACATAAGAATCCAATTCTTCATGAAATATATTGTAACTATTCTTCTACAATCTGTTGATATTGTTTTAAAGATTAATGAATAATGAAATGTACTGAGGAAAGACTGTAATTGGTGTCATCAACCTAGCATTGTTGACCTATAAAATGTGGGAGGGGAAAGAAAAAAGTGTGCAATGAAAAACACTTTTAACAATCAGGTGAATAATCAGTCAGTTTGTTTTGTTAGTCAGATGCTTTGAGAAATAAGCTACAAGTTATAATGGTGAAAGTGGAAACATGCCTTCCAGTACTTGTATATTGCCTTTGTTTCTGCCAAGGAAGTGAATAATCAGGTGAGGTATGTGTGCAGTAAACCTGAATCAAATAAAGCAGTAAGTAAAAATGAAACTTCATGATGGACATGAATATGACAATATAACAGAATGACACTAATGGATCAAAGCTAACCAATTTTAAATATCATTTTCTTATCTTGAGAAGGAGAAAAAGAGTCATGCACTCTTCAAGACCCCTAGTGGTTCAAACATTATGTATTTTAATTAAAATAACCATTTAGTTTATCATCAGACACTATACTTAGCAGTGACTCCCTATTTAAATGTCCTGAAGCAAATATCTCTGGTCCAAGACACGATTGTAACCTATAATCCAAAGAGGACCCGGTTGATAGGCAACAGTGTCGATTGGATACAAAGTAGAGAAGGGTAATTCACAAAAAGGACCAATATGCCCATTGTGATGATCACTGTACAGAAAAGTCAATCTCAAACTAAAGGTACAGAGTTATTCAAAAGATCAGGATCCCACATCAACCAGTCTGATAGATTTTTAAGATGCTTCAGAAGGTAAAATATATGTGAAAGAAGTCAACTGTTGAATCAGACAGAGGCATTTATAGTTCTTCGGCAGCATTCACATTTCTTAGCTCTTCATAACCATGGATCTTCTGTTCAGCAATTAATAATGACATCTAAATGACAAGAATGGGAAGATTAATATAAATCTTCGATCCATCACTTCTTACCTAAACCAATGTTATGAATTTTGCTCTTCTGAATGGGAACACTTAATATGGTTCTTCAACACATTTGTTGTAATGTAAAGCAAACTATAAATCATAAGAAGTATATTTTCAACTGCAGCTGAAAGTGGTCTGAGAAATCAAAGTTTTAAAGGTTGACTTAAAAATTGAAGAATGCCTATTGCAATCTCCACCAAAGCTTCTCTGTTGGGATGAGTGTGGAAGTTTATACTTTATACATCACTGTCCACAATGAAGTGATGGATCTTGAATTGATACACCTAAAGATAATGTATCACAATTAATTTTGGAAGGAAAGCTGCTTGTGAAGGATATTAAGCAGTTATGATGGTTGGCACTGTCCTACCTATCAACAGTCATAGAGTGTGAGTTGTCCAGATACCGATTTGACCTTCGGACAAAGTGTGGTAACAAAAGAGTCCAAAGACTTAGAGGAAGTTTTATGAACTTCAAGAAGCAGATACATTTCTCTAAACATCTCACAGATATTTTTGTACAACCTACTCTTGTGAAAAGTGTCAAAGAAAAAAAAAACCATGCATCATGTTCAGACCACCACTTTGATCACTACAAGAAAAATCAAAAGCAAGAATTACCTTCACAACAGCATTAAGAAAAGCTGAATCTTGAAATTTTCCTGTTTCATCGACCTGAAGGACAATCGAGAAATAGTATTCTCCATCACTGACCATTATCAGTATGCTAAGTAAAACGATATTGGCAGTCTTAAACACTATGATTCTATGACTCGAGAAAGCAGTAAAATCCGCAAACCCGTAGCGGCAATGTACGATGTAGGTAATTCAGCTTGCGTTGCAAAAGGAACAAAAGGGATCAAATTTTCCATGCCTGCAGCTCCTTGAGATCATAAACCACGCCCTTGTCCCTCTTCTGTGTTCCAATAGACTTGAACACTGTCGACTGCGACAGCCCAGCATCTTCCCGACTACCGTCCGGTGGAAGGTACGTCCTATCGTCCTTCCCTCTCCCCGGAAACCTCTTCTGGGAAACCCCTTCCATCTGGAAACCCACCAAGAGGCATCCAAGCAAAGATCGGATCATTTTATAGTACACTAAGCCACGAGACACACCAACAAAAGAATGGGCATAAAGGTCTAATATTTTTCAATTGTGAAGTCTACCACGTCGTTTTTCCGCCGATTGGAATGGTCTTTTCTGAGCGACTGGCGGCCGGAACGATGAGGTCTGTGGGAGGCGAAGATTGATGTGCAGTAGGAAGAGGACGAGCGGGGGAAGGAGAGAGAGGAGGAACAAGAAGGGGAGGCGAAGACTGCGTTCATGGCCGCCATTTCTAATAGGAAGAGAACGGAGAGGGAGAAGGCAACCAATAATCGAAGTGAGGAGAGAGGGAGGGAGGCGTGATGAGTCGCGTCCCTCCCTTATCCTTTGCTGCTCTCTGGATATTTAGACTAGATCCTGAGCACGTGGAAATCACGTGAGAAAATTGTGATCCTTTTTTGTGCGTATTTAGACACAACTGAGCTAATTACACATTATCTCTACTTTTAACATTTCAATCTTTATATTTTAAAATATTATATTAATATTTTTATAATTATGAAAGTAAAACATATAAGTCTATCTATCTTGACGATATAAATTGTACTAATAGAAACAGAAAAATAGATGATAAAAAGATAATTTTAACATTCTAATAGTGGTAAATGATGTCAGTAATGACGGACATTGATGTCACTGGCATCGATGCTAACACAAATGCAGAGCAACAAAAAGATCGCTTGGTAACTGCATCGGTGCTTTGTCGTCATAAATTCAAAGTTCACTACTGATGCCATTGCGAAGATCCATCGTCTCTCAAAGCAAGACTCGAAGATGTGCGCCACCTCACAAACACTAGTGTCATGCCCTTCCTTACCACCCGCTTGCTCAACCACCACCACCACCACCATCACTCATTTGCAATCGAGGCTTAGGAGAATATCTTGCCCTCCTCAGCCTCTTCATCTCTGCCCATGAGATGCTCATGTGCACCCCGAGCATCCTCTTCATCTTTGCCTCCTCTCTCTCTCCGCCACTTAGTGCATCATCGTAACCTTTTATAGTAGTACCTCCACTTTACTCTTCCCACTCGCACTCACCTTGTTGTTGTCATCAATTAGAGCCCTCACAGTTGCCTTTGCCCCGTCCACCTCCGTTGTGTCCCCCATCACCTTGTCTCCACTACTTTTTATCAGGTTTGGCAATGCAACTGTAACATTTTCCCTCACCCTCCTACCCCCCCTCCCAACCATTAGAGCCACCAAGATATTGATGTTGTCTACCATGAGGGCTCTAGTCAATGGCGACAACAAAGATAAGCATGAGGGGAAAGAGTAAAGTAGAGATGTTGCTATAAAGAGTTACGGCAGAGGGCGACAACGAGGGTGTCAAGGATACCCAAGGTGAACATAAGCACCTCACAAGCAGGGATGGAGAGGTTAAGAAGGGTATCAGTGACATTCTCTTGGGGCATGAATAAGCAATAGTGGTGGTGGTTGAAGATGCGAGTGACAAGGAGGGGCACGACGCCAACACCGACAAGGGGGCACACATCTTTGGGTCTTACTTCGAGAGATAACGGATCTTCATAATGGCTTCGACAACAAACTTTGATTCTCTAGTGACGAAACATCGACGTTGATATAAAATAACGAAAGAACCGCTCAACAACTGCATTGGTATCAACGCCATCGATGTTATCATCCGCCACCATCAGAACATTAAAATTATTTTTTTTACTTTTTATTTTTATATTTTTATTAGTAAAATTGATATCTTTAGAATAAATAAATCAAGCTATTTAACTTTTATTTTCATAACTATAAAGATATCAATATAATTTTTTTAAAATATAAGGATTAAAATACTAAAATTAACTAACTATAATTACCCATCTTCATCACTCAAAAACCTACTTCGAACCTTTATTTTTTTTTTCCTCCTCAAATCGTTTTACTGGGAAACAAATCTAAAGCAAAAGAAACTTAGAAAAAAGCAGCTATTATATCCAGTAAAATCCCCAAAACTACCACTTCTTTATCTATTTCCCGATTATTTCTAATAGATATGATGCATATTTTATCCCATAACTTATTATTATTATTATTATCATTATCAAGTATATATCCATTGTTTATTTTCATATATGAATACACTGCACTTTTTATCCAAAGCTTTTATTTCGTTCCCAACATTTTTTCAAAAGGGATGAAGAAAACTTCTCACCCACACAAGACCAGTTTATCAGAATGCTAAAACAAAAAGGGTGGAAACTGAGGATAAAAACTTAAAACCACCACCAAATATTACATTTCAACAAACATGAGACACAAGATACCAAGTGTAAGAAAAATGGAGCATCAGACGCGATTAACGGGGGATTCAAAGAACAAAATTCATCAGGCAAGAAGCATCTTTCTTGCCACCACAAATAACAGGACACATGAACAGGCCACCTTGCTTGTTGTAGTTTAGGTGCAGCACCAAGAACAGTTGATTTCATTGCATACATACTCATCAAGACTTCCTATATGAATCTCCGCCATTCACCCCGTCCAATGTATGTTTCGGCATGGATTATACATGGTCCATCTGATAAAACCTGAATCTAGAACCCAAATCATGGCAAACAGGAACTGCTCTCCGTGTGATGTTTTTCCCCCTTTAACTTCTCAACGAATTGTTGAAATGGACATTTTAAAATTGATTACTTGCCACTGACAAAATCTAAATGTAAGTAATAGCTTAAGATGAATATGCAAAATTTATAATAATCACAACATACAGCACATTGTCCAAAATAAGCTTCCAGTGCCATGCACGAATATTGATTATCCATTTCCAGCAAAGAATATTAGTAGACATTCTCCTGGCTCAAATTTACCAGCGTAATGTGGCATAATCAAAATATCTAATTTATCATTGGGAAATTCCCATGATTCCCATGTACAGACAAGAAACCGATTAAATGTAATAGATGACATACAAAAGCAACAAGATACTAATGTGCCAAAGGAAATGGAGCATTACCTACAAGGACCATGGGGCTACCTATCAGGAACCACAGACTCTTCCTCAACCTCCATTCTGTATAGTGAAAATTCCCTTTCAAACAATAAAAATTCCTGAAAAACACATTCATTTCAATCTAGTTATTTTTTTTCTTTTTGTTATCCATAATGAAGATGGCAAACACAATAAGGGAAGATTTTAAACAATTTAAAGGGTGCAGACACAGCAATGGTATTTGTATCAGTGAAAAATGTAGAAAGAATACCTGTAATTGGTGTTGACTAAACAAATGCAGAATCCCATATTCGTCGGAGGCTACTAGTTCAATTAATTCATTATGGTGATCTTTTAAATCATGTGTTTCAGCAAGAGAAACTGACACCTTTGGAACAAGAAAGACGGTACCAAAATAAGCCACCCAACCAAGGAATCTTTTTTGGTAACAAAATGGCTGTGCAAAAAACAAAAAGAGAGAAATCAGATGAATATTCTAAACTAACCTGCATACATCGAAGAATGAGCTCTGGCAGGCAGCATCTACGGCAAAGCCCTTTCACTATGTAATTAGCAGGGCTTCTGAAGGAACCATCCTCAGATGAATACCAAGCATCAAGCCGGGATATTTCCATTGTAACTCCAGGTTGAAACCGATTAAGCTCACCTGTTATAAAGGATTAACATCAATCTCACACAAAATAAGAACTACTTTAAAAGCTTGTAATCCGATTAAGCTCACCTGTTATAAAGGATCAACAACAATCTCACACGAAATAAGAACTACTTGAAAAGCTTGTAATCCAATACCTTTAAAACCTGCAGCTATGACAGTAGCAAGAAGACCTCCATCATTAGCTTCATGAAGTCCAAGCCCATCACCATTCACAGCCAAGCAGTGAAGTGCTACTTCAATGCAATAGTTATCACTCGATGAAACAGCAACATCGACCTGAAGACTCGAATGTCACAAAACTGAGTAACCATGAAAAAAATTTATTTCCTAATAGCTCATGTAAAAGGGCAAGCAGCCCATAGCATTTGTGTGACAAAAGAAGCAGCAAGTTAATGATCATGCAAAGATCAATAATTGAACCAAATTCAAGACCTAGAAATCCAAGCATTAGGAAATATGACATTAAACATAAATAGATTTCCTTATTACTGAAGAATTGAACAGAATACTTACAAAAGCTTACTTAACATTAAGTTGCTCTTTGAATACATCCTAGTTAAACAAATATATATTCAAACAACAAAAATTTTGGCAGTCAAACTACAAATACTCCTTCTTAGATAAGGTCAAATTTGACCCATATAATTTCTTGACTAGTCAGGACATGCCAACTGTGAGATCAATCAACCAAAGGGATCTAACATCAAAAAATACAAAATGTTAACAAGTTGTATTAACCTAGTAGGAACTGCTAAGCTCAACTCAAGGTTGAGTATCTTTTGGCTTCTTGTCAGAAAATGTATCATAAAAAGAATGCTAGTAACATTAAATTCTCTGTTAAGATGGCATTAAATCCTTACAAGTTACATCTAGAACTGGCAAACACCTGAAGATTCTTCAAGGAAATAAAATAGTAATCAACAAACAAACTGACTCCACCAAAAAAATCAATAGGGAGTTGAATTATTATAAAAAATCTCAAGTGGCATTGCAAAAGCTGTTAGAAGGAAGTGCATTATTGTAAAGGCAAATAACCCAAGGAATGAGAAAATAGAAATGTAAACATACCCTCAATTGGCGTTTTAACACATCATCTTCACTGACAGAGGAGTAAAGTGCACTTGTTAATGTAGTACAAGAGGTCGCATCTGGGAGCATGCACTCACCAGAAGGCAGACAGAGCATTGCAGTTGCATGCAATTCAATATACATATCCTCTGTAGGATCATATGTTCTATCATGAGCAACATTCAGCCATGGGTTTCCTTCTCCTAAATCAGGAGTAAAGCAAAAGTTCAAGTCAGATTTGCATCACAAATATGAATAGGTAAAAGAACAGCCTGAAATAATTAGCTTAATAAACAGAAATAGATACATTAGTGAAAATAACTTGGCAAAAAAGGCCAGTTGATGCCAGATGTATAATAATGTCATTAATGTTTGAGAAAGTTCAATGCCACATAAGAACTACTTGGAACAGATGCCAATTATTTTTATAGTATGTGTTTGACCTCCAATAGAATGTTTCCCTTCTCTTAACTTTCCAATAGAACATTATGAGACTGTAAAGCATGTGAAGTTTTCTTCCTGTACTTCGCATTCTCACTTCCTTCTTCATTCTCATTTGACTGCAGATCTACTACCATTTCTGCTGTAACAGCACCTCGTATCACAGATCATCTTGGGACCAAACATGTCCATTTTCCATTTGGATCTAATTCCTAAACTTGTAAGTTACAAATTTCTCTTCTTTAAGCCACTGACATCTGAACATTAAAATCAAGTTATAGAAGTTCTTACCATTTTGGTAGCAACTTCTGCCATCAAGAAAAGGATCCAAGGAAAGCGGGGTATCAGTTTAAATAGAACTAGGCTGTAAATTAACAGGTTTTAGAGAACTGAGCTTTTATGAACTTAACTAAAAACTTAACATTCAGGTTCTCAGATATCATGATGCCCTTTGATATTTTCACTAAGGCTCATGGCTACCTCCTCCACGAATGTCTGAAATGTTGACACTGAACGGAAGCAAGTGAAGAAGTCTCTAGGTAGTTTGGAGAAGGGGAGACTACCATGGTTCACCTTTCTCAGCATATTTCAATATGGAGACCAATCTGTACCAGTATTGGCAGGTCAATCAGATTTCAGCATATTTTTCACCTTTCTGTCAGTAAGAACTAGTTGAAATCAGCTGGACATGATGAACCTGGTTCATGTTACCGACTTCGAGTTGATCTGTCAACCGTGAAGCCGAGTGAAAGGAGCTGGGATTGTCATAAGCCATGACCATAGGATGGGAGTGAAAAGGAACTGACAGCGATGCAGAGCTACTGGTGGTCATTTTCTTTGCTATCGCCATCACATTTGTCATATGCCACTTGAGTAATTGCATGAGGCAGAGATGATAGAAGGAGAAGAAAAGGAAGGAGATAATAACTCGTAGCTTCTCTAGGGTTAATGGAAGCCATAATAGAGAACAGAGTGACATTATGGTAACCCTTAAAAACTCATAGTGAAACAGCATAGGCCCTTGCGTGATGCTACCCTAAGTCCTGCTATCCTAGTCAAAATTCTGTAATCAACTCATTATTATAACCTCATTATTGACTTGCAGCTCGTCACAGTTAAAATTTAATCTGAAAGATCTCTTAAATGAGTTGTCACTCTATGTTAGTTGCCCCTGCTACAAAGTTGGTAGTCAAAGACATGCATACAAATCAAGCTTGTTGGGTCGCTCAAACTTGTTAGTATAATAAAGGACCAAAGCTCTGGCAGCAGTTTGAGATTCGAATAAAATAGACCCCTGATAATGTCAAGCTGGCTTGGATAAATAACCAGCTTGTTCATGTGGTTAATTTGCCTATATTTGTGCAAGAATATGATAAATATATAGATCGGTCATCATTTTTAAGCATTTGGAATATGATAATTTCATCTGGAAACAGGCATTGTGTAACTCAATAATTATACGCTCAATCCCTGCTTAAATGTTAGAATTCCTCCACAAACAGTGGCAAACTTGTTCCATCTTTCTTGAGTTACACAAAGAATCCTTTAAGAATATTCAAAACTCAAAAGGTCTAGCCAGATTGAACATAAGAAAAATTCCAAAAGCCACCATCATTTGCTGCAGTGGACAATATTAAGTTGATTACTCTTACCCCACCCTGATCCTTGCATTAGAAACAAAGACTAGCTCACTAAACAACAGCCTAGCTGGGCAGAACCATTTCTACCGTGAGAAGATCTTATAATCTTGGTATCCTTATTAGCCACATTAGAGATATGCAAGGTAGGCTTGAAGAAAAAAATCAGAACTAAATAGGATCAATATTCCACAAATTTTCTTTTCTTTTCCATAGGAAAGTTTCCAGTTTGTGGACTTGTACAAAGTACTTCAAAACTTTCAATTAGATTACAGAAAATAGAACTCAAAATAATGACAACAGGTTTACACTAAGATAAAGAGGAAAGGCAGCTATCCATTTCATGAAGAGAAACAAACATACAAATAGCCAGCCAGCATACTCAACTTTAAAAATGAACTTACTCAGTAATAGTGACAGAGAAGAATCTAGTGTTTCTAAAGCTGCGGCAGAAGCTCTATCCTTTTCTTCTGAAGAAAGTTCAGCAGGTGCAATAGCTGCATTCTCAAGCTCAAACTTGAGCCAGTTCCGATATGTTGCATCGCATGCATAATACTCGCGCTGATCATCATGAAACAACAAAAGCAAATGAAGTAAAACTGAATCTTATTGGCATCCCATTATTGCACTAAACACTGTCAAGGTCATTTGAACAAGCATACCCAGTCTTCAAACTCAAGCAGATCCTCACTGGCGCCATCTTCATCAAAATTAGGCTGTTTTAATGGTTCCGCCAAGAAACTGAGCAACATATGAGCTCCAATTGGCATTTTAGGAACTCTCCACATAGATATCAGAGCAAACTCCCTGAATAGTGTGTTGCTGAAGCAGAAAGAATCAAAGTCAAAATCAGACATGTTATTTCAAGATGCATGTCATCAGTTATATTGTACAAAAAAAAGCATAAGCTAGCAGTTAATTATCATAAATAAATTACCTATGCATCAATGCCCTCATAAGAAGCTTTGCACTAATAACCTCAACATCTCTTATAGTAGAAGGTGGTGTGAAACAGAGCCACTGAATAACCATAGCTTTCTGAAGAGATTGCAAACGATGCTCTTCCGCAACATCAGACGATTTTCCAACAGGCTTGCTAGGTTTTGTTTCCCGTGATCTCAAGAGCACCCTGCTAGGTTATTTGTGCATGAAAAATTTTGTTGCTATGCTTGTTTCTCCAACAGAAAATAACTTCTTTGTACACAACATGTTTTTTTGGTAGACTAACCTTTCTAGGATGTCTTCAAAACATGCCTTAGAGTCATCTTCTGAAGAGAAAGGTAGATACTCCATACCCAGAAGGAAAAGCTTGTATTTAACATGCATACTACCATCAGAAAAGCAGAAAACTTGTAAGCAACTGTATCTTAGAAAACAAAGGACAAGAAAAGATAACAAATGACCTTAGGAATAATACAAAACTTCTTGAGGTCATACTAGATAAGCACATATTCAACATATTACATGGTAGATTCAGATCCTCAATGATGGACTTACGAAATATGTATGGGTCTCAGACATGGCACAACCCAACATACATCGCTGTAATATAGACAAAAAAGGTAGTTATATCCAAGGTTCGTCATACCATGGTGTATTACTTGGCACGTGCAGTACGTATCAGTCCGATAGGGGGACTGATATAGGCAGTACATTGATACACCCCCATGTACCATGTGTCGGTATGCTCGGTATGACTTGGTACAACTCAGTATGTACCGTATCGATAACTGGTCAATCACCAATATAGGCCGGGAAGGCAAAAAACCATGAGTATATCACTGGCATGGCTTCATAGGTTGCCAAAAATTTAATCCTCGAGTACAGCAATGTGAATGTGTTGTATATAAACCAATGCATTATCCTCTTTCTTCAAGTCTGTCCAGACATGTTATTAGAATGTTTTGCAGGAGTTTAAAACAATTTTCACATTTTCAACAGATAACAAAAGCTGAGGCCCTAGTGAAGCAATGTTGTCAACTTGTCACCTAAACATTGAACAGCAGAAAGACTCTGCAGGCATGCAAGGTCACATGTATAATCTCCCTAAACTCTGCAGTCACAAGAGCCTTGAGCACTTGACTGCCCTCTTTTATGGATAACACATTCATTTCCAACTATAAGGACTCAAGAATCAGCACTCACCTTTGACCCTAATAAAGCATCATCCTCGTTATTTGGGGGAAAAAAAAAAAGAACATTCTTTATACTGATAACCCATATCGAATATAGGTAACATAGCAAATTAGAAGGCATCACATATGGACATAAACAACATATATACAACCAAGAAATTTCAGGTTCAGTAACATGCTGCAACACTAGCATTATTATCGAACAAATGAATGTGTTATATTACAAAAAGGATCATGAGATCTATCCACAAACTCTATGTATCAAAAGCATAATCTTTAGCTAACATCAATAATGACAATCTTGATCATAACAAATATATAACTATTAGGTAATGAAAGATAAACATTACCTGCTGTTTAGTCTGAGCTCCATCATTTCAACAAAGAGATCAACACAAAGGTGACGGGCAAGCTGAGAGGCATATACTCCAACCAGCTCCTCATGTTGCTTAGAAAATAAATACATTGCATACCTGTCACAAATTGATGATTGCAAGTGTTTAGGACTGTAAACTCGTTGTGTTTACTATATTGTCTGTGTATAGTCCATTGATAAAAAACCTATGCACTGAGGTCAACAAAAATAGCAAATGTTGATGTCCGTATCATCATAAATGATATATCCTCATTTAGTTTGCCGTTGAAAGTTGTAACAACAACTAATTGCTCATAATCACAAATGTAAATGTTTTTAATTCTTTTTTGTGGAGTAACCTCACGCATTTCTCTCAACATTCTTATCTCAGTAATCTCAACTTTTTTTTGCATATGCTATATAATGGTCCAAACATTGTAATCCATAAAATATGAACAACCCTTTTATTGTCTTCCTAAATTTTCTTTTAATCTAAAGTGCACATGGTAACCATACAAGTTACACACTTGTTCAAGCCTTGCCTAAGTAACCCTCAACCATAAATTGAAGTCATCATCCTCAAACTGCAGTCATACAATCCTTGAACCAACAATTTTACTTTCAACTTCAACCATATTAGTCAAAATTGACCAATATTTACACAATGATCAACCGAATCTGGACCAGACAATTCCATTCACCATGCCTAGGCATACTACCTGGTAATGTAACAACATAAAGATCATGCTGCTGGACCTGGGTGCCTCATTATCAAGATGCTTAATTACCAGGTCTAGCTTTATAGTTGTTGCTCCAGCAGTTGTACTCCACCCTCTGTTTCAAATGTCTCTCCACATGCAACGAATACCTTTTAAAGTGATCAGGCAGGATCTTGTACACTGATCAGTTTTGACTTGAGTGAACTACTTTGAAGTGATAAAGCCTAGCTTTTGAAGCTGTTGCTGTTGATACCATACTACTCCACCCTCTCCCTATCTCAGATGTCTTTACACAAGAAGATAGGCCTAGCTTTTAAAGTAATCAAGCAGTGAGTCATACAGTGATTAATTGAACCTCAACGAACTCTCTCACTCTCTCTCTATTTTGTATGTCTTATGACACACATATGGGTCGATCTTTTAAATATTGAAACAGCATCATACATTTGATCAGCCGGTCCTGCGTGCCAAGATATCAAGCAAAAACATATCTAATGCATTTTAACTCTACACTAAATAGCAAAAGAGAATACTATTCCTGCTGTGGTAGTACTACTCTCCATTTCTAACATCTGTGAAGAAAATATCATCTCCAAGGAGATATTCTGACGGTTAAGGCATAATGCATGCAATTAAGAGGTCAAGGGTTCAAGTCCTGTAATCATCATGTATGAGTGTAATGTAATGTTTGAACAGAAGAAATAAATTGAGAAAAAGGCAAGGCATAAAACAACGGCAACCAATCTCCATAACAATGTCAGACTCCACAAACACGTGGCTCTCCCTGCCCACCAAGCCCAGTTCTCCATCGCAGACCAAAGCAGAGGCTAATAATAATGATTCCTATAATAATAATGATAACTATTAAACGAGAGTTGTATATCTTAATTTGACATGTAGCTGACCTACCCATTAAATTAGGTAGACTTAGGTTGTCTTAACCTAGGTGAAATTAGGTTGGTAACTAGAGCAGAAAATGATATTAAACTTTTGAATATAAAGTTACACCCCACTGCCGAAGTAGCTTAAGACTTGACCCGACCAAGCCTCTCAAAAATACGCCTAACTACTGAATTCATTATGGGAGACTTAATTCTTTGTCTGCTCAGCTGATGAAATCCCCAGAGATAGCCATACTGTAGCAGGACACTTAAAAACTGCACTATTATACAAAGAAGTATAAACATGGCTTACATGTGAAGTATGAGATCACCAACAGTTGTAAGCTTCTCCTTGAAAGCATCCTTCATATCATCATCAAGCAAATTCCGAAGAACAAGAACTACATGTGCCCCAAAGCGTAACATTTCAGGATCACCATGAGGCCTAAGTGGACAATATCCAATTAATAATAGAATTCTACCAGAAAGCACACTTGAAGTCTCTAAAATAGTAAAAAAAAATGGAAGCATCAAAATTTTAAATGTCAATACCTCAGGATATTCTGATCATCTTCTGAAGGCGATATCCATGCCCAAAGTAGCTCTAGAAGATGTGCCATATCTCCCAGCATGAGATTCATCTACAGACATATGTTTTAGAGAGACAGAGCATAAACTGAAAAAATAACACAACAACAAAGAGTTTTATTTATTTTTCAACAACGTGTGCTGCTAAGTGCTAACACCAACTCCCTCCAGCCATTTGGCTTTCTCTAGTGCAATAACACCAGAAGGTCAGAGAACCATCACATAATATTGTTTATAAGCAATATGTCACTGTCTTCCTTTCCTCCAAGAACCTCTTATCCATGTGTACTTTTTCTTACTACTACCTTTATATTGGAATTCAAGATACTGGTACCAAAAACACCAAAGAACACCAGTAAAAGAAACTAAAAATTGTTTGACATCCTGGAATAGACTGATGCAATTGGTACACTAGTATACCAATTCAGAAGGACAAGGTACCATTACCACCTTGCAACAGATGATGTGATCAGCTGTTTTCATTAGTCCTAAGAAGGCAAGAGCATCTGATACTAGGAAATTATGAGTTACAAATAAGGATGGATAATCAAAATCAAGGTATCAAAATAAGCATGCATTACTAGATATGCCTAATTACACTTGGAGATCACAGTAGGTTCTTATAAAAGTACCATAAGTATGCATAATTGAACATGTTTTCCCAAACAACAGTAAAATAAGAATGAAAAATGTAACAAGGACCCTCTTTTGCACCATAAGACCAACCATAGTTGCAGAAAGTTAGCAAGATAAAAGCTGAATCCTTTGCTGTTTTACATCATATTTCTAGTACAGTGACTCAAATATCCTTTATAATTATTTTACAAGCGAACGCCAAAATTTTTTTTCTTGATTTAAAATGTAAATGAATCTGAATCCCTTACCTCAATTTGTCGGTGCTGTTCTTCACAAGCTCTGGAGACAGCTTCATGCACAACTTCACTGCAGTAGTAACAAATTTACACGAATTAGGTAGAAGCTGGATGCAATGATGAGCATTGTCACATTTCACACCTTGAATGAAGCTTTTGAAGAAGTGCTGGAAGATCCCGTGGTTGCTGATCAAGCACATGACATGGCCAGTTTTCTGAACTTGCTGTTGAAGATAATCCTTGCATGGAAGACCCATTTATATCTTCGCCAAATTGTTTGCCTTCCAGTCTAGCTTGTTGAAACTGAGCTAATACAGAGTCCACTTGGACATCAAGCCAGGATTTTGCCATTGCCCAACAAGCTGACTAAACCACCAACAGGAAATTAAGTATGGATCCAATGTTTAATTACTAGTTCTAGTGAACACCCTTATGAAATGAGATACATGTAACAATGACCAGGAAGTAATAAGTGAACAAATATATATCTAACAATTAAATATTGACAATATGCAATACGAGTGACAAATCATGAAAACATTGCACGCTGACAGAATACTACCTCCCAGTCAGTACAGATAGGCAGCAAACGTCTCAAGTTACTGGACTGTGAAGCATAGACAGCCATCTCATACCTTCCACCATCCTGTTCTGCAATTTTCTGAACATGAAGATCAATCAAATGTAAGTGAACAGCAATTAAGCTTGAAAGTCTTAGGCAACTTTATGCATCAATCTGTTAGTATAAACCAAACACAATATAAAACAAGGCTGACAGAAATAACAGTTCTGAGTCAATAATACATCCTAGATAAATAATATTAGGTCATTTTTTTCTTGAAGCAAGGGATACTAGACAAGAATAGCAGAACAGCAGATGCATAAACTTGAGGGGACAAGGCACAAGCTGCGTGTGTCATGAGGAGATGACGCATAAGCTGCCTGTGTAGTGAGGAGATGAGGCACAAGATGCCTGTGTAGTGATAGCACTAAGACCCACATATGGACCTGGGCTGAAATCAAACACAACCTTATCCAATCTGGACACAAGGTCTCATTTGGTAGGTATCAATCCAAAAGATGGGATAGGTATCAATCCAAGACCAGACCCATTCAAAAATTTAAGTTCCAATCGAAGTCTACAGATATCAGAATGCAGACCCGAACTTACCTCTATATCTTGCTCAATAATGTAATATATATCTTTTATCTATATAATATTTCATCATTTAATACTTTTAATAATTAATGGCTTCATATCTATATTTCAAGTGATGCCTTTGAATGGACTTTTGTAAAATATCCACTGTTTAATGTTCCCATTAAAGTATACAATTTCTTCCTTCTTTGTTTATTTAGTTTTTGGTGAAATCCGGACCTGAGATTGAGTTCATTTTAAGTCTGATTGGGTTGAAATTAAATCAACTGATTATGTTGGGTCCAAGTTGAATCCATAATATAGTCATATTGCGTTCAAGTTTATCATCTAAAATATGTTAAATTTTTGTGAGACATTTGGAGTGCAATTCATATTTAATCAGTTGATTGTTATCTCAAAACAAGCATAAGATTTGAACATGATATATATGGCAAAAGCATCAAATCAACTTTGATGTGACAGAATACTAAAATTTATGGCTGGGGGAATAAGAGAGAAGAAATATAATCAGAAACAAAGTGAAAAAAAAATTAATATAGCTTGCCTCCTCTTGAAGATCTTTTCCTCATTCTAGGACCCTGCTGGTTGCACCTCGTTAGTTGCAACCAGTGAAGGATCAAAGTAGTCTGGGCACCCTTGCAAAACCCTAAAATAATTCTTTATCAAGCTTTATAGTCAAGCATTGTCCTTTAGGATTTTAATCAGGTCTATTTTAGTTTTACCAAACCTGAGATAAATAGCACAAACAAGGTTATCCTTTAATACACCCGAAAAGGATGTCACTTCATGTGTCATATTCCTTCCAGATTGCTATGTAACCAGCAAATATCCATATGAACCAAGATGGAAGACCTCAATATTAAGGATGATGAGATCATCATGAGAGGAACATTGCATAATGATTTGATTATGCTAGACACTACTCCACACATCATGAATGTAAGTATGTCCAAGAGGAAATGAGATGAGGTGAACAGTGCATACCTATAGCATTGTAGGCTAGGTCATATCCATGAGAGAAGGATTCAAAAGTTGCTAATAGATGGATACCTAAATTTATTTGACTACGAGTCATATGCGACTTGCGAACCTTGCCTTCGTGGAAAGATGACCAACTCTCCATTTAGTAGAGTGAAAGGCACCAAAAATCCTTTTTTTTACTCCATCCAATTTCAAACCCTCCATTTACTAGAAATATATCCTTATGTATCTTACTTCTAATGATAAAATCCATTTTAATTACAAATTAATATCAAAATGTATTCATTTAGACCATCTTGTGCCAATTTGCCATGCACCAATTGATAAACATAAACATGCAATAGTATGTCTATGATTTGAATTTAATTGTTTTTCAGCTTTACAAAGAGAAATTAGTCCAAATCGACTAGAATTGATGAAATTCAACCAGAGAAGGCCAACGGTTTGTGAACTGACAGTATCAAAAAGAAAAAAAGAAAAGAAATGTGGAAGGAGAAAAAGACAAAAGCTAAAATGAAAAGACAAAAGAGATACCAACTATTGTAAGTGTAAAACAGAGAACATGCTGCTACTATTATATATGCTATTCTCTATAACAGTCATCATTGTTGCAATGTTTCTTAACCTTTTAACATAATAGATATGTCAGAAAAAAAGGAAATATAATGGTATCCATAATTGATATGAAATTTCATGGGCACTGTCTTTAAAGAAATTATTCTTTATTTGTCTTTGCATCACCTAACAGTTGATGCACATTGGTTAAAGAAGCATTGGAGTACAATGGTGTTCATTGCTATCATCAAAGTTACAGGTGGATAAGTTTTACACCTTCTGTATGGCTTGTATATAACTGTTAGTTATAAAGTTGTCTTTGTATAATATGATTACTAATTATTTTGTAATAAATACATAAAAATCAATTTTAATATTTCTATCGACATTATATAGGGGTAGGCCAATGCAGGAGTTCCCTGACAATATGGGGTTTCAGGAAGTGTAACAGTGTCATCTGTACAAGCAAGAAATTGTTTCGATGACTCTAATTCTAATCACTTAGATCATAGAGAAACAACTTTACTACACCAAGCTTCACCCTCTTTTGAATTATGCTTCACTATATTTAATGTAATAACTTCTTACATTAAATATTTCTCTTAGAAAGCTTAATTCGTTACATTTGATTTCATATGCCTTTCTAGAAAGTTCAATATTCAACAAAATATGAAGTAGAAGATTATTTAAAATATTTATATTATTATGTTATATATTACATAATATATCATATTATATATCTCAACTAAAACTGAAACACATTGAACAATGCCCTTCCAGTCCTGCTCTCTAACATCTCCATCAAAGTTATTAAAGCTGGGTTTAAACGACATAAATAGGCAATAGTAGAATGATAGGACCCTGGCAAGGTTGGGTCCTATTCAACCAAGTAACAGCTAATAAAAACCCTGTGAGATTGTAATGAACCTCACCTAGCCGTCTCTATCCTATAAAGAAGAGTGGCTAGGGTTTATATTTGGGGCCTTAGGGCTTCCTAGCCGCCGCCCCTTTTACTGGGCAAGTCAGCTAGGGTTGAGGGTAAAAGGGGTAATTTACTTAGGAAACTGCCCCCTAAGGCTAGGGTTTGGAACCCTATATAAGCATGTAGTCTCCACCTCTTTTGAATAACAAAGATCAATCTACAATTTCAGCCATCCAACAGACTTCTAGGAGGGTAGAACCCCTATAGCATTCCAAGGGTTGATTCCCCTCAAAGATCAATCTACATAGAATTCCTTTGGAGTTCTATCATCTGGTATCAGAGCAGCGATCTTGCTGCGTTTGCTGCCACCCCTACCGCCCACCATCAGCCAAGCAATTCCCATAATTGCTCTTGACGTCGCCGTCTCCACCGTCATCTTCTGTCGTAGATCAAATCAGTCTGCTACCGCCACCTTCAATTGCATCAGAGATCCGATATTCTCCTATCACTAATACCTTTTGCTGCTGCAATTTTCCATTCAAAATACCAAAAAAAAGTCTTTTTATCTATCCCTTGCTGCGAATTCCTTTCATCGTAAAAGTTATCATCTTTGCAAACGAAGGATTGCTGCAGAAAATTTCGACCGCATATTGTTGCCTTTAAACTGATCTATTTGCTATCCTTTTTTAACGAAATTTCTTATACGCTTCATAAATCGTCTTGGCTTTCATCTGTGATTGATCTATTGTGGAATTCATCTCTGAAACGTTCTTGTGATGCTGCAAATTTTCGTCGCAAACCGCTGGAATTTTTCGACGAGAATTCTGCTATCGCAACTTGCACCGATTTCCTTGCTGTTATGCTGCCAAAATTTTCTTGATCAAATTTGTCATCATTGCTGTTATCTAAACCGAGATTTTGCTGTCAAATCCCCTCCTCAAATCTCTCGGTTTTTGCTGAAAATTTCTTCGAGAAATCGTTGTTTCTTCAACAACAATTCTACTCTTACAAGATAGCACCTATCTGCAGCAACTTCCACCGATTTCTATCAAACATTTGCTGCCATCTACCACAAATCTAAAACCCTTTTCCCTAACTTTCATCCACTACCATCACAGCCCTAAAACTCCAACAAACCGCACCCCCAAACACCACTCAAAACAGCCACAAAACAAGCCTAAACCGCAGCCTACATCTACCAATCCACCAACCCTTTCGGCTACCACTTCTCTTAACCGATACATGTCTTTAACCCGACAACAAAAGAGAGATCTTAACATTACAGATTTGGAGGCATATACTATAGCATCTGAGGAGGCAATCAATGCTAAATTCGAAACCTTCGAGATGCGAATGGAGGATAAGATTCGGACTGTCTTTGCCGAACTCAATTTCGGCCGACCATCGAGCCCGAAGAAATCACATCAAGGAGAGAGCTCTGACCGAAGAGATGACTTCCAAGAGAGAGGAGACTCTATGACCGATTCCTACTATCCACGCATGAGGGTAGACTTCCCTAGATAGGAAGGAGACCCGATTGGTTGGATCTCGCACACGGAGCGATATTTTCAGTACCACAAAACCGCAAACGCATCTATGGAGGAAATTACGACTATACATCTTGAAGGGGATGTCATATAGTGGTTTGATTGATTTGAACACACTCATGGAGTCCTCTCATGACGACAATTCAAAGAAGGACTGCTGATCCGCTTTGGACCAACCGATTACGAGAACATTGACGAACAACTAGCAAAGATCCGCTAAACCTCCACCGTTCAAAAGTATCAAACCAGGTTTGAAAGGTTATCTAATCAAACTCGTGATTGGTCTGAAAAACAGCTATTGGGGACCTTTATGGAGGGTTTGAAGCTG
The DNA here is from genome assembly GCA_024322285.1 of Musa beccarii. NCBI lineage: Eukaryota > Viridiplantae > Streptophyta > Magnoliopsida > Zingiberales > Musaceae > Musa > Musa beccarii. Next base: position 45,411,772 of record CM044398.1, read on the forward strand.
GAGATACGGGGAGAAGTTAAAGCGTGACAACCGTACACGCTTATGGCAGCTATCTCTTTCGCACGACTTCAAGAGGAGCGATTGAACCATGAAGCCCGGAGGACTAGGGTCGCTCCCGACCAGCAATACCGAAGCCCTCGGCCCCCCCTCATGTTAGTGAGCCCCTACACCAAAAAAGTTAACAAGAGAATAGCTTCGGGAGCGATCTACAAAGGGGTTATGTTGGCATTACGACGAGCCGTGGAGCCGCGAGCATCGCTATAAAAAAGGAAGACTTCTTGTGATTGAACCAGTGGAAAAAGAGATCGTTGAACATCCAGAAGAGAGCCTTGAACATGAAGAAGAAGATGCGGAAGAAGAGCCACAACCGACCGACTTTAAGGTACACGCGCTAACCGGCTACTCAAATCCGCAAACGATGAAAGTTGGAGGCCTTCTCCAACAACAACCGATCACTGTTCTCATCGACACGGGCAGCACTAATAACTTCCTAAATGGTAAGGTTGCTGCTTGGATGGCGCTCCACATCGAAGGTTGCAACAAGTTCGACGCAAAGGTCGCTGACGGCCGAATCCTAAAGTGCGACCAAAGATGCCCGCAGGCGAAACTATTACTACAAGACCAAGAAATTATCGTCGACTTCTTCCTCCTACCAATTGATGATTATGAGACCGTGCTTGGCATAGAATGGCTAACGACGCTAGATGACGTCTCTTGGAACTTTTCCAAATTGATTATGAAATTCTACTACAAAGACAAACAGGTCACCCTACGCAGGAAGTGCGGAAGCACTACGCGGGAAGCACGGAAGCAACGTAACCACCGTTTCGACCCAATGAATGGAGAAAATTTTACACAAGGTAAATGGTGGCTTTTTGATCCATCTCCAGCAGCAACCAAAGGGGAAGAAAATAAAAATTGAAGATCAAAATCTCGCCCAATTGCTTGCTGAATTTGCCGACGTTTTTGCTGAACCGCGTGGTCTTCCTCCTACTCAGCAACATGACCACTGGATTCCAATTCTTTGGGGCAAACCACCAACGAACACTAGGCCGTACCGCTATCCTCACCTCCAGAAGGAAGAAATTGAAAAGATTGTAAAGGAGATGCTTGAACAAGGGTGATTCGGCCAAGCTGCAACCCCTATTCCTCATCGGTGCTACTTATACGCAAGAAGGACGGAACTTGACGGATGTGCATCGACTTCCGAGCTTTAATGGCATCACCGTCAAGGACAATTACTCAATACCAATGGTGGATGAACTTCTTAATGAGTTAAAAGGAGCTCGAGTCTTGATGAAGTTGGACCTCCGATCCGGTTACAACCAAATTCGAGTATGTGAAGACGACATTCCAAAAACTGCATTCCGCACACATAACAACCATTATGAATTCTTGGTAATACCTTTTGGACTCACTAATGCTCCTTCAACCTTCCAAAGTCTCATAAACGATATTTTTCGGAGCTTTCTTCGTAAATTTGTGCTGATATTTTTCGATGATATTCTCATTTATAGCCCTTCTCTTGAGACTCACTTTCAGCACTTGCGGTTTATTTTGACGATCCTTGGAGAAAATACTTTTTTTGTTAAGCAATCAAAGTGCAGCTTTCTCCAGCAAAAAGTAGAGTACCTTGGGCACATAATATCAAAGAGAGTGGCGGTAGACCCAACAAAAATCGAAGCAATGCAAGGTTGGCCGAAACCTATAAACGTAAAATTGCTACGCGGGTACCTTGGACTAACGGGCTACTAACGAAAATTTGTGAAGGACTATAGGAAGATCAGTGCACCCCTCACTTCTCTACTGAAAAAAGACACATTCCAATGGTCGGACGAAGCCTCCACTGCCTTCGATAAACTTAAGGCAGCCATGACGACGACGTCGGTGCTAACGCAACCAGATTTCAGCTGACCCTTCATCATTGAGGCCGACGCATCTAGAGTCGGAATTAGAGTCGTTCTCATGCAAGACGATCGACCACTCGCATACACCAACAAGGCGTTGTCTCCCTCCCATCAAAAAATGTTAATCTATGATAAGGAGATGCTTGCCATTGTGCACGCAATAACGAAGTGGAGACCCTACCTGATCGACCGGCAATTTCAAATTAAAACCGATCATAGAAGCCTCAAGTGCTTTTTGGAGCAGAAGATATCATCCCCTGAGCAGCAAAAATGGGTAACCAAACTTCTAGGATTTGATTATGAAATTATTTACAAAAGGGGGAAAGAAAACGTTGCTGCAAATGCACTCTCACGGTTACCCGAACAAGCTGAATTTTCAGCCATCTCCCTTCCTACCACCGGCTTCCTCGAGGACATTAGGGAGGAATGGAAGAATGATCCAGAGACCAGCAACATCATAAAAAAATTGGAGAAGGATCCAAGCACAATAGCCCACCACACTTGGGATTCGAGGAATCTACGCTACAAAGGTCGCATTGTGCTTATACCCGACTCCCCTTGCATCAAAATCATCCTACACGAAATGCACTCCACACCTTCAGTAGGGCACTCCGGATTTCTGAGAACCTACAAAAGAGTGAAGCAAGATTTTTATTAGAGAGGGATGAAAAAAATTATTTCTGAATATGTGGCACAATGTGATGTATGTCAACAGCAAAAGGGTGAAACAGTGGCGAGTCCAGAGAAGCTACAATCACTACCCATACCGTACTCGGTGTGGACTGACATCTTCATGGACTTCATCGAAGGGCTGCTACCTTCCAAAAGTAAAAGCACAATCCTCGTGGTGGTTGATCAACTTACAAAATATGCTCATTTTTGTGTTGTGCGAAGTCCCTACACTGCTGCTAGTATTGCTCAGATTTTCATAGAAAATAGTGTTAAACTGCATAGGATGCCAAGGTGCATTGTAAGTGATCATGACAGGGTCTTCACCAGTAAATTTTGGACCGAGTTATTTCAGTTGCAGGGCACCAAACTCAAGATGAGCACAGCATATCATCTACAAACTGACGGCCAAACAAAGGTGGTGAACAGGTGTTTAGAGACGTACCTTCGATGTTTCGCTAATGACCGACCAAAGGAGTGGGTGAAATGGCTCCCTTGAGCCGAATGGTGGTATAATACTACGTATCATTCATCTACAAAATGTGTACCTCGTATGAAGCACTGTATGGTCAGCTGGCCCCTGTGATTCCAAAGTATGTAATTGGCTCAGCCAAAGTAGATCAGGTCGACCAAGATTTAATTGATAGAGACAAACTCCTACAGTTGCTAAAGGATAATCTCTCTATCGCTTAAACCAGAATGAAGCAGCAAGCCGACACACGACGAAACGAAAGAGAATTTTCAGTAGGAGATTGGGTTTATCTTCGCCTACAACCATATAAGCAACTATCCATCAACACGAGCCTCCATGAAGCTATCCCTACGCTTTTATGGGCCCTATCAAATTACAGAGCGTATTGGAGTTGTGGCGTACAGACTTAAATTGCCTGAGGATGTCAAAATTCACCATGTCTTCCACCTGTCATGCCTGAAGCCGAAGTTGGGAGAACATGAGTAACCCCAGATTCAACTGCCCAACACTACTGATGATGGAGATATTCAAGCACAACCACAAGGACGAATGGCGTATTGGAAATGGCGTATTGGAGTTGTGGCGTATTGGAGATGGCGCATGCACTTAAATTCGAGGATGTCAAAATTCACCATGTCTTCCACCTGTCATGCCTGAAGCCGAAGTTGGGAGAACATGAGTAACCCCAGATTCAACTGCCCAACACTACTGATGATGGAGATATTCAAGCACAACCACAAGCCATCCTCGACTGCAGAATCGTGATGTGTCGCCAACATCCCTCTACTGAAGTACTAGTGCATTGGAATAATTTATCACTTGAAGATGCCACGTGGGAATCATATGAGAAGCTGAAGACCCGGTTCCCTAAGTTCACGAAACCTCAACCTTGAGGACAAGGCTGATTTGAAGAGGGCGGGCTTAATCGGACCCTAGCAGGGTTGGATTCTACTCAACCAAATAGCAGCTAATAAAAATCTTGTGAGATTGTAATAAACCTCACCTAGCCACCTCTATCCTATAAAAAAGAGTGGCTAGGGTTTATGTTTGGGGCCTTAGGGCTTCCTAGCCGCCGCCCCCTTTACTGGGCAGGTCGACTAGGGTTGAGGGCAAAAGGGGTAATTTATTTAGGAAGCAGCCCCCTAGGGCTAGGGTTTAGAGCCCTATATAAGCATATAGCCTCCACCTCTTTTGAATAACAAAGATCAATCTACAATTTCAGCCATCTGGCCGACTTCTAGGAGGGTCGAACCCCTATAGCATTCCAAGGGTTGATCCCCCTTAAAGATCAATCTACATAGAATTCCTCTGGGGTTCTATCATAGAATAAAGATACATCAAAAGAATAATATTTTTGTCGTATCTTGAATGATTAAATCGGGATTGAAAGAAGATGAACTCAAAAAATATAGCAAAAAAAAAAGGAACTCAATAAGAAGTCATACCTCCGAGGCACAATATGATGCCCACCTCCAAAGACGCCATTGGTGACCTATGCCACTTTCCAATTCAAAGGCTTGCAAAGTTCTCGTCTTACCATTTTTGTGCATGGCTTCAACAGAAGGGAAATGGTCAAACCCTCCAAAGGGGCAAAGACTTGCAGCTCTCCAAGGCTGAACAGTCAAAGTAAATGAAAGAAATACTTTTTAAGCAAATGGTTGGGTAAAGTCTCACAAATATAGTATACATTGCCAACCTGCCCTGCAGAACGACATAATTCGCATGCCTCTTCCAATCTCCCTGCTCGAAGTAAAGTCCAGACATCTTCCAGTAATAATTCATCTTGCTTCTGTTTACATTACCAGCAAGCATTCATGTAATCATTTATGACGGATAGAAAGGCATGAAAGTTGCAATATCAACTAAAAAGCAATCTTTACTACAAAGAATAATAGGGAATGAGAATCATGTACAATCATATCTTTGATGTCCTTGTTAAGGTCTACATAACATGAATTTTCAAAATTTATGTGGGATTTTGGAGGACATTACATTTATTCGCTCTAAAATTTACCATGACCCATTATAAGCACACTTAGCATCTGTACTTGCTATCCCTAAGCTACAGAAAAGCTCATTTTTTAGAAATATTTATACAAAGCCTAAATCAGCCTCCAGAGAGTAAGACATGCAAGTTAAAAAGTGAAAACTCCTCGATCTTCTACTTAAGTTGCAGCTAGTATCACCTAAATCCCTGACTACATTCGTTATCATTAGTTCAAGTCTATAGATGTACTCCGCTGTTTTTAGTACCTGAACTATAGTAAAGCTACCATAGCAATAAATGTAGCCACAACAAAAATATGGGATCAGAGAGGTAGTGGAAAACAGGGTATGCAGTTTCGAGCTGTACCGCCCGGTACGGGCGGTACGTACCGGTCCGACAGGATACCGGTACGCGGACCGCCCTCTACCGGGCGGTACATATATTTTGGCCGATACGGAGGCGTACCGAGCGGTATACCGACCGGTATCGAGGTGTACCGACCGATACCGAGGTGTACCGATCGGTACGGCCTAGTATGATACCATCGGTATGTCATAGCGTACCAACGGTACGCATCGGTACGTACCGTACCGATCAACTCTCGGTACACCGGTACGGTACGGTATTGCGGACCTTGGTGAAAAATAATACAGTAGGATCAGAGAGAACTAAAACATATAGCACAGCTATAGGAAAATGTCATTCAGATGCATTGCTTTTCTGAAGAGAATCCAGGAGAATATTACAAGATCCAAGAGAACAGAAACATGTAGCACCAGCATAGGGATGTCATTTAGCTGCATCACTTTTCTGAGTGATGCAATCTCTCACATATCTAAAGTGGTGGGACCCTGTCCAGGTAAATAGCGGTGTATAAGATATAGGTTCTCTAGATAGCGATATTGATGGTGTTCTTTCAGCTAATTATTGTAAATGGCAAAACATTCTTGGGTTCAGCAAAATTCTTCCCACCCTCAGCCATCCAAACAATGTTGGTAACAGTGCAAATAGCATCTTCAACATCTGACACAATGAGCTCTGAGTCAATTCTATCAATACAGATGAAAATGCATTTGTAACTGCAAAAAACAAAACTGTAATAAAACATGAGGGATGGAAGTATGAACTCGCAAAAATCATAATCAAATAACAAGTTTTTGGATGGCTATTTTAACAGTACAAATATATACAAGTAATTCCAGTTTAAACAACAGAATATGAAACATGAAAGGTAACAGACAAAAATCCTACTCAAAGAATGTCCTTGCTAACAGTAGATGCATGCAAGTAATTCCATTTTAAACATCAGAATAAAGAAACTAAATTAATAACAAGACAATGACAGACATATAATGTAGCACAAATTAAATAATATGGACAGTTAACTGATACAGGAGATCAATTATGTTGCACATTCATTTGCAAGCCAATTTAAGTCCAGCAAATTGAGAAAATTACCAAAAAAAAGATTGCATCAGCTGCAGTATGTTGATAACAGAGCATCTAAATGGTAAAATATAAAACACTGATCACATAAACTAAATATGAGATGTACTTTGTCATCCAAAATTGGTTGAGCTACTTCACGTGTTGAAGCATCAAAATCCATGTGCTGAACTATCGCCGGATCACCACTCATTTTCTTTAAATACCTCTGTGTATGATGCCAAACACCAGAGTTTGGAAAATAGGAGCCAACATGAGAACCTCTCACCTGAAAGAAAAAGATAACTCAATAATAAAGATTAAACCAACATAGTGATAGATATATGATGTTTGCTTCAAATGTTTGGCGGTTATGTTGAGGTATATTAAAAACAAAAGCAGCAATCAAGAACCCATGGGCCCTTACTTAGCTTTAACCAGTGCATGGAAGGTGTTGAAAAAATAGGGAATCAACAGGAAACCTTCTCATCTACAAAATATTACTCTAGCAAGCCAGTAAAGAATGTTTAGACATAATCACAAACTTATGATGCCAATATAGTGTTTGGTAACAGTTTAGTCAGCCTTTAAGGCTTCAACCATTAACAAAGACAAAAGGAAAACCAACTTTTAGGCAGTATATGATCCCTTATTTCAGTTTTAACACTAGATGGATTTTAGGCACTACGTGGTCCTTTATTACAGTATAAGAGCAGATGAACAAAAAAGTTAAAAGATGAACTCAAGGTTGTGATGAAAAAACACCACCACCAAAATGTATGGCTTCAATTGGTTTACTATTTGTAACAAGCATTGTTATGGGTTCCTTCTTTTTATTCTTGAAGTTAGAACAAGATCCGCCATTTAAGACACAAATTTAAGTTTCAGAGATTCAAAACATTGAATCTTTGAAAGGTCTGAGTGGTGGTCATTCTTTCCTCAGCAATTAGCAAGAAAGGTAAAGATGAAGAGGAAGACGTTTAATTCTAAGACTCCAAGTGAAAAGAACAATATATATATCCCCCTCTGTGTTTCTTTTTCACTCCCACTCAAATCCAACAGCCACATATATGAACACAGAATTTTTGGTCTGCACCCACACATACTGTACTGGTCCAACACCCAGCCAAGTGTTGGTACAAACTGAGTTCACAACCCTTGATCAAAGATCTCCAAAACCAGTGGTGGAAAAACAACCAATGATTATGTTAAACCTGCACATTTTACATTTTTGATATAAAAGAGAGTAAAAGCTAGGTAATTTAGGTGGAACCATAGAGTCAAAATCCTACCATGTCATTTGATTATATAGGACTGTCCTAATAACTAATAAATACTATATACAGTAACTTTATCTCGATGCTAACTCAGCCTTTTAAATACCATCACTTCTCCAAAGATTGAATATTCAAGTTCAATTCCTCACAGCTAGCAGAGCTATTTACCATCAAAAAAATCCATCTCATTCAGCATAAAATAGCCTTAAACATTCACATGAATGCACATAAAATAGCACACCTTCTTTGCTAAATCAAGAGATTCTGAGGCAAGACCTTCTAGCCAAAGGACAATTCGAAGGCATAGTTGTGCCGTATGATCCATCATTACGAAACGGCAGGCTTCCTGATGTGATGTTGTTGGTGTCTGCAAAGAATAACAAACATTGCAAAGTTTAAGCAAAAAGAGTCACAATGCTACATTAAGTCTAAAAAGGAATAAGGAAGATAGAAATTTCATCATAATTACCACAAGGAGGTTTCCAGGAAGCTCTTCATTTCCTGCAGTATGGTGAAACCAATTCAAATATGGAAAAGCTAAAACTTCAGGAAGTATTATGTCCCATGGTATATAATTTTCCTAGTAAACAGAACCACATATCTGTCGTAGCAGATACACAGGTAAAAAGTCTAGTAAACAGGCCCGCATATCTTTTGTAGCAAATACACATGCTAAAAGCAGAAGAATAAAGACCAATACGTAAAACAATCTGATCATTATCTCATTGATGATGTGAACTTAGTAATAAATAAATAAACTTCATAAACATGCAACATCCAGTGATATGGAATAATATATCACAGAAGTTCATGTACAGCACAAACCAATTGAAGGGTGAATCTTAAGTGACACAAATCCAAACTGATTAAATGGTTCCATTTACTCCCTAAGCAAGCATGTAAGAATCCAGTAGGATGGAGGTGAGCATGGCCAACTAATTATGCCAATAAAGAGACCAAAAGGTGCAAGAAGTTAACATTATTTAAAACATAATCTTACGTTTCCCTAATCATAATGCTTTCTGCTTTAGTAACCCCCTCTGTTCACTTTTGTCCATCGTCTTCTCCTCTGCCCGTGTACTCTTGCCCACATCATTCATTGCCATCTCCTTATCATACCTCAATATTCCTTCATAACTTCTAATCAATTGTTTGACTCCAATATTGTTTTATTTAGATGAACTCACCACCACCATAATCCCTACCATGAACCTCCATTCCATTGTAGTGTGCAACCATTTGCGAACTGCCAAATATCCCAATTAATTCCTCAAACAATCAATTTAGCCTCCAACCAAAAAGTTCTATCTCATAAATATTTGAGCTTATATATTGGGCAGTTAAAAGATGCAAACTGAAACTGAACATGATATCACACACAACATAGAACAAATTGCAATGGACCTATATTTCTGACTGCCGACTCTGCATAAGCTGAGCTGAGCCATGGAACACAGAGACAATCTAGGATGAATGAAAGAAGCAAGATATTACAGGATACTCAGGACTGCCTGAAGTGGTTAAGTTTTATGAAAGGTTATGCAGGAAAGATATGATTATTAACAAAATATAAATTGATGAGATGAGAATGCAAAGAAAAAATCTTGCTGTAGATGAATATCATATAAAATTAACATATTTACATTTTATCTGATAACTGATATGAAAGCAGAGCAAGACTGGTTCAAACAGATAGCTAGATTTATTTGTGCGGACCTGAGTTTTCAGTTTGAAGGAACTCTCAACAAAGAACTTCCACAATCAGCATGTTTTTGAAATCTGGTATAACTTTGTGAAGAATATTTAGAGCGAGAGAAAATGTTATTATCTCTACAAAAAATTCGTATTAACATATACACTAGAATACTATAGCATCTAGTGTAGCATCCATTTTCCATTTGCCTTGTATAGCATCTGGCCATTCGCCCTTATTAAGATCTCCACTGATTGGGTTAGGATAAGAACCAAAAGCCTTTCCGCTTTGAGCCCCACTGGCTTGAATACGATAGCCTCAATCATGTCTTTCAAAACCCTCAGCCGACTGAGGTCAACTCTCCTAATGTCTTGCTTCACAGCAACCTGCAGAGTCTAAGTTCTGCCGTTGGTCCACTGGGGACAGAACTCATGTTGACAATCTTGAAAAGAATCTTCACTCTATTTCCAAGCAGATTAAGAACACTGAGTCCAAGGTGAACTTAGGAATTATGCCTGAATAGACAAATGGGTTATATAACATAGATATGGCCTTGAATAGAGAAATCCATATCAAGTGGTGGTTGAGAACCAAGGTTCAATGGGTTGAGGAAAGTGATAAGAATACCAAGTATTTTCATAGCTTGGTCAGACTTAGAAAACGCCTCAATACTGTCAGACTCCTAAAGCTTGACAATGGGGAATGCTTGCAGGACCCTAGCACCTTCTGTCATTACTTTGCCGATTGGTACTCCAACCTTTGGGTGAATGACCATGGAGGCAGTAGTGAGGACTGGTCTAATTGCCCCTCTCTCCCTCAGGTTAGTACGAATAAGTGGTCCAGCCTTACCTTTGATTTCTCTTACTCTGAAATCCTTACTGCCCTCAAGTCGATGGGCCAGGGAAAAAGCCCAGGCCTGGATGGCTACACTATCACGGACAATCATCGCACACCCGTAACACCTTTGTCAACGGACTATTTGTCACTTTTGTTTGCTTGTACATATGTTTGACAGCATGTTTTGCCTTGTTTTTGTATGTTTTTGCTTAAAAACTGAGTAAAAACATTTCAATGGCTGCAAAACAACCGCTCACCAGAATGGGCAAAAGTGCCTTAAAATAGCCCATTTTTCGCATGTCATGGCTTATTTTTTGCAGGCTACAGTGCAATACGAAACGTCAACCATCTCAGCACCCTAGAACCACCCGAGTGGCATAGGGCTAGATGAGGGTTTGGGGAAGTATTGGGCGTTGACTTGATTCACAAGTTTGCACATAAAACATATAGGGACTGCCAACGCGCCCAACACTCTATCATTTGTGGACTTGCAACTATTTGTTTGCCTTCTAAAGTCCTTGTTCTCTCTTGCACACCAAGTGTTTCTTAAATTACTTGTGAAGTTGACCTCTTTGCGAGACATCAAGACTTGTTCGTCGCTCATTTTCTGAACTAATAATTTGCTCTTTTATAGGTCTTCAAAACCTGAGCGAGGTTGCAACTAAGCTGACCTTTTGTGGACAGATAAAGCAAAGATGACTCACGACTTAGACAATTCCAGCTAAGTTCGTAACAACACAATAGAGTTTTTCATCCACTTCTGGGACCTTCTCAAACCCACCATATTCTCAACCTCTAAGGAATTCCACAAGACTATTGTCCTTCTAGACAGTTGGGAGGAAACTATTCTAGTTTTCATCCCCAAGGATGGTCCCCTTCGCATCAATGACTTCCACCCCATCACCTTGTCTAATGTCATTTACAAACTCTTTTCTAAGGTTCTCGCTAATCACATCAAACCCCTTCTTGGTAGCCTCATCAACCAAGAACAATTTGCTTTTATCCCGAGAAGATATATCCATGACAATATTACCATTGCCCAAGAGCTCACCCACTCAATGTACAATTCACACGACAAAAAACCCCTCATTATCATTAAGATAGACTTGCAAAAGGCCTTTGATACCATATCTTGGTCTCCTTTGGTAAGAACTGTTGGCATGATAAACTTCCCTCAAAGGTTAATTGATTGAGTCATGGCCTGCGGTTTTGGAGGGGAGATCCAATGTCCTCCTACCTTTTTGTTATTGTCCAACAGCTTCTCTCTTCCCTTTCGGACTTGAATGTAAATCAGAACAAAATCAAACCATTCCCTGTCAAAAATATTAAAATTTTGCATGTTGTCTTTGCAGATGATGTTCTTATCACCATTAGAGCGACCCCTAACTCGTGCAAGCATCTCTCCAAGGACTTTAGATTATACTCCACTCTGACAAGGCTTAACATCAACAAAGGGAAATCTGCTGTTTTTTTCCCCAAGCACTGCCCTGCTGAAAACAAGCACAGGGTTTGCAGCACCCTTGAGTTCATGGAAGGAACCTGGCCTATTCCTTACTTGGGTACTTTTCTAGCTCACAATCGCCTCCCCACCAATATCCAAACACAAATTATAGACAAGTCCCTTAGCAAGATTAATGGGTGGCAGAGACACCTCCTGTCACAAGCTGGTAAAGTTATCCTGATAAATTCAGTCCTTAACTCCATTCCCCTCCAATCTATTGCGAGTTGCTAGACCAACATATCTAAGCAAGCAAATCTTTCTTCTCACACCTCCACCCAGAGAAAACTCCGACTGCTTAGCTGGAATCATATCACTGCCCCTAAAGACTCTAGAGGCTTGGGTGTAAGGGACATTAATATAGCTAGATATGCTGTTAATGCTAGGCGCATTCTTCTGATCCTGAATAGGCCCAACTCTCTCTGGGCTAGACTGTTGAAGGGGGATTTAGGAGGTAAACGAGCTTCCCCAACCTAAAAGGTAACCTGTACCATCCATGATATTAAAGAGGGGCTCAGGATAATAGTTGGTTTGTGTTTAGCGATTAGACTTTGGGAAGACCCTTGGATATCCCGTATTCCTTTAAGCAAATGGCCAACCTTCATCAACTGTGACTATGCCAATGAATTCTACGGTGTTAATGACTTGATAATCCAAATAGGATGGAATATGCAGATACTCAACAAAATTTTTCATCCACAGCTAGTTGGTAAGATATCAGGTATACACCTACCTTCCGAGTCCAATGATGATGACAGCTGGGTTTGGTGTCCTTACCCGCAAGGGTTAGCGACATCATAGAGCATCTAACAGTTCTTGAGGGATAAGCATCTTGACCATGGGAAGAATTGGTTTGGCTAGAAGGCTGTCTAGGGGCTGAATGTTCTTCCTAGAATCAAAATCTTTTTGTGAAAACCCCTTTGGGGAAGACTGCCTACCTCTTTGTGGCTTTCAAATATGATTCACTGCTATGTGGATCAATGTTGTGTCTATCATGGGGGGGGTTGATTCTGCTGAACACATTTTTTTCACTTATCACTGTGCTAAATCCTATTTGGATCTCTTACAGTCAAAACTGGGTTTCAACTTTTCTTTCATGCATGAATGGGCTAATGGGGACTGGCTAAGGGAAGGAGAACAAAGAGGAAGGCAGTTTTCAGTCAACATTACTTATGTTATTGCTACCTTTCTTTGGTTCATTTGGAAGAACAGGAATGAAACCAAATTCAGCAACCATCATTCCCAGCCTCTTACCATCTGGTTTAAAGTTTGCTCAACCCTCAAAAGCTATGATCATCAAAACCAAACCCAGGCCCCTGAGGACAACTCTTCTCTTCTCCCCTTCAGGAACAGAATCCAAACACTCTCTCCCTTGCTGTTTTTCTATGATGGCTCCTTCGCTAACTAAAATTCTAATGCAGGAACTGGTTTCTGTTTTGTAGATCACAATGGAGTCAACATATCTGAGGGAAGCAGCACATGTCAAGCTTCTAGTTCTCTCCAAGCAGAATTATGGGCCACATGGGATGCATTAAACTTGGCTGCTCAGCCGAATTTGTCCAACTTCACTGTCAAATCTAACTCTTTAGAGCCTGTGTTGATATGTAATAGAGATAGTCCTATTCCTTGGTAGCTCCGTAATATCTGTTCTGATATCTTCAAATTAGCTGAGTATGTCAATATTTTGTTGTTTAAGCATGTTACAGGACAAACAACAGTACTGCTCATACCCTTGCTAATCAGGCAAGGCTTTTTTGTTCTCCTCCAGCCTTGGAGGAGAATTTTGTATTTTTTTTTAGGACTGATGCTGTCCTAGGCTTCTAAGTGATGGTTGACTTTCTATAAAAAAAGAAAAACAAATACACTAGGAAACAACTTCACTGCAAGATTCCATTAAATGTAATACAATGGCATCACTTTTTGAAGAACATAAACTGTAGAAGCAAAAAATTGTTCAAGATAAAATCAAACAATATGCATATTTTCAGTTTTTCACTTCTACAAAAATTTAAATTGAGGAAGGAATTCCTATATCCTAAATCTTAGTCTTTAACAGAAAAAGATTGCAAGCATGTCATAGATTATAATGAACATCCAGATGCCACATGACAAGAAACCCAGCTAAAATACAGGTTAAAAGCTCAGATGATTTTTATGGACATAGAGTAATTTCCTTTTCCAAAGAGATACCAAAGAAGCGACCAAGAAGCTGCCTCATCAAGCAAAAGACGAGCCTTTTGCTGCATGATTCTGTCCTCTACCACCCGATGCCTCCCAGTACTACCATACCTGCATTAACAGCAAATTGAGCCAACAGTTACAAAGAAATCTTTCTATGTCATGGAACTATGAGGAATTAATTTACCAAAAAAAAAAATTTCTGCCAACTCTACTTAGGATGTACATTTACGGAAATGTTTCATAGAGTGAATTGAAATATCATTTTAAAGAAAATTCTTATCAGTTCATCATTGATTTCATCACTACAAAGAATGATATTTTAATAGTTTTGACTATGCAACTTTCCAATTTATTCATTTCTTGATTTAAATGTTTTGAAATTGATTAAATTCTGTCTACACAAGAGTTAAGCTTCAATAGAGTTAGAGACCCAAGGCACTTTGAGGCGGCAGGGACTAGCAACCCTCAGTGCAAGTCACAAGGCAACAAATGCATCTTACTAAAGGAAGCCAGACCTTGAAACCACTAGTCAATATAATATAAAATGAATCGAAATTATATTGCATTTACTATACATCAATATCTAAATCATCAACGGAAATTTTTTTCACAAATTAGCTTTAAAGTTAGTGTTATATTCTGCATAATGCAACAACCAAATATAGTGAGAAAGCAAAGAAACATAATAGTCAATAGAATAACAGTAATAGACTAATAATAATAAGGAAAAGAATGGTACATCATATATACGTCTATTACCCCACCTTTTCTCCTCTTTTTCATCTTCCCTCCCAACTCACTGTTAAATCCTCAACGCTTGCCCACCAATAATGCGTGAGAGGGGGTGCCAAGGGAAGAGGCACCAGTAGCAGGCCAATATCCAAAGGTAAAAGCCAACCAGACAGAGGTAGAAAGGAAAGAAAGACGATAGAATAGAACACACAAGAAATATGGTAGATATCAAACGTTTCAGTTGATCCAAACCAGTTAATGAATAAAATAATTCGTCTACAGCATAATGTCTGCAAACTTGGTGGTACTTGACATCCCAATACCTAGTTGCAATGGTTTGCACCCACCTGGTATGCTAAGCGTATTGTGAAATAATTTCCATGCTTTCCATGTTTACCACATCAGCTTAGGTTCCACCCTATCATACATAATACAACTGCACCGATCAAGTTTAGAGACATTTCACCAATTTCATGAGACTTTGAATATTAGCAATAAGCATAAAACCACAGTTATCTTCAACAATGTTTCTGAACTAATCCAAGATGACCAACATCTCTTGAGATACCAAATTTGCTGACACCAATACTCCTCCAAGATATTCTATGCTGAACTGAAGTTATATCTATCACCATAAACCAGAGTCGAATTTTTATTTTCCAAATTACATATGCTTATAGTATTTTCAAAGACAACCAAATTATTTATTTAAATTTCTAGAAAATGCAAAATATGTGCAATACTATATCGAGGATTACTCCTAGGAAATAAAGATCAAGGGGGATAGCACAAGTCGAATTAATCAAAGAAATCAAATTAATCAACACATAACAAGGAATGTACTGAGACAATAAAAAGTCATAATGTCCCTACTGTTTGGTGTCAACTAATTGGATCATTACCCACCACCGAACTCTATTTAGAGCAATATAACAAGATGAATGAACAACAATCTTTAGATTTTTGAGATAAAATACAACCCACCATAGTGTTCAGTAACACACGGGCTAGCAAATATATAAAAGCAGAGTCTGATTTAGGTGCAAAACAGACCTGATTGACTCAGAGACACTCCGACATGCCTTCTCAAAACGCAAAATGAGATCAGCAAAGGGCATCAACCCTGTGATACCAATGACAATGTTAAAACATATATAAACTGGTAGAGTCAGGTTTACTTGTAGTAACAATCATCACAAAATCTGAGTGTCCTGTGAAGAAAAAGAGATCCATTATAATCAGTAGCCACCAAAAGGAACTTAAAAATCCAAAAACATATCTGAGATGTGAACTAACAGGAAAATTTATCACCCTGTTTCACAATACAAGGAAACCTCCTCTTCTATCTACTCTATTTTTTCTTCCCATTTTTAATCTTTTATTTTGTCCAATGCAGCATATAACGAATGATACAATGCCAAAGAAAATCATTGCAATTATTATCCTGATAGGCAAGGTCTTCCAAGTTTGCACCTAGACTCCAAACCTTAACTAGCTAGCATAGTAGCACCCTGATCACATGAACAAGCATACACCAGCACTACCACATAATTTCTGAATTATAAAATTGCATTCTCTAAATACAAAACAAAAAAGCTACTTATTAGGAGATTGGTCCAAATGTTAAGTAAGTCAATTCAACACAATTGACAGGCTTGTCACAGTTACTAGACACCAACAACAGCCACTATCAAATATACTCCATTGTATTAGTGTATCAATAACTACATTGTTTCTAGTCTTTAAATTAAAGCAATAGGACCTGATTTGGTCTGCAGTGAAAAATCTGAACATAGGATTGCCACCAACATGAGGGGTAGACGAATGCCCATATCACCATACTAACCTTGAAGTGCAGAGTCCAGGAGAGAGGCAAATAATGTAAAAGTTGACTCTCCGGCTTCTAGTAATGCCTCATCTTCATGTTTGCCAAATTTTAGTGCATGGCTTACTCCTTGGCGCAATGAATCACCAAATTTCACTTCTGACACTGCATGACTATCAATTGATGCTCGTCTTTTCCATGAAGCATCAGTATCGAAATTGTCTACTTCCTGTTTGATCTCTTCAAGGAGAAGTGCTGTGTTAGGCCGTCGTTGAATATTGTTTCCTTCATATAACAATCTTGCCTCAGAAAACTTTGACACTGAATGTCCTACGAGTGGCGAAATGTTTGAGGTCGATTGCCTTTTCCTGTACAAGATAAACATGCAGTCATGTTCTGGTTGTCATACGAACTAGACAGCCTACTGTAAATGAAACAATAAAATCATAAGATTATGTCATACTTAAACAACAAAAGTTGTACCCCATATCAATAAGTGGGATCCAGAAGTTCTAATTGTAATAATCATAAAAGCCACACCTGCTGGTTTAGCTGGATAACACTCAACACATCTGTGTCTTTATTTGTAACATACTAGCATCTAAATTTTGCCAGCACAATGTTTGAGTCACATGAACATAGCAACATTTCTGTTGCTCCTCATGCCATATAAGCACCAAACAACCAGAAGATGTGTCGATGACATTACAAGTTTTATATTTTCTTAAGTGGCAAGAGTAATTTATTGTTCCAATTTATGAATTTCGTGTGAAACAAGGATATGGAACACTATCACTCTGATTTTTCATCAAATGCACATCTAATATCCCTTTTTGGCTAATGTCATAAACACAATAAAAAAACAAATGCAAAAGCAGCTAGCATCACCTTACATTCTAAACACTACGGAAACCTCTCCTTCACCGTATAATTTAAAGAAACCTCACGATGACAACAAATATCGAATGCTGGACCCGTAGCCAAACTCAAATCAATATCACCAAAGATCAGATACCAGAAGCAGGTCTCAATTTTTTCTGTTGCTCTCTTGCAATCACTGTCGCTAACACACGTCTCGACATATGAAGCCATGAGAATGGACATCGCGGATCAGTGTTGAGACCGCGCCAAAACATCACAACTTCAAGGTACTTCTTGATAGATGCGGAGTGTAATTTGTTCAAATAGGGAGAAGACGATGCCGAACCCTAGCGGGACGGTCGGGCAACGAGGAAAGCAAATGATAAAATATGTATCAAAGAAAATGTTGGGGTGTTCACCGGTAGCGACGATACTGCTCCCTGCTGCTGAGATCTTGGGGGTCGAAATTGCTCGGAGCATCGTCGATCTCCATTCCAAAGAACTTGCGCTTTAGACCCCGACGACTACAGACCACCACGAATCAGAGGGGGAGAGAGACCAAGGCGAGAGAGCTCAAAAACCCTAATAAAGCCCTCCGGCGCCTCTGCGATAACAAAGCGCCAAAGGAGAGAGTGAAACATATATTAAGAGGTATCAATGCGTCTTCCATCGTCTAGCCGATTTGCATAAATACTTTTCGAACATTTACACACACAGATTTATTTATTTATTTTATTCATCTATTTATTTATTTATTTATTTAACCTTAAGTTAATTTTAAGGGCGAATTCCAAAAAAAGTTTTTTTTTAAGTGTTTCCTGAGAATTATCTCTCGTTTTCAAAATTCTCATCTCTTTTCTATCTAATATCTGAAATACCTTTAATTTAACATTTAGTCATTTTTTAATACACTCATTAATTATCATATTTTTATACCATGTTATAGTGTCTTTAATAATATCATAAAAATCCTACAATATAGTATAAAAATATTATGTTATAATTTTTTTTGTATGATCTTATCAAATTTTACTAATATTATTATAAATATTATAATACCATGTAAAAACATTGTAATTAGACTGATTCAGACTGTAAAAATGAGAGAGAAAAATGATCGGTGGGTAAAAATAAATGTTGTTAGAAATTTATGAAAATAAAAGGTATTTTCTAAGAAAAATCTTTAAAAAAAGTTTTTTTCTTCTATATATATATAAATACTTATATATATATATATATATATATATATATATATATATATATATATATATATATATATATATATATATATATATATATATATATATATATATATGGTTTTGTTAAGTTGAGAAGCTAATTTACATTAATACTCAGCATCAACAAAATGTCGTAATGTGTCAAAGCCCTTGAGAAAAAAAAATTATAGTTACAATATTTAAATGATGATAAAAAAATATTTTTAAATGTAAATCATTTATGGTTTTAGTATAATTTTTTATTCAGATTAATTTATATTAGCGACATATATTGATGATGTATCACAAGGAGTATGTGGTGGTACCTAATATTAGGCAAATGCTATATTTCAATACTTTGCTAAAGAAATCTATATTTAAATAAGGATTTTTTTTTTTTTCTTATTCTCACGAGCACTTTAGAACATAAGAATGTCTATGGTCAACGATTGCTAAAAGTACAAGAGTTCTTGATGATTTTAAATAGGGGGTTCCCAGCTATAACGTGTGATTCTTTAGATCGCTAAAAGTTGAATTAACTCAATTCAAATCATTTCCAACTTAATTGATTTTGTGTAAATCATCTTAAGTAACCGTAAAAATTTTAAATGGATTGAACTGATAATAATATAATGTGTTCAATATATATATATATATATATATATATATATATATATATATATATATATATATATATATATATATTTATTTATTTATTTATTTATTTATTTATTTATTTATTTATTTATATAAAAAAGAAATTTTAAGTTTGTGAAATCAAAATGGCACAAATGATCTTGAAAATAAGATATATTTTGTTTGAATTTGGCGAGATATTTTCACACCGGGTGAAGATGGTTTGAATGAGCATTTAGTTGTCCACGAGCCACATAGTCTTAATTAGGATTAATTACAAATTATCTTTATATTCGGATCCTATTGGCATCGCACCATTTTATTTAAAAAAATTATATTATGATTTTTATAATTTTAAAAATAAAATAAATATTATCATTTATCCTGAAGATATAATATGTAACGTCACATGTTAAATTAATATGAAAATGATAAATAAAAAAGATAATTTTAATATTTTTATTTTATTAAAAATATAATATCAACATCCTGAACCGAAAGGAATATTAAAATTAATAGGATTAAGGTTTATTTTAGCCCTTATGATTTTAGTCATTGATGTTTTAAGCTTTTGTAGTTTATTTATGTTTAAAATAACTCATATATTTTTAAAAATATAATATATAAATCCCTCTTTATCAAGTCGGAGTTAACAAACGTTAGAGTCCACTTACGTGATATGCTGACTCACGATAAAAGGTTTAGGTCTATTTTAGTCTCTGTGGTTTTGACAATAGACCTCTTAAGCTTTTATAGTTTACTCGTATATAAAATAACTCTTACATTTTAAAAAACATAGCATATAAGCTCCTCCCGTCAAATCCGAGTTAACATATGTTATAGACTACTTACATGACATGTTGACTCATAATAAATTATTAATATAATAACACACATAATTTAAATTAAAAAAAATATAATAGGTGGTTTTGAAAATATGGATCAATTGCCTAATCAATTCCTTCAAAACGAAGTTTTTCATGATCAACGGGTAATACGCTAGCCTTGCCACGATATTCGTTAAAGAGAAAGGAGCATCTCAGCACTTGCGATGGTCGAGAAGGCTACAATAGAGGGCTAATTCCTAGGCTCAAAGAGGAAACCACTAGCCACATTATGTGTTTTAGCATCTAGAGCTTCTCCCCTATCATACCTTAGTTCACATCTAGCATCGTCATCAGATCAACCATTGGGTGGTGAAGGATTCTATCGATTGTGCTTTCACCTTAAGAGCCACCATGTAACTTTAGTGCCTCCACTCTACTGAGAGCAAAGTCTCCTGCAGCATCATGCTCACAAGGATGCCACTAGTGTTAGACCTTAGTGTCGGCCGACGAAGGACTCCCCCATCAGTGCGGCTAGTAGATCGAGTGCGAGTGGTCACTAGGAGCCCATTGAACTCGTCCTCTTATTCCATGACCTTTGTCTCCTCGTTGTCGTCATAAGCTTTCTCATCCTTTTTCTCATTGGTTACTTTTGGCACTTCCCTTGGTTGGGCTTTGACATAAGCAACGATAACTTGTCATCATCATAGACCTCAGCAGCAACAATAAAAGCGACAACTGTAGGCACTATGTTCTCCCATAGCTATTGTTCCCTATCTTTGCTAGTGTTCTCTTATTCGGATTTGGGTTCTCCATCTCTCCTATGCACCTCTTATTTGACAACCGGATCTTTTCGAAGGTGGAGGGCGGAAAAGAAAGGGCGTGTGACGTTAGGAGGCGGAGCAAACGGGCAAGCGAGGCTAGTGTGGCTTCTGATGTAGGCGACAATATAGGAAAAGTGGAAGGTATGGGTGCACTCCGCCTTGAAGACTTGCGTCTTTTGGCTCGCCTTCACAAGGTTGATTAAGCAATTGGTTCACGTTTTTAAATCCACATATTATATTTTTTAATTTAAATTATATATGTTATTATATTAATGATTTATTATAAATCAACATATCACGTAAATAATTTTTTTAAACTTAAATTATATATATCATTATATTAATGATTTATTATGAATCAGCATATCACGTAAATATTAGCGTCATGTTAACTCAGACTTCATGGGAGGAACTTATGTGTTATGTTTTTTAAAATATGAGTTATTTTAGATATGAGTAAATCATAATGATTTCAGATGTCTATGATCAAAATTACATAAGCATTTAAATATTAAATTTTTTAATTTAAATTATATATATATATTATTAAAATAAATAATTTATTATGAATCAGTATACCACGTAAACAAACTAGAAAACTTATACATTATATTTTTAAAAATATAAAAATCATTTAAAATTATTTTAGATATGAATAATCTTTTAACGTAGGATCAAAATCATAAGGTCTAAAATCAAAATAAAAAAAACTAAAATGGACCTAAATTGATATGATGGTGTTTGTTAAAGAGGTTTCAACGCATTCGAGAGCTTAATGAAGATTAATCCCGACCCTTTCATTCAGCTGAATGAAGATTAATCCCTACCTTCTCGAATGAAGATGGGTTCGTCGAATGGAACTCTTAACACGCACGTCTACGATCTCCGAATCTATTGAGTCGTTGTGCTCAACGATGCAAAAGAAGTAGAGATTTTATCGTCTTCTTCCCCCTCTCGCTTTCTTCGCAAAGAAGAAGATAATGCAATAAGAAATTCTGGAATCCATATGGTGCAAATACGACTCATAAAAACGATGAACAATTTTCTCCGACGATAATGAACGAAGCTGATGAGATTTTATTATTGTGATAATTTGAATAAAGTGAAAAGACGCAAACTCGATGAATGCTCGCTCTCTCGTACCTCCTCACACGTCCTTCCCCACCACAGTCTCCTTGATCTTCTGCGTCGTCTCCTTCGCTGCCTCCCATGCGTACTGCATCGTCTGCTTCGCCTTCTCCCCCACCGCCTCCGCTGCCTCCTCCGTCTTGTCCTTCGCCTTCTCTACGAAAGACTTGGTCTCGTCCTTGGCTTTGGTCATGCCTTCCTTCGCGTTCTCGCGTGCAGCATCTGCGGACTCCTCCACCCTCGCTGCCACCGAGTCGGTCTTCTCTTTCGCCTTCTCCTTTGCCGCCTCCGTCATCGAGCTCACTGCTTCCCTGGTCCTGTCTCCCATCGCCTCGACCTTCTCCACGTACTCCTTCGCTTTGTTAGCATTTCTATCCACCACATCGCCGTAATCCCCCGCTCTCTTATAAGCCTGCACATACATCTCATACGAGCTTAGTCTACATAGACATCACAGGAAAAGGATCGAAATGTACCTGAGAGGATCCGTGGGCGGATTGGAAGCAGAAACTGGTGGGTTTAAGGGATGTGGGGCGCGCAGGAAGGGAAGGGTTGGGGATGGCTTTCAACACGTTGCTGCACATTCCGGTGCGTCCTCCGACGAACGTGGCTGCCATAAGATTTCCTACACCTGAATCGTCTTCAACAAGCTTCCCAGGTAAAGGAGAACTGCCCTTACAATTTATAGCAGAATCCATGGAGGGAACTCTCGTATGAGATTGGGTGGGGTGGTCGTGACGCGTTTGGCGACACGTTGCAATGCATTCCGAAGCTCCATGGCCACAGGTGTCCTTCACTCTTAGGTGCTTGCATCCTTACTCCCGAATCGCGTGGGGATATATATATATATATATATATATATATATATATATATATATATATATATATATATATATATATATATATATATATATATATATATATATATGTAACACGTGCATATAACTGGAGCGATAAATTAGAATTATATTTGGGTATTTTCCTTGAAAAAGTATTAGTTTTTATGTGAGAGCTTTTTTCAAATTATAACAAATTTATTAACCAAATCCAATATAAAGTCTGTGTAAGCCGAGTATAACTTAGTTTGATTTCAAATGTAATCGGATAAATTTCACTCAATCAATTCAAATTTTTATAATTAGAATATGATTATTGGATTATTAATATTTTTTATTTTTATAAAAAAATAATGAGTATTTTTTGAATCGATACTAGGATCGAGTGTAATTTTTATCGACTTCTACTAAACCAACCTAAGTTTCTACAAGACCGCTAGATTTTAAGATGATTATATATTTAAAAAAAAAATTATAAAAAATATTTTTTAATATATCATTTGATCGAATATAACTTGGTGAGCTATCAATAAATCAGCTCAAACTTCCCTCAAACCACAAAATCATGATTTTAAGATGATTTATATTGTCTTGATTATTCTTTATAAAATTTTATGTTAATTAATAATCAAAATCGAGATTTTTTTTAATGGGTACTTTGATTGAATGCAACTTGGTTCAATCTTAAGTATAATTTGCTCCGTTATACTAAACTAACTAAAATATTCATACGATATGATTTTACGATGATTAACTTTTTTAATTCTATGAGAATTAATAATATTAATTATCAAAATTAATAAACTTTTTGAATACGTTCTGTGATGAAATATAATTTATTTAGCTCAACCTCGGGTAACTCGATCAATTTTCACCAAATCAACTCAGAATTTCACAGAATTAATATGCCATGATTCTAATATAATTTGCATTGGTTTTTATATTTTTAAAATTTTTATAATAATTAATATCAAAATTATTATTTTTTGAATAACAAATGTGATCATGATATAGTGAAAAATTAAAAACATTTTCGTCCAGTGAGAAAAGGGATGCCTCATATCTAGAGTGCCATTCGGTAAAAAAAAATCAATGGGAAGAGATTTTTTGGGTAAAATATTCAATTAATTATGAGATAATTGGGGACAAGACAACGATAAAAGAATGCAGGAGTTGCCAATAGAGTTAGGTTCTGCAAAACGTAGAACATCGAGGAGGTACTCATTTGCATACTGCAAATTCACATGTATACAACATTTACAAAAGACCTTCAGTGAATATACCGAAAATAAAAGCAATATTGATGAGTATCAGCATCAGACATCATACCCGGGATTAATCTTCTGCTGAATGCTGTCATAGCTTTCTAACTCATGCATATCCTCGACGCTCCCCAGGAAGAGTGGAAGCCTTTGATGCAGCTCAACTGGCTGAATCGATAGGATCCTGGTTTTGCCATCGGAGCCTCTACCACCAGCATGTTCGACGAGGAAACTAAGAGGGTTGGCTTCGTAAACCAGGCGAAGATGATCTCTTGGGTTCATCACCACACCACCGTATATGAGCGTCCTATGGAAATCAGCAACCAGTGAGCAGATATAGCGAGCTGAGTACTTCTTGGGGAACTGCCCCTTCCCTTGTCGAACTGTGTCGATGTATCTCCTTAACCCATCAGGCCAGTCGAAGTAACGTGCATCATTCACAGAGTATATCTGCCCTGACAATAACATACTGAACTGTTAGAGTCAAAGAATAAAACTAGCAAATTTTTTATCAAAAGAAACTAACAATTTTTATGTTGATGTTAACAGTGTTAAGAATAAAAAAATTCTGAAGTGCCGAAGCTATCTTGTCCTTTGTAAAGATATGAAATAGAGAGAACACAAACACAACCCCAGGATATGATCTGGATACTTAATTTGCACATCCGGGAAGAAATTGACTGCTTTTCTTTGGGTCTCAACCAGCAAAAATGGAAGAGAGTGGATGTGAAAAATGAAACTTGTTTTCCATCTTTACGACTGGCTTTTAGGCATTAAGCCAGTCATGAAAACAATAAATGCTTCAAATCATTAAACCATATTAATCCTAGTCAAATCTATAACTTGAACTGAAAAAAGAGAAAGATGGAGAGAGTGGAAGGTTAAGATGAAAAAGTTTTGGGTTTTCCTCTCTCAAATCCTAACACAAATAATAGTAAGTAACAAAGCAAACAAAGTTGAGCATATTGACTCTTTGGCTAAAGTTTTCTAAGCTATTAAGCAGAAAGAATCTTACCCCGGCGAGGAACTTGAATTGATGGATGCGTAAGAACAAACTCTCCGGTTGAGTGATCCAACGTGAAAGCATGCGTTCCAGAGCCAATGCCGATACAAAAGATTGTGGCAGATGAGTACAAGACGTAACCAGCAGCTACAAGCCGTTTTCCACTCTGCAGAGAATTGAGCTGTGCCTTCTCCTCTACGGGAAGATGGTCTAACTCAGCAAGTCTATTGTATACTCCAAATATGGTTCCAGTTGGGATGGACACATCGATATTGCGAGAACCATCTAAAGGATCAACAACGACGGCGAACAGGCCATGATCAGTTATCCAAACTGGAACATCATCTTCCTCCGATGCCATAACTGCGACTTTTCCGGATTTTCTAAGCGAGGCCAATATTATGTCATTCTGCAAAAGAAAGAAAGCAAGCTGTCAAGGCAGATGACTTCAGTCTGATACTTACAATAATCGACTAATTTGTTAATGGAAAAAGATACAGCTAACAGCATGATGTAAAATCTTGTAAGATGTTGGAAAAGATTGAACCAGTCATTTAGATATAGCTGCTAGTTCAAATCTGGGAAACCATGGAAGAATTTTTGAATTCTCTATTATTTGTGTTGTTCTAAACAAGGTTAAATGCAAATTATGTTTGTAATAACAAACCTACCTAGCAAGCAAAGCATTTTTAAAAGACTAGGGTTTTCTTAGCTTGTCAGCATGAGTTTAGAAAGACTTGCAAAACTTTTGAAGAGCCCTTAATTCATCTACTTCATTACTAGCCTGAGGAATTATTCTAATTCTAAATACTTAAACTTCAATTAAATGGTATTGTAATTGACTTTATTCTTGTAGTACTAATGCCCCCCATCAATTTCCTTCCTTGCTTCCTACCTTTTAACCTTTACATAAAACTCATATGGCCAAAACTATTTCTACCAGATAGCCAGATAGCCACCGCTAAAATAACCCACTGAGAGGTGCAACTTTTCAGTATCCTTCCTTCAAAGATAGACTTAACCAAGATATTCCATGTAGTTAATTAGGTCATAAACTAAACAGAAAAAGGAATTATCCAGTTTCATTTGTCACTTGATTTTAAGTTGGGATGCTTCAACCCATTAACCCCAAACCCTAACACAGCCAAAAAATTCCATCTATAAATGAAGTGCACACCATTATTTGTCAAAATTAACAAATATATCAAAATAATGAAGTATATCAACAACTAGTTACCATATAAATAAGATCACAAACCCATCGTTTCATAGGGGCAGTTATGTAGAAAACAATGCAAATTTGTTAACTATTTGTAGAACACACACATTCCCCACATTTATCTAGTGCAACCCTTTTTACACCCATCCACTAGCACTTTTCAAGTGACTCTTCTGGAATTCAAGCAAGGACTCAAGATAAACAACAATAGATGGTGAGACCAAGACAATGAAGGAAATTTGTCAACTTGTCATGGTATAGAGAAGAACAGAGTCACTAAATAATGATCTCAGCCCCAGAAAAGTATGGATGCTAAAAACAAAGTTTTCATCAGTTGATTTAGTTACCTTCTTGTCCAAGGGGTATATATGCTATGAGAATAAAATAGATTCTGTGATATATAACTTATGTTTCATTCACTAACTACATGTCCTGTGAATTCTGAAATCAAAAGAGAAGTCGCACAGAAAAACTTGTACACGAGAAAGACATGACAGTCCCCTTAGGAAACTGTATACAGGCTTCAATCTTGCACTTCCCAGCTACACTTGTCTAAGCTTCGATCTTGGAGGAAACATCCAATTGCTTCACAAAATTGAACATTGTTTGTTTCAAGAAACATCAATTTTTTAATCTTCGAAGGTGCTTCGGTTCTGAAGACAGTGAGCATGGCGTAAGTCTTAAGCTATTCTCTTGGAAATCTAATAAAAAATAAAACTAGTTTACCAAAACATGTTTCAGGAGATTGAAAGATCAAGTTTCTTGAAAACTTTCCCAATAAGAATTGAATCTTGGAAACCAAATCGAATTGATAGAAATGGAGGAGGAATGGGAGGTACCGAAACGATGTCGAGCGGCTTGGGCGCGTCCCTCTCGGAAGAAGACGATGACGACGGGACACCTCCTCCGCCGCCGCGGCCGAGCTCGGCATTGAAGGGCGACGCTACCAAGGCGGCGATCCGCTTGCAGGCGTACTGGAGATGGCTCAACAGGACCACCAGGTCGTCCCCGACATCGGCGCCTCCTTTCCCAACGTACTCCAACAGGGTCGTGTAGCTCTCGCCGCCGGTAGACGACGCCATCTCGGACACGACCCTCGGGGAGCCGAGCGGCGGCCTCCTCGTGGCGCGGCCGCTGGAGGTGGAGAGGCTGCAGCCGAGGGGGCGGAGGTTACGGCGAGGCGGCCAAAGCACGCGATGGGGGGAGAAAGAAGACGGTGGGTGGTTCGGATTCGCGGCGGGCGGGGAGAGGAGGAGGGCGGGGGATTCCATCGATGGGCGGCACAGAAGTTGGGGAAGGATAAAGTAGAGCTCGATGTGGCGGTGGACGGGGAGGCCGAATCAAATACTACGGACGGATGCATTTAAGCTTCTCTGCGGGGCTTTTCCTTGCCGTTGGTTTCGTTGACATGACTTAGAATGAATTTATACAAATTAGTTTGATATATTATTATTAATTAGACTTCAAATTAAAGAATCGATGATCTCATCAGATTAGATTATAATATTCGTATTTTTATGAGTATTAATCAAATTACAATATTCAAAATTTTATGAATATAAAAAAATACTATATTTTTTATTTGCACATAATGAGCCTATTCAAACTGAGACTTGCGACCTCATACATAAGTTTGCCATCCTTGCCAACAAAGAAAAATGGATTTGCTCGTTACTACAGCAAACAAATAAGGATGATGATGATTGATATAATGATCAGAAGAGTTACAGTGAAATCCACAGTCTCTGACTAGTTTTTTCTTCCTCCATAAATGATCATGTTGTGCTGCAAATGGTGATGGCACCTGTGTTCCGCAAGATCTGTCTACCATGATGGAGAAGTTGATGCAGGAAGAACTAGTCCACTAAGAACTGTCACCGGCCACTGTAGTATCGACGTTCTCCCGTCTTCTCAGAGGACGCGGAGCAAGAAGTTGGTGAGGTAAGCACCCTCCGGGTAGGAGGGGTCGATCGGATGGTCGCATGCGACGCCAGCTTGACGCAAGACTGTGATTCTTCTCCCTGCCATCGATGCGGCACCCTGAACAGAACAAAAAGATTCACCGATTGCGTGGATGAATCAGATTCTAGCTGTGCAAACAGATTATACATCATCGGTACACTTCTTATCTAAGACACCCTATGTCATAGTTATGGCTTACTTGGTGAACAAAGTAGCTTCTGACTGTTGTTTTTACCAGATGGTTTCAAGTAAATGGAACTCGACATGGAAAAGCTTAGTAGTAATTAACCTGATCATGAAGCACCAAAATTCACAACTAGTAATCGACTCTCATGTGAATGGTGAATGTTTCCATCATGTTTGCAATGTGAAAAAGCATGATAGTTGAAGATGTAACTTGCCTGAAGAACACGCAGGAACAACCCACTCTGTGTCATAGCTCCAGAACATGAACATGTCATTAGTAGACCACCTCTCTTTGTGATTTGCATGGCCAATGAGTTCAGATTTCTGTACATGCCAGATGCAGTTTGTAGCACCTACAAGGAACTCAACTTTTAGAAGAAAAAGAGGGGAGGGACAGGAGTGATAAAAGAAATATAAGAAAACCGAGCATCATATCATATTACATGTGTTATGCTGGTAGATACTTTTCAGGGCTCACACACTTTGTTAGGAACCATACAAGACATATATCTGGGAGAAAAGAAAGTAAGTTCTAAAATTCAAGTAATTTAATTCGAAATATAAGC
Organism: Musa beccarii; assembly: GCA_024322285.1. Lineage (NCBI taxonomy): Eukaryota > Viridiplantae > Streptophyta > Magnoliopsida > Zingiberales > Musaceae > Musa > Musa beccarii. The sequence continues at coordinate 45,440,799 of CM044398.1, forward strand.
CAAGTAGGCAGGCTTTGCCTGCAAGAACTTCGAATTAGATGCATGTGCACATCAATGCAGACTAGATGAGCCAATGTTCCTTCTAATTTAACACACCGGTTATGCATGCACATAGGCTGTACAGGAGGCTTGCTGGTTACATGAACTGATGTTCCATCAATTACATAATATCTGCTGAGAGAATTTACTCCATCTCACTGCAAAACGGATGTTATAGTCTGTCACTCATTTTCTCAAGAATTTTACTAGATTTTTCTTAATGAAGTCAAACAAAACTTAAACCTCAAGGTGTGTTTTGTGAATTAAAAATAACTTCACTTCTACACTATGTTGGTAAGATGGAAAGATTAAATTGCAATGAAGTAGCATGGCTAGATAACTCATTTCTCGGCACTTATAAGTTCAGGTCAGATGTACACATAGTTAGAACTATCAGAAATTACTTCCTTGCATGCAAATTAACAAGCAACAGATTTCAGATTACCTTTCTTCGAGGTGCTAATTTTGGAGGGTCCAAAATTACCACATCCCATGATTCATTTCTGGCAGCAGCACCTTTCATGAACTCTGTTGCATCTTCTCTTAAAAATGAGATCCTTCCTGGATCCAATTTGTTGAGTTGGATGTTCTCTTTTGCAAGTTCCAAGGCAGGTGATGATGAATCAATTCCTGAAAACGAGAAGATTAATAGTTAAACTTATCTTTTATTTAAGAAGCAATTTTAGCAGTAACATGTGGCATTACATACAAACAAATGAATACTAATTGATACAAAGACTCATATAAGTCAATTAATCCATCTAGAATTAAGATGGTACAAGTACTCTTAGCATCTTTCAAACAATATGCATTCACAATTAAGTTTATGGGCTTACAGTATTTTACCAATGACATCCTTTGCACCACCAAATGCTGCATTCAATGCGAAACCACCACTATAACAGCAAACATCAAGGACTCTCCGATCTCTTGAAATAGATGAAATCAGGTGACGACTTTCGCGCTGATCTGCATAGAACCCTGTTTTCTGTCCCTCTAGTGAGATTAAGTAACATATGCCATTCTCCATGACCTGCAAGTACAAGTTGCAAATCTTTAATGTAAACATGTGTTTGAATTGGTAAACTAACAAAATTAAGGTCAATGACAAGTATTAGGCTGTACAGGGACAAAAGTCAAGACAAACATACTTAACACAAGAAACATGAATGAGAAACATCATGACTAATGAAGTTATTCAAGTAGCAGATTTCAGATGATGTGCTCAATCACATATGTGCAAATTCTTATAAATGCCTACTTTTAAATAATTGCACAATATCAAGTAGAATAATTCTAAAAAAAATGATGATGCTGTAAATCTCTTTGCAATCAAATTTTCACTTAGAAAGAATTGGAACATTGTCAAGACTTCATATACAGGGCAAATTTACAAATCATAGACCAGATAATTTTTCCTTAGTTAAGAGGAGTGACAATGCATGAGCTAAACATATGAAATGAGACACCAAAAATATCTCCTGCAATCATTATGTCTGGAAATATGTGGTAACTCACTACAACTAAATGATTGAGAATATTGAAGTAGTACTGCTTGGTCTGAGGATAAAGCATCATCCCCTAAAGGAAGGGTTAGCTATATTCCTACAGGACAATTAAACAGTTTGAGACGAGGGTGGTTAAAAAAGTAAAACCAGCACAAATGAAACTGTCATTCTGTAACGAAGCTATATATATTGTCAACGAATGATATTTAAAAAACAAGAAATACATTTGTTTCCAATTTCATTACTGTCCATACATTATTTTCAGAAATTATGACAAAATTTATCAAAACTGGATCCTCAAAAACAAGCAGCAAATTGAGAGATTGATGTTATACCTTTACTCTTCCGGGGCATGAAGAAGAGCCAGGGTTTCCTTGATATGATATTTCGAGTCCTTCTTCTTTCAGAATATCAATTGAAGGTCTCCACTTTATATGGTTTACATTTCTGACTCTGCCAACAAGGAACTCAATTTCCTCTTTATATTTCTCAATCCATGCAGCAGAGGAGGCTATTACTGCAACATCGCCAAAAACATCCACAATTAAACCTGACAACCTGCATTCACCTATCTAGTGATCAAGAAAAAGCCAAGTTGGACAGCCCTTCACAAACACTTAAAAAGCATCATTATGAAGAAATAGATAAATATAACTTGAAAAAATAATGAAAGAAGCATAGAAATCAAGATTCTGAATATATCAAACACAAATTAAGTCAATGTATCCCATGTTGCAACTTATATAGTTCCAATACTTTTATCGGTTGAAAATGTCAATAGGTGAAGAACAGAGCCGAAAGCATGCGATATTCTGCTGCATTGACAGAAAACTTTAGAAGCTACAATATGGATTTCCTACCTATCCCCCTCACTGTTCACCAGACGATATACATTTGTATCATCCGAAGGAAGTCCCATGCTCTGACGTAAATCTACAGCAGCATCAAGTCTTGCTTCAAGCAGCTTCTCCATGTTCAGTGCATAGCTTGGATCCCTGTGAGTTCATCAAGAAAAGAAAATGCTGGTGCATTAAGCTGACTGGAGGCTGGAGTGCAGAGGCCTCCCTGCTGACAAAGCAAGCATCGTTTGTGTGGGCAACATAGTTACCTTGTCGCCTCTTCTTCTAATTGCATTAGTCTGACACAGAACATCGACACCGAATTGTACATACCCCACCCTATTGGCCTCTCTGACCCATCTGCCACCAGAACAGCATCGCCTGTCTTAGGAGGAGGCCTACCGATGATTCTGTCAACTGCACCGCTGTAAACCATGGGATTTCCATTCTTAAATACTTGTGTCTTCCCTTTCTTTAAGACAACTTTCGCCAAACCTGATAAATCACACAGCTTTGTAAGCAATTACCAATAAGCATGATCCTTTCTACTGCAGAACTTCCACAGAACTTCCACCTTGTGACAACCATCAGTAGCTTAAGGTGCAAACAGAGCTGACGATGAGGCGGTGAGAAAGACCACCTCAGTCCCTCTGGAACATAACATCGAACACGACACGTGTTCGAATTTGACATCAAATAGGACGACATATTCCAGTTATGAATGGAAGTGATTTTAGTCGAGCAAATCATCAAACAACTGGAGTTCGAAAGAAAGCGAGACCAAGAAGCGGAAATAGTAGCTGCACAGAGAGAAAGGGATGACCTTTACGGTTGGCGGCGACGTCTTCTAAGGTGGTGGTAGCGCCGGCGCCGGCGGCAGGGGGCGAGGAAGAGGAGGGGAGTGCGGAGGATGCAGGACGAGAGGCGATGGCTCTGGGTTTTATGAGGCGAGCGGGGAGGAGCTGCATGCGAAGCATTACTGGGTCGGAACCGAACTCACTTGCTGACGCGAGTGTGCAGTAGCAGCTCTTCGCCACTTCTTCGGTGCCGCCGAAGCGTTTGACGTATTGGCGTATCGAAGGGATAAGAGAGAGAGAGAGAGAGAGAGAGAGAGAGAGAGAGAGAGTGCGGGTCCCACAACACTGGTGGGCTCCAACATAAGGTAGTGGGCTCCACTAAACCCTACTGACCACGAGGTTAATTCCGGCCGCTGTTGCTCCGTTGCCGTCGCTCGATCAATCTCATAATGCTTCTCCGTCTCCGCGGCCTCAACCTCTCTCAGCCTCTCCCTCTCTTTCTCCGCCATCCTAAAACCCTAAACCCTACCCTTCGCTGCCTCTCCTCCCCTTCCTCTTCCCAATCCCAAGCCCCGCTTCCGTCGTCGGAGCCCGCCGAATGGACGGACGACATCGTCTACCTGGACGAGTCAGGCGACGTCATCTGCTCCGGCCGCGGCCTCCGCCCCGCCGAGCCCGGCCGAGACGCCCACGTCCTTGACGGCGGCCTTCTCCGCCCCATTCCCCGTTCTGCTGCTGCCTCTAAGCTAGTCGAGCTCGCTCGCCGCTGGCGCTGGGGCCCCGACCTTGACGCCCACCTCGATCGCCTCCCTTTCCCCGCAGACCCTTCCCTCCTCTCCGTCGCCCTCGCCGCCCTCCCGGCCTCTGACCCTCAGCCGGCCCTCTCCCTCTTCCGCTGGGCCCGCCGCCAACCCTGGTTCGCCCCGTCCGACTCCACTTATGCCCTCCTCCTCGAGCGTCTCTTCGCTGCCGCAGACTTCGATGCCATCCAGTCCCTCTTCGATGACATCCTTAAAGCTGCCACCTTTGACGATGCCGAACCCTCTTCGACATCTTTCTCCTCTTCCCTCAATCTCGTGGTCCAGTATCTGTGCCAGGCTTCGAAGCTGGAGATCTCCTTTTCCTGTTTCAAGAAACTACGAGACGCCGGATTCAGGGAATTCAACACCCAGACTTACAATTCTCTCATCACCCTCTTCCTATGCAAAGGCTTGCCCTATAAGGCCTTCGAGATCTACGAGTCCATGGAGAGTAGCGGTTGCTCGCTCGATGCCTCCACCTATGATCTGATGGTTCCTGCCCTTGCCAAGTCTGGTCGGCTTGATGCTGCCCTCCGTCTCTTCCAAGAGATGAAGGCAAAGGAAGGCTCCAGCAGGCCTGGGCTCCCGATATATGCGGCCCTGGTGGATTCCATGGGGAAGGCCGGGCGGCTGGATGCAGCAGTGGGGCTGTACCAGGAGCTGCAGTCAGTCGGATATAGGCCGTCGGTTACAATGTATGTATCCATAATCGAGTCTTTGGTTAAGGCCGGGAAGCTCGATGCTGGCTTAAAGCTTTGGAACGAGATGAAGGGTGCTGGCTTTCGTCCAAATTTTGGTTTGTATACAATGATGGTCGAGTCCCATGCCAGATCGGGGCGGCTTGAGACGGCTGCCTCCATCTTTGCTGATATGGAGAGGTCAGGGTTCCTCCCAACACCATCCACTTATGCTTGCCTCATTGAGATGCACACTGCTGCTGGACAGGTGGACCCTGCAATGAGGCTCTACAATTCGATGACCAATGCTGGACTTCGGCCGGGATTGAGTACCTTTACATCCCTGTTGAGCGTTCTTGCTAATAAGAAACTTTTGGACTTGGCTGCAAAGGTTCTCCTTGAGATGAAAGCTGTTGGGTTTGCTGTGGATGTTAATGCCAGTGATGTGCTGATGATATACATCAAGGGTGGGTCGACAGAGCTGGCTTTGAGGTGGCTGAGATTCATGGGTTCTGCTGGAATCAGGACCAACAACTTCATTATAAGGCAGCTTTTTGAGTCTTGCATGAAGGCTGGGCTTTATGATTCTGCACAGCCATTGCTTGAGACCTATGTGGGATCAGCTGCAAAAGTGGATTTGATACTCTACACTTCAATTCTTGCGCGTTTGGTCCGCAGCCAGAACGAGAAGAATGAGCGGGCTATAATGGACATCATGAGTTCGACAAAGCACAGGGCTCATGAGTTCATGTGTGGGCTCTTCACTGGACCAGAGCAGAGGAAGAAACCTGTGCTATCGTTTGTGAGGGAGTTCTTTCAGGAAATTGATTATGAATTAGAAGAGAGTGCCGCAAGATACTTTGTGAACGTGCTTTTGAATTACTTGGTGCTAATGGGCCAGATGAACCGAGCCAGATGTGTTTGGAAGGTAGCCTATGAGAATAAGTTGTTCCCCAAGGCTATTGTCTTTGACCAGCATATTGCATGGTCTTTGGACGTGCGAAACTTGTCTGTGGGGGCAGCTCTGGTGTCCGTGGTGCATACACTGCATAGGTTTAGGAAGAGGATGCTGTACTATGGTGTGGTGCCTCGACGCATCAAGTTGGTGACAGGCCCCACGCTGAAGATGGTTGTGGCTCAGATGCTTCAATCGGTGGAGTCACCATTTGAGGTGAGCAAGGTCGTGCTCAGGGCTCCAGGGGATTCAGTCCTGGAGTGGTTCAAGAAGCCTATTGTCCAACAGTTCTTGTTGAATGAAATACCATCAAAGCCAGATGTTTTGATGCACAAGCTTAACGTACTGTTCCCGAGCTCTGCGCCAGAGGTTCGGTCACTTTCTCCTCCTAAGTCACTAGCTATGTCAAGGTAATGTGCTAGTGAAAGATGTACACGGTTCATATATATATTAGGAATGAAAAAAGGGGGGGCGTTCTCAATGATGAATGTTCTGCCTGCATTTTGCAATGACAGAATCACCTCTTTATGTGATCATAGGAGAGGAAATATAGATTATTGCTAGTAGCCTTTTTTTTTATTTTTTATTTTATCATAATAAAGTTCCAGGTACTTTCTTATAAGCTCTTTTAATTAGATCATGAGTTGTTCGTATAAATCTGACTCTCTTGATTTGTCTACAATAGTCAGCAAAATATAATCTTGAATCAGCAATCTTATTTCATGTTTTTCTTTGGAGTTGAATTATTTGGTTTCTTACTAAATCAGAGCTAGCTATAATTGAGGATAAGAAGAAAGGTATTCATTCACTGTGGTTAGGGCATGGCCCAAGAACACGTTTAAGTGATTAGTAAGAGAAATCTCAACTTGTGTTCAAAGTATTAGTCTAGGGATAGGATGACATACAAAGACTTGGTCGGAAATAGTCTAAAAGGATCTTGTGGCACTTGAGCTGTTTAGAGGATTTTAACCTAATCAACTGCTGGTAGTTGGAGACAACGACCTAGTTTTCTTATGGTATGTGTATTTTCACATCAACCCCATATGACTCCCAGCCATGTACACTCTGGATAACAGCTTTGATCTTCTCAAGGAAGTCTTTAAAATGATCATGTAGCAGTACTTAGCATATTACCTGGTTGGCATTTCCTTTTTTTCTGACACAAATACTTCAGCATGAATATGCCATCGAGTATTCTTCTGGATCAGTGATCACTGCACATGTAGCCGCAATTGCATTTGTAGTCTAAGGGAATAGGTGATGCTTGTCTCTGCCATCACTGCCATGGCAAATGCTGTCCTGGACATCGAAACCTATATTTCCTTGTTATATTTCCAACCTAAATAGTCTTTTGCCCAGACTGTTTCTTAGTGCGCACTTTTTTCTCTTACATTGGTCGTATTCAAGATTGAAAATGAATTGTTATCTTTCTTTTAGTATCTTAACTTCACATGAAGACTGTCTTTTTTCTTGTTCTCGTGGTTACCTCATCAAACCCTGTGATCGAGTTGAACTTTGTATCAAACTCTTTTTGTGACATTTTTACAGTATGTTACTGATTTGAGTAGAAATAATTGGTAAGACAACCGATGCTATACCTTTGCTTCCATGATGTTATCGTGCGTTGCAAAGTAGCATCTGTTAGTAGTTATGGTTCGATCTTCGTGATTTATATACAACTTTCGTAATTTATATACAACTTTCGTCCTCAAACATGAGGACGGATGATGGAAACGATATGCAGTTGTCATGTTGGCTCTTATTCGATGATATTTTAGGTGATAGATCTCGTACTATGATTTCTTCGGGACTCCGACCTCCGCAAGAATATGACTTGGCGATCTCCTTGAAGCCATGGATCACGAACAAACACTGTTAATTTGTTTAGCATGAACGTTGCTGATATCCTGTGGCCATCTGAAACATATCCTTTGTCACAGCAAAAAGTTTCAATGCCTCCGTTACAATCATGTAGGAGAAGATAAACACCATTATATCCAACTTAAATAACAGTACATACAGTAATGCGGTTCCATTCCGTAAGAATAAAAAAAAAAAGGAAATAAAAGCATGCTACATAGTAAGCTTATTAATTTAAGCATTTTACATGGATGTGGAATTGAAGCCAGGCTTTAGAAACAAAACTCAAGCTGTGTAAATATCAAGCTGGGGGAATCTCGGCAGGCATCCGAAAGCAGTCTATGAGCTCCAATCCATGCAAGTTTGGTCGCATTGCTGGAAATCCTCACACTGGACGTTCAATTCGAGGGCAGGTGCGCTTCAACCAAAGAGAGGATGAGTTCTGTGCAGACTGGAATCGCGGTGAGCTGCTTTGTCACTTGATGCCCTGATCAAGTAGTGTGAGCATTAGCCAACCTTCTGGATTCATGGCCTCAAAATACCACAGTTACGTCAACCAGGTGCTCAGATGTTGGAGCAGTTTAAGTTGTAATACAAGCAATTCAAGGGTGCAATCAGGGAATAATAAACTAATTTTACAAATATCTGGCAAAAGTATGAGAGAAGAAACAAGATGAAAGGTTTAAAGATGCACTAAATTATGATTGACATCTTGGCAGCAACTAACTTAGTTTTAACTAAGCAACATGCATATAAAACACTGAGAGTTTACCTCCAGGGGTATCATTAAAAAGGGTGTTAGACTGAAGAAGTTACTGTCAGCATTCCGAGATTTTTCATGAATGCATTAGCATGAAAAAGAGTTTTAACATTGGGATGCTACATAATGAAGCAGATAGCTTGTACTCACTCGTATCGGGTGTCTTGCATAGAAACAATGAGATATTCATGCACCCCTTTTTCGAGCTACCCTAACTTGGAGGATGAGATGCACATTTCTCTTAAATATTGATCTCAACTCTTCGTTGGCTTCAATGCCTATTCTCCTGTTCACACAAGAACAATAGGCAAGAAATTGAGCACTTGTTCCTTGCATAAAAAGATTTTAGTAAACCAATATGACAAAAGAAAACCCACAAACTGACTATAATCTCCATCCAAATAATGGTAATGGAACAAAGGGTGGTGACAGAAACAATACCCAATTTTAGAGCCATTTTTTCCAACAAGAATCTGACGCTGGCTTGGTTTTGGTGCAATGAAGTGTTGCTCCACCCTAAGGGAACCATCTCTTAGTTCCTTCCAATCCATCATCCGATGTTCAATAACATAAGGAATTTCCTGAAAGAGAGTCTCTTAGCATCTTTCTGACAAGTATATAAAACATGCTAACTTCACAATTACACTTAATGATACCTGATGAATATGATCTAGCATCTTTTCCCGCACAACCTCCAGTGATATAGTTTTCATTATTTCTTCACTCATGGTGGTGGGGTCTTCATCCCAAGGTCTTTTAACTGCCTGCGTACATCAAAGCAATAAGAATCACCTAAATAAAAGTGCAACTGACATTCTACAGTGTAGTTTGATAGGAGTCCAGTATATTATTTTGCTAAAATATTTAAAATCTCACGAATTTTCTACTGTGTAGTTTGAGCCTTTAATGCCCTCCTTGAAATTCTATCACATTTTAACAAGACTCCTCATGTCCCACTATAATTTGCTTACTGTTTGCCACAAGACTTTATCACAACTCTTTATCACAAATGTCTGCAGCACCACTAGATTATTTTGTCCCCATTAGTGGTACCTAATACTAAGCTTCCTACAGTCGATTATATTTTTCAGTTAATTCTTGGTTAGTTTGTGTAGTGATCAAGAATGTGATAGACATGACTAGTTTTCATCATTGGTTTACATTAGTATTGAATTACCACAGCACCACATGATGCATAATCAGCATAAAGTACCTGATCCATCAGATACTGAACAAGGTCTTTGACTCCTGAACCTTTTAATCCAGATATCATAAAGTACCTAAAAGACATGAGATATCAATGAAGAAACAAGCAATTTGATCAGTATTAATTAGACCTTACAACAAATTTTCACCTACTTATCATATCCAGGAAGATCTGCAAATTCTTTGGCAACTTTTAGCAAGTCTTTCTTGTCTTCTACAAGATCAACTTTGTTCATGCATAACACCCGCTTTTGCTTCGAGTGAACCTTTTCACCCATAAGTTTAATCAACTTAATCACCCTTTTGTCAGGCCTGCGTATAAGGTCAGAGCAAAGACAATTTTTCATAACCAGATCTCATCATTTTATGTATTCCAAGTAATATTTCTTGCCCGAGAAAAAAACACTGAGGTATCTAACATGCTAGTACATACATAAAATGTTTGTTCCAAGCATCAAAAACTGAACAATTGCAATACTTCTAAATCTCTGAATCCATTTTTGTATTGCCTAGCCAAAGACTGCTATGAAAAATCTAAGTCGAGTGATGCTTAGGTGAAGATTTTATCAAATGTTCATTTCTCTCATAAGAGATACTTGTAATACAAGACGTTGAACTCCTTAGTAGATGCTGAACTAGATAAGTTGACAGTAATTTAGAGGACAAATTAGAATAATAAAAAATTCCTGTGAATGTCAATTTAGTTCTGGACTGCAGATGACAAAATTTACAAGAAAAAGCCTCATATTGATATCATGATCACTTACATGGTCAGATGCCTATGTACGTCAAACATCATTATCAGCAGATCATATAGTTCAATAGAGCTCCAAGCACTTTCTACACGAACTTTAACATCTGTCCTGTAAGGGTATCCATGATGGCCTATCATGAGACCTGGTGTATCAAAGAAACACTGTGGAGGAAGGCTATTAATATAACTGGTTTAACAATAGATGTAACACATAAAATAAGTAAAATATGTTTATATTTGCTTTGTGGATTGATACCGATAATGCTATTATCACAATCAAATAAAACGAAGGTCCAAATAAAACAAAGAGTATTCCAAACTTGCAACACTTAGTACAAAACCCTCTAACCTAAAAAAATCATGCTTTCTTATTTAATGTATTAAAGCCATCCTACCAACAAAGACTCATTAAACAGCAATTGTGAAAGAAACAACAAGATGAGGCTTGCCTTCAAAGCAAGTTTTACCTAAGGGGATATTATATCCTCAAAACACAATGCGACATGCATGTCACTTAACAAATACTGGTTGGATCAATATGCACCAACCTGTAGTTACCATTCCAGTGATAGATCATATAACTAGCACCGGTTAGTATCAATATTTTATTATTATTTTTTTCAGTGATACCGGCCATACATATCAGTATAGCACCTAGTACACTGATACCATACCAGTTTGGTAGTTGTGAAAATTGGTATTGAACCACTATCTATAATCTTGGACTCTATATTACTGAGGATCTATGACTAAACTTCCAACATTCATACTCCAAATGCAGAAGATCACTAAACAAGAGATACAAAAAGTCAGTACATCTTTAATAAGCTTACTAAGGCCTACTAACATTGCATGTCCAGTACAATTTTGATTCATTATATTAAAAAACAATGTACTGCCTTAAAAATATCTAGTCCCCACACCTGTATATATGGGATCAATAAGATGCACTGCATTCTAAATAAATGTATTTCATTCCAATAAACCAATCAATAAGACTTCATCAATAAGTCCTTGTACTACAATTTAAGTTTTACGGTTCACTTGAGCATTTTCATTCCACATCTAGAGCGATCCAAGCTTAGATAACATAGCTTCAAGCAGCACTGTTGTTGAAGGCGCTAGGTGCCAAAATGAGCCATGGTCCCAAAATGCCCAAGGTGCTAGGCACGCGCCTAAGCGCTTGCCTGGGCAAAATAAGACACTCCCAAATATTATAATTTAAAAATTATATATCATGATTAATAAAAATAAACTAAAATTAAAATAACACATCAAACAGGGAAAGGATGCCAATGATCGTTTGAGTTGGCTAAACTCCTTGAATCTCGCTTTTAGTTTCGTAAAGCGGTCAATTTGGATGAATAGTCTAGTGAATACCCGCTTCCACCAATGCACTTGGCCTAGTTCTTTATTTCTATTGATTCAATCCTATAAGCAATAGTAGGGATGACAGCAGAGCATAGTCAATGAAGCCGCAGGATGCAAAGGCAACAATAAATAGATACATGGGTTGCATAAGGAAGGGAAGAGGGAAGAAGCAGTAACAAGAGAAGAGGGAGGGAAAGAGGGAAGAAGCAGCAACAAAAGAAGAGGCAAGAGGCATCGAGGAAGGGGAGGGGCTATGACGAGGCATGCGGGAGACGAGGGGTTGCAATGAATGGGGTAGAGGCAGAAGGGAAGAGGGGGGAGGAGAAAGAGAGAGATATACAAGAGGGGAGGGGAAGAAGTCACCGTCGCTACTGCCAGAGGAAGAAGCCATCACTACCGCTAGAGGAAGATGTCGATGTCGTTGTCGTTGTTCGCCAATGGGAGGAAGGCCACTGCCATGTAGAAATGTAGTGGGAAAGAGACACTTCTATGTTAGGGCATGGCTTGCACAAGGTGTTGATAGTTCTATGTTTCCTGGTTCAATCGAACCAGAGTGAATTAGTTTGACTGAGGCTTAATTTGGCATGAGTTAAACTAGGCGAGCATCTGGCTTGCCTAACGCTCGCCTAGGTCGTGCCTAAGTGAAGTCGCCTGCCCAACCCAATAGGCGGGAACTTAGGCCATGCCACGCCTTGCTTGGGTGCCTAGGCGAGCGACTGAGCGCCCAATGACTTCACTAGTTTCAAGCAATCCAACCATTTGAATTGACTTGACTTTGCTTATTATTCCATGAATGCACCAGACAATTGCACTTTTTGCAAAGCCACATTGCTTTTTCTCATGTCCATCAAATTACCATTATGAACCCATATATAAAAAAAAACAAATCCACAACTCTTTAGAAGGATGTTCACTTACATTTTAATTAACCCTATTTCATAGAATGATTTCAATACTTCGTCAAGCTCTTGAAGCCCACAGACTAGAAAAACATTCTCATTTTGAATACTGAAAACTTACTACACAGGTATATCAACTAAAGTTTGACTTGCATAATTTCACCAAAAATTGTAACAGTAACATAGTTTTCACAAGCATGACAATTCATTGCCATGTTAAGCATGACAAAGTTGCCAATGGGGTCATCACTATACTAAATAATTGTCTGCACAAGTTAATGATTATGCTTTTAATCCCTTGATCAACTAGCTTTAAATGATAAAAATGAGAATTGAATGCTCGAGATACATACAAACATAAAATACTTACTATTGATCTAGAACAGCTATTTTCAGTAGCAAACAATTATTTCTAAAATATCCTAACCTTTTGTATTTCTCAAGGTTGAATGTAGAATAAATCTTATCACTGTAGCAAATTATGCACTACAAACAAAGTTCTCCTTGCCGGGACCCATTAACCCTACTGAGATGAGGAAATGCCTATCACTTCATTGTTGCCCAAAGTTCCCAATCCCCCCCTTAACTGTTGATAGATTATATACTGATCAACACATCATCAACCAATGCTTGCTTAGTTTATACAATGATCACTCAATCCCATCATCACCTTGTCAAGTATAACCATGGTTCATGGGGATGAACAACTTGGTCGTTGACTCAATTAGACTTAATAAAGTTCAATCCAAATCCAGCCAGTTCAGCCAAGGACTGGTAAATTTTGACTTAGTTCCAGCCAATGGCTAGTTTCTGCTACTTTCTGGCTGTTTTGATCATGTTACAACAAAGTCCCGATCATATAGATGGCTCAGCATGCTGGATCGAGTGACACCCTGTTGATTTTGGTTAATCTCAATGGTCCTCATCAAATCCAACAAAATTTTGACTAATCCTAGTTGATATCCTATGTTGTTCGGCTGACATCCATTGTTTCAGAAAAGATCCGATCCTGTGTTCCATATCAGCCTCCAAACCTGACTATGAACCTAGTCTCAGAGTCACATTATAGAAGTCCAAATTAAGTCATTTGTTTTCATTTTAATTATTGTCATACTGCCTAAACACCATTTTGAACATCCAAAGCTACAAGCAACGATACTTCCTAAGTTATTGAATGCAATCACAAATCAACACAGACAAAGATGTTACAGACTAATCCTTCATAACACAAAAACGAGAATGATTTTCCTTAAGGTTTTTAATCTTGTGCTGTGCCGACATACCGAACGGTACACCAGGGGGTATCGAGTGAAGAACATGCAGCAACTTAGGGTTTTTGTACCTAAACAACGAAGGAGAAGAACTCCCCCCACCGACGGGCAAAATGCCTTGGGGCCAACTGGTGCATGCACGAAGGGGAGTGGCGGAGGGGGAAGGCTTCTGAAAAGGGAAAGTTCTGATGATCCTCCAACGCGACCTTCATGGGCGAGCACTGTTCTGGTTGGATGGATGGCTTCAAGACCTTCATCGAGTCAGAGGGCAACGCTTGCTTCCGGCTCCTATGTCGTCAACTGAGAGCACGGGTTCGGATGGAAGTGGTACTCCAACAACGACTATCACGAGGGCGGCTAGTGGCGCAACCTACAGGAGGGCTGCAGCTGGTACATGTGGCAAAGCGAGAACCAGTACGTCAACAAGTGGCGGAATGACGTAATATCGGACTGCGGGGCGCTCATCTGGGCTAATGACAATCGCTATGACGGCCACTAGGAGAATGTCGTGCCGAAGGGGAGTGGCATGTTCACTTGGCTAGACGACAGCTGCTATGTAATGCCCAGTACAGGTCGATATATCGCTTGGTACAACCTCGTATCGCTCGATACTGGGCCAAAAACTTGATACCACCCGGTAACGGGTGGTCCACATGCCGGCCTGTTGGCGGACCAGTATGCATTGTTCGTACCATGGTATGATACAAAATTAAAAACCCTGATTTTCCTTATGCAGACCCAGTGATTACAATAGGCGCTCGGGTGCTCGCCTAGGCGTTCGGGTGAGGTGAGGCGAGGCCCGAGTGCCTCGCTTCGTTTCCAAGCGGCACGCTTCAAAGAGGCGCGGTTGGGCACACACCCGAGCCCAGGCACCGGGCGCTTCGGGCGAGTGCCCAGGTTAAACCAAGCGACCAAACCATAGTTTTAGGTCTGGTTCGATCTCCGATGCTTTAGTTGGTTCAATTGAACCAACTAAATCACCGATATCAGCCTCCCTCTCGCGACTTCCCCAACCCTAACCCTCGTGATTTTGCTGTCGAGAGTTCTTCTCCGTTGTTGCTACCGCTGCTTGCTGTTGCTCGCCATTGTCACAATAGATGCTCGTCGTTCTTTGCATTTGCTCGCCGTTGTCGTTGTATTCGGGCCTTTGCCATCGCCGCGCCACACTCCCATTGCCGCTTGTCGCTCGCTCCAAGCTGTTGCTGCTATCGCGCCACTAACTCAAGAAATGACCTCGATCTTCCTCGTACTCACGGCCTCACACTCTTCTCAGTTCTCACTTCAATAGTATACTATTAACAATATATTGCTAACTGTATACTAATAATAGTATACTAATATAGTATTTTTATTTATTAGATTAGTAATATATTATTTTGATTTTAATACTATTAATTTTTATTTATTTAAAATTATTGTTAGGTTTCAGGATAAATAGCAAGTGTACAGAGCAACTCAATAGATTCTCTAATGACATCAGAAAAAATCCTACGTGAAAGTATAATTATCTAAAAGATCCGAAAGATTCTAATGCAATGACTTGCATGCTCTACGATAAGACTACTAAAAGTGATATTTTTCGTGCAAAACATCTAGTAGAAAATTTCAAGAATACAACAGCTTGTAAAAAATGTCCACCTAAGGTAAAAGAAGAGTTGCTGAGTTATACGAATGAAAAGAAGATGCAAAAGAATGAATCTTACGGAAATTTACTAGAAGATAATGTTGAACATCTCAGAGATGAAGATTATTCTATGAGTATTAACCTAAGTGAAAAAAAAGTATACGACAAAAAAAGGAAAAGAAGGTATGAGTATTAAGAAGAGTAAAAAAGGATCGATGGATCTATATATGTTTCAAGGATCACAGAAGCAACAAGGCAAGCAGGAGGCTCAAAATTTAGACAAACAAATATAAATGATGCTTGTTATAAAGAAATAAGAGGAAGAGCAATTTAGCACATTGCTCGCTTCTTCTATCAGGTTAGTCTTCCCCTTAGTACAACTCATTTAGACAGTTTTAAGGAAATAATTGAAGTTATTGGAATATATAGTGTGGGATTAAAACCTCCAAGTTATTAAGAGATACGAGTTCCATTGTTACAAAAAGAGTTGAATTATACAAATGACTTACTAAAGGATCATAAAGAATCATAGGCAACACATTGTTGCACTACTATGTTAGATGCTTGGACTGATAGGAGACGCAGGATTATAATTAATTTTATAATTAACTGTTCTTTAGGGACTATGTTTGTGAAGTCAATGGATGCTTTATCTTTTATAAAATCTGAAGACAAGATATATGATTTACTTGACAAATTCGTGAAAGAAATTGGAGAACAAAATGTCGTTTAAGTCATAACTGACAATGGAAGCAACTATGTATTAGCTGGTAATATTCATCTTTTGAATTTTTTGAATTTTTAATTACTTTATCTTCAATTAAATGTATTAAACTCTTAAGTTTTATCATTTTTGTTATCCTTTGTCTCAAGTAAATTACTTGAAATAAAAAGACAATACTTATATTGGACTTCATATGCGACACATTGTATTGATTTAATGTTGGAGGATATTGGAAAGATCCTAGACATAAAAAAAACTATAGAAAAGATAATTTTTATTGTTAGATTTCTTTATAATCATATTAGGGCTTTGAATATGATGAGAGAATTCACAAACAACAAAGAATTAGTGAGATATGGTGTCACCCGATTTGCTACTTCATTTTTGACATTACGAAGTATGTATCATCAAAAACATAATCTGATAAACATGTTTACTTCTGAAAAATGGGTGACAAGCAAATGGGCAAAAGAAACAAAAGGCTATGATATCATCTTAATGCCATCCTTTTGAAATCATGTGGTTTATATATTAAAGGTAATTGATCCTCTTGTTCGAGTCCTTTGGTTGGTGGATAACAAAAATAAGCTTATAATGAGATATATTTATGAGGTTATGAATAAAGCAAATGAGACGATTAAAAGATCTTTTAATGAAAATAAAAAAAAATATGAAAATATTTTTACAATAATTGACAAAAGATAGAATTGTCAACTTCATCGTGCCTTACATGTAGCAAGATATTATTTGAACCCTGAATTCTTTTATAAGATTAAATATGTTGGATTTAATATAGAAATTTTGGATAGGTTATATTAATGCATTGCAAGATTAGTTCCAATCCTTGAGGTGCAAGATAAGATTATTCGTGAATTATCTTTATATAAAAATGTCGAAGGTCTTTTTGGAATTCCAATGACAGTTCGATCCAGGACAAGTACATCTATAGGTATTAATAATTTGATATAATTAATTTCATTTATAATATGTTACTATGTTATTGCTAATAATAATACAAATTTTATAGTTAAATGATGGAGTCTATTTGGAAATTCTACCTTGAGCTTACAGTAATTTACTATCAAAATACTTAATTTGACATGTAGTGCTTCAGGTTGTGAGCGAAACTATAGTGTCTTTAAACAAGTAAGGATCAATAAATATTTATTTCAATGAATTTATTTATTTAGATAGATATATTAATATATTTTTAAATTATGTAACATGATATGACACGGGAGTGCCTAATTTGCTACAATCTGCTCATGTTAACCTTACTGATGCTATGATATATTTTCAGCCCACAATGTTGCCTCAAAGTCTTCAACTCAGCCCATTCAAATATGACAGTTGATGAGCATATTCTCTACACTATGTTAAAGCTGTTTCAATACACTTTTCTTCATGACTAAGAAACACATTAATGGAGTTGGTTAACAGCTGTAAAATATTTAATCTCGAAATTTCCTATGTATGAAAGGTTATTTCATGCACAACTATTTATTTTGGTGTTTTAGGGTTAGAGAAGGGTTTAAAAACTGAAGATATTAGCAGAAGCACTCTTGGAGCTCTCTCAAAACTCGGTATCTCTTGGATTCTTCCTTGAGTGATGAGTCCTTTTGTACTGTTCTGTATCCCAGTTTAATTTCCCTGGGGTGGTGAAATTTTCTGTATCCCTATATGATTTTAAACCTAGTGGTGAATTGTTTTACGATTGTATTAAATTATTTTTTGTGAGATTATTCTTTTTCTGTCCGAAAGAACTTATTCCAGCAAATACCATTATACTCTCGACTTTTTCTCTCAAAATCCATTCCGTATCACCCCCGTATCAGTTTGGTATCAGAACTAAAGGTTAAAGATCATGGCACGACGAAATGGAAAGATGTTGCCGGTGAAGGTAGCGGTCACGAAGATGATTATGAATCATTGAGGCTGCAGCTACGAAGATTGCTAAATAGTATACAAGAGAAAAATGAAATCATCGAAGAACTTCGAAGTAGAAACGACCAGCGTGAAAATGATGTCCAACAGTTTACTTCTGATGATGATACACCTCCTCACTTAAGGGAGTCGAGAAGATTTCGGGCAAGGCATGCAGTCAAAGATGAATGGCAGAACAAATAAAACCCAAGATTGGATATTCCGGAGTTTGAAGGTAAAATTAATGTTGATGACTTTATTGACTGGCTTAATACAGTGAAAAGAATTTTCGATTTTCATGAACCACCTGAACAAAAGAAGGTAAAACTTGTGGTGCTTAAACTCAGACGAAATGCATCTTTTTGGTGGGAAAATCTGAAGAAGCAAAAGAACGTGAGGGAAAGAATAAGATCGTGGCATGGGAGAAAATGAAAAGGGAGTTGAAGAGAAAATACTTACCTAATAATTATAGACAAGAGATCTTTCTCAAATCAATGATTTCAAGCAAAAAGATCTTAGTGTGGAAGAGTACACAGCAGAGTTTGATAATCTCATGCTAAAAGGAGAGCTTGTGGAACCAGAAGAGCAAACTATTGCGAGATACTTAGGAGGTCTGAAATATGAGATTGCTAAAGTTATTCAACTGCAGCCATATTGGTCTTTAAATGATGTGAGTAAATTGACTTTAAAAGTTAAAAAGCAACAGAAGCTTGAAAAGAGTTCTCGATACGGGTCAAAAGAAAGCTATACAAAAATTGAAAGTTCCAAGTCTATTATCCAGAGCAAAGTGGTATCAAAGGTGCAAGACAAGGGTGAAGGATCTGGTGGCAGCAAACAAACACCTAATTTGTCTATCCCAAGTGGTCGAAAATGCTTCAAATGCCATGGTTTTGGGCATATTGCTTCAGATTGTCCAAATAGGAGGATTGTTACTTTGGTTGAAGATCATAGTGGCAAAGAAGAAAATGAAGCTGATGATAAACTAAAATATGATGATGATGAGGACGAGGTTACTTATGCTGATCATGGTTTGTCTATTGTGCTGCAACGTAGCTTACAAGTGTCTTATATGGCTGAAGATGAAAGTTGGGTGAGAAAGAACGTGTTTCACACTAAATGCACTTCTCATGGCAAGGTGTGCTTGGTGATTATCAATAGTGGCAGCTTTGAAAATGTGATATCTTTGGAAATGGTGCAGAAGTTGAAGTTAGACACAATCCCTCATCCACGTCCTTATCAATTATGCTGGCTGCAAAAAGGGAATGATATCAAGGTAACTAAAAGATGTTTAGTTCCGTTTTCTATTGGCAAGTATTACAAAAATGAAGTATGGTGTGATGTTGCTCCTATAGACGCTTGTCATTTATTATTGGGTAGACCTTGGCATTATGATAGGAGGGTGTTGTATGATGGCTACAAACATACATATTCTTTTAATGTGAATGAAAAGAAGATTATTTTAGCTCCATTACAACTTCCTGAAATCAGTACACCAAAGAAGGAAATTAACACTTTCATGTCCTATGGTGAATGCAAGGATGAATTAGAAAGAGATGGTCATATTCTGGCTTTATTAGTTGTAGAGGAAAATGATCAACATAAGGAGAGACCGGCAATCATGAAATCAATCCTGGAGGAGTTTCAAGATGTTGTACCAGAAGAGATTCCACATGGCCTTCTACCTCTAAAAGATATTCAGCATCATATTGATCTTATTTCGGGGGCTATTTTACCTAATAAGGCAGCCTACAGAATGAGTCCCAAGAAGTATGAAAAACTTCAAAGGCAAGTGAATGAGATGGTGGAAAAGGGATTGATTCGGGAGAGCACAGGTCCTTGTGCGATTCCAGCCTTGTTGGTGCCCAAGAAGGATGATTCTTGGAGAATGTGTATGAACAGTCGCGCCATCAACAAAATCACAATTGACCATCGTTTTCCCATTCCAAGGTTAGATGATTTATTTGATTAATTGTGTGGTGCTTCTATTTTCTCTAAAATTGATTTGAGCAGTGGCTATCACCAAATAAGAATGAGGCCGGGAGATGAGTGAAAAATATTTAAAACTAGAGAAGGATTATATGAATGGTTGATTATGCCATTTGGGCTATCTAATGCTCCTAGTACTTTCATGAGATTCATGAATCATATACTTAAGCCATGCATTAAGACTTTTGTTATGGTTTATTTTGATGACATATTAGTATACAGCAAGAGTGAAGAGGAGCAAATAAATCATCTCAAAGAGATTTTTCTTATTTTGAGACAATAAAAACTTTATGCTAATATAAAGAAGTGTGATTTCTTTACAACTACTGTTGTGTTTTTAGGGTAAATTGTTTCAAAAGATGGAATCATGATGGATCAAAGTAGGGTAAAGGCTATTCTTAATTGGTCAACACCTGCTTCATTGCATGATGTGAGGAGTTTCCATGGCTTAACTTCCTTTTACAGAAGATTCATCAAGGGTTTTAGCTCTATTGTTGCTCCGATCACTGAATGCTTGAAAGGTGATAAATTCAAATGGACCAATAAGGCTATTGATGCCTTTGAACTATTAAAAAGAAAGGTGACCGAAGCTCCTATCTTAGTGCTACCTAATT
Organism: Musa beccarii; assembly: GCA_024322285.1. Lineage (NCBI taxonomy): Eukaryota > Viridiplantae > Streptophyta > Magnoliopsida > Zingiberales > Musaceae > Musa > Musa beccarii. The sequence continues at coordinate 45,461,406 of CM044398.1, forward strand.
TTGACAAGGTATTTGAGGTTGAATGTGATGCCTCTAATGTGGGAATTGGTGCTGTTTTGAGTCAAGACGAAAAGCCCATAGACATTTTTAGCGAGAAGCTAAATGATGCAAGGAGATACTCTACCTATGATAAGGAGTTCTATGCCATTTATCGAGCTTTATCTCATTAGAGTCAATATCTTCTTGCTAAGCCATTTGCCTTATATTCTGATCATGAGGCATTAAAGTTTATTAATCACCAGCACAAGCTAAACAAGAGACATGCAGCTTGGATGAAATTCTTGCAATCTTATAACTTTACAATCAAGCATAAATCTGATGTTCAAAATGTAGTTGCTGATGCTTTAAACATAAAGCATTCTTTATTATCAATAATGGAAGTTAAAGTGGTTGGATTTGAGACATTCAAAGATCTTTATGAGAATAACGTAGATTTCGGCTCAATATGGTAGAATTGCAAATCAGGTTCTTTTCAACAATTTTCTATCCTTGATGGTTTTCTTTTTTGAGCTAATGCCTTATGTGTTCCATTTTGTTCATTAAGACAAGTAATTCTAGCTGAAGCTCATGGTGGTGTTTTGGGAGGACATTTCAGTCGGGACAAGACTCTAGCTCTTGTTCAATCAAATTTTTATTGGCCCAAGATGTTCAGAGAAGTAGAAAGGCTTGTGAAACAATGCCAAGTGTGCCATTTGACAAAAACGAGAAGTCAAAATTCTGGTTTGTACACTCCACTTCCGGTACCTAATGCTCCATGGGAGGAAGTCTTGATTTTGTTTTGAGACTACCAAGAACTCAAAGGAACAAGGATTCTATCATGGTTGTTGTTGACAGATTTTAAAAAATGTCTCACTTTGTCCCTTGTAATAAATCAAACGATGCATCTCATATCGCTGATTTGTATTTTAAGGAGATTGTGAGATTGCATGGTGTTCTAAGAACTATGGTGTCTGATCGAGATTTAAAGTTTCTTAGTCATTTTTTGAGAACTTTATGGAGGAAGCTAGGTACTTTTTTGAATTTTAGCAGCTCACTTCACCCACAAATTGATGGGCAAACTGAGGTAACGAACAGAAGCTTGGGAAACTTGCTTAGAAGTTATGTTGGCAAGAACATCAAGCAATGAGATCTCATTCTTCCACAAATTGAGTTTGCCTACAATCGTTCCTTGCATCATAGCACTGGTAAGAGTCCTTTTGAGGTTGTTTATGGTGCTAATCCTATTGGTCTTTTGGATTTGGTTCCTCATTCAGCAACTAAGCAATTTAGTAAAGATGCCGATGAGAGAGCTAAGCAAATAAAGAAGCTGCATGAGGATGTTAAAACAACCATAGAAAAGCAAAATGAGAGGTATAGGCAAATTGCCAACAAACACAGAAAACTTATGGAGTTTAATGCAGGTGATTTGGTCTGGATTCATCTAAGAAAGGAGAGGTTTTCACCGGGCAAATTTTGAAAATTAAAACCAAAAGCTGATGATCCATTCGAGGTGCTTAAGAGAATTAGTCAGAATGCTTATGAGATCGAGCTACCTAAAGATTATGGAGTGTCTTCAACATTTAATGTGGCTAATTTAAATCCTTATCATGAATATATTACTAAAACAAACAAAGATTTGAGGACAATTCTTTTTCAATTAGGGGAGAATGACACGAGAGTGCCTAAATTCCTACAATATGCTCATGTTGACCTTGTTGATGCTATGGTATATTTTTAGCCCACAATGTTGCCTCAAAGTCTTCAACTCAGCTCATTCAAATATGACAGCTCATGACTAAGAAATACATTAATGGAGTTGGTTAACAATTGTAATACATTTAATCTCGAAATTCCCTATGCATGAAGGGTTGTTTCATGCAAAACTATTTATTTTTGTGTTTTAGGGTTAGAGAAGGATTTAAAAACTGAAGATATTAACATAAGCACTCTTGGAGCTCTCTCAAAACTCTGTATCTCTTGGATTCTTCCTTGAGTGGTGAGTCCTTTTGTACTATTCTGTATCCTTGTTCAATTTCCCTGGGGTGGTGAAATTTTTTGTATCCCTATGTGATTTTAAACCTAGTGGTGAACTGTTTTACGATTGTGTTAAAGTATTTTTCATGAGATTGTTCTTTTTCTGTCCGAAAGAACTTATTCCAACAAATACCATGATACTCGACTTTTTGTCTCAAAATCCATTCCGTATCACCCCCGTAACATGATAGATTCACTCAAAGAGAAGGAACTGGTTAGAACATCAACGATTACATGATCTTGTTTATATAAACTATAATCAAGCTTTGAAGGCTCATCATGATTTACGAAATAGAATTGATCCAATCTTATTACAAGATATTAATGATTCAAATGAGTGATTAGTGGGAGAAATGTGTGTCAACTTGTAAGATGCCGAAGACGAACTTGGATTTAAAGATGATAGATTGACATGGGGAGATATGGCAAGAGCTTCAAGTACTGGAGAATTACAAACATATACAAGACAGATGACAGAAAAAAATGGGTGTAAAAGCATCAAGTTCGACTCCTGCTATTGTTGAAGACATAAAGAATGAAACATATTTTGATAAAGAGGAAGGACAAGACGAAAAGGATGAATTCAATGAAGATGATTTGTATGAAAATGACGATAATATTGATTATGATAAATGACTTTGAAATAAGATTTTATTGTTTTGATTTTTTAGACTTTTTGTTAATGTGTCATTATGATTTTATACCTTAGATTTTCTTAATTTAATAACATATTCTTCTTTAAATAATTATATTTATTAATTATATTATATATTTTTATATTTTAGCGCCTCGCTTTATTCGGGAGAGCGCCTAGCGCGTCAAGCATTTTTGGACCTTGGCGCCTTTTGACGCTTAGCGCTTTTTAAATCACTGTACAGACCAAGGATTGAAATTTCGTATCGTACCGGAGTTTCGAGACTTGCTCGATACGATACGATACTGTATATCAAGCGATATATTTCGGTATATCGTTCGATATATATATATTATATATATTAAATATATATATAGAGCTAAACCAAGAGGAGGCGACGTCGCAAATAAAAAAAAATTACGATGTCGCCCGCCGAGGCGAAGTCGCAGATAAAAAGAAAATTTGCAACGTCGCCCAAGAAGAAAAGAAAAAAAAAATCTTCGCCTCTCTGCCCCGCAATACCGATGCCTCTTCTCCCGCGTGTAGATGAGAAGTCGCCGACAAGGAAAGCGGCGATCACCGTCGACGATAACGGGCTCAATCGACGGTACCGCTCGGTAGCGAGCGGTCCGTGAACCGATCTGCTGATGGACTGGTACATACCGCCCGTACTGTGCGGTATCATTCGGTATTGCAAACCTTGGTGTAGACTTGGGTAGTCAATTTAAACAAAAATTTTCTCCTACAACTAAATGCTGCCAATATCTTAATGACTTCTTGCTTGTAAAGGCTAATACAATGCATTTGTTGTTCTCCCTATTTTTTTTACTATGCTATTTTTTATTTGATAATTTAAGAAGTATCTTTTAAAGTCTTGGTGTTTAATGGAAACAGATTCCTTGTATCAATTCCAACATCCCTAGTTGACTCTTCTCTGTTCAGATAATATATGTGAATAAAAAACCACATAAACCTATGCTTCCACCAACCCTTTAGTCATGAAGGCACAAACCTGATACTATGAGCTGAGCACTGCATAATTATTCATTGGCAAAGGCACCAACTGAGCCATTACCATCTAGTTCTTAATATAAACTGATTTTCATCAAGCAACAAAATGTGTACAATCATAAATAATGAACAATATGAAAGTAGAACAAATATGTAAATTCTATTGGCTTTCTGATACCAAAGAAAATAAGAACGGATGATGCATACTATTTGAGTATTTCCTTTTGTCATCACTCCTAAAACTTCATGAATAGTTGTATTAGTCTTCCGTGAGACAGCAGCAACCTTTGTTCCGACCTGAATCAAATAAGAAAAGCATAAGATGAAGAGAATAATAGTATTACGAATAGAAAGTTGATGACCTGCCAAGAGAACCAGTTAACCAGTAAACTAGTGGAGCATGTTGCATATTGAAAGTGTTGTTTAAGGTGCTTCACCACTCTTATTTAGCTATTCAAGAAATCGATTACGTGAGTTTGATTAATAATAAGACGAGAGTCTTCAATATTCATATGCTACTAAGAATATATGATAAACCAATGAAAATAGATCCCATAGCAAATAGGAGGGTCATTTTGTAAGCATACCAAGAAGAAGCCAAAAGCTGTGGGAGAGGAACAATTAAAAAAACCAAAGAATGAGGAAAATCAACGTATAGATGTTACAGAAAAAGCATATGATTTGGAAGTGAAGGAACAGAATGATTGAAAGATATGGAACATCAAAATAGGTATAAACGTGCTACTAAAGTATTCAACATGAGAGTCATTGCTGGATGAGCAACCAGCATTGATTTCTGCAATAAAGAGCAGAAATGCTTGCTGAAAAAAAATCACAGATCAATGTAGCATACAAATAAGTCACAACACTAGAATATTTCAGAGTGTTGGGACCACAATAAATAATTTATCCAGAAAATTTCAGCATATAACAGCATCCTTTCTAAACCAGTCCAAATTCGTTCAAGAAGTACAATAAATACTTTATCAACAGAAACCCTTAGCAGATCGTGGTGCTTTGTTCCCCTATTATTCTTTCTTATTTGTTCGGACAAGGAAACAATATAAGATAATTAAATTAAAAACCAAGACGAGTTTTTTTTTTTAGCGTGTTAGTACAAAAACCAAGACGCTAGTAGTCATCCGTAACATTCAAGAAGAGAACGTCTCTAGAATGTAATCACAACTCAGATTTCATCACGACCAACACCAATAACGTCAGTAGCTAGAAGCTACCTGAAGAGCAATAGCTGGGCGAAGCTGAGGGTCACAATTAATCCAACATCGAGTGCATAAAAGAGCCACAACTTTACCATAAAGTTCGTCAGGCAAGACTTGCCAGCATTGGGCGCACCAATGATCCCGACCGAGAGCGACCGCTGATCCTCCTCCTTGACCACCATGTCCTCTTCCTCGTCCTCATCGGGCTGACCCAGCGCCGCCTCAAGAAGAGCCCTGGCAAGCCTGGTGGCCCTCTCCCTCTCCTCGGCCTCGTCGTCGTCCTCCACCACCTCCGGCTGGCTCCGGCTCTGAGCGGCCGCCTTCCCGAAAAGAACCTCGTCGGCCCTCGCGCGGTGGGCCTCGTCCCATATCGGCGTCTTGGGGGGTGTCGGAGCCTGGGTGGGAAGGGAGAAGGCGGAGCTGTCGAAGTCAGCGGAGGGGAGGTCGGCGTCGGAGTCGGCCGGGGTGGGGGCGGGGGCGGGGGCGAGGTTTTGGCGTAAGGCGCGGGCGGCAAAAGATCGAGAGAGGCAGGATCGATATAGATGAGAGTTAAGAATCTTAGAACTAGGAGGAGGAAGAGGAGAGGAGGAGGAGAGAACCCTAGAGATGCCTCTTAAGGCTTTCATTACTCCCACTCGCGCCACCACCACCACCAGAGAAGAGAAGCGGAGAGAGAAGGGGGAGGGTGTCTTATTGTTGCGGGTTTTGGGGGTTTCGTATTGTTTCACGTCACGGTTGATTAGGGTTTTTATATTACGGCCGTGACTCAAGAAAAGTGTTGCGTAAAATCGTATGAGAAGTGGGGAAAAGGGCGGTAAATAGTATGATCAAAGAGGTTTAATGTTGTAAATTTAATCTTTCTTTTTTTCACCTTTAGATTTTTCATACCACATGGTTTATTACCCTCTCACGACAATTCATTTCGTCCTATTTTACTCTTTATTTTTTACTCCAAAAAAAAAAAAACAAAAGAGAGGAGATCATAAAGACACGACGATCGATATGATAAACTTTGGATGGTAAGAAATTAATCTTTCATTTTAATATGTTGATATGTATCGAGCATCATTGTGGCATATACATGAAATATTACATAAAACATCGTTATTTATACAATAAGAATATTATATATTATTGATTATTCACTAACCCTTTGACATCTTAAAAGGAATTATTTAACGATGATATACATGACTCACATATCTCAAAATAAAAAATCGAAATATTCTTTATAAATGTTTTATATTTAAAATATTAATATGATAGTAATATATCTAATTAATCTAGACCTCAAGAGGACATGAGACCACATCTGATAAAATTAACACTAATAATTTTCAGATGCAAAAATATTATAAATTATCACAATGTTCTAAAATCAAGTTTCATCTTCACCGCTTATTTATCAAAAACATATCAAAATAAATACATATAATATTAAAAGACTTGCGAGAAGTTTGATTTTGCATTGCATAAACGTCGCACTGCTACAGAATTAAGTACAAAAATCACCGCTTCTAAGGAAGAGGAGAAAAATGATAAATAACTCGTTCCTCAAAAAGTTACAGAACCAACAGATGAATATTATCTGAATTCCTCCAATATTTGTTTGACCTAAGGTGTAGAGGAGATTATAATCGACTTCAAGATCATTGCCAGTAGCTAAAATGAGGATGAATGTCCAAAATGAAGCAGTGGTGTTGGTTTCTGAAGAACTGCTGAGAACCTTGACATAAGAACCGTTCAAAACCTTTACTCTGTAACTCATAGCCTATTCATCATCAAATAAAACAACAAACCAGTCTAAATTGTCTATGGATATACTTTGACAGACAACCCAACCTCTGATGACGAGCATATTTATTCAGAAGGAACATTGAAGCTTGTTGCTTGTGGATCAAGTCCTTCCAAGATCACCAAAGAGACTTCAACTTCCAGCACTAGGAAAAGGACTAGAACGCCATACGACCTGCAAGCCGGCTTTCAGATATCCTTCTGTCTATGGCTGCATTGACGGAGTTCATCTGCTTCAACATGCAGGCAGAAAATTAATCAGACAGATGCTTCGAGCAAGTGCTCATACAGAATGCTACTGCCATTCCTCATGTCTAATTATCTAACTACGCAAGAGGTACCAAACTTGCTTCTGAATGAAAGCTGACCTGTACCAACTCTTGTCGCACACTGCGATCAAAAATAGATAACAAGAAATGCTACGAATTGAGAAAAGCCTGTTGGGATATATCTTGTGCCATCCAAGCCCCCAAGCTCATTAACAAGCAATAGGGAGAATAAATACCACATAATGGAAATTAAAATTTTAATCAGAACAAAATACATACACATTTTCGCACTGGCCTGGTGCTAGGTTGAGAACCCTTGAGTCTTTTGCAGCACAAGCTTGTCAGATTTGTACCACTAACTAGCAGAAAGAATAAATGTAAATACCTACTTGGAAACTTTGATGCCCCAGAAAATCGACTGGATATATAGCATGTTAAAGGTCGCAATTTAAGGAAAAAACACTCTTTCCCCATCAACCAGAAGGGTGAAAATAGAAATTGATTAGAAAAGAAGGCCTAGTAGTAAACTCAAAAGGGCCAAAAATTTAGTGGAGTATAGATTCTGATGGAATTATCAACTATTAAGTACAATTAAGTATCGGACAAAAAATCTAAAAGGAATAGGTCAACCTACCTATCCAGATCTGCAACCAAATTGCACATTCATCTCAATTCATTAGAACAAATAAACAGAAGGCACTAGCAACTTACCTGGCTAGTTTCATCATGCACCTGATACTGTGGTAGAGACATTCTTCTTTCTTCCTGCACAACAATCCCATGTTAAAGAACATTAAAAAAAAAAAAAATGAAGTATTCAGTAGTAAAGTATGAATAAGGCATTTCACCAAGAAATTATAAATGCTAGAGTAGGAGTAGTTACCATTGACATTGCCTCATCATCCCAAACCAAGTAGACCTCATTTGTGGTGAATTGGGAAGCAGGGGGTTTGTTGGATATCACAGGCGGAGGTCCAATTGAAGGGTTCTCAGTGTTTGGACCAGAAGCATACACATGTGAGTTTGTATATGAAGCAAGACCTAAGGAACAATAGCACAAAACATTTACTTAGTCCTAAGTACAATTTCAGTCCACAGATTTCCAAATAACCTTCAAACGTATAGGTTCATCAGATGAATCTAAGGAGACCATACAAGATAAGAAGCTTTCAAAATAAACTGAATTTTGCACCTGAATTGTTTAGCGCAACATAACCACTTGCAGCAATACCTGACACAGGATTTGCATCAGCTACACCTTTCAACATCATTGGGGAGCTTGATGAAATGATTGCAGGTGAGGATGTTGCCAAAAACGGGGAACTCTGAGCTGGGACACCAGCTGGACTACTGATTGGAAATAGTGGTTGGGACACTGCAGGTGGTGTGGATGATGATATGCCAGGCGGAAGTGGTGATTGAAGTACAGCACCAGAAGTGGAGTTCAAAGGAGTCGTAACATTCTGAATAGGAAATAATGGCTGTTGTGGTGCCACAACAGGTGCAGGAGAAACTGGAATGGTCAACTGTGGTGGAAACCAAGGTTGTGGACGAGCAGCTGGAACAGGCCACATTGGAGGTGGCACTGGAAATGCAGGATTGTATCTGGTTAAAAAAAAAAAACCTGTAAGAAGAACATGTCGTACATGAACAGCAACATCAGTGGTTAAAATTATATTTATATGAGAGAGCACCGGAAGTGAAAGCTTGAAGATAATAAAACATCTAATCAATGAAGTAAATCATACGCTGGTGGAACTGCACCATAGGTTGGTGGTGGAGGAAATCTTATGCCCATTGAACCTGGTACAACTCCAACAAGCCCAGTGGATGGCATTTCCACTTTTATTGACTTTGCTGCTGCCTCTTCATCTACGCCAGAATTTTATAAAGAATGGTAAAGTTAGCACCACCATTGCAACAAACACATGGTCACTGAAAAAGGAAAATATTTACAAATGCACACATAAACATATATTAAGAATATCTATAGTATGCTGGTGTTGAACTATATTGATATGCTTGGTGATCCCAAGTAATGCTCAATACCACGGAGTAAAGCTATATTGAACAGAACACAAAGATTGCATTATTATGTAAGGGACAATTTCTGGACAGGGGCTCACATTTTCTGTCAAATCATGTCCCCTACCAACATAAGCTTGAACAATGACAAGGTATGACAGCACCATTTTGTGGTATGAGAAAATTCATATGTACATTGTGATACACAGATTTAATCAGCATAAAACATACAGGAATATAAGCCCCTGGTTACTACATCTCATCTAGTGGTCCTTGAACCTTGTAAAAAAACATGATGCCAAGTTAACCATGCCAAGTTCAAGAAACACGTCAAGTTAGATACATTTTTTATGTTTAAATGCAAATTGAAAATCAACCTTCAGAGAAAACTAAATCATTGGCATCATGAAGGAAAATGGACTTAGACTGCAAAGATCACAAGGTCCAATGGGAATAATCTCACCATCGATCCTAGACAGATTAAATGAAAAAGTAATCAAATTTCAGATCCTTAATGATGCCAGCCCTCTAGAAGACATTTTAAGTTGTCAAATGAAATCTCCTTATATTATCCTACATCAGTTACCAAGATTGCCCAAGAAGAAGAAAAAGGAAGGTCAGGTGAAGGAAACAAGAAGACAAATATTAGATTTAAACAAAGATTATATAAGGGAAAAGAAATGAAAGAAGTGATAGATTAAATAGAAGATTTCATCTTTACAAGGATGCTTCTTCCATACTTAAAAAGAAAGATGACTGTCACAAAAATCTTATCAGCAAGGAAAATATTTGTCAACATAAATTTATGTTCCCGAAGAAGAGATAAAATTGTTGATATATTTTGATTTATGAAATTCACATTTCTAATACTTTCTTCCTTATTTTTGTAAGTTCTGCCTTTTTATTGTCCTTGGCAGTGATTTAACAAGCACTAGGCGCCAAGGTCCAAAAATGCCCGAGGCGCTAGGCACTCGCCCGAGCAAAGCGAGACGCTAAAATATAAAAATATATAATATAATTAATAAATATAATTATTTAAATAAAAATCTAATAAAAATTTCAAATAAATAAAAAATAATAGCATTAAAATCAAAATAATATATTATTAATCTAATAAATAAAAAAATCATTATGATTAGCAAAGATATCTTTGGCAGCGGTAGTGGTACTCGCTGGCGGCGGGAGTGGGAGCAATGAGCTGGCGATAATGGCGAAAGCGCGGTGGCGGCGAGAGCGAGAGCAGCGAGCGATGATAGTGGCAGCGGAAGCAGCGAGAGCAAGAGCAGGAGCGACGATAGTGGCGTGGCGAGTAGCGAGCCAAAGCGAGAGCGAAGACGATGGCGGTATGAGCAACAGCAAACAATGGCGGCGACAATGGTAGCTAGCGGCGGCAATGGAACGGCGAGCAAGGTTAGGGTTGGGGAAGACGCGAGAGAAAGGTGCTTTAGTTGGTTCGATTGAACCAATTAAAGCAGACCGAACTAGCGTTTTAACGCTGGTTCGATCGCCCGGTTTAACCTGAGCGCTAGCCCGAAACGCCTGACGCCTAGGCTCGGACGAGCGCCCAGGCGACGCCTAGGCTCGGACGAGCGCCCAGGCGACGCCTCTTTGAAGTGAGGCGCCTAGAAATGAAGCGAGGCGCTCGGGCCTCGCCTCTCCTCGCCCCAGCGCTTAGGCGAGCACCCGCTCGCCTATTGAAATCACTGGTCCTTGGGTTCTAAAAAAGGAAAAAGTTATTGTAACTAGAACATCAATCAATAAATGAATAAATAATTCATTTTCTCATATTATGTGACTAGTGAACCACAACACTTTTTGGGACATCAAATATGAACAAATACATGATTGAATAACTCTTTTTTTCATCATAATATGTGTAAATGATGCCATGCTTCATTTTTTTCCAATGAAATGATTCTATCATCTTAGGTGTGCAAAGATGTCATCTTTAGCCCTAGAAGTTGATTCTTACCCATAGTCAGTCTCGCAGTTATTATGTTTAATCTCAATTAATCATACATCGTTTGGCATCAAAGCAACTTATTCTACATCAGATTTGTGATCCAGTAAAAAAATACTTGCCCAGTGAATTAAATAAATTCTATAAATTGCTTGATTTACAGAAAAATACTTGCAACCAACTAAAATTACAAAGTGGGAGCCTGCTGTGTACGTCCATGAAGTACGCTTCAGCACAATAACAATAAAAAATATTTTTTCTAGAGGAAGCATTACTTTTTTTTTAATCCTAGAAAGAACAACACAAACAGATTGCTAAATTATGGGACCTGTTAGCTTCTTGCCCTCTTTGCATGTGTAAAGAAGCTCTTGAAATACAAGGTCAAGTAGAAAGAATAAGCTAAGTGCAAAACTTGGGGACCATCGCAAGCACTATCAAGAAAGTATCAATGTGTCCGAGATGAGATATAACAAAAATAAAAACAAAAGATTATACATAGCATTAAAAAAATCCTCATTGTGAAGAAAATGGCAATAAAAAGAATACCTTCATTACAGATATATTGAAATCTCAAAATTTTAAAAATTAAAAAACCATTGAACAAAGATGGAGAAAGGTATAGATGAGGTTCCAATTCATGGGCATGCACTTGGGCAAATGCATTTGAAAATAATGCATAACATATGAAAATTATAAAAATAAAAAAATTTAAAATTTTACCAGAAAGAAAGCACATGCAAAAAGTTTTACCTTCACCATAGTGAGCTGCTAATATATCAGGAGGGATTCCTTGCATTCCATAAATCTCAATTTCAGTCGATTCTCTGTCAGGCTTAGCATTAGGAACCCTGAATGAGAGAATTGAATTTAGAACATCAAAAAAGGAAAAGAATAGGGGTGTAAATTTAACTAATGTCTGATACAGCAAAAAATGACTCAACAAAAAGAAACTCAGTCCACCTATGAAACAAACAACAGACATGATTGTCATGATTCACAGTATACATTATGTTATGGAACCAAATTAGATGACCTAATATCCTATGGGTAGGATCATCAGTTCTCGGTCAGGATCAATCATGTATGCCCCAAATGAAGGCCAACTCTGTTGAAACTGAACTTTTCATTTCAAAATACAAAATATAGTGTTTTTAAGCATCCAAACTTATGAATTTAGCATAATAATAATCAACTTTAACATCATATAACATGTTTTGACTTAATTAACAAATAAAAGCATCAAGCTATTAATTACAAGGTTTAATTGTGCATGCACCCAACAACATCAAGACAAAGGATAATGGTGTGGATCCCTATTTCAAATGGTTCACTACACATTTCAATGAATGAATACCTTCTACACCATCGTCCTTTTCTTTGGGTTCAATGAACATGCAAAACATTCTTGAGATTACTACCATAGAAATAACATAATTTTAATTGAGCATCATAGTTGTCAGTGCAAGAAGTCAAAGAGAACAATGGAATTTCTCTCATCCGAATTAGCTAGGAAACTTGACAATACTTCGAACTGAAAGAACTACCTGAATGTTATTCCAAAATTTTAAAAATTGGCTCTTCCGTCAAAACTATAAGTTTATGTATCTCAACCGTCTAACCCACATAACAATCATTCATCACGGCACGTTTCAAGAAGGCAGTTCATGCATCTACAAATCAGGGCAAAATGTTGGTTGGTCCAGCATCCAAAAAGACGAAACTCTAAATCCCAAATCCGTCAGTGTAAGGCAGATTTAGGGATTTGGAGACGATTGATATTTGGGTTGGGGGAGGATGGAACATACTTGGTGACGGTCTCCTTGTGGACCTGGAGGACATGGATGGCCATGCCGCCAGCGGTGGAGAGCTTCTTGTGACAGACGTGGCACTTGAAGTGCTTGGCCTTCTGGTGCTGGACAAGGATCTTCTCGTCGTCGAACTCCCGGTCGCAGTAGTAGCACCACATCTTCGACGGCCTCTTCTTCTTCTTCCCCATCGCTGCCCAGGTTCAGCCGATCCTCCTCTCCTCTCCTCCGATCCGGTGTCGGGAGGAATCGAACGATCCGGATTCAGAGATTAGGGTTCTGCGAATCGCCGACCCGCAGGAGGAAAACAGAAGCCCAACGAAGCCGGGCTCCTGAGGGCACGCGGTGACCGCAGATAAAGTCTTCTGCGGATGGATTTAGGATTTTGGGCCTAAAAGCCTTTTAGGCCCATTAAAACACGGCCCAACCTCGCGCCAGATTGGGATCATTGGTGATAGAGTGAACACATTTCATCCAACTTTATTTTTTTATTTTAATTGTTTTTCGAAAGGTAAATGCCGAATATTCCAAATAACGGAAATTTGATGAACTTGAGTTATTTTACCGTAATAATAAATCTTTACCTAACAATAAACATTAAGCGAATGGTAGCATTTCCTTCAAATTTACTCATCAGAAAGAAAAAAAAAGAAAAGAAATAATTAATTACTAATAACATATGGACGTTTCGCGGTTCGTTTCACGCTCGATTCCCACGCAATTTTGACTGCACCACACTTCGAGTCTACATCGATAAAAATGCACGCGGAAGATCCCCGCCCCTTTTCACCAGCCGGATTCCGCCACGTGCATATCTCGGATTGGTCCTATGAGCCACGCGTCCTATGGAATCTGATTCCCCTCGGGACCAATTGTTGTCTACCCAAAAAAGAACCCGATATCCTCATTGGAACACGTATGTGGGACCATAAACCACCTCACGGTAAGTGGTGGGTGGTTTTGTGTCGAAGGACGGTCTGGAATGTTTCTTTAGATTCGTCTTCTCGGTCTCTCTCGCCGCTTCGCGTTCTTCTCTAGGGTTCCCGACGGGGAAAAAGATCCGGCTTTTGTTGGGTTCGTGGCGTCGCCTCCGTCTCCACTCGGCCCATGTGTAAGCTCTTATTGTTCTGCTGCCTTTCTTGGCACCATTCCGCCTGTTCGAATTGTTGTGTTGTTGGGTGGTGCCCTTGGGCGCGATCCGACGTCCTCCGGCCTTGATTTCGTGGGCGGAGCTACTGTAGCATCGTGCTCTGTGCTTTTGAGCATCAAGTAGATAGTCGTAGGGCTGAGAGTGCGTCGCCCGGTGCTTGTTTTGGCTTTGGCCTATTGGTCCTTTGTCAGGTGGGTTGGTTTCCTGTGATCTCGTGGGTACAAGTTGAAGTCTTTCCTTTTGTTCTTCTCGTTGAGCTTTTGTTGTCTTTTTCGTTAGTAGGAGTCAAGATGTTTCCTGTGAGCATCGCTTTTCGAACATAGAACAATGCCAAATTTGTAGTGTGATTCTGTCTGCCTTTGTTCGATGAGTTGCTCCATCTGTCAAGGATAAGGCTGTGTATATTAACCCTCTTCAGGCGTCGTGTCGGCATGAGCGTGGGCCGTCTTTTTCAGGATACTTTTAATATTGTAACAACAGGGTAGTCTATTGGTCTTTGGAACTGTGAAGGGGCGGCGGCATCCTGCCCTTCGATCCCTTTTTTTTTTTTGTTTTTTCTAGTCTATATTTTTTTAGGCATAAATGTAGATAAATTTCTTGTCTTATTCTTATCATCTTTGTGCGGAATTAATGACCTTCTTTAAATAATTTTTCTATTCAAGCGCTAATTATAGACTATGGCCTTCTGGTCGTCCTTTTTTCGGATCGACAAGATAAATTGCATCACTATTCAATATTAACATCTTGTTCATGTTGAGACTCTATAAAAATATAATACATCTTGTACCATTACGAAACTTGTGAAGGCAGTCAGTGAGGCAGAAATGTGAGTTTGTGTATCTTTTGATGAGTTTTCTCATTCACTTTTGATTCCGACTATCCAAAGGAAGGTGGTAGACATTATTTAGTAAAAGACAAAATTGGAACAAGACCTGATATGCATCCTTGTGCTTGCAATAGCAGAATTGAACCTGATAAAATCTTTATACAATTGAAAAGTATGCTCTCAAGAGCACTCTATATCATTTTTGGCACACTTAAATTAAACATGATCATAACAGTGCATAGAATAGAACCCGATAAAATCTTTGTACAATTGAAAAGTATGCTCTCAAGATAACTACATCACGTTTGGCATACTTAAATTAAACAGAATCATAAGAGTGAGTAAGATTGTGCTTGAAAATCTCTTATGCATCCAATCTAGGTGGAGCCAAGACTGTTTTGTTTAAGTCCAGATTAATCTTTTTATTTTTCAGGATACTGGACTTAGTAGGAGTCTTATGTTATTATTTTTTCAATTGAAGAAGTGGTAAGGATAAATTTTAACTGAGAGAAGATGAAATGAGATTTTTATCTTATTCAATCTTAGCAGTATTCAAATGGTTAATCAGTAAAAGAACCTTAAAAAAAAAGGGGCATACACAGTACACGAGGCTCTCACCAGTAAATAAAACCTTAAAGGCCTTAATAATGAAAATTAAGATGAATTTTTGGATGAAAGAAACGTTTCTTTAGGCTATATGACCTTGCTATCTTTTTTTATGTGATGGATGTTTCCCTCCATCTTTTACTCTTCTTCCAACCCACGGTCCCCTTCTCCCCTCCTCTTAGAGTCATATTAGAGCATGGGTTTACATTCTTGCACTACTCTGTTTCCTTCAAATTTCCAAATTTATTAGTTTACTTGCAATTTTCTTTCATTTTCAGAATTTAAGTTATACAGTCTCAGATAGGTAATGCTCAATTTATAGTTATCTTTCTTGGTATAACTCTTTCCCAACCTTGTTATTGAATGTTGTTGTCCACACTTGAACCATTCCATGATATTTATGTTTTCTTTGTCTTTGAGCTGCAAAATTGGCATGAATATCTGCCCCCTATCCTGGTTTTCCTGTTACTACCCACGAGGTGGCTACTACTTGACTAACTTAGCTACAAACTTCCGGTGATAAGCATATATGTTATGTAGACACTATGAGAGAAAGATGGGCATAATAATTGATGACTGGCTTTGTAAAATGCATGATGATAACTTATGATAGTGATACAACAGATTAATTAGTTGCACTGCTGGATGGCAGTGTGATAAAGCTTTTCTGAAATTATGGTTGGACATGCCTGGTTTTGTTCTTTCTACATGCATCGTAAATAGATACCTTTCAACTGGGAAGATGGTCTGTTTGTGGCAAATATGTTGCGCTGCCAAATTTGCTAGGTTGAAGTATTTGAATACGGTTCTATCTGAATGCAAGGATTTAAACACCATTGAAGCTGGCATGTACCATTTAGTATTTACCAGTCCGAGTGTAATACCATTTGGTTAGATTTTGAACTTTAGTCACTAAGATTGGGCATTACAAGTTTGTATGCTGCCTAGTATACTACTACTGCATCAGTCCAATTGGTTGCCAAAATTGGTATCAAATTGATATTTAAATTCTTCAGTAGGTTTATATGATTCCTTTTCAAAAAAAATTTATATGTTGTAATTTAAGATGAGAAAACTTGCAGTTATGGCCTGGCAAAGATTGCCTACTCAGTCACATTCATGTTTAAACTCATGGATTAATGGACATCTTTTTCAAGTTTAATTTTCATCTGACAAATGGAGTATTGTGTATCATTTGGAATACAATATTGTATATTTTGCTGGTGTACGTTACCTAACATATCACACGACTAAAGAAGAAATGTTTTGGAAGGATTGTGGCCTAGTATTTACTTAAGTACTATCCTAGAATATCACGAGAGGTACAAAGTCCACCAGTCCATAAGCAAAACTGCAGGATGAAATAGGGGAAGCTCATAATTACAGGTTGAGGTTGCTTTGATATTGTAACTATGT
Source organism: Musa beccarii (assembly GCA_024322285.1). NCBI lineage: Eukaryota > Viridiplantae > Streptophyta > Magnoliopsida > Zingiberales > Musaceae > Musa > Musa beccarii. The sequence goes on from CM044398.1 coordinate 45,478,135, forward strand.
TTTACTATCACACAACCTTATTTATACGCATTGTTTTTTACACTGTAGTACAAAAGTCATTCTTGAATTGTCTACAAGACTTAAGTGTATAAACTTTAATTTTTTTACTTTATTACTGACTTCTCATGGCTGCAAGCATCAAATTGGTAGCTGGTTTCTTTACTGTAATTTCATGGTTTTACTAGAATTTCTCTGATTATTTTTTATTATCTTACAGCCATGGCAGGCCCAGAACTGTAGAGAAACTGGGAGGAGTGTTCTGGTCATGGATCAGTCAACCCAACCGCTGCAGCCTGTGATGCGAATTGTCACTGGTGCTGCCCAAATAGCATATGCTGCCTCTACTTACCAACCAACTTCTATAGTAACTGGAGCTCCAGCAGCGGCTGGAACTTTACCAACACCACCTACTTCAGCATTCACCACAAACCAGACCCAGCTTACCAGCCAGCACCAGGTTGCGTACCAGCAGGTCCAGCAGTTCCACCACCAACAACAGCAACATCAGCAGCAACAGCTTCAGGCATTCTGGGCTAACCAGACATTAGAGATAGAACAAACCAGTGATTTCAGGAACCATAGCCTGCCGCTGGCACGAATAAAGAAGATCATGAAAGCTGATGAGGATGTCCGCATGATCTCGGCTGAGGCTCCTGTAGTCTTTGCTAAAGCATGCGAGTTGTTCATTTTGGAGCTGACACTGAGAGCATGGATCCACACCGAGGAGAATAAAAGGAGAACGCTGCAGAAGAATGACATTGCAGCTGCTGTAACCAGGACTGACATATTTGACTTTTTGGTCGATATAGTTCCCAGGGATGAGTTGAAGGATGACAGCCTTGGGATTCTGAGAGCTGCTTTGCCCACTGTTGGTGGTTCTGCTGACTCGATTCCTTATTATTATGTGCCAGCACAAAATCAGGTGCCCGGTGCCGGAGTGATCATGGGAAAGCCTGTTGATCAAACGGCTGCCTCAGCAGCGTATGCTGCTCAACAGCCTCACTCGGTAGCATACATGTGGCAGCTCCCTCAGGCTCAGCAACCCCAGCCCCAGCCCCAGCCCCACCAGCCTATGCCTGAAAGTGACTAAGTGTGATATAGATGGATTACTAAGAGCAATCATGTCTGACAGAATAGCAAACAACTCTTAAACATGTCGGTGTGCGAGATGGTTATTATTACTGATAGTGTTAGTCCTCAGCAGAAAAATTTAGAAAAAAAAAAGAAAGAAAGTAAGAAAGAAAAGGTATGCCAAGCCGTTGTGAAGTTTTTCATTTTTCAACTGCTGACGGGGAAAAGAAGCATTATTAACTTAAGTTGTATAACTAAGAATGCATTGATCTTTAGTGACCTTTGCTTTGAGATTTTTATTTCAGTAGTTTATCTTGATTGATGGTTAGTTTGAGGCTTTTTTTCGGGTGATGTTGTGCTTTACCTGATCAATTGTTACTGTTTTAGTTCAAACATCTGGCCATCTGTGGTTTTCTACTGTGATTGACTAGTTGCTTGTTTGAAATTGACAAGAACCATTCATTTTACTATTGGAAGCATGGTGTAGTTTTTGGAGATAATGTGATGCTTGCACTCATGGTGGCTGTGTCTACCTTCAGAATTGGGGAGTTCCAGTCAAAGTTACAACTGGAAAAACTTGCTCTAGATTTCAGCAGAGTCATGCCTCAACTACAAATGGAATTGCTACTCAAACCAGTCACACAATGATTATGGTGAAATTTTTATTTATTATTTTCCATGTTGAAGGCTTTAGTTAGAGTAATTTTGATCCCCATCAATGCAAGTGAAGCTTCTTTCTACACTAGCATGATGGGATCAAAGCTCAACGAACTTCTACAAAGTTGAAGCTTGTGGCAGAATTCCATAAATCAGTCTTCCTTTCTTCTTCTCTTATTTGAAACATGCTTCACCTCTAAAAGAATCATTATAATTTCATTACACTATACACACCATGCCACATTGACATACCGAAATAAGAAAAAAAAAAAAAGTTACTCTAGCTTTCAAGTGTTCTACTAATATCTTTAATCATGATCGGAAATATCAGGCAAAGCTTGTGAGCTACAAAAAGCCCTACTACCTTCACTCATCTGATCTTTAATTATTAGGCATTCAAAAAACACCTATATTTGGACAAGTTAACTATATATAATATATCTGCCCCACATTTAACAGGCTTTCATGTGGAACATTAAAGATCACACTATTCTCCCTGCAGATCCTCCTAAGGAAAGCATAGATGTAATCTACAGCAATCCTCTTCACGATCCCGGACTCCCTACGAGCTCTCACCACCGTGTTCCCAAGAATGTGCACCACCCCAGCCTCCTTGCAGCTGTTCAAGAACTCCAATTCATCGCTCATGGTTTGACTTGTCTGGCCTGATGACCTCATTATATTGCTTCGTTGAGATTGAGCCGGTTGAATATCATTAGATGAGTAACTGCAATCCACATTGGAGGAGAACATGTTATCATCTCCATTCTCCAACATTTGTTGCTGTGTTGATAGGCTGTACTCATCTGAATCAGAGTATCCTTCCATCATGGTCTCCAACTGAACAAAGAGAGAGAGGCTGTCGAAGAGCATCTTCTCGAAGTCATCATCTTTCTTATGAAGATCTTTGTAACCATACCTTGCAACACAGCGAAACATATGAAAATTCTTTGGCCCGATCCTCTTCACGAGGAACCGTTCTTCCACTGGCACGGTGTAGACCGGAAGGTACTTGACACAAACAAATACAACTACCGAGTGGATGGCAGGAAGATTAGTGATGAAATGGGAGAAGATGTGTGGCACGCCGCTAGCCAGCTCGGTGTACACGAAGCCAATTCCAGGGACACGGACTAAGCCCAAGCTGGGGCCAAGGCCAAGTATCCAGGCCATAGATACTTTACTATGCATCTCGAACTCGTATCGCTTGACTGTGCCATAATGCCAAATATACATTATGATGAGAAAAGCTGCAGCGATGACAAGAGGTACCCAACCACCTTGATCTATCTTGAATAGCACAGCAGACAGGTATGGAAGCTCCACCAACAATGACAGAGCAGTAAAGATGCAGACGAGGATCCAATGGCTCCGCCAGACCAACAGCATAATTGGGATCATAAGAAATGTCGTCACCACCATAACTATCACAACTGCAGTTCCTGTTTTTATATGAAAGAAAAATTTTCAGATTTCAGAAAGTGATTACAAACAGTAATCCCACAAGTGCTTGCGATCATATTAATACTTTTTTTTTTTAGTTAACAAACAAGCATTTATGGTCATACTACTTTTGTTCTGATTGACAAACAAGTACTTATGACCACATTGTTTTTTGATAATTGACAATAGAATCATACTACACTGTAATCGACACACAAATACTTGTGACCTTATTTTTTGTGATAATTGATGACACAAAAAAGGATGGTGTACCAATCAATGTCCACTTAATCACAGTATCAAAACTGGATGGAAGCATGATACATCTATTCTACATTCCGATCATGAAAATTAACATGCTTACAGAGTGAGCACTACAAAGATACCAATCGATGTTAGGCTGAAGTATATAATAGAGGGATGACTGAGAGATTTACAATGAGCTATAGAAACTAGTACGGTTATGTGCCAACAGCTATTTCAAGATTTTGTCTGATTATGAAACAATCATTGCATCATTATTCTTCGGCAACATAACTACTAAGTAGACTGGTTTTTTCTTTGAGAAGACACAAAATAGGTGGCAAGCAAGAACATGCAGCATTATGCACATAAATCACACATTACCAAAGTTGGAGCAAGCTTACCATATGCGTTTCCGATCTGACTTTGATTTTTGAATCCAACAGTAACTGCTATACAGAGAATCATGAGGACCCAATTGATATCCGGAATGTATATCTGACCAAGAAACTTCCTTGATGTGTGCACAACCTTGACCCTCGGAAAACAACCAAGTGCAAGAGCTTGCTTGATTATTGAAAATGTTGCAGATATGGTGGCTTGACTAGCAACAATTGCTGCTGCTGTTGCAACGATAAACATGGGCCAGTATATGCCATCTTGAATAATAAAAGAAATGTGACCACCCACTCGCTACATTAATAACAATATAGTAGTAGAAAAACACAAAGAAATGAACATTAAGAGTAAGGACCTGGAATGGACCGATAGAAAGCATCAGAGACATGCTCTGTGTTACAAACAAGATATGCAGCCTGCCCAGTGTATGCTAAAAGAAGACAAGGGAACACAATCAGGGTGAAAGCAATCTGCAAGAAAATATAGTATTAGTGCAACAGAAACTTTGAGAGATTGATCAGATTCGTTAGATAATACTAATGGTTATTACCTG